>OY734945.1:21298646-22498646 GCA_963457585.1 Spergularia bocconei | reverse complement strand
AATTAAATAGAATTGGTAGACTGCAATGTAGAATGAAATATTTACTAATTTTTGCAGCAAGTGAACGATCAATTTGGTCTAAAACAGCTCCCAACATACATGATATCTCAAAATTGCAAAAAGAAATAGGAAAATTTTTTTGGGTCGGAGGATATATTAATTTCATTTATGAATTTTACAAAAATTGACAAATTAATTAAATTAACAAAAAATACAACATTTTGCGATAAAAGTTACAAATCTTACAACCAGATCAAAGCACCTATTTTAAATTTTTGTTATCTTGCCGATTGTTAACGACCTTTTTGCTTTCTTGTTAGGTAGCGTTTGGAAATAAAAGTCCGAAAGTTCGTAGTCGCAAATATAAATAAAACGTTTGGGAAAAGTGGGATTTCAAAATGACACATCTTGAAATGTCATTTGTTTTTGGCCTAATAGGATCGGACAAAAATCCAAATTCTCAAATATTGAGTTGTCAAATACTAGTATGACATTTAAGTCAAATTTGAATTTGAGAATCAAATCCTCATATCCAAACACTCTCACATTGTTTGTACAAAATCATCTTCCCACCCATTTTATGAGATAACATAAAATCCGTGCAAAATGAGATAAGAAGTAGAGATAAATTTGGAGAGATTATGAAACTTTACTCTTTTTCTTTTTCTTTCTTTTTCGTTTTACTTTATGCTTTTTAAATGTTTGATCAAATTAACTACATTGGTGGATAAAAAATACATTTTCTTTTCAAGCACGTACATGAAATAAAAAAATCGGTAATTTAGGCCAAATTATTAGTATATTGTGAATTTAGATCAAATGCAAAATTGTTGTAATAATTAAACATGACTTTTGAGTTTTGATTATAAAAACTTTACCCCTACCTACCCTATACTTGATAAAATAAAACAAAATAATCGGCGACAAGAAAATAACATTTCACTAGGCATCAATTATTTTTGGACAATCTAAGATACAAATGCCGTAACCATCAAGGCAAGTAATTTCATGTTAGTTCCTTTTAGGTAAGGTAAGGGCGCCACAGATGGGTAGTTGGGGGAAAACGAAGACATGCGGTGGTTAACAAAATAACAAGAAGAAGCTCATACCAAATGAGTAACTAACCCAACCACCATGAGCCCATTATTAACTAACTTAACATTCAACCCAATTATTCAGGCTTCTGGTTTATCAAACATTATAACCCACTTTCGTTCGTCCCATGCCTCGATCTTGGCCTTTTGGAGCCAATACATAGGATGGATTTTCCCAAATAATCGAGCTCCAGCACGAGGTGTGAATCCTATGTTCGAGCTCAATCTTAGGATGATCTAGAGTACATACCCTTCACTAATAAGCAATAATCGAGCTCGGACACTACCACTTCGTCCCAATTTAAACTTTCTATGTATTTTGAAATTCTCTTACATAATACTATTTCATGGGAAGTTTAATTTGGGACGTAGTGGTATATTTGAATCCTATGTTTGAGCCCGATCTTGGCCTTTTGGTCCCAAGTCAAAATCTTGAGATGATCCCTTCACTGATAAGCGATTAACGAGCTTTCAGTTGCTAGGTTTCGAATTCAAATCCTATGTTTTTAAATTCAACTCGTTTACAAATCCCTACTACTCGACGCTTGTCTGAATAGGTAGGTCCAAGATTATTAGCACTCAGACCAATGCTTCCAGCATCCCTACTAGCTCATTTGCAACATTTAGTTGCTTGTCATTAATCAATTAGAGTGCCAAGTTGCGTTATAATCTAGACACACAAAAGAATAAGCTGGTCAAAAACTACATAATAAACCAGTCAATTAGAGAGTGATTGGATAGAGGAAAATTGCGGGAAATGGACGGAGGGGGATTAAATCCCTTGTTTGGATACAATTTGTAAGGGGAAGGGAGAGTTTTGGGAGGATGAGTTTTCTCTCATTTCTTGAGTTTTTCTTTTTTGTCTTTCTAAAGTTGCCGAGATTTGAAAGGAAAAAACATTCAAATTATCTAAATGTGCTCACGTATTTATCAAATTACGATAACACTTTATTAAAATACGCGGATGGCGGTGAGGCAAGTCAAGGATCCCTGGGAGCCGGACGTGGTTAAGGTTGAGGTTGGGCTTGCAGATGGTGTGGCAGGAGGGGGTGCAGGACATCATCTTGGAGTCCTTTTTTTTTCTCATTTTGATCCATGCACTTAGGGCTAGGTCTTTTCCATCTTATTTTAGTTTCGTTGTTTCAAATTTTTCGCTTTCGTAGGTTTCGTAGGTCTTTTCCATGCACTTAGCAGCACACTTTGATACATTAGATTACTGGACACGAGTTTAGGTTGATAGTGGCCATGCGAATGTACTTTGATATTAATGCTGAGGATTTCGTAGCAGTTATGACGTAATAGATTCGTTTGTGTTTTGACAAAAAAAAAAAAAACACCAAACCTAACCCCCTATATTCTCTCTCCTCTCACCTTCCCCTCCCACCACTGCCGCCACCACCTCTCCATCGCTGGAGTGCACCAACCACCCTCTGAGATGACGACATCACCACCACTTCCACCACCCATATGCTAACGAATACTTCCCCTTTAACCACAATCTCCGACAACCACCCTAAGACCCCCAATTTTAGATTTAGGTTTTGGAAAAGAAAAAAAAATTCCAGCCATCGAAGACCAATTCTAGCTAGGCAACCACTAGGATAGGTGGCTGAGAGTGTGAGGGAGAGGGAGAGGGAGAGGGATGAGGGTGGATCGTGGGCGGAAGGAAAGGGAGATGGTGGTCGTTAAAGGCCAAGAATGAGTCGTCGTATCTTGGCGCTTTAGGTGGTGGTGTCGCTGCCTGAATAGGTCGTCACTATGTGGTAGCGCAGCGGCAGTGGGGCGGCGCCAGTCGCCACTGTGTGAGCGGCAATGGGGCGGTGCAGGGGGAGGAGAGAAAAAAATGAAAGGCTTGGGTTAGTTTTTTTTATTTATTACGATTATTGCTTTAATTTATAGTCAATATTACTATTTTTATTTTTATTCATCTCAATCTTTATTGGGTCGTTTTTCCTCTCCTTTCTCTCCATTTCTTTCCTTATCCAAACAAAGAAAATTGATTTATGTCCCCCTCCTCTCTCCCCCTCCGCTCCCTTGCCCTCTCAAATTGTTATCCAAACATTAGAGTAATAGAGTGGCAATAGTTGCCGTGACTAGCCCCGGATTGCTCTCATCAAGCTAGCAAAAGACATTCAAGTTCCATATCTCAGTTACTCCGAACTCGGTCCCAACCCTCTTTCGAGAAATATACTGCCAGGCTTCGAACTCAAACTCAAAACTAGGACGAGAACAATGCCGATGCGAAATTCTTGTTTGGTACTTGTGACATCATTATTAAGAACAGTAATGAAATAATCTCCCGGAATGTATGTTTTAACCCATCGGTCAACTCTAACCGGACTCAAAACCCGCACAAAAAAGAACTCAAGCAACCTGAACTGATAACCAGCCTGCCAGGTAGGGTTTGCAGGTTCCATTTATAACAGATGGGGCGACAGCAGGGTTGGTGCATTTCGAACCACCCATTATGTGTCGAAACTACAAAGAAAAGTTGTACGTAGAACACAAAGCCAACCAAGAACATTACAAAACTCACAGCTATATATAAATAAGCATCTATTCATAGGAACATCAAAATGCTATAAGAGGGATCAATTACATTAGCGTCTATTTGACAGCAAAAAAACAGGCAAGTTGGGAGTACATTCAAAAGTCTTCTACAATTAAACTAGAAGCCACAGTAGTCAGTTACAACCCTAAAACTCAACATATAACCTTAAAAAAGAACAAGTGATTCATCTGGATGCTATTGAACCCTACACCACCTTCCAGCAAGTAAGCAGATGTACTCCAACACACAAGGGAATGTAAAACGAAAAGCAAGGCGAAGAGTTTCTTTAGTTTTGCCGTGGAAGCTTAAGCGTACCTTCTCAGAGGTCTTGATACCATCACATAATTAGCTTAAGACATCATCACGTGATCAATTGATTGGAGACCTTGGTTTGCAAAAAAGCGAACATCAACATCAGGATCCTCACTCAACTCAACTAAAGCGGGACGGATAGTTTTCTCCACCACCTACATTGAGTAAGAAGCTCATGTAAATTCAAATGTCTATGGTGGGTATGAACAAAGTGATGGGCCACAGTTTAAGCTGTATACACACCGATTGATCGACAATTGGTATGATTGACTGCAACACTTTCGCCACATTGAACTTTATGTTGGGAACCCTACAAGAATGTTTTCACGAAAAGTAAGAAATGCACCGATGCAATGTTGGAGCAACAACTACTGGTGAAATATAGGAAAGTTACCTATCCTTTGAGGCGGTAATGACAACCGGTAGAAGTTTTGAGCACGTAATTTCTGAACCCAAGACAGGAGCTAGTAGAGATACTGCATGCAAGATGGTCATCCGGTATAGATAATGTGGATTGTTCATCATCTCTAGAACCTGCCAGTTCACACAAAATCTCAGACTCAGCAATATCATCTAACGACTGATACATTATTTTCTTCTTTTGGAGGTCAAAGACTGATATGTATTGCCTACAGCTGTTAATAACATGAAACATCTTGGAAAAATGATGTAAAAGAAATAAAGATACTCGTATCCTCAGAATAAAGTCCTGATATATCAGATTAAGGATCTTAAATTCAGATTACAAAATACTCCAA
Source organism: Spergularia bocconei (assembly GCA_963457585.1). Lineage (NCBI taxonomy): Eukaryota > Viridiplantae > Streptophyta > Magnoliopsida > Caryophyllales > Caryophyllaceae > Spergularia > Spergularia bocconei. The sequence goes on along the minus strand of OY734945.1, from coordinate 22,493,931 downwards.
AACCCCCACTTACAGAAGGGTGGCCAATGTCTTATTACGCCACACATTTTACTTTCAAAAATAAAAATCACCATAGGGGGATGACCTAACCATATACGTGCTATGTGGCAAGTGCTCGATTCAGGTAACAAAACAACCAACAAGATGGCGGCAGGGGGGGGGGGTGTTAAATGACAACTTAAGTCCCAGCATATGCAACTTTGGTGACTATCATAGCAGGGAAATATAAATTCGTGCGAATCAAGATCATGAAGCCAACCTGTGGGACTATGTGCTGCATGGCCCACTCTGGACCAAATTCCTCCGCAAGCCGCTTCACATTATTAGCAGCAGCATCGCGAATGGAGTATACCTACAACATACAACTTGTTCAACTGATGCTCAACATACACAAGAATTCAGATTCATATGTTATTACACTTCATGAAGTTTGTGCTCTCTGCTTAGCAAGTTAGAAATATGGAAAGGAACCAGGACTTTCAGAATCTACAAACTGCCATTGAAGCACCTTAAACCACAAGAAAAAGGGGGGGGGGGGAGAAGAAGAAGAAGAAGAAGAAGAAAAAGAAGAGGTGCAAACCTTATCCTGTAACCATTGCATGCACAATGCACCAAGTTTGTCGTCAAAAAATCCAACACCTAGTTGGCTTGCAAGTAACGGTATGTATTCTATTATCGCAAGACGAACTCTCCAATGTCTATCTTCAGCAAGCTCCACGATGGCAGGCAAAAGGGATTGAGAAAGCAGATCAATGCCAATAACCTGCAACAATCCCCACATGGTTGAGGTATATAATAGAAAACTATATCAGAAGATTGGCCATGAGTGAATATAACACATCATTAGATCAGATGAAGCCACCTTGGACCCCAGATCATAAGGCCCATGCTGAACATCTTACCAGTTGGACCAAGTCCTAAAATGACATGTAAAGATTAATGAAAAAATTCACAGGAAAAAGGAAAGTTTAACCAGCATAGGAACTGGCAGCACGAGCAATGAATGAGCCAAATCAGAAGCCTCAAAGTTCCACATTGTTAATTGGAATATGGAGGAAATTTGGCAACACACGCATTTAAAGCAGACAAAGCTCGTAAAACACTACAATGACAATGCCCCACAAGCTCCCGCCTGTGGCACGGTGACCCACAAGCTCCCGCCTAAGGGCTATTTGTATGTATGCAATACCCAACAAGAGACTGCTTTTGGATAACCAAGATGAATACTAAACCGACCAACCACTATTTCATAATCTAAGAAGCGCAAGCAGTTTAGTGAACCATTAAACAGTTTGCTTTATGCCTGCATACTCCAGAGCCAAAGAATAGCAAGTGTTTGGCTCTATTGTGAATCTTGTAAAACACTATGCAAAATAAATTAAACACAACAAAAAGCTTGATATCCTCAAGAACATCATTAAAGAGAGAATCCATGACAAACACTATCCCTTCCTCTAACATCAAGTCCAAACTACAAATAACTGGCACAATGAAAAGTTGTTGATCATTTAAAGGGTAAAACAAAACCATTTACTATAGTTGAACTTATCTAGCAAGTAGAACTACAAAGGCAGATTATAACATCTAAAGGATGTCGGAAGAACTAATAACATTTAGCTATGTACAATCTGTAATCAGCAGAATGGAAAAGTATGGCTGCACAAAGAGAAGATAAAATGACACTAGGACAAACCTGATTAACTTGGTCAAGTTTGCTGATTATATTGAGGCGAACATCGGGAAACTCGTCCTTGAGGAGAGAAAGAAAAATTGGAAGCAGTTGCTCAATTGTAGCATCCTGTATCAAAAACCAAACAAGGAGTTGGAATGCAATACAAAAATCATAATAACATGTTAAACCACAAATGGACAAACTATACCACCAATTCAACCCTAGTAGAGTACAACAGAAGTTACTTGTATACAAACAGAAGAAGAATATAGTCTGACAAATACTAAATTAAAAAACATTAAATGTAACTGTCACTTGCAAGAATCAACATGATAACATACTTGAACACACAACTCCTCTTCACTTTACCTTGCCTAAGACTGGAGCCATTCCCATGATCACGGATGCCAACGCAGAGCGAACATGCTGAGAAGAATCAGACGATAAGTCCTAAACAATGCCAGTAAGACATGATTGAGCAAATGAGTTAGTACCATGTACAAAAAATGATCATAAATAGTATGGCAAAAAGGAGATAAAGTGATAAAGAACACTAAAAAAACAGCTCAAGCTAGTACGGGTACCTTCACACATGGCAGAATGTGCTGGATCGCCAGCTCCGGACTCAAAATTCGACAAAACTTAGTAACTTTACCAGCAGCTGCAATACGTACTTCAGCTTCATTATCTCTAAGTAATCGGACATATGCAGGGACTAGATCCGCCCTAAAGTAAGAAGCAAGTGAGGCACGGTTAAGGACTCTTCTCAGTTACAACAGAGTGCAGAGAAATCTATCCTATGAGATCCTTTAAATACAAACACCATGAAGCAAACTGGAGCAGCTTAAATCCAATATTTACCTAGTAGGCTCAGGGCCAACTGCTTCACAAAGCTCATACAACTGATTGGCAACCATATATCGCACACGCCAGGACTTATCCTGCTTATATTAAAAAAAGCACAAAAAATGGGTTCACAAGATTTATTAGGAGGAAAAACAACAAAACAAGCAAACGTCTAAAATGTCACCTACAGGTACAAATCATATTCAAATCAGAAACAGAATTCACAACAAAGACAAGTGTCTTACTAATTTTGACTCATGCTTAGGCGTTCAAAAATAGAGTACTATCGTTCTAATTTACATAAAACTGAAAGACATGAGTAATTAAAACGTAACTAATATTGTGGGTTTGAAATCCGGACACAATTGAGAGAAGCGTTCCTTGGCAAAAAAAACGCATGTTAGTGATACCGCATGGGGGTTCTTCTAGTAGCATCTTCTGTGAGAACTCTTCAATGTACCAATAGAGTAGAATAAGAACAAATACAAAGCGAGAAGTATATAACTCTCAGCCTCTCATATGCATCAGAATCCAAGACAAACAACAACAGTGCGTAACCTAAAAACTAAAATGCTACTATAGGACGTCTCCTGTATGTCCCTATAATCACCTCTAGTGTCAGGAAAAAAAAAGGAGGAAGTTACAGCACAGAAATGGCTAGGCAATAAAGGAATCAGCTCAGTGGAATAACAAGCACAATCAAGGCCATAATTAATGCACTTAAGCGGTAATTAGACAAGAAATCCAACAGAAATTCATTTACCTGCGAGAAATTAACAATAACAGGAAGGACATGTGCAACACAATCTTGCGGCTCCAACAGTTTTCCGAGGGCGGCACAGCCCTCAACAGCTAATAATCTCACAGAATCTTGATCTACAAATAAAATGAACTTAAAAGGGTAAATAAGGTTATAAGACTCATCGACTTACTAATGAGAATTTTTCACACACAAGAAAGTGACGACGACAATGCCCCAGTGCCTCAAAGGCTCCCGACACAAGGCTAGGTTGGATGTACACATACAAGAAGAATAAGGAAAAAGAAGCCATCTCTCACACACACACAAACACAGGGAGGAAATTATTAGATTACGAATTTAGACATCAAAAGTACAGAGACGAAGGAGTTAAGATTGACTTAATTTGAAAAAACTTGGAATAGCCCCCCCCCCCCCAAAAAAAAAAGGTACAAGGAAATGTCATATAAAAAGTGTAGTACTTAAATTTTCTCCTATATGGGATGCCTCTTGACTCTGGGTGTCGAAGAGACAAATGAAAGAAAGTCTGAACAAATACCAAGCAAAGCCTTTGTTTCCACAGGCACCAGTGGAATCCACACTGACAAAGTCGAAGGCTTCTTAAAATCCAGTTCAAGTGACAATTCTCATAGAAGAAGCAATTTTCATGTTTAAAAACACAATTCTCATAGAAGAAGCACCTACAAAAGCATAACAAGAGTGGGGGTTCATCTAAACCTTTCTCATCCTAACAGACCTACATAGAATTGCAAGAAGTTTCCTATTTCCAAAACATCATGAAAAGGCCAAAACTTTAACATAAACGCCAACTCGCCAAGAACTAGAAATGGCTGCAAAGCAATGACTACATTGCAGTCAAAAGAAAAAGAAAAGCGTAGATAACTTCTAATCATGGGTGCATTTCCTTGTATAAAGAAGCACTGTTATGAAACGAATGCAGTTTCTTGAAAGAGCTTCTTGGCTTTAAATTATATGCCCAGCTTCTCCTAATTTCTCAATCTACAAGGAAATTGCATTCCTATCAGATGTACAGACGGTAGCTAACCCACAGTTTGCTTGCATCTTCCATAAGCTAAACATGTCAAACTCATGTGTCACGATTACCTACAATCCTAAAGGACCTTCACTTTTTAAACAGACATGTTCTTCTGAATCTGCACCCATCATCTCCTGCACCTCCTCTCACCCTCATTTAATTTCAAGATAATGTTAGAGCCATAAACAAAATTGTCCCTCCAACATCTCATTATAGCACTTCAAATTTGTGTTATTTAGCAGAAATCCTAGATGCAAATGCAAAGCCCCCTCTATCTTCCTTTGACTAAATGCAACTCATACACCAACTGATTGCAAACAAGATTCAGATATTAACAAAAGCTCAACAATGGATCACCCCCCCCCCCAAATTATACAAAGAAAATAACAGTAACGAGACGGGAATTGGCAGCGACAGAAAATAGAAAGCTGTAAACATTAATTTACCATCTTGAGTCAAGTCTTCGAACATTCCCATCACATCAGTCTTTAGATGACTAGGCTCTACAGTTGCAGCAAACTTCCCCAAATTTGTGGCAGCAGATCTTCGCACCATTGGCATGTCATCTTGACACAACTGATTATAAATTGATCTTAGCTCTGTCTTCAACGCGTCTGGGGCACTTGGATAAGCAATGTGGAAAAGCCCACAAGCAGATACTCGAGCAGTAAACCACTCTCCTGCTGCGAGTCTCTGCAGGATGATAACGATTACATTTCAAATGAAATATCTAAATAATAACCATAAAGAGCTAAATAATTCAGAAGACGAAAAGCATGTACATGTGTATTACCAGTACATATGTTTGCGTTTCACAATTTACTTGGTTCATTTGTATCATAATTCTAAAGTATTTAGTAAAAAGGACAAAAGCTGTTCAAGTAGCCTTATATTTGAAGGCACGCTCACCTTCTAAGTGTAACAAGCACTCGGGTAACATGGCTCCCCAGTCCCCAATAGGCCAGTTGATGGAGGACTATATTATCGGGGTGAGTTTTTAAGGTTGAACTTTAAAATACTCGTGCTAAACGTGCTTCACTACTTTAAAAACTTGTTTGCAATAATCTTTAACTAAGATGATTACAGATGAGGATTCATGTCAGCCTACCCAAATCATTTTGGATGGCTTTGCTGTTGTTGTTGACTCACCACAAAATGTTAAAGATTCAGCACATCTTGCCATAGGACCATCCGAACAGACCTAACCAACCCAGGATTTTTGGTTCTTCCACCTCACTGTTACAGGATGGCAAGCTAAATTATACTCCCTCCATACATATCCAATCTTCCTCCACAAAGTTTTAGGAGTGTATTAAAAATTATTAAAAGCAAGTGGGAAAGGAAACAAGAGCACTTTGGAAGCATTTCATTGGTTCAAATGTTACTAAAATAAGAAACAGGAAGATTGGATGTGAATTTCCCTAAAAGGAAAACAGGAAGATTGGATATGAATGGAGGGAGTACAGTCCTTATGGACTCTCTCTTGATGTAAAAGTACCAGAAACAGAAGTTTTAAGTTTGAAAACAATAGATTTTTGAGATCAGTTTGTATGAATCAGGATTGCCGAAAATTCCCCAGTTCCCTAACCCCCCCCCCCTTCTGATGCTAGCACTCTGCGTTTTATATGCATACTCCAATTCTGGAATACTCAAGAAGTCAAAAATTGCCTGTGAAGTGCGTATTTGTAATACGTAATGTGAATCGGACAAACTATGTATTTGGTAACCCTACCTTGGATGGAGGCTTGTTGGAGTTCCAAAATGTCAAATGTTCTACCAAAGACTACTTTCTGCCATCGTCTCAAAACCCAGAACTTCCAAAGATGCTTTCCATCCACAACAGGGGGCGGGGGGAGTATGCAGCCTTCCAATGAAAGTAAGGAATACATGCTACTTCAGAGAACAACGTTTGGCTCATGCTTTTACTTATTATACGGAAACCTTTGCACAGGGTATATCAGTAAATATCACTATATCAGCTAAAGAACGTCACTCTGATGTAACCTGGAGGTCGTACCAACTCATTATCAACCTACAGATCTTTCGATCACTTACTAGAATTCCAAAGAATTCCGCCCTAAGCAATCAATTCAGGTTCAACAATTGATGTCCAGTTCAACTCAAATTACCAACCATGCCTGGAGAATGCAAAATTTTCCCTTGTTTTAGTAGCTCGATGGACAAGCCTTGCTTGTTCAGAAATTTAGCCTGATTTCAGAGCGCAATATGGCAGAGATTAACCAATGGTCAATAGAATTGGCAAAAGTTGGTCAGTCATTGGTACATAAAAGTTGGAATTTGTAATCAGCAAGGGCTGTGTCCATGCACAATAGATCAATAAAGCAGTATCATCTATACCCCCAACAAGACTAGCCAAAGTTCAAAGCATTAACTAATAAAACGATCAACTTTAATGGAGGAACATTAAAAACAAGCAGCTTCATAGATACGATAGAGAACGAGAAACAACACACCTTAACAAGAGGGATGAAATGATCAACCAAATCACTCTCCTTCATTTGGGATCCAACCCTGCACAACGACTCCACTGCTTTGTCCCTAACACACGTTTCTTCAACAGTGCAAAGCGTTTCAAGGGGTGGAAGCAAAACATGAGCGTGGTCAACACCCCCAACATACGGTATAAATACGCCCAACTCCTCTGCCATAGCAAGAAGAACCTCATCATCATCATCATTGTTCTCACTCAAAAACGGGATCAACTCCTTTCGTGTCCGCTCCTCCCCAAGAGCACGGGCAATAGTAGACAGTCTCCTAATCGAATTCAGCCGTAGCTGAATATCGTCATTCTTAAGCTCATCTATCAACACAGCAATCGGATACAACGGCTCGTCCACCATAGACATTGCGACTCAAACGGGTCTTCAAATACTGCCATCAATCAATATACATATATACTTAAACTTTACGCAAAAGCCTCGAAATTTCACCTCACATTTCTAAACTAAAATCATCAATCCTACAAACCCCCAAATGCGCGATTTCGACAATATATCATACAAACACATACCAATTCCAATTAATATAATACAGATAACCCACAAAGCCGATTCGATTAAATTCCCAAAATTAACTTGCTACACAACATTTTCCCCCAAATTAACAAATACCCATCAAATAGGATCTGAATTCTAACACACAAATACCTAATGCAGGAGTCAACTTCAACAAAATCAATCAAAAATAACCCAGAATAGCTAAAATTAACAATACTTTCGAACCAAAATCATTGAGAATTCAAAAAAAAAATAATCAAGCAAATTTCTTGAGATTTAAAAATGAAACAAACATCAATCATATTAAGAATAAATGGAGCAATAATTTTATAAAATGGATTTGAAAACCATCCCAAAACTATTGCACATCGATTGGGAAAGGGAAAGAGTAAGAGGGAAGATTCACCGGAAAAGGTGAAGTGTGGGGCCGGCAAGGCGCGATCTTTAGTTTCGTTGGTTAGATCCCTCTCGGCCAGAGAGAATGTGAGGAAGAGAAAGATAGAGATTTGAGAGATTGAGTTTTTTTTTTTTTTAAAAATATATATTTCTGGTGAAACCCAAAAAATTACAAACCCAGATTTCTTCTCTTTTTTGTTCCCTTATTAATTTTTTTTTTTTTGTGAAAATATATATAAAAAAAAAAAAATACTCTAGTGATTTTTGTGTTTAGAACAACAAGAAAGATGGGTAAAGCAATTGTTATGCTGTAGTGCTGTACTAGTACTTCCAGGGATATACAGATATACTAACTCGTAGTGTAATATATACTCCGTATCTTATACTACAAGTAGACGAAGTAGTACATTTTTATGAGCAACCGGGAATGTTTTTATGCCTGAATCACCGATGCTTATACCATGCTCGCGGGAGCACAAGGAGCATTATACCATGCTCCCGGGAGCATTATACCATGCTCCCGGGAGCATAAGGAGCATTGTGAGAAGGACCACCATGCTCCTTGTGCTCCCGCGAGCATTGGTATAATTTGCGCTAAATCACAACTATTTTGATTAGCAGAAATTGACGTTGAAGATCGATCGTTCAAGAATCTCCATTAACGTATGTAATAGCCCTGTTTAATGTTTAACGTTGGCTCATATGAGACTTGTTGAAGTTGCATATACCTAATCAGATAATAACCACCTACTAAAAGACTTCTACCCCCCCCCCCCCTTTTTTTTTTGATTGGTCATGTTGGAAGCTATTTCTAGACCAAATGAATCATTCATTTGTTGTAAAAGTTAGTACATGTTCTATCCTACGTACATTGCATTCTACCAATTCCACTTAATTTTAAGGTAAGCGGGTCGGCCTCAACATGACCCGTCAAAGCAGCAGTTTAAAAAGGGGAGAAATTTTTGGATAAGAGTAATATAATGGAATTTTTACTATGTACTAAAGAATATAGTGGAAAACAGGGAAGGTAAGAGAGTGTACATAAGAATAAGTTTTTAAGAGATTATACCGAGTTGGTTTTATAAAAGGACATTAAGTAGGATGTCCATTATTTTAGTAAAACCAATAGGTCGTGGTTATTACGGGGACCTAATCGCTCACCATATATTCTTACCTCTTGGGGGAGAAAAAATAGGTCGTAGTCATTTTCCAAGATGTGGTCATTGAGTCCGATCGTCTTCAAGTAGTGTCCATGTTTAATAGTCGGAAGTTTCCATTGGCTTCCTTAGGGAATCCGGTTAAAGAAGTTGAGTTATTGTTGCATGGTTTCCTAGTGGTCCCATTTCCGCAGCGAGGGTAATTGAGCGGTCCGTTTTGTAGCTCACTTTACTCGGTTAGAGTTTGGGTACACGGAGGTCCCAATGGTATTTTTTTCCAATCTTAAGAGAACGATAAAAAAGAAAAAAAGAATTCCCCGGGAACTAGAAAGGGTAGGATAAATGAAAGAGAGCTGATCTAAGCATCAATCGAGAAATGCTAGGCACCCCGCACAATTTCTCTCGCTCCTCAAAAGCAATTTCATAACAAATATAAAAGATCATCTTTAACCATGAAGAGAAGTATCTCCTTGCAAACAGCAATATCACAATGCGACAATGTGACACAAACTTATTCCATAAGTTTGCTAGGAAATCTCCAAACAAATATTTGCTTTTTTTTTTTACAAAGCTTCAAAATAGCTCACAATTTACATTTGCATAAGCACTACTAGTATTGTCTGATGCAACTTCAGTTAGTTGTATAGTATGTTACATGACTTCATGTCTCGGAACTTCGGAAGAAAATCAATCAATTGAATAATCAAAATCGAACGGGTATCCCACTTATTCATATACCTGTACACTGAATTTTCAGGTTCAAAACTTCAGTTCAGCATCAGGTTCTCCACAAAAAGACTGGAAGCGCCCGAAAGCTGCTGCTGGCATGCGCCATTTGTATGGGATACTCCGATGGGAGTACATATATTTTCTATAAAGTCACGCAAATGCTGTATGGATGCAGAAAGAAGGAAATTCGTAAGCAGACAGACAGCGCCTTGCAGTAGTTTATGCACCTTCAAGCTGGAAATTAGCCTTCACTCTCAGAAGCTGCTCATGACCACTGACCACATCATGACTTGAAGAAGGATGATAATCAACAAATGAAAGACAGACCTAAATTGTTTATCAACTGGATTCACATAAACAACTTCTTCCAAAACCCAATATCCTCCTTCTTTCCTGTCAAGTTTGGTTCCTCGAATTTTGCGTTCTCACTAAGCTCCTCAAAGGCAGCTACCAAGTTTCCAAGCCTTGCAACAAACTCTACCAAAAGGGATGAAAAAGTTGCTAATGACAAAGAACTAGCACTCTCATATGTCTGAGCTTCCTTCTCATTTATAGTCATGTCGGGTAGAATAGAAAGACGGGAAGGCCACTGTGTTCTGCTGGCCATGCTGTCAGTGGAAAACATCCCTTGCATTGACGGCCCAGCACCTAGTATCATAGAGCCTGGCCTAGAGTACGCACCAAAAACCAAAGAACCCGGCCTTGAATTCGTAAAATCAATGACCGATGGCATGTGCTCAGGGTCGATACTTAGAGCAGTTTCACTGAGTGAGTTTATCACAAGCTGACTGCCCCCACAGTCCTTCATTTGAGCAACGACTTCTGGATTTTCAAATTCTTTAGGCCGCTTTCCTTCTTCCCAACTTTCAAACCTGACCAAAAGATAAGACTTCTGGTCTATCTTAACTTGTAGCTCCTCTGCAGCAAGATGAACGTCTTCAAGTATATCTCCAGGGCTTAGTTTCTCCATTTTCTCAACTTTGCTCCCAATCTCACGCAGCACTTTGGCGCCGGTTGTACCAACCCTGCGAAGTTCATTCGCAAAAACATATCTTTTGTCTGCTGGTGCCTGCGTACATCATCATGGTGACTCAGCTAAAAGTTCATAGCCTAGCTCCATAAGAAGGCCTTAGCACCGAAAAGTGCTAAACAGTATGGTGCTAAACCCATGTCCTACTGTACAGGAGAGAGCCACAGAGGACATAATGCTCCATCCCCTTTTTTTTTTTTATGAATTTGACAAAACTCCATCCATATCATATGCAGGAGGATAAGAGTAAATTATAGAATTCCTTATCTTACTGTTGGTCATTAATCATTTGAGTTTAGTTAAGATCAACGTGGTGGTTGACATTCTGCGACTTTCTTAGGAGAAACAACCCCATGCCGTTTTTAACCTCCCACCCAAACTGAAATTGCACCATAACATTGGGATAGCCTTTCAAAGAAACAGGCATTACCTCAATAAGTCAGTCACATAATATTGCATGATGCAGGTAATACTGAGAGGAACAGGTTTCAGGAAGCACCATGCACAGAAAAAGCAGAAAATGACAAGAGTAGCAAATGATCACCTGTATTTCTGAAAGCATGCAGCCATGCATTGCCATGACCATAAAAGCGCAATGTCTCAGAGCACCACTGAGTTTAACATAGCTTTGCCAAGGGTAACTAAATGATCTGTAAGGACCGTGGGGAGGCTCCCAAGTAGCGAAACCCAACTGAAACAAAAAAATTATTGTATTTTAAAATGATCGCAAGAAACATTGAATCAAGAAAATAAATGACTAATGGAAGTTCTACAAAAGTAAATTACCAAAGAGTCCTCTTGATTAACGGATTGCAGAGCTGCTCTGTAGCCACCGTATGTGGGGTCATCATATGCTTGGTATGTAAGAATTTTCGAAGGAATTTTTTCATACGCCACGCACTGCAAGTATCCGTCAACACAGCCTGCAGATGGAATAAGGCTTATAGTTCCAGAAAAAACAAGTGAAAAGGAGAAGCAGCAGAAAATTAGTGAACTCGAGCTCAACCTTCGAGCGAAGTAGCAACTCCCTTGAAATTTTTGACAACTAGCTTGTGAAGATCTTCACCAGCCCAAATAGGAAGAACACAAAGGTTTACAATCGAAGCAATGGCAGCTCCAATTCCAATAAGCAACAGGCGGAAAAAGGCTGTCCGGAAAAAGTTAGATGTTTTGCTGCCAGTCACCATGACTATGCAAAAAGTCAATAGGAATACCCGAAATCCGTATTCATATGGTTTCATTTTCGGGTACAATTTCACATAAGTTACACAAAACCCTGGACATCAATACAAAAGAACAGTATAAGAATGATATTATCGCTAAAATGCCAGAAAAAATGAATACGCAAAACATAAAAAGGAACAGACACACTGACACAATCAGGCAACCATCAGGCAACCAACTCTGAAAATCGTAATAATAAGCTTTAGAACAGTAAATACTAATGCTCACCTGCGATAAAAAGACTAGAAACAATGAAAATTCTCTGGAATTCTCCGGCCTGAACTGACAGTTCAGCTATTCCCAAACCCAGTGCTCCAGCACAAAGTGTTCCCAGAGCTCGGTTAAAGCCTTTACTAAGAGAAGCTCCTATGAAACAACAGCAGTTACAATGTCATACACAGGAAATGATTCCATAACCAGGAAACATCAAGATAAAATCCTGCTGATAACAGATAATATGGACAACAAAAGAAAATCGATTCATGAGTAATCGTAAACTTTTTCTTAAACATTGCCAATGTTATATCTGACTTCATTCACAAATTAACATTACCATTTCATACAGAATGAGCACTAAACATATACTAGTATAACATAAAAATGAAGTACAAATTTGTACAGAATTATAAGATGCAACATTACGACTCCACCAACACTCTTACTAACAGATGCTCCTCCGAAATAAAAACAGACACACAAGTCATGAAATTAAACCAATATACAACCAGACAAAAGACCTTGCTTTCAAAATGTTCATTTGATCAAGCTCAACAGAAGTGAACCAAATGTTTAACAAATCAAGAAATTAGGTCTCTAACTATCACCTTGATTTATATTCAGTAACACATTCTTAGTAGTTCTGAACTCCTCTTAAAGCATTAACAGTCATTGCCTCCCTCCATTCACAAACTATATTGTTCAAATAGCTTTACAAGCTTAGCTTAAAGACCTCATCTTTTTCACTAAATGTCACATTTTTGTTTGAAAACAAAGCTAAATCCTCCATAATCAAAATCATCCACCACACCTTTTCATCTTCAACAAGAAGATAAAAATTAGTCAATCTCTCCATAACCTCACAAGCAAATAAGTAAACTTCAATCCACACAACTCTACACAATCGAGTTCCAACTAGTTCAGCTAGTAACATCGTTAAATACACACTCATATACATGAATAGGGTCCGAAACCCACCAATATCGATATTGCTCCTGTGACACCCGTTACCCATGTAAACTACTCAGAAGTATATAAAGGCTATACTATACTCCACAAAAAAAATAAAAATAAAAATAAAAATAAAAAGGACAACAAAAAAAAGGGGGTGAAAGTGAGAGTGAAAGAAACATACCTACGCTATACTCGAAACAAACGACGACAGTTAAAATAGCCCAGACAGAATACTGATTAATATCCTGAAAAGGCTTAGGAAGAAAAATAAGCAAAGAAACCAAAGCCAAACAAACACCCATTTTTACTGAAAAATACACTTTTCTTGGGTCTGATCTCCCCATTTCATATAACTTCTCGAAAAAGTCTTTCAACCCATTACACATCCCCATAAACCCATCACATATCCTCCTATAACACCCCGGTTTCGCTCCGTCCCCACCACCGACACCGAAACAGCCGCATTCGGTGGCGTAAATGGGTTCCACTTCACCTTCACCGTCACCGTCGGACCCAGCAAAGCCGAGTTCTGAGTACCCTTTACGCGACAGTAGTCTCTCCTTGCTTCTCTCCATGAAACTGTTCTTGAGTGATCCGAATTTAGCTGCCATTTTTTTTTATATATTCTATAAATTTATATAGATGGTGAAAAAGATGGGTTCTTTTGTTTTTTTTTGTTTTGAATAAAATTAATGACTCAGGATTAAGACCATTCAAGAGGTTGAAGAGGTGTGAAGATGAAGATTGATTAAATCAAAGGAGGGATTTTCAGAGTGTCCATTGAAGAATTGTGAGGATGGAGTTGAATGTTAGGAAGAAAAATGAGAAAATTATTGGGAAATTGAGCATTTTTGTTATGAAATAAAAATCAAATAATTGTAATTAAGAGTTGAAATTATTGCATGAAATTTGACACGGGTGTGATCAAGACGTGCAGAGCGATCTAGAGGGAGAGAGAAAGAGGAGGTTGGGTTGTTGATATAGTTGGTGTTGCGTAATTGAGAAGGAGGGAAATGAAACAAATCTGGCAAGGAGCCAAAAGTTTTGAAGTGCACAATTAGGAGTTGTGATGGTAACTATTGGTAACTAGTAAGTTCAGTCCAATTTTTCGAGCAACTTGAGATCGACTCGGTTTAAGACTCGGTTTGACGGAAGAATGAGAGTTGGTTATTAAGCTAACATGTCAGTTATATTGAAAAACTCGTGGGACGGCGCATGTTTGAGCTTGACCCATAAGGACGGATATTTTCTTAGGGAGTAATATAATATGAACGGCAACGGAAAGAAATCAATAAAATGTCGATAGTCGTTCTCATATTCATGTGTTTCGAGTAACATTTTGTCGCATTCGAGTTTAGATCTCATACTCTTGGGGTATGGAGAAAAAAAAGGTATAAATGTCACAAAATAAGAATTTTCTTGTTATTATGTTCCACTAAGTAAGGTCCATTTGTAGGCTAACGTGGAGTATAGAATACAATTTGGGATGCGACATAAGTACGCAGTACATTGTTAATTTATGTTTTGTAAATGAATCATGACTAGATGTGTTGAGATTCCGCACTGATCTCATTCAGCAGATTCAACAATCAACATTATCATTTGATTAATTAATTAATTGACTAATTGATTCTGTCCAATCTAATTATTGACTTGATTTTGTTCGTACATCGTGGTGTACATTAGCCCATTGATTAGGGGCGTGTTTAGTACCATGGTATGAGGTAGTAGGAAAGGCCGATCACCATTTCATGACAACATTTTTTCTATCGTGATAGTTTGTCAAACTAAAATATCGTCATTTGAGTCAAGAATAACATTCTCACCGCGAAACCCTTTTTACACGTTTTTTAAGAATGTTGCGATACAACAAACAACAACAACAATCAAGCCTTATTCCCAAAATAACTGGGGTCAGCTAATATGAATAGTCATCTGGTAACTGTCTACAGTATGCTTTTTTAGGGCAATTTGGCTAAAGTACTTCACAACACTCATTTTCTTATGCAAAACTCGTCTACTTTAGCTTCTAAAACATAAGCCATCAAATGTAGGAGTACTACTTATAACTTCTTTCTGTTTAAAACTCGTTTATATATTAGTATCAAGTTTTTTTATGGCAACATTGTCTCTCTCAAAACCGGAGGAAAAAAGAATAATCAATGCATTCTTATCCGTTTTCGCTTCGCTATACTGATGTCATCGTGCACCTCATAGCCTTTGCTAGATTGACAATGAACTGCGCTAATGAGATAAAGGTAATACTAGAACCAAGTCAAAGTAGCTAACAAAAGGTATTTGGACTGTAGAATTTAATTTAGTTTTTACCAAGTACTACGATCACGAAATGCATATGAACTCTGAAATTGATAGGTAGGTCATGAGATCATATTCTCTTATCTGTCTTGTAAATGATATAGGTGAGAATTATTAGATGGATAAATAGTGATACTCATGTGACTTAAAGATCTAGATTTTAATGTTTTGACTTCAATCCTTTTCTTTAAGGTTTAAGTGTACCCTTTTTTTTTTGGGAGACAAATCGGAAACTAGGACCAAATTAAAGGTACCCAAGATGGCTGGAAAATTATTGTATACATCCGAAAGTACATATTCTTGTTTCTCGGGTTGTATACTTTAACATAGTGATTGATGTACTTTTACACTAATTTAATGTACTGTAAGACAATTTTGTGTATTCTTTGTTAAAACGGTGTAAATTTACTTATCAAACCATTTTCGTATAGTTTTGCTAACATTTATAGTATTTGGAAGTATAAATGTGTAGAATAATACAAAGATGTACACGTTCTTGAAGTACAAAGATGAAAATATTGATTATCAATTCATTATGGATGAAAAATGCTTACTTAAATAGGTTAGAACCTTAAAGTATCAATTCAAAGTTTTATTAATCTATCTTGGTTGCAAATTACTAAAACTATACATAAATTTACAAAAATACATCAAATATCCACTAAATTACATGAAAAACTTGCAAAAGTACATGAAAAACCCGCTAAAAGCAAATTCGAGAGCACATAGTCCCAAGAGTATGTTATACATGCCGAAGATGGCTTAATCACAGTGAAACCGCTAATATTGGCCTATGAAGAGGACCATATTAAAGACCTCGATCGAACTGTTGAAAGTTGAGCATGAACCCACTGGTGGACCTCGCGAGGAGGCCCGTAAAACACAAAACACACAAATCCTAGTGATGAAGATCGAACCACCAACCTCTAGGTTAGGCTCCCCACATGGATGTAATATCATATGAATCTTAGAATGTGAGAAAATTCCAACCATGATAGAATACATTCACGGATAACCAAAGCAACCTCCACAGTACATTTGAAGGCTTCTGATGACCTTTTCCTTATCTCTGAAGTCTCCTTACTTTGAAGATCATGTGTTTGCCTACCTAGCTGTTGCCTGCTGTGCTAATGAAAGGCCATAACTTAACTACAGAGTCACATTTCTTACAAGTTAAAACAGAAACAGGCATATATCCCGTGCCATAATATCAAGGGCCACATCCGACATTGCCCAGTTAAGGGTCAAAGTCCTTGTTTGCACGCATATGTGAATCAGTGCGTGTGTGTGTGTTGGGACGGGGAGAGTTCGGTCTGTGGTAGGCCGAAACCATCTCAGGGAAAAACTGGAGACTTCTTTACTCGTAAAATGTAATCATGTCAATCATTTAGGCTTTTGTTAACCATATACAACTCTTCATCTCTATTTAGACAAAGACAATAAGCTACCAAGCCAATAACTGGAACAAACCTAAGGTAGTTCACAATGGCGACTCTGTTTTCCTGGACGTTGGCTAAATTGTCGCCGATTAGCAAAGGTTGGAAGATAATGTAAAGAACGATATCCCAGATGAAAGCATAAGCCAGCCTTTCAGATCCAAGATAACTTGACAAGTAATCCAATCTCTGACTTATGTTCCCAAAATCACCTTCCCCTCTCCCGAAAAATGCCCATAAAATGGATAGTAGAGACACAACCCCGCCTACTAAACCAACTATAGGTGCGCCCTGGATCATCACGGAACCAAGTTGAGAGGAGTTTCTTGGGTAATCCTCTCCATCAGCCTTGTTTAGTCTGATTGCCATGTAGGGTATTAAGAAGGCTGCACACGACGTCAAATTAGCATGGTTAATCTTTGTATTATCATAGGTAAGGGAGCATTAGACAAGTGATGGACCAAAAAAATACGAGGAAGGTAAACTGTTGGTAGAAGATAATTTCCCCTTAACTATGTAGTCTGTCAACAGCATCAAAGCAAGATGGTGGAACAGGAAAGCTCTGGATTTAAAAAAGCTGGGAGGTAATTCTGAACTTCTACTAAGTCACAGCGTCACAGATATTTGTAAAAAAAAGGCCTGACGATTGAGTAAGTCAGTTAGAAGTATTGAACTTATAATAAGTATTAACCAGTACAAAATCTGGGAGTTTTCGTCATCAAAAGAACTTACTGTTTGTAAGGAACATCTGAAAGCTCCATAAGACATCCAGAGAGCTCTTATATCTATCATTCCTCGAATCAGTGTACAATAGAGGTGCAAACATGAGGGTCCATCCAATAACAAAGTTGAAGAGACCTTCAGACATCTATAGACAGAAGAATTTCCTATGTCAGCTCAATCGTTTAGCATAATGGATGCCTCAAAATGAGAAACGTAAATGACACTACTTACAGGGTGAAGAACTGGGGCTTCCAGAACATGAATACCAACTACTCTGCCAGAAATACACAAGGTGATTAGTGTCTGTTTATTAATTAATGGAAGACGAACAGATACAAAAACTCACCAATCTAAATACAGGTCAAAACGAAGGGCAATCTTAAGATCCATGATGCTACATGAAATCATAACCCACATTACAGCATGATAGAGGCGTGTATTGCATGATGCATGCTTTAATTACACAAGCAAAAAACAGAAATTTCAATTTATGAGAAAGGTGTTTGAGCAACAATGCACTTATGTCTATGAATGGAAGAAGGTCTGCTGGGTTTTCTCCACTCCAGAAAGTAAACAATTACAGTGGTCAAAGGACAAGGCAGACAGGTCAGTGTCTCCATTGGCAGGATCTTGATCGATGTCTTCAGTTCAAACTTGGAAGTTGTAAACGATTACATCATAGAGTTTCATTGATGCAGGATGTAGGCCAAGTTTGGTTCTATGTTGTGTCTCTCCTATAGAGAACCTGAACCGCTTCCACATAATCATGTAGCATTTCATGAATACCAGTATATGATTAAAGTGATAAAGTCATTACTTAGGCCACAAATAAAAGAGCAACCAAGGATAAGTAGTCTAAAAAATGGACAAGTTGTTGTGGACTGGGGGATTTCGTCACTGGGAGAGGCAAGATATTTTAGTGGAACCTTCAAAATGGAAATGATCTAGCTCACAGTTTACTACAAGGGGCTATCATCTCCCAGCTGGGCTTGGAGTAGGAAAAGTGATCCGCCATCACTGTTTTAGCAGCATCATGTTGTCTTTTCATTAGCTAATCACCACTAATAATTAATGCTCCCCAAATGCAAGGTAGGGGCAGGGGTATGCCCACAATTGCAAAGAGCCGTTAAGTGTTTACTACTGCAAATGAGAACCGGCTGGTTCCGATTAAGGGTTGTCTGATCACTTACTACTTCACACTTCACAGGAAAAAAAAAAACATTTTTGGCGAGACATTGGATTGATTTCAACAAAGTCCCACTACTGACTTGATTCAAAGTCAGGTCTATCAGGCTACTCATACTTGGGCCAACCAAGAAAGTAGAAGCTTCGTCAAATGGACACTTATAAATATCTAGAGCTTCAAAATATAGCAGTACTCAGATCCAATTAAACCCTACGTAACACATGACCTTAAAAAAAACGCGATGTGACAGCCATCCTGAACTACCATCTGAACAGCAGGCTATGTCTTTTTGCTGTAATTTGCTTAAGATTGCTGTCAATTTCCTCTTACGATTTATCTTAAAAGTACTACATATGTGATAACAGACCTGATATGGACTGGACCCTACTTCAACTCCAAATGTCTATCAAACGTTCAAACTTCAAAGTATTGGCTGCGGAAATGGCAAAGTAGCCTTCAATCAAGCTAGCAACAATTTTATGATGAAATGTGGCAAAACAACATCAAACAAATAAACAAAAGTGGATTCACTCAAGTTACGCTTACCAGCATTCATTAGAGGTAAGATATAGAAGAAGTTCAAAGAGAGTCCCAACAGAGAGTTGATAGTGTCAGAACTAATAGCCCACACAGGATCACCCTGTCATGTGTATAAACCATTAGTCAAATACCTAATTGTTTGCATTCACTAAATAGAGAGAAAAGAAAGATAAATGACATTCGCATTTGACATTAGGATAGAAGAATTAGATCTATGAAAACATGTGCATTTTTCTTATTATCAGCTTTTTCATAAGCATAAATTAGCATATAACTTTGCTGTTGTTATTGCTATTGCTTGGTTCTCTTGCTGTATTGATCCAGTCCATTTACAGAGACTTCAACTCACAGCCAATGAACGGTTTCAAGCAAGACAACATGAGAAAACTGAAGGAATTCTAAGCAAGACATGAACAGATAAACACCATCGATTGTTAAACAACCGACTATTAACACAAACCATGCTCACAAGAGTCACAACTTCTTGCTAGAACCACCTAAAGAAACTACCAAGTAGTCCTAAATATGTAGCATAATTTCAATAATTTACCCTAGTTTCTAACTCTAAATGCTCCTTACAAACTCAGTAGTCTTTTCTTCACCCTTATATCAACAAAATATCACTATTTCCTATAATGTCATGTGGAATATTAATAGGAGTATCTTAGAGTATATGTTTGGGAATAGTATATTCCCAACCAAGTAAATAAGATATGTCGGAATAGTATATTCCGCTAGCTAGGAAATAATAAGATCCTATGAGATATTGCGGGCGGCTAGGGTTTAGCCCAACCTTGTAAAGTATTGTGGTATAAATACCACCCTATTATTAATGAGAATGACAACCAAGTATTCGTAACCCTAAACACACAAATCTAATATGGTATCAAGCTTCCTTTCCTAGGGACCTGAACGCTTCCGCTACCATGCCGGTGGGTTGATAACCTACGACGCCAAACCCACCGGCGGGAATTCCTAGTAATTATGTCACGTACGTAAGCCGATCACCCTCCAAATCCAAAGAAATAAAAGTGTGTTCATCAAGATTTATAATTCGTAAGTATGTGTGTCCCATTGCTAACGTATTTGGTGATCACTAAAAGTATTTTTTGTGGTCAATGTACAAGTCATGGAGGTGTACTCCCTGCATCTTAGGTTTCGACCAATTTCGAACCTAGTGTGAATGTTGTCGAACCAATTTCGACTCACTCATAGTATTGTTGGTTTTACGGTTCCATTAAACCGTGGTAATATTGGTATTTGGGCGTTGATAATCGACCGTGATTTGGTGCAATTTCTAGGGTATTCTAGAGTCTTGTTTCACAATCGGCGTGAAGATCGAATAGGTTGAGCAAGATGCATTACGGGTTGATTTTCGTACAAAGATTTCTTGATGTATTTTTTTTTATTTTCTTTCCACAAGTTGTAATTTCAAACCCATAGTAACTTACTTTGACAAGTTACCATGAGTTTGAGGGGGGTAATAGGAGTATCTTAGAGTATATGTTTGGGAATAGTATATTCCCAACCAAGTAAATAAGATATGTCGGAATAGTATATTCCGCTAGTTAGGAAATAATAAGATCCTATGAGATATTGAGGGCGGCTAGGGTTTAGCCCAACCTTGTAAAGTATTGTGGTATAAATATCACCCTATTATTAATGAGAATGACAACCAAGTATTCGTAACCCTAAACACACAAATCTAATAAATATGGAAATATGACACTTCACTTGTCAGAGTCATCATGGGCTAATATCAGCTTGCTCGTAGAAGACAAGCTTACAACCTCGGTGGGGTTCCATCCTAAAATCAATCAGTTATAGGAGACGTAAGACCGTAACCCACCATCTTATAAACTAGTCTCAACCTTTTTATTTCTTCAATGCGGTACACTTCCCACAACTCACATGTGGGTCGTTGTCACTTCAACAATACTCTAACCCAATTTTTCATTATGATCTTATAAAAGAGGGGCAAATTATCCTACATTAGTCCAAAATTGACATTCAGAAATCAAACATTCAGTAAATTTCAATGTGATTTGCTCAAAGATTCAGCAAAAATTAGTAAAACCCATGAGCAAAAACCCAGTAAAATTCCGCAGATTTCAACAAGATTGAATCTTTCGTACTAACCGGAGCATAAGGAAGGAGAAAGAGCCACAAAATGTAGACACCTTCCATACCCCAAAGCCCAATCTGCGCCACTTTACTCCAAACAACACCACCTGCACCTTCACCTTCATCTTCATCTTCAAGTCGTCGAGGATTCCGCTTTGGCGAGGGAGTTCTGGTCGCATTAGGGCGAAATTGGAGGAGGTTACGGGAAGCGTGATGAGGAAGTTGGAGATGGCGACGCGGGAGGAGGAGGAGGGGAGAGAAAGAGGACGGTGGTTGAGGGAATGATAAGGAGAGTTTTCGGGGTGGTGGTAGTAAGTGAGATAGAGGAGCCAGAGTTTGAAATGGAGGTGTTGCCGCCATTGTTGTTGTTGTTGTTAGCTTCTAACACACACTATCTCACTCTCCTCCTGGTGGTGGAAGTGGAATGTTGGGTGGGTGATGGGCCTATGCATTCGCGTTGGCCTCTGTTGTCACCGATTGCATTACGTGGCGCCCATTTTCACCACCATTTTCATTTTGCTTTTTAAAAAAAAAAACAAATTAGTTGCATAATCTCATGTTTTTTTTTTGGTACCAAGACGAAAAAAGAAGACTAGCTAATGTCTATTACATCCTCCAATAGAGGCAAAATAACAAGATTTTCATCAAAGAAAGCCAATGTGCCAGGGATATCTGCGATTCCCACTTCAACGTGAGCAAATCCATCAATAGTCGTCAATATGGTCTTTGGAAGAATCAATCTCGCTTCGCTCGCTAAATGATCTGCCACCTTAATGTGCTTCCGGTTGACAACCTCTACACTTGCATGGAGTTCCATCTCGAGCTCTCTACATTTCAAATAGAGGTTAGCTAATCTATCTATGGGATTTTTAATGTCCACTACCCCATGAACCACAAGCTCACAATCACACATTAGGGTGAAGTTATTCCTATTCTGCAGCTTCATCGAATTCAACCCTAGTAAAACCGCCAGACATTCCTTAAAAGTAGCATCTGTCGCATACGTATGCGCAATGAGTCCTGAGCTCCACCTTCCATTGCAATCCAAAATACACACCGCCATGCCTGCCGAATTCTCAGCCTTGATTAAAGATGCATCAGTAAACACCAAAGTAGTATTCCAAGGGGGGGGATATCAAGCTATTTTTAAGAGGGGTGAAAGGTATTTGTTGAAAAACAACTGGAGGATGAGAGTATTTTTTAGTTATGAGTTTTGCTTGTGGTACAATTGTGGTTCCCGAGATATTTTTCCGTTCAAATATCCAAGTGTTTCTTCTCTTCCAGAGTAGCCAACAAGTAGTGACAAAGAATTCTGGCAAACTCACATCTGTGGTATGATCTAGATTATGCAACAACCACTCATTAGTATCCATTTGAAACCAAGTTGGCTCCAACTTTAGAGGCCCCCAAACTTCCCTTGCACAAGGACAGTCCCTGAAGATGTGCAGGCGACTCTCGCCGAGAGTTGGGCAAAACGGACAGGAAGATGGAATAGGTATATTACGTTGAGCCAAAACAGCCCTGGTAGGTAAATTGTTCCCCTTCACAAGCCACATGAAAATTTTGACTCTAGGAGGATATTTCAAATTCCAAATCCTTCCCCAACTTTTATCAAAACAAAACTGATTTTTGGTTTTCCACAAATTTTCATAGAGACGGGTTGTATCAAAAAACTTCCCTGACGCTAAGTTAGTACACAAAATATCAGCCCCCCGACCCAGGGATAATAGTACCCAAAATATCATTTATCACATCTACATCAAAAAAAGAAGAACAATCAATGATATTATTATCAAGGTGAAAATCCCTAACCGAAATGTTACAAGCAGACGCCGGTAGAGGCCCAAAAAACCTACTACGTAAAGGGCCAACACCACACCAATTATCTTCCCAAAAGTCAATCTCCTCCCCCGTCCCTATTGCCCACTCCGCACTATCCCTAAAGAGATCCCACCCTTTTCCCAAGTTCTGCCAAATGTAAGAACCTTTCTTGAAAGCCAACGGCCCCTCGCAACCTCTAATATATTTGTGATAGAAGACGTCTGAGGCCAAGTTCTTCCTAGAATTCAAAGACCAACAAAATTTAGTCATTAAAACAGTATTCATAAGTTTAGCCGATCTAATACCAAGACCACCTAAATGTACCGGGGCAGTAACTTTGTTCCAAGAAACAAGATGTAGTTTCCTATGTTCAGAAGTAGAACCCCACAAAAAATTTGCACAAATTTGGTCAATTTGATTCAAAGCCCAAACAGGTAGACTCAGGGCTTGCATGTGATAGAGGGGAATGGTGGACAAGGTGGACTTAATAAGAACCAATTTCCCCGCTCTGGAGAGCATATCACATTTCCAAGTGCTCAGCTTATTATGAATTTTTTGAACAAGAGTCAAAATTGTAGCTTTGTTAGGCCTCTTAGCCGCAAGCGGAAAACCTAGATAGATACCAAGATCCTCACTAGCTTTCACTCCTAAAGATCCCTCAAATTTTTGTCTCACATCAGATTGCACATTCTTGGAAAAAAAAAATTTTGCTTTTACTTTTATTCATTTTTTGGCCAGAGAAATAGAAGAATTGACACAACATGCTATTAACACTAAGTAAGGTGTCATCACTTGTATCACCAAACAACGACACATCATCCGCAAAAAACAAGTGAGAAATTCTGAGATCACTCCCCGTCATGCCAAACGCTCTCCAATCCCCACGATCACAAGCATTATGAATAAATTGAGAAAACATTTCCATCCAAATGGTAAAAATATAACGAGATAGGGGGTCGCCTTGCCGAATGCCTCTAGTTGTCAAAAAATTATCCGAGGCAGAACCATTAATAAGGACACTATAAGAGGTGGACGTAATACAACTCATGATTAGCAAGACAGTCTCATCATCTAACCCAAATTTCCTAAGACAGAATTCAATGAAAGGTCATTCTAATCTATCATAAGCTTTTTCCAAGTCAATTTTCAAGGCGAACCACCCTTGCTTTCCTTTTTTTCTTTTTCATTGAATGCAAAATTTCATTAGCAATCACAAAGTTGTTTAAGGTACCTCTACCTGGCAAAAAACTCCCTTGGTTAGGAGAAATAAAGCTTTCAAGATGTGGCCTGATACGATTAACCAAAAATTTTGACACAATTTTATAACTATTATTACACAAACTGATCGGACGAAAATTCTTGAGCATTTCAGGATGGTCCACTTTAGGAATAAGGCTAATGATAGTCCCATTACAGGCTTTTGGAAGCTTTTTTGCTAGCAAAAACATTGTTGACAAAGAGGAACAAATCACTCTTTATTGTCATCCAATGTTTTTGGTAGAAGAAAGCATGAAAGCCATCAAATCTCATGTTTGATGAGTCTTTCTAACGCCATCTAATCTTCTTACTGATTTTGCTGGTTACGGAAAAAAATTTGAAAAATGATCTTGTTCTCATCTATCATATCAAGTATCGGCCTCAAAAATTAAATGGTAAGAGCGAAATCAGATCTCCTTAAAATTCTATCATATGCTTTACTCATGTTCAATTTAAAACCCTAGTACTATAGTCTATAATTCGTTTCTCCATTATGACACATTCTCGTATAATTTAAATTTTAATATCTCAAAAGCATTGAGCGTATTATTGGTAATAAAACGTCCACACGTAAATGCATCTTGCGAGGAACAAAGTATAGAGAGCAAATACATTTTCAAGACAATTATATAAATCACATTGCACAGACTAATGAACGGAACTCACTCATTATGGAGCCAATCGATTAACCTTTTGGAGTTACATGAGATATATTGTCATCACTAATTTAGAAAAAAGAAGTCTAAACTACCACCCCGAAATAATTGATAACGTTTTATTTGAACACTAAACACGAGTTTGTTTTTCAATAGTTAACCAAGTGTTCAAATGAGTAATTATCTTTAGGAACCCTATAAGGATGGTTTCTGGCTCGTTATTAAGCAAAAGAAAGTAGGGCTAAGCATCGGTCTATACCCAAACCAGACTGAAGAACCGAATCGAATTTAACTCTCCCCTGAAAAAAAAAAAAAGAAAAAAAAAAAAGGGGAGGCGCCACATTACCACCCAAGGAAAAGCGTGTCGCAGAAGGCATAAAGCCAAAGTAAAACGACGTCGTAACACCAGGAAAGTTGATAATCGAGGCCAATTTCCCGCGCAGGAGTGAGAAGTGAGAAGAGTCGAAACACAAATTCTGCGGAAAATTCTCTCTCTCCTCTCGCGTCGTCAACACTCAACATGCCTCCCAAAGCCGACAACACCGAAGGTTTCCTTCTCTCTCAAGTTTCCTCCTCTTTTTTTTTTTTTTTTTTCTTTTCAATATCGATTTATTTGCCTCCAAAGTATTGCTCAGTGACTTTTATTGCTCACATTTTCCGCTCAATTTTACCCTATATTTTTTTTTATCAAAATTATGAATTTGTTATTCTAATTTCTCTCAAATTACTGTAAAATATGTATACAAGTTTAGGTTTTGATTTGTGTGTTAATTTTTGGTCATTTTTTTTTTTAATTTTTGCAGGCATAGTGCTCAACTTCGTCAACGAGGTAAATTTCGATTTCTCCGCGTTTTTACTGCATTTCATTCTTCATTTACCGTTACCGCCGTTTTTTCGTTTTAATTTGGTTCCGTTTTTTTTTTTAATTTGATATAAATTGCGTGAATAAATTTTTAAATTTGTTCAAAACCCTTGCCTTTTGGAAGTACAGATTAACCTGTTTTTTTTTTTATGTATATTTGGAGTTGATTCTTAGTCTATATGTATTGGTAGCGAGCGTAGTTGAATTCGGCGTTTTAGAATGTAGTCGTTGTTATTCTCGAAGCAATTTTCATTTTGGGTCATCCGTGCTCAGTTTCTCTATGTTTCAATCGGGGTAAGGTTTGTGTATGTCCGATCCCCCCTTACCCCACCTTATGGTGGGAGCATCTAAGACGCTGGGGTAATGATGTTGTTGTTGTTGGTGTTGAAGTGGAGATTTCAGTTCCTAAATCGATTTTTTATGGTTTGGCAGCTCGTGGTTTGATTAGGACTTTAGGAGCTGGTCTTGGGTGAGACGGGTTTAGAGTGACATTGAGGTGTCTTAGGTTGGGAGTAATTTTTTTTGACATGAAATCTGACCTAAAACCCTAAAATTGCCCCATTTCAGTTGAGGTTTTGGAAGAATCTAAAATTTGTGATATGGACGGAATTTTGAGCGTGAAGATAGACAAAAAAAAATTGTTGATAGTTGCATTTGAGAATCAAGGTAAATTATCATTTTTAGCTGTATTGTAAGACGTCAAAGGAAATTGTTGAATTGATCCTCATAAGTTTACTTGGAGGTGCATCTTAGTTGTAGTTTTCAAAGTTGGCTCCAACGAACCATGGCCTTTTAAGTATTTTCGGGGAAGTTTCTCTTTGTGTTTAGATCAATATGACATTACATGAGAATCTGAGGTGTTTGAGGGCTATCTATGATCGTACTTTAGACTATAGTGATGAACAAACGTCTTACCACATAATAAGAGGTTAGAGACAAACATGTTCAAAGCTACTTCTCGGTGTTGGCTTTTTGATGGATGATTAGAGGTTTCAAAATACGTGTAAGAAGATATTGCTTTATTGGAGCTCACTTGAGGTTTTGAAAAAATCTAACATTGTGGTATGCTCATTGTTTTTGTGTGGATGGAATTCTGAATGTGAAGCTAGACGAAATTTATGCTGAAAGTTGCTCTTGAGAATCAAGGAAAATTATAGCTGGATTCTAAGACTTCCAAGGAATTGTTAATACTGTATAAATCTTGAAAATATACTTGGAGGTGCATCTTAATTGTAGATTTCAGAGTTGGCTCCAACTATTCATGGTCTTTAAGTACTGTCGGGGAAGTTTCTGTTTGTCTTTAGGCCTAAGTTGAACCATCATCACGTTGCATGAGAATCTGAGGTGTTAGAGAGCTATTGATGATCATAATTCATAATGTGGACTGTAATGATGAACAAATTACTTGCCACATAAAAGAGGTGAGGAGATAAACATGGTCATAGCTATGTCTGATGTTGCCTTTTAGATGGAAAATCAGAGGTTTCACAAATCATGTGGAGAAGATATTGCTTTTTTGGAACTTTTTCCTTGGGACATGTAGAATGTTTCAAGAAGGTCATAGAAGACGTGTCTTCAGTATCTACTAAGCTACTTATTTTCCCACTACCGCATAGCTCTGGGAACTAGTTTGTCCTATCTAATTGTTAAACTATTATGGTTCATATGCAGCAAAACAGGCCATTGAATGCTCAGAATGCTGCTGATGCATTACAAAAGTTCAACCTCAAGAAGACTGCGGTTCAGAAAGCACTTGATTCACTCTCTGATAGTGGTAAAATTTCATTCAAAGAGTATGGCAAGCAGAAGATATACATTGCACGGCAAGACCAATTCGAAATTCCAAACAGTGATGAGCTTAGTCATATGAAGGAAGAGAATGGCAAGTTACAGGAACAGGTCAATGAACAGAAGAGAGCAAATAGTGAGATTGAAGGAGGTATGCTAAGAGTCATCTTTTTATCAACCTTTTATTGTGTTTTAGGGCTTGTGAATCATTAATCTGATATTAAAAGTACGCAAAAGATGAATAGCAGATAGAAGTGAAAAGAAAACAGAAAAAGGAAGAGGGAAACAGAATTTTGGATGGATGCTATGATATGCTACCCTTTTTAAAAAAAAAAAAAAAAATCGGATGGATTATCTTGTGAGGCCATTCTTTGGTTGGTTTTATATTTGATCTGTCTTTACTTCCTTAAATTTCAGAAATCAAAGGTTTGCAGTCAAATATGACACTAGAAGATATGCAAGCCAAGCTGGAAGGGCTAAATACAGAGGTAATATAACCGAACTAATGGCTAGCTTTGTGTAGCGAAGAAGTTGTACAATAGACCAGAAACAGACTTATTCCTCAACATTTTTGAACCAGATTGAGGAAATGGAAACCAAGTTGGCTAAACTGCGTGGGGGAGTCACCCTTGTGAAGCCAGAGGAGAAAAAGGCCATTGAAGATTCGTACATGAATGCCATAAGCTATTGGAGAAAGCGCAAGAGAATGTTCAAAGATATTTGGGACTCTATAACGGAGAATATGCCAAAGGACCTAAAAGAATTCAAGGTATGCCCTGGATCATTCTTCCACACTAAATTTGATAACCTTATTAAAATTTTAATTTCCTTAATGATGCAAACATGTTACTTGTACTTGATTTTGTAGGAGGAGCTGGGTCTGGAGTTTGATGAAGATGCTGAGGTCAGTTTGACAGCATATATCAACCTAATGCCGCAAAACAGAAAGCGGGCTAGAGGTCAGTAAATTTACGAGGCACCAAAACATGAAGGCTCTGTGAAGATCACTTGCATTTATCCGTGATTAATTTTGTGGCTCAATGTATCTATTCGCGCATCTGGCTCAGGCTGTGTATAGTTTCCACTTTCCAGACACAGAAGTTCGAGCTTAGTATATCCCTGTTCAACTAGTCTAGATGCTAAAATGCATTAAAAATTGAAGATGCTATGTTTTATCTAATATTTACTGACGTATAGTGCAGTTCTCTTTTAGTCACACCTAACTAAATACATTTCTTCTAGTGATGTCTTTATTGTCTTAATTACTTCTTCTCTTCAGACAACTTTAGAATTGGTACCTACCCAAGACAATCATCCCTTCTAGAAGAAGACTAATTCATTCTTCAGATGTGTGCTTTTCACACTGTCACCCCCTCCCCCAAAAGGAAAATTTTGAGACTTCTGTTTTACAGTAATTTGTCCTGCTAAGGGTTTAGTTGGAGTAGAATATTTGGTAGAATAGCGGTACAACGATTTACATCAATGCCTCGAAGGCTTTCGTGAACTGGTGAGGAGGGTTGAAGGTACGTTTGTTCGAGGCAAGATACAAGCATTGCTCAAACTATAGGCTGCAAATAACTTCACAAATTTCACAATACTCGGAAAAACTGACTGTCTTTTGTGTACATTCTTGTAAGTATAGTATTAAGAAAAAGTGAAAAACATCATACTTTTTTTTTTTCAAAATTACTGCTCCCTGTATTTACAAAAAGTTAATTCACACTGAACTTGTCACTGCTATCTTCTGGTCCTCACAGACATCGAACTTTTCTTTGTAGTCGTCATCCAGTGTGCTCTCTTTACTGCTGATCCTGCAGATGAATGTACCTTGTAATTTGTGCTTAAACCACCTTGAATGCTTGATAGGGCCGGTTTAGGGGAATAATAAGGCAGTCCTGCTCTGATTTCTTCTTGTTGATCTGTGATGCTTACTGTACTGAATTTTACACTTACTGCCTCAGTTTTGCTCCCATCACATTCAACCTGCTCGAGTTGTGCATCCTTTTTTAGTGCTCCTGAAGTTGTGGAACTATTGTTTCTAGTATCCATTTGCTTCATGATTGTTGGCCGAGGACCATCACTTTCCAATGTTTCCTCATCATCCTCAGATTCGAGGCTATAATTGTCAATAGGCTGAGCCTTGACAAGCCCCAAAACACGGTCATCAATTTCCCCTGAAGACGTCCCCTCATCAGTATCTTCTCTGTATCTCATTTCATTGTTTGACCTTACGACTTGTTTTCTGTCATCCGGTAAGTCACTAGGATTATCCGGTGATCGGGGGATGGACCTAGATAGTTCCACTGCTGCCCTTGCTGCAGCAGCTGCATATGCTGCTGATAAGAAAGCCTCCTGTGCAGCATCAGCTACGTGCTTATACTGCATTCTCTTATTCACCAAACCACCAAAATCCACAACATCATCTATTACTTCAGTAAATTTCGTAAAATCTTCCCTTAAGTTAGCACTGTCCACACTAACTGATTGCTTTAGCACAACCTCCGGCTGCTTTTCCTTTCTGTCATTTATCTTTTCCTGCAAAAACCGAGTCTCAGCCTCATCGAAACAAATCTGTTTTGCACGAATACTAAACTTCTAAATCACCCTAATGTTAGAAAATACAATGTATATTTCAGTTACGAGATTAAATTGTCCTGTACCTCAGCTGCCATTGAAGGTATCTGCAATTCGATGCCATTCTCGTCAGCTATCTCTTTCAGCACCATTATTCTGTTTTCTAAACTTGGTTGCCTGGTTGATAACTTCTGAATCAACTACAAAACCACAAAATTAAGTTAAAATTTTCGCCAACAGCTTGGTTCGTTGCCCTTAATATCATAGTAGTAGTAAACTTGCAAAATAACCTTAGGGCTGACACCACAATTGTTGCGTAACTCTGTTGCACGACGAGCAAACTCTTTCCCATAACGAGATGTGAAAACTCTGCGCATCTCTTGTATTTCTGGGAATTCCCCGCACCTTGAAGCAGCAAAGATCGTACTCGAAATCGCCTCTTTAAGCTCATCAGGGCATACCCTGCCACAAAACAAAAAGAGAGCAGTATGTATAACTAACATGCCATCAGGAATGAACTTATAATCGTGGAATCGACTCGATCATCAATCAAACTTTACTTGTCATGTTCCATAACAGTAACCCTTTCACTCAAGAGAATGCAGTATCCCTCGATCATAGCATACACATCCAACATGTTACGCTCCCTCACCACTTGCTCCACCTATTCGAAAATCATCACAATATTAGTCTATGATCAAACCCGCACATCCTAAAACCAATTGACAATACGAGAAATAACCACTACTTTATAAACAAGGGATGAAGCTTATAAATCACGAAACCTACCCTTATAAGAGCGCGCTCGTGTTCGCCTATCTTAAGCAGTTGGATCACATCAGACCTGCTAATTGCGCAACGGGTGTGCTTCTGATTCTTAAGGATGGCGAGCCGCGAAATCGACAGGTTCACAAGGGCCTTGAATTTGGAGGGTTTGAAGCTTCTGCCTAGCAAAGCATCAAGGGTTTTACCCATGCTGTTCTCGCTTGTGTGTGTGTGTGTGATTTTTTTTTTTTTTCAAACAGGGGACTTAGGGTGTCATCTTTTGAAGGCTGAAGCGGTGAGTGTGAGCAGCAGCGGGTCTTTGGGACTTGAGTAGTAGGGACGAGAAAGAAAAGCGGAGAGGAAAAAAATAAAGGTGTGAAATTTACGCAACTTTGTTAAACGTGTTGGAAGGGGGTTTGTAGTTTCTTAGGGTTGAAGAGAGCGCAAAAGACAGAGAAGTGTGAAAATTTTAAGCGTGTTAATGTCTGCAATTCAATAAAATATGAGTGTGTGTTTGGTGATAATTTTCTGTAATTGACCAATTTGCCATAATGACATACTCCGTAGCAGGAGTATAAGACTTGTTGCCAAAAGATTTACCGTTTTGTGGAAGTGAATAGCTTGAGATAGGTTTTGCACTTTAGGAGCGTTTGTTTTACAATTTTTTTAGAAATTTTCTGTAGTCATTCAATTCGTATGTACACTTTAGAGTATCGGGTACGCCACAAATCCATATATGATAGAAAACAAGTACAACTTTTAATTCGTGGCATTAGCTCAATTTCTTTTACAAATTCATCTAAACACCATACATTTTCAAGTTATTTTTTGCCTTGTACAAAGGAGTAGCTACGCAGGATCAAACTAGGGACAACCCCCACTAGACCATATGTTCCTAAGGTATTGTTACACAATACTCTCGTACTTGGTATTAAGCCAAGCAATCAAAGAGTCGATTGGTGCAGATGACGTGTACACTCATACTTGCAAGGGTCAGCATAGTCGAACTTGATGGTGTCCGCGGCAACTAGTACACACTAGATCCTCCGGATGGTACATCGGGGGTATAGTCTCAGGGAAGGGATCCTCCGGATTGTAAACTACTCCCTCCGTTCGACTTTAAACTTCGTAGGGCCAACGGACACGCTTTTTAAGGTGGGTGTACACGTTAATCGGCTAATCAAAGTTCTAAAAAAATTGCACGACGAGTTAAATAAAATAATGATCTAACCCGCCATGCAATTTTTTTGGAACTTAGATTAGCCAAAAAGCGTGTACACCCACCTTAAAATGCGTGTCCATTTGCCTTATGAAGTTTAAAGCCGAACGGAGGAAGTAGTTAGCAACTAAAACATGTTCCCATTTAATAATTGTAATCCGATCAGCTTGATAAGTTTCAAGTAAAATAAAACAAAATTCCCAGTGTATAGTTGATTGTTGGAACGAATGCTTACTAGCCTCGCTCCCTCGTTCTCACGTTCTTTTTCTTCCATTTCAATAAGCTGTAAAGGGGCTCGATGCAAACACACAGATTTTTCAGATCAACCATACCTTCCCGATCACCTAATGAAGCTACATAATTTGTCGAAAGGCCTATAAAAAGCATTCTGTCCTCTTTAGATTGAAATAACTCCTGTCTTTGCTCCGAATCAAGTTCCCAACGAGGTCAACTGACTCAGCTCGCTCCCTACCTCAGCCCAGTCTCCCTCTTTCCTTACAGAGCCCCTTGTCTCAATGATTGGACCGTCTCCACAGGAAACTCAGCATGCTAAATAGTTCACGGCTGTATTCACTTATGGCAGGAGAAACAACTGAAGAAAGCATATATGCAGGTGAAGCCGTGAAGGTACATCTAGACGCATGCCTAAATACAAACTACAAATATCTAGACGCCCAAAGATAGCAAACAAGTTAGGATATGACATAGAAACCGAGCTTGTAGATACGAACCTAGAGGAAACAATCTGAATGCCTATCAACTGCTTCCACCATCCCATTATGGATCAAAAAATATATATTTTTAGCACAAGTATGTCTGTACAATTTGTTCAGAATCGTTCGTTACAAGTCATGTTTAATGCGAAAGCCCCAAAAGTATCAACAAAACGTCATAGTAGTCCATTGGCAATAAC
The DNA here is from genome assembly GCA_963457585.1 of Spergularia bocconei. NCBI lineage: Eukaryota > Viridiplantae > Streptophyta > Magnoliopsida > Caryophyllales > Caryophyllaceae > Spergularia > Spergularia bocconei. The sequence continues at coordinate 22,460,714 of OY734945.1, read as the reverse complement.
ATCATTTCACCCACAAAAACAGATGCCATAAGGAGCACAAAGCCACAACGACAAAAACTCCCAAGTTTGTCCGTCACGAACTTCATAACACCATTTACATGATTACATCCCGTTAAATGGATAGATATGAGTAACCGAAGTCACGAAGGACTACAAGAAAGATTACCAGGACGGTACTGAGATCAATAGCCGAGGCAATACCGTCAAAGCAATTCAGTATATCCAAGTAGCTGAACAATAAACACTGGTAAGAAGTCTTCTAAACTAGCGATAAGATCAATAGACTTATCTATCAGTTCCTGCAAACTTTAAGAATAGCTAGTATGAGTAGTATCTGCATCAGAAAACAATGAAATTTCCTGAGTAAACTGACACTCCCTCAGTTCCATCGAAAACTTTCAAGTTGCTTTTGATTATGTGAGACAGTGAGAGCAATTCAAACCAGGCATCAGAAATTAGAGGGAACGTAGATAAAGGTATCGCTTTTGATTATGTGACAGTACTTTACTCGCATCATGCCACATACTTACGCTAGAAAGGCAACACCTCAGCTCACCATATACCCCAACTTTAAAAGGCATTGGAAAGTAGACAAAGGTTCATCATGACCACTGAAGTAAATGAAGACAGCAAAATTGACTCAGAGAACATAAACAAAGACCAAACTACATTATTTCCATAGCCAAGCTCACACCATATCCATAATCATTCCATATATGGCGTAATGTTGCATGAGGATTTCACTAGCTTTGTCCCACAAGGCGACTATGCTTGTTCTTGTTAGATTTTTATTCTATCCAATCCCTACCAATAACGTTGTTCTTGCATAAAATATAAGAACATATGTAATGAACAAGGGCCCAAGTGCAAATAGGATTAAAGATTTCAATAAAATATCGGCAATGTAACATTGTTCTTTGGAAAAATCTGGAAGATAAGTAGGATCACCAATCAAAAATTTTACCTTTCTAACCAAACGACAAAAAAAAGATGATGACTACATGTGACAGCATATTTCATTATTTTGATTCTATGTGAGATAATGTAGCTGTCTAAACAGACTTGAAAACTATGAAAACCTGTGACAAACTAAGAATTCCGCATCACCAAGTCCTGCTAGAAAAAACGTATTTCGGCAAAAAGGCTGGTCTACAGGCATAACAACAATTTCCAACCAGTCTTTAGGTTAAGTGCAACCTCATGCTCAGCTTAGCATCACCCTACGCCAACCTCATACGTAAAATAACCCCTTTTTTGAGAGTACAAATATTTTTCAAAAAAATAGGAAAGCACTATTTTGCAAGTTTTGAAAAAAAAAACAAATAAATGTTTTTGTCGATTTTCTCGGTGAAAAAATATGCTTGTTTGACTCTAGTTGCATTTTTTTATACCAATATGTCCTCTAGTGTTTTTTTATACCAATGTGGTAAATAATTGTCTTTTTTAATACCAATTTGGTCATTTGGCCATTCCAACACACATAACTCTTATTTTCTTTTTTTTATCTTTAAAAAAAATCCCACACCCTCTAAAATTCTGCTTGTTATCTATATATTGGGGTTAAAGTTTTATACATACCCCCAGGGGTACGCTATTGCAATTGGAAAAAGATAGCTAAGATGTTCAAAAAGTGGTCAGGCTAAGAAGCATGAGCTTCTTGTAACTGAATGCCAATCACACGGCACATCCCAATCTTGTTAGAATGCGTACAAAATCACACAGCATAATTGCTATCTCATACACAGCCAAGTTAAAAACAAACACAGGCTAATGAAAAGTTCAACCCTGACAGAAGGCACAAATTTTATTAAGCTTTGAGAACCAAAAGATACGGTAGGCTAACACTCATATCAGTAAACATCTATAAAGAGTCAATGGCCTCTCAGTAAAGATTACTGAACCCCCATCACCACCACCGCCACTCGCCGTAGGCAGAAGCTTTGAGGCCCCACGTGATTTATTAACGTTCATAGAAAGAATGCCTTCATATCATTTATAAAGGTCCATCAGATCACCACACATTCCCAAGCCCCTTGGGAGAGTAAAAGAAAACAAGAGTACCTTGATAGTTCCAAATCATGAAAGCCCGATGCCCAACTTGTCAATGAGCAGAGACAAAATTCTAAAGATGTGAATGCAGAGGTACTTACAAAGAGGCGTACTCTAGGGCTGCAAGTCTCCTAGAAAGACAAGAAAATTCACACAGATTTTTAGTACTCTATACACAGCAAATACATTTTAACCAAATATTTGCAGACAGAAGAAGTGATGTCACTAAGGGAAAAAAAAAAAAAAAAGAACTTACTGCTATAATTCTCAAGGAAGCTGCACGGACAATCTCCCAAGCCAGTGCCTCCCAAAAGACCGAACCATGGATAAAATACACACATTCATTAGAATAATAGAAATCTGACGTCTGAAGGTTTGTTTAGATTCAAAAAGGAGAAAAAACACTACAAAGTAACTGATATGTCCAACAGACAAACAAAATAAGATGGTGGTCTATTGATGTCAAAAAAGACCAGTGAGATGAGCATTACTAAGGGCACAATCTCGAAAACCTCAACAGCCAACTCAAAAAGATGGTTTGACTATACTTCCTAAATCCTAACTAATAGAGGTACATTTACACAGAGGTTTCATGACTGTGAGAGTTAGATTAACAGAGGTATCAAAACATATGATCCTATAAACAACAAAAATACCTTCTCCAGAGTGCCCTCTAGGAACATATACATTGGAGGGTTGCCTCCCCAAGAACTGGAGTTTTCCTGAATGAAAAACAAGATTAGGCTCTCTAGGAACAAGTTATACGAATAACTGAATATAAATACATTATTAAGGAAGATTTCACAACGAAAAAATACTGGTAACAGAAACACAGGCACAACAGAAATTCCAGCTAAAACAAAGCAAGCGAGTGCAAATTATATCATATATCAACCAAAGAATAGCTCTTGTAACCAATAAGGTGCTGATTAGAACGGAATAGTGGTATAAAACAAAGACCTAGATAGAAGTACAAGAAACTTTATTCCAATCAACAGAAACATTTGGGCAAAAACGGTATAGTGTATTTTTGCAAGATCATCATCGAGAATGATTACAATAAAATAGAACGCCTTTGGCGAGTTGTCTTACAATAGAAACAGAACACATTCCATTGAGAACTGCCATTAAGTGACCTCCCGAAAATTACCAGCTTCTGGGTCCACCTGAACAATGCCAGGAGCCGTCTCCACCTCACTCAAGCCCGCAATATTCCAGAAAAGATAGAAAGATAAATGCCCAATGATTAGAGTTTGATATAAACAAAGACGGCAATTTACAAATATGTAGTTCAACAGCATTTCTGGAGTCAGAAAATCAGCATCTGTGTTCACTTGCCAGTGATAAAAGGGTGATTCAATGCCTGTGAGACTGTTAGCCTTTTATCGGGATCTAAAACAAAAATCTTGTCCAGCAGATCCTTAAAATTGGCCAACATTTTTGGATCTTCACCCGAGGAACCCTTGACTATGTTACCAATATCTTTAGGCTTGATGTTATAAATCACTCTCCTAATAGCCTGCAACAAAAAAATAATTGAGAACACCCAAGTCAATGATCAATAAAGAATCACACAACTCATCTTATATATCGGATGGAAATGACTGGAATCACGAAGCTTACCTTCTTGGTCACAGGATCTTCTTCTGTCGCGAGAAAGTTCAAGTCTTGGTCAAAATGTGGCTCGATAAAGGCACCCTGCACAAAGCGAAGGTGGTCAGACTTAACCAATAAATGATCCCAGAGAAGATATGTTTCATGAAAGGTTGAAAGCATTTAAATATAAAGGAAACAAAGTTACTTAAATACCTTACGAAGCATCTTTTTGGGAAAAGGGCCCTTCAATTCCATGTGTAGACGGAGCATATCATTGTTTGTGGCTCCAGGAAAAAGAACTTTCCCTGTGTAGAGCTCATACAAACAACAACCGACTGACCAAATATCCATTGGATGATCATAAGTCAAACCAAGAACTGCAAATATAACAATACAAATAGAACATCATCAGTCAAAGCACGAAAATAGTCCAAAGTACCAAACTATAACTCAATAGTCGACATACAATCAAAACAAGTGGGGAAAAACTTACTTATTTCCGGGGCCCGATAGAAACGGCTAACAAGGTATGGTGTAATTTCATTTTTACCAGCAAACATTGCATTCCCGAAATCACACAGCTTTAGCACATTCTTCGCCTCATTCACCTGCAAATCCAGATGTACACACTGAGAAACCAGGCGTCTAATAGGTGTAAGAATACATTACCAGGGACTCATCTTACCAGCATATTGTCAGGCTTTATGTCGCTGTGAAGAACTCCGCAATTTTTCAGATGCTTCAGGGCAATAAACAGTTGCTTTGCATATGCTTTCACAGCAGTAAGCTTAAGGCCAATGTTACGACCAAACTTCTTTAGAACCTCACGCAGATTCATATGAAGAGATTCAAAAACAATACAAAGATGATTACGGTACTTGAAATTCGAGAGATAACGAACACAGTGTCGCCTATCATCTGGATCTGCGCCAACTAGCTTCTTCAAAATCACAAGCTCTTCTGTGCCGGCTTTTAGCCTGCATAAAATGTTACGCATAGTGATTCATTACAGTGGCACAAAGAAATACATGAGAATCAAGGAAGGAAACAACAGGAATAGAGGAAGGATAGCCGCTACTAACATTGTGTCATTATTCCTTATGATTTTGATAGCCACTTCCTCTGGATCATCACTTCCAGCTTTAAGATCCTTTGCACGCACAACAGTCGAGAATACACCTTTACCATGTGCTGCCGTCACTTCGTAGCGGCTATCTAGTATCTCTCCAAAACGAAAACCTGAATGCAACAGGCAATAGATCAATCAGTATCAGCAGAGAAGTAGCACAACGTTAGTTTTCGGATACCAGTATGCATTGCTACTTTGCTAGAATTCAATCCATACAAATAATCAGTGATGACAACACCAAGCAGTGGCCTCTGGGTAAAACAAGTTGAAAACTCTACACTCAAGAAGTCTACATCAAAGGTAGAGTTCCTTTAGAAATCAGCTGCATAAGGTATATGATATGATCGCTCCATGCCAACCCAATTACTTCTTAAATATAATTTTTTGAGAAGTAGGCACAAAGCAAGAGCCAATATTTTAACATGCATATACAGCATGACCTACTTACCTCGTTATCCTTATATTTTAACATAATTCAGAGAGAAGCCAGTACTCTAATGAAGAACAAACACCACAGTAACGCAGATATACATATATATCTAAACAAACACTACACTCACGTAGATGTCCCAGAAGACGCAAACCTCTTTGCCCTTCCCCAAAACAAAGCGAAATCCCTTTTTTCCGTTTCAATTGTAGACTATGTAATGTGTACGAAAACATAATAAGCAAAAGAAGTTGAAAACTTACTGTAATATCCCTCTGGATCATCCCAATTGTCATGCAGGCCACTCCGTTCAACAGGCAAGCCATCTCCTTTACCCTGTAAAAAGCAGGGAAGACACAGTCAAACAATATTCACAGTAAAGAGAAATGCATACAATGCCTGACTTCAAACATGTGTTATTACTGCATCTCCACAACTCCAAAGGAAAAGAAATAAAAATCCAACGTTTCAATAACTTTTATGCTGAGCCCTATCAACCTACCGGTGCCTATACACAAACTGAAGAACAGAGAAAGCAAGACAACAATACTGCATGCTGGTCAGAGAACATACCATCTTACGAATTCCAGCCGGAGAATCTCCAAATATATCATCACAGAACATATCACCCGATCTTTCACTCTGCAACAGTTAAAGTGAACAGGTAAGAGAAAATCGGAAAATCAGGTAAGAAACAAAGTTCCATTCCAAATTTTGAACACATAAATACCTTTGGAGAGCCTTCACCCAGCCCAGTACCAGGTCCCTCGCCTGCAGTTCCATTTCTCACAGGCGATTTCCCCACATTAAACAATCTGTCATCCCCAGAAGTCTCTTCAACAGCAGCTGGAGAAGTGAAGCTCTCAGAGGGCTGTTCTTTCAGCTGCTCATCTGGTTCGATAACAACGATATAACACAATTAGGCCCCATCAAAAGAATAAACGCTATAAAAACATAACAAGGAAAACAATCCAGTGACTAGAGAGGTCAAAATTAACTAGTCGACATATAACAAAGAAGTCTCAGTAGAGCCATTTTTACTATGTGACGGAATATGAACAAGGAAAAGAGATGCAAGAACACAGAGGTAACACCGGGAAACTGTCAACACGAGATTTGATAATACCTGGCAATTTGGTAAACAGATATATTACAAGAGTTTCACATGCACACCCCCCAAACCCCTCAGCCGTAATATTAATTTAAATTCAAGAAAAGTGAACAGACCTTTATTATCCTGAGGCACATCTTGTTGCTGCGATTGTTTAGCTTTATATTTTTGAAGGATAGCTTCTCTTCTCCTTCTGCTCTCTTCCTTGATTTTATCAATATCATCTTCCTCTTGCTCAGCAAGTATTAACTCAACGCTTTCCTGGTAGTCTGCTTGATCATCATCATCCCTGGCATTTCAAACAAGAAACTAAAGAAGTCAGCATTTCATCAACAATAACAAAAGCAATTGGACACTTGTTACAGATACTTCTCAAGAAGAAATACCTATTTGCGTCTTCATTTTCTCTAATAGGATTATCTTTAGAGGCTCGATCTTTGTCAGACTCATATTTCCTGTTTCTATCCTTCATATATTCTGGTTCATCGTAACCATAGCGTCTCTCTCGAGCACCGTGCCCATTAACCTGATCACTGTAATTGTGATACCTTCTACCTCTATCAGTTATATCATCATGTCTATCTCTGCCCCTGTAACTATCCCTTTCTCTGTCTAGATTCCTATCCCTATACGAAGACACATTTTCATCTCTCCTCTTTTCCCTTCCGTAGTCCCTATCTCTGCTCCGACCACGGTCTTTGTCCTTTCTACGCTCTCCAGCCCTTTCGTGTTCTCTATCCAACTCCATGTCTTCTTTCGCCTCATCAGCCTTCTCCTTGTCTCTATCTGGATACCTTCCCCTTTCACGATCTCTACCTCGTCTATCCCTTTCCTTGTACCAGTCCTGATCCCTTCTTTCTTTAACTAAGTCTTGCTCCCTCGCCCTCAATTTGTCCCCATACTGATTCTCGTCTCTCCTTCCATCCAAACCATCACCATTTTCATACTTGCTAGATCTGTGACGACTGGAACTACGCTCTCTTCTTCTATCACTAGATCTTTCACCACCGTCCAACCGATAATCAGTTCGTGCATAACTATCCCTCTCCTCATCCAAGTCATCATAAACCTTGCCATTTTGATAAATCCCCTCATCCGTTTCACGTTGATGTCGTGATCTTGAACGCCCCTCATGCACAATACTCTGTGAACGCTCCCTGTCTCTCCTCCGATCAGAAGACTCTGACCTTCCATGAGAAGGTGACCCTAGAGTTCCAACATTACGATCATCCCTAGTCCTATGAGAATAAGACTTTCTTCTACCTTCACGTTCATCTTCATCCACCTCCGCTAATTCAATAGTTCTTTCTTTGCTAACACCCCTATACTTATCCTTGCCTCTCCCACTACTTTTCAAAGGGGACTTGCTTCTCCCATGTGATCTACCACTCTTACTCGACCTTTTCCTAGAATCACCATTTGCAATACTCACAGACTCGGGTGACTCATCAAGACCAATGTGGCTCCTATCATAATCCACGGATGCATTATCCATGGCAACATCGCCTCGCTGCAACAATAATCACCAAACAAATAAGAATGCAAAACCCCACACAATTACCGCAACAATAAACAAAAACATAAACAGAACGAAAGATCGACAACAAAAAAACAAACGTTTACGCGACCCTACTGAAAATGGAAAACATATGGAATAGGAGTATATAACATGTGAAACTAAGTCTTACAACTTAAAATTCGCATTGAAAGCTAGAGGGCTCGGTCTGGACTCATGAACCACCTAAAGCAAAGCACCCCTCTTTTTTACGAAGTCGAAGCTCTCCCCCATTAATCAATCCACAACACTATAATATCTATATCATCAAAATTCCGAATTCGGTCAGTCGGAGTAAAATCAACACAGTAAAAAAAATAATTACAGTCTCCGATTCTAATACACCAAATTTATCCAATTTACCTTCAATTTCGCCGATGAACAATCAATTCCACTCCAAGTAAAACTTCTTACTTTCTTTAGAAATAATAATTAAAATTGAAAATTGAAAATTCGAAACCCTAAAATTGATAAAAATTGAAATTGAAAGATACTAAAAGAGATAAAAGAGTTGAATCAGAACACACCATGTCAAGATCATTCAATTCGCCCGATTCGACATCGGAAACAACCTTCTTGTCGTTAACTCCGTCATCGGCGGCGACGGAAGTTCCTCCCTCTTCAACAATTTCACCTTCCTCCATGTCGTAATCAACAAGTTTCTCAACAATCTCGACATCCGCTTTGGTTTCTACCTCGATTTCATCCTTTTCGTGCTTCGAGCGGTGGTGGCGGTGTCGGCGATGGTGGCGATGGTGGCGGTGCTTGTGACGCTTGGAATTATCCGGCGAACCGTCGGCGGATGGAGAGCGGCGGTGTTTGCGATGAGAGTCCGGTGAATCTGTCGCCATTGAGGGATGAAGATTCGATTGGTTTCTTAAAAATTAGGGTTTGGAAGTGATTTCGGGGAAGTTTTTCGGGGAGATGAATGAATGAATAAGACGATGGTTAGAAACTTTGGACTTGGATTAAATGCGGTGTTCACGAAGTAAATTATTGCCGGTGCTTAGTCTGATCCTTGTCGGGATTATATAAAACGACAAAACTCTCGCGGTTTTTTTAATTACGGTTTATTACGCAAATTCTTGAAACCTTTATTTAAACTTTGAATGTTTGAAATGGATACGATTTTATTGGGCCTCTCTCTAGATACATATAAGAAAATAGCGATTTTGCGTATGGAGTATGGACCTGGACCTTTGAATATAAAGGACTTCCGAGCTTGCCTAAATAGTATGACATGTTACGACTCTTAAGGAGTAGGGGTGGTGAACTGGTGATTAATAATTTTCCAAATTCGTATTAGGTGATTATTTTCCGTCTTTTCACTAGTCCTTTAAGGTAATTCGAGGGTGCGTAATTTGAAAATCAATACAAAAATTACCATGATCCTAGTTAGTTAGTGCAAGATGTTACAAGTTGTAAGCATATGCACAAGCGTAGCTTCTTTGTTTTATACAGTTTTTTTCTCTTGTTTTTCTGGTGTTCTTATGATATTCCAGAAACAATATATACATTTGCATCATGTCATTTCCCCGTGTGATATACAAAATATACATGTATCTAATCTTGACGTATCATGCAGTATGAGCATGAACATTAGGATAAGGTTGGTATTGATCAGGAGGTGGGTTATGATCAGTGCCTTGCTCAATGCCACCATCACCCCCATCCATCTCCTGAATCTCCAATATTTCGACTCGTCGATTCATCCTTCTCCTAATCTTGATGGCTACGTCTGATGGCCTGAACCTTCCACAGGCGCTTACCCTGCTGTACTGCCACTCTATCATATGCGTCTCCACCTCTTCAATTTACATTCATGTAGACTAATGAGTTAATGTAAAACCACTGAGTTTTGCCTGTTTACTGTTTAGTGTATCTGCGAAAATTCTGCTAAAGTCGATGTGCTAGTAAGAACAGTGTTCATGTTAGCAGTTCAACAATCGGAAAAGTGGACATTTTTTAGTTTTTTACGATTATGTTAGGTCGTAAATAAAGAACTCACCTTTCATGTTCAGGAGAGTTCTTCGTAACTTTTTGTAACAACCTTTACAGTCGATTGACAGCCTCATAAGCATGCAACAATACTGCATAAATCGGAACCAGGACCCAGACGTTAGAAAAGTTTATACCAGGAAAATGACAGGGAAGAAATCAGAATCTGTTTAAGGTCGGACTTGCCTTTGTTGACATGGACATTTTGGAGGCTGGAGTACAGTTGAACCAAATACTGAAGAAAACTGCAGTTTTTTGTTCTTTCTTCTGAGGGTACAAAAAAGAGGGATTTGTAGGAGTTGAGAAATACCAAAATGTTCTGTTTTCGTTTAAAGGTTTTCGTTGCAGAATCAGATTCTACTGATGCTCAAACAGGAAACTGAAATGTGTGTTGCAGAGTTGTTTAATTCTTGGATTATAAACAATAACCTGTCTTAATGGACCAGGTATTCCTTCAGCATCTTTTTTCTTGGTTTTAATACTATCCAGAGATTCTGATAGGTTGCATGTTTCATATTCCTCAAAGTTAGCCTCTTGCAGAAGTTTATTACAGTACTCAAAAATGAAACTTTTCAGTTTGGTTATTCTGCAGGTTGTGGCACATATATGTCATTATTCTATCTACCTTAACCAAACCCACAGGAATCTAGCATGTCTATTCCAACTATATACGTGTCGTCAACCACTCATTGCTCATTCACCAAATTCACAAGTAATCAACGCGAAAACTTGTAGAAGACGGTCTGACAGTAAGACCATAGAAATCTCCCCGGCCAAGTCTTTGGAGTTTCTCTTATAAGTTATAATAATCACAACTAAACGTAAACAAGAACATCTTATTACAGGAGGAAAACCAGGCTAGGAGAACAACACTAGGCACATAGATAAGAGAAGAAATTACTACACAGTTTTACAGATGCCTTGTTCCATCCAAGAATATTCATGGTTTTAACAAGAATCAAGCTAAGGTTTCGACGATGAACCAAACACCCTTCTAATCAGAGCAGACTTGGTGAATAGATGGCTTGAACGGGAAGTGATTTGGGTTTTTGAAGCTCTCAGACACGTTATCACAACCTTCTTCTCTGAAAAACTCACCATGACAGATTCTGTTTCTGCTACAAAACCAATCACATCATAAAACAACAGTCTGATTTCTAGTTTTCTACCAAACTTATCATGTGATACATAATGGCAAAAGCCAGCCTCAAACAACAGTCCGATTTCAACAAAACTCACCACTGGAGCGAGAAATTATATCACGGATCCTCTTTTGACACTCCTTACACTTCATATCTGCCGGTATTACAAGCTCCTGCACCTGTGAGAAAAACAAGCATGACAAAATTGACCATTATTATAGAGGTACTGATGTGGAACATGACAGACAATGATAGGATGACACCGGGTGATACACAGTATCAATTTCCGACTACTCACATGCTTGGTGTCCAACTCCACAAGTTGGAGGGCTCTGAACACATCTGAAAGGGCTGGGGCGTATGCATTATAGAATTTCGGTTACTAACCAGGGGCATTGTGAGAGACTCCATGGCCGCAAGGGTGGTCAGAGGAGCAAGAACACTCGACTCATCGCTGCCACCACCTTGACTCGAATCCTCGCTATTATCATCATCAACATCCATTCGATATTTTTCTGTATGAAGTTAGATCACCAAAGACTATATGCTCAACTAATGGGTCCTCCACAAACTTTTTAGTTAAAAAGACTCTCTCATAAGCGCACTTTCAATACAAAAAGAAAGGATGAGAAAGAAAAAAATTACAAACAACGGTACGCTGAAAAAGATGTCACAGCAGCCTTTGCTGCAATGAAAGAGCACTGCCATCTTTTTCTTTGATTAGTCAGCCAGAACAACCAGTTGTACTTAATGTCAAAGAGTACATGGCATAATAACTTGAATAACTCGACTTCACGACCAGATACGAGCACAACTATAAGTTTGAATTTTCCGGTGAGCTTCGTAAATTTCAACTTGACTCGGTCCAAGACCATGTACAAGTACCAGAGTCTTTGGATCTCACCTCGCTTTCGCAGAGTAGCGTCTTATATAAGACTAGTTGAAAATGACCTAACAAAAGAGTACAAGCGTATCAGAATACGATGTTATAGGCTCACAATGGTGAAATGATGTGTTAGTTATATCAAATGTGCATAGTGGATGAAAGATCCTTTGAAAAAAAAAGTGGAAAACTGCGTTTTTAAATTCCCATTCAATTCAAACATAAAACTGGAGAGCTATCATGTCATCTAGGAAAGAGATTGGATTGCAAAAGGCCAAAGTCTTCACATTCATCTGCACAATAGTGCACATCACCTTCAAGTCTGCAGCAAATAAATGCACTACAGCAACAATATTTAGTCTTACTGGACAAGTTCCTGGAAGTGTATTAGATACGCACCAGTATCAGTACGAAATACACATCAGCAATACCACTGCAGATAATCGATCGTCTCTGGGAGTTAGACATGCACCGGTATCAGTATTGAAGTACTCATCAAAGGTACAGCTGCAGATCTTTCATCACACGATTATATACCGTGGTCAAGGTGGGAACGAGAACGATAACACAGTGCATCAGGGTAAGATTTCAACATTATGAAGCCAAAACGAGAGAATCCAAAGACATGAATGAGACAGTGATGTGCAAAAGTGATGGAAATTTTATTGCTACATTTACTATACAATGTTACAGAGAAGAACCCATGACTTGGCTCTAGTCTTCCTGTGAAGACCTCATCAGAAATCATGGCAGAAAGAAGAAAAGAACAAAATAAATTAAACGAATAACCAAAATACAAAGAGAAGAAAGGCCTAATCCTATCAGCCTACGGCGGAAGTATCCATTATTCTACTTCTCACTCAAAACTGCAGCCCATCTGTTTGCGGGGACAAAAGCGCACCTGTGGGCTGGTAATACATGATTGGTACAAGGCAAAGAGCGAACCTGATCATGACAACATTTGAGACCAGAGCCTTCGCTGAGATGCCGGGTTCAAGTTGTTAGCAAGCACATAACTGAGGAGGCACATCGGAGCTAAGACCTACCAGATTAGCGACGAACATCCAGGATACTAAGGGAATGTCATCTGGACATCACGAGGTTGGTTAAAGGTGGAGGTCCTACTGTTGGACTAAAAACAGAATCACTTATGTACTTGAAGTCATCACGATCAACCTTGGAAGTCTTGCAATTATCCTTGTCAGATTTCAAGGAAGAATGAACTAAAAACTCACGAGAAGTTCCATGAGATAGGGTCCTTTCGGCGTTGACCCTGTTGCCGCTGCGAGGCGGGAGCTTCTGAACAGAAAAACAACGTTTCCTCTTCCCCAATGTCTTCCATTTCAACCGGGAAAGCGAATCATCTTTCGATAGGTCCAGGACGACGTTACTGCCTTCATTCTTGTACTTGAAGGACACCTGTAAATTACTTGAATAATTTTCTTTTCCCTTGTCACACTGTTGAAGTCTGAAATCACATGCCAAAGTTTGGGATTTCTTATCGCCATATCCCCCAGCTGCTCCTACAACCAATCCAGACAAAATAGAGGCCGCAACATCTGGTTTTTCACTTAGTTCTCTCCATGCGTCCTCCACCCACTCCTGAGAATGTCTGAGATCACCTTGAGCAAAAACAGCTTCTAGTTTTTCACCTGAAAGGAATTGCTTCGTGTCATTTTAACAAACTTCACGAAACAAACAAGGAGACACAAAATAAATGCCCCTACGACTCTGTTTAGGAACAAAATTTACCTGGAAAATAAACTCGGAATGACTCATCAGGTTGCTCCTGAAGAACAATAGCTTCCCACCAACCATTATGCTGCCACACATCAACTACGGAGCCAACATTAAAACTCCGTGAACTTTTGCCTCTATCTGATGGCAGAGATGGCCTTACTGTTGTCCTACCATAAAGGCGTAACCCCAGCACATCACGAACCGCAATTCTTGATGCTATCACCCACTCCTGATCCAAGACAATGAATGGTAAGTACAGCTCAACATGAAAATGGGCATACAACTGGGTAATGAGATGATCAACCAGAAAAAAGGGGGTTAAAATTCTTAAAAATAAGCAATTTGAAAATTGCACCAGAAAAAAGAGAACTGTGATAAGTGTAAAGAAGAAAATGGCCCAGAAATCAGTAAAGAGATGTCATGGGAATAAATACCTCAAGGCAATTTGCTTCATTCTCTGCATCCTTAATCTCGTGATAACGCAGCTTGACCTTGTTTTTGTGCTTCTTGATAACAGTGGCTGTAAACCAACAGCCTCTCAACCCACTATCTTGTGACAAAACTTCAACCACAGATCCCACAGCAATCGCTTGGTGAGGAACTTCTGAATTCAATCCCTTTCTGCATACAGTCACAAGAGGACCTTGGGTAAAGCCAAGTTTGCTTTTACCAATAGTATCATCAGCATCTTTCCCAGTCGGGCGTGGTAAATTCAATTTGCCATCTCTTGATAAACGCAATCTCTTCCTTGGTTTTGTCCCATTGTCATCAGAGACAACATCTGTATTCCTGGAATCCTCAGGATGATGCATCTTTTTCAAATGCCTTGAAGATAGAGAAGACATATATCTGAGTATATCCTGTTTCCAATAACCTTGTACTTGGGTGATATCAAATGGTTTGAGATCTTCATTGTCATATTGTCTATTGCACAAATAAGGTTCCAGTTCAGTGTGTTTTGCCACATTCAGAAACTTCGTATAGTGCTGGGAACTCAGAACCATGGCTAATCCATCTATGCATTCAATGTTGAGATCTTGGAGACAAAGAGAAAAGAAAATCTCCCGGTCATTAAAATTGTGAGGTAAATCAAGACCAACCTCATCAATTTTATGAAACCACCGTACCACAACCATCTTGTTGCCTTTGGCATCCTCATACATATCATCCAAGTACGCTACAAGCCGTTTGTCCTCTTCAGCCAACACATGAACAAACTCGTTAACCTGCAACAGGAAAAGAAAAAGAGCAAGCATAATCAGCAACAAGGACAAGAAAGCAAAATTCAGGTTCAATGCTGCCTAGGTTGAATAAAAGCAAATAATCAACACAAGAACAATGTAAATAAGTCATACCGAAATTTTGACTCCATTTCGACGAAAAGCCTGATAATGTCTCCGCTTCTTTTTACAAATTGATGAGGAGCCTAACCACATGAACTCCTTTGTGTAGGAACCTAATTTTTGAAGCTGTGTATCCTAGAACCAAAAATAAAAACAAACATGAGTTTATAAGCCAAAAGAAACACTACACAGAACCAATTACACAAACAAGTTAAGGAGACGCAAAAAGCAACAGGAAATAACGATATCTACCTTCATTGCTGCAACATCCACCTCATCGGCCTCATTAAAATCAGACAAACCACCACTGGATTGAGGAGAGACAGGAGTTGGTGTATCTGCACCGATCATCAAATTAGCAACTATTAATAACATGGTTGAGATGTGATGTCGCAAACATCAACAACAGACTCAAGAGATCAAGCAACAAAGGAAAAAAGTAAACCATACAAGCCTAGTGCACTGAGACCACAGCCCCACAGAAGAAAACCAAACCACAGATACACACGCGCACACACACACACACACACACGGAAATCATCAGATGTGGAGAGGGGAGATTTTGAAACACAGACAAAAGGAAGTGGCAGAAGTTAAGAACATCTCATAACCTAGATATGAAGAGGGCATGAGGATGCCGAAGCTCTCAACCGGCTCTTAGACATTGGTCTAACAATCCTGCAGCCCAGATGTAGTTAGCTTTCATTAAAACGGGGAAAATTCTGTATAACATATGACATCATTTAATTAATAAAAATCATAATATTGACGACCTATCACAAATTACTAACCATAATCGATTAGAACTTTCAATCAAAATCAATCCCTCAAGCATTTGTACCAGAGAAAAGCTCTAGAATCAACTCAAAATGGCAACACCGAAATGTTCCTAGGCCCAAAAAAAACTAGTACTGAGCATGAGAAACATTCATGTCGCAGTGCCTCCCAACTAAACAAAGTTACGAGGCCATCTGCTCCGACTGATAAAGATCGCGTAACACTCTACACGCCAGCCAAAATCAGTACAAATGATTCACAAGACTCGAGCTTTACGATATACTACAAAAGAAAAGAGAGAAACAAACCCACAACCAACAAATAACATCAAATTCACGCAACATTTAAGGCAAGCAGTTTAAAAAGGTTCAATCTTTCCCCAATCTCTAAAAGCCTTCTGAAATTAACACAATCACACGCATATAACATCAAACAGAAATGCATGAATTAACATTTTCAATTCTCTGGAAAATCACCCATTTGAGTACCTTGAAGCTTCAATTAGAATGGTAACACAGCCTAATCTCTATAAATTCAGATGAAATACCCACAAAATCTGATGGGGTTAAAATCTCTTTTTAAAACCCAGATTTACCCCTTGTATATTTTGGTCAGAAAATCCCCAAAATCATTTTAATTAAACCCAATTTAATCAAAAAAAAAAAAAAAACAGTCCATTAAAAAAATACCCACAAAATCTCTTCAAATTAAGGATAAGACTTCCAAATCCACCCAATAACCACAGAAAAAAAAAATTAACAAATCACAACAAAATCTCCCAGAAAATTAAGATTTTCATCAAAATCAAATTTTAATTGAAAATATCAAATTTATTTATGGAAAGAAATCAGCTGAAATGACTATTTTGTTATCCCAAATCCACCCAAATAAAAATCACAAAAAAAAAACTTAAAAATCAAATCTACCCCAAAAACATAAAAAACATAAAATCTACCCCAAATCAAAAATCAAAGAAAAACGGTCCAAAAAAAATTGAATAAATGAAAAAAAAATCAGCTGATAAAATTGATAAATCCACCCAATTAAATTCAACCAAATATACCACCCAAAAAAAAAACAGAAATTTACAAAAAAAAATGCAAAAAATAAGGGGATAGAGAAAAGTTAATACCTGGAAGAAAGGAATTCAACCAATCAACAAGCTCACGCCTAGATCTAGGCTTACTACTATAATTAATATTATTATTATCAGCATACGACGTCGTATTAAACTCGAGGAGGAAACGATAAGTCATATGTCTCAAACTCTTCTCTTTAGCAATAACAGCTAGATCTTTACCACCATCTCTTCTTTTCATTGTATAGTGTATCTCACGCCTCCCTTTCTCCATACATACATACACCTCTTCCCACCCTACGTACTTACTTCCACCTCCTCCTCCTCCTCCTCCTCCTCCTCCTGCTGCTGCCGTCGCCGTTGCCGGCCACCTCGCCATTGATTTATTTTTGATGAATTAATAATTGATTAAGGGGTTCCGTTTTGTTTGACATGAAATTGGAATTGGAATTGGAATTGGGAGGGAGTTTATAATAATTTTTATTCTAAAGTGATATGGAGGAGAGAGAAAAAGAGAGAGAGTAACGTTGAAAGGGTATTTATATGAAGGTAGTGGGATGGTATGGGAGGGAAGGAGGCTAGGGTTTGTTTTTTCATGAGATGGACGGCTGTGATTTTGTCTACGCTGTTGCCACGTAGGTATGATTTTGCGCGTTTGATTGTGTTGAAGTTGTGGGTGGTGTATTGACGGGTTTGCCCCTTTCGGATGCGTAATGACGGGTTTGCCCTTTGGAAGTTTTTTCTTTTTTTGGGTACATCGTTGGAGTATATGGTCTATGGGTGTAGCTAATGTTAGCATGCGATATGCGGGTTCGAATGTGTGCCAACCACTAGTTGGTTTTACAAACACTACTTAAACGACTCGATTTTGAGACCGAGTTCGGGTGGCGTCAACTCAGAAGTTTTGGATTTGCCATTTGGGAAATATATTGAGTGGACACTTAGGTATATATGTAGGGGTGTATCCGAATTGTTTTCAGTTGGAGTTCGGGTAGGATTGGGATCGGCTCGAAAGTTTTGGGTTTGGGTTGATCCTCAGGGAGCTTAACGAAAATTGGGTTTGCCCTTAGGGAGATATTGATTGCACACTATGTAGGGGTATAAAAGAGTCGATCTAAGCCTGAGTTTGGATGGGATCATCGGGATAGGTTCAAGAGTCTTAGCTCGAAATTTCCCGGAGCCTACAAGAAATGGATATGTTCGAATCACAAATTTTGGAGCTAAACTCGAGATTGATTCAGTTAAAACGAACTCATGTGACCCCCAACTTAAAAAAGAGATAAACGGAATGATAGTAGACAATAGGCTGAACATCCAAAATCTCGGTCGTTTTACATATATATTGGATAAGACTAAAAAATGTGTGCATTGGAGAGATAAAGGGGTAGAGTTGGAAGATTGCTATTAACTTGATATTAGAGAGAATGACGTGTGTTTTGATTAAATTTAATGGGATTAATCAAGATTATGGAGAAGAAGTGTGTGTTTAGGAAGGAGGTTTAAAGAGAAGATCACATGTGAAGATATCTGTTGGGATGGGGATGGGTGGATAGAGATGGACAGATGGGATAATCAACGATCGATCAAGTGGACAAATTGACTTGGACTTTCTACATCATTGAAAATTTTGGTTTGGCGCCTTGTTTTTAATCTTGGAGCCAAATTTTCTACTAACTATTTTTTATTTTGCTTAAATTTTTGTCCTTTGACAAGTTTTTACTTTTTGCCAAATATGCGATTTGAAATTGATTTGTGTTAGCTGAGTTGTGGGTCTTGTGGCGCATGAGTGATGTCCAATTTAATTAATCGACCAAATTTTCTACATATATTTTTATCTCGTTTCAATTTTTCTCATTCGACAAGTTTTTTCTTTTTACCAAACATGCCATTTGCGTTTGATTTGTATTAGCTGCGTTGTGCACCTTGTGGCGCATGAGTTATGTCCAACTGGATTAAATCGACCAAATTTTCTACGGAGTATTTTTATTTCGTTTCAATTTTTCTCATTCGACACATTTTTTCTTTTTACCAAACATGCCATTTGCGTTTGATTTGTATCAGCTGCGTTGTGCACCTTGTGGTGTATGAGTTATGTCCAGCTGGGTTAATCGATTAAATTTTCTACAGAGTATTTTTATTTCGTTTCAATTTTCCTCCTTCGACACGTTTTTACTTTTTATCAAACATGCTCTTTGAATTTGATTTGTATTAGATGAGTTATGGGTCTTGTGGCGCATGAGTGATGTCCAACCTGATTAATCGCGTTGGTGTCAAGTTAGAATATATTCATGTACGAATCATAGTCCCTTGGGTTTGGGGTGAAAATGATTCCCTTATAACAATGTACTTTTGATATGCTATCTTTCTCACCGCTCACTTTGATAACTACGCAAAATATATATGGGAAATCACCTTTTGACTCTATATTGATTTTAAAGCTGAGTCTTAGGTAAGTGTCAATCTACGTCGCAATAGCACAATACATAGAGATACACGGTGATACAAACATTATTTGTTGGTGATTGTTGTCTCATGCGTATGCTAAACCACATAGCCATACGAAGCATAATATGGCAAGACACTCAACGCATACCAACAACATCGATTTTGTGCTTGAGAGTTGCATACCCGCTATATATGCTACTCAAATGGCTACATCTGCCGCATATACGTAATTAAATCTTAATCAAATTGATCCGTAAAAAAGGGTCAAGTTCAAATCCAATGTTTTAACACGCAAACAATCACTCCAACGCATTTGATTAAACATGTCATTTTGTTTTAGATTGAGTTTTGCTTGTAAGTTGATTCACTTCCATTCCGGGAGGATTTTTATTCTAGACTCCTTGTAAAAAAAAATAAGAAGAGTACCATAAATGTTTGAGGCTAAATGGGTTAACCCTGATAATTTAGAGGGTATATTCAGTTTGAGACCCTGACCTTAACGATTAAGTCAGTCAGTCGCTCATTTATAAAATTGACCAAGGCCGGGTTCAATCTAACCTGCCCTTCCGAGTCTGAAATTTTGGATGTTAATCGCCTTACCAAGTTACCATAGCGGTAATTCGGTATCAGTCATACCCAAGAGTCTGGTGAGAATCTTGCATTTGAAGTTTTGAACACATAGTCCTGACACTATCTTCTTCGCCAACACCAATATTTAGACAATTTACATCAATTACATTGCATCACTAAACACTACACCCTGAAACATATTTTCTCTTTTTCGAGAAATCAGAGGACCAAAATAAAGGGGGAAAAAAAGAAGCAAACCTGCCAACAAAACCTAGCACCTGCACCTAGCTACGGTCAAGAAAGAAAAGATAAATACAGGAGGGGAAAAAAAAACCTACAGCAATTTTTTTTTTATTTCATCTATTCCTATATTTCTTCCTGTAATATTGGAGAATCACCTTTCCAGTTTTCTCCAGCTTCACATCAGACCCCAGTACTTTCTCATCCTTTCTGAGTGCATGATCATTAGAAGCGTTTATTTGTTTCCGGCGATTTGACTCACATTTCGACCGAGATTTTCTGGACCACCATTTAATGCTTGCGATCCTAGAAACAGGAGCCATAGCCGAGAGTAAATGATCGAGATTCAGTGTGTGTTCTATCTTTTTTGAAAGGTAACCTTTCCTTGCACTAAACCGTAGGTTGATTCCAAGCTTAGACGTCCAATCTTCTTGTGAGTCAGTAAGCTGCTCAGCATCAATTGCAATATCTATAAGTTTCAATTCTTCCTCTGTGGCAGTCTCAAGTTCGACCTCTTTATAGTTGAAGGATGTTCTGATTTCCTCTGCCACAGCAGCAGCGTTTGCCTTTATCTTTTTGTAATCTACACCAGAAACGTGAGAGTTATAAGTATTCTACACAAACAATATTGCACCATACTGTCACGAATGTAATTGCTCCCCCGGGATACTAGTCGTGCAATCTACCAAACTATGGATGTCATTTATGATGTCTGAAGGTGAGAAGCTCCTTAATCCAATTAAGATTTGTGGGTTCAGGAAGAATATAACGTTTAGATCATATATCACAACATATTAAAGGGTTATCTAATATCATACACAATTTACGTGTACAAACATGAGAAGAATTAACTTACCAGAGTGACAGATTACAACAACTTCAACTCCACCTTTGGGTCTCAAGAGCTCCTTGATTTGTACGGCATGCTCTAAGCAGAAAATCCTCGGCCTTAAATTCCCAAAAGTCTTCAATCTCTCGTCGTTACTGACAGCTGAAGCAACCGGCAAAAATCAATGCAACAATACAAGTAGCGTTACTCATAGGCCAAATAAAATAAATTGCTGAAATTTAGCCCCATTTCCTTCATGCTTGGATGTTAAAGAGACAGGGTAACAACACGCAGCAAACATATGTATTTGGCAATTAAGTTGACAGCATAAAACATTGGAATCCAGAGTACTGGACAGGATGCAAACAAAATGGTGCTTTTCAGAAGAGAAGAGACAATTGTAGCATAAAGCCGTAACGATTTCTAGAAACAAAGCAGACTTGCTTCCCATGGGTTTGGAACTTCCACAACACACCCATATTTTCTACTTGACAGTCCATCAACCACACACTGACTCAAAAACATAGTACTGGCCATTGGAAGTCAAACTTAGAAGGAATACCAAAAGGTTGATTAAGCAAGTGCCAAAGGAGCAACATAGCAAGATGAGCAGCATGGGGAGAGATGAGATCGATTGCACTAAATATGGTGACATGCGAAGTCATAACTGACATAGAGATGTTACCATTGTGATGAAGTGGATTTGGATTGTGCTTTTGTGATGTATCCACTACGCCTGTTGCTGGGCCATGTTCAGCAGGGAAATTTTCCAATGACGATTTCTTGGATGGTTGGACCACGGACATAAATGGATATCCAAGAATTCCACAAGCTACACAAGGCACAGTTCCATTGTCTACTTGAAAGTCATGAGAAAGATCATCACTACCCAGATACAAGTCATTCACTGTTTCCCTGGACATCATCATTTGGTCAATATCCAGATTGGTGGACTCGAAGGAAGTTACAAGTGGTACAGCATCTTTAGAGATTAGTGCATCCGTTTGCGACAAGGCCTCTTTGTCAAATGATGGCAATGAATCAGGATGCCATAACACCACACGATGCGAATCTTTCCCAATAAGAGTGTTCAACAGGAAATTTTCCTTAAGAACATCACTAATGAATGCTTTCTTGACTAAAAGCTCCCTTCCTTCCTTCAAACGATCCCTAAGACGAGAAGTTCGTACCCCAGGAAGTAAAGATTCTGGGACCCTGTCAAGAAAGTAAAGATTTATGTGAAGTTTTAGGATGTACAGGGGCAAAGTAAACACTATGAATAAAATCGACAAACATAGCACAGAGCCACAGACACAAACTAGAAAGTCTGGACCAGTTACTGTTCGCAAGTCAAATCACAAAGTGATCAATATCCGCATAATTACTGTTAACAAGTAGCAAAGAATTGCAACAGTAAGTAAGCATGACTCTACAGCGTATTAAAAGAAGGCCAGAGCCAGAACTAGTGTCCAAATAGTTTGCTCACCCCTCTTCTATTCAACTCTTCTACCAAATAATGGCTGCCAACTTTTTATAATCTTACACTTAAAAAGAAAAAAGAAAAAAGAAAAAAACTTTATACAACCCTAGCTGCCACATAGTTTACATGCTCTTGCTCTCCTTCACTATACTAGAATGTCATTTTTGGGACTTCATCGAAGCTTAATTACCAAAATTTTACATCTGTAATTCTGTTTTAGCTCAAATTCACCCGTGCAATCTGCAGCACCGATTATAATAAATGGAAAAAGAACATTTTTGATAGGTAAAACTTACTTTTTAGTTTCTTATGCTTAAACAGGATGCTCTGTTAATCTTTAGAGATATTCAATGAATAAAGGCTTAAAATGACCAATATAGATTAATAGAAGGTACGAAGAAGATTGGAATTTGAGTGTATGAATATAGTTACATGTTGGAAAATAAAGGACGGCAATAAGCTAATGATGGCTATCTTGTTTGGTGAGCAGTACATAACACAGGGTTGAGTTGTGTGATCATATAATCCTTAAGAGTAAATCAAAGAGAAAAAACAAAGAAACATTCCTTTTGCGGCATTTTGTCTGGGCATGTATGCTTGAAATGGACAACTCCACTCCTACACCCCTCCTAGTTTTCCCAAGTAAATTCGTAAACACCACTTTTGAGACTCTCATATGTATAGAAAACCGCCTTGAATCTGCGATCCACAGCGTTTATCAATCCTTTTGTGGTAAAACACCATCAAACTGAGATCATACGCCAATAAGAAACATTGGAGCACTCAGTCGAGCCTAAAAGCATATCAGGGCAGCAAAAAAGATGGAGATAAGAGAGGAGTCCCGAAGAAGGTGAAAGAGATAAGGAGAGGAGAGAGAAACAAAGGCAGGGATGGGAAGGTCAACATAGCCAAGGTGGCTAGCAGGGAGGAGGGCTGTTTACGATGGTCAATAGCCAAAATGTTGACTTCTTTTCCGGCCAAATTGAAAGAATTTGAATGCAACCTAACAGATCCCTTTCGATTTTCATAAATAGAGCCAAATCGCGAAAAAACAACTCGCCATCTTTCCCTTTCTCTCACAATCCCAACCTTACCAGTCACAATAAGTCAAACAAATACCACTCAGTGAGTCAATTTAATTAGTCATGGTGCATCATGTCCTCATGTCATTTGGTTGAAACTTGATGAGTAGTAAAAAGCATAAATTTTTAAGAGTACCACGGCCAGTATATAATCTAATCCATCAAAAGAGATTCCCTCTTCTATCTTTCAATTGTTCATGATACCAGTACAACTTCATATTACCTAATGTCAAATGACAAAATCATATCCTTTCAACTAATTTGCCTATTCATAGAAACTAACTAAGTTGGGAATAAGGCTTGGTTGTTGTTGTTGTATAGAAACTAACTCTTCAAGTTTACTTCATACTACTAATTTAAGTTTTTTTTTTTTTTTTTTTAATATCAACTACCTGATTTAAGTTTTAAGGTCATCATAGTTTTTGAAGCATAAATCATAAAATCCCAAGATGAAGTAGGAAAAAGAAAAAGACTATCACTGACCTTGAAATAAATGACATTGTCAGCAAGTACAGCAGCTGCTGATGAGAGAGCATAGGAAGATGATCCATGGCAGTCCTGCGCACAGCGGCTTCCTTAGCTATGGTTAGCCATTGGGGAGTGCCAAAATTAGCAGCTTCTCCACAGTTGAAACCTGTGGACAAAGATAGATCACACTATTCAGCGAATCTGCCACAAAATCAGTCAAAGGACTCCACCTAGAGTAATATCAGAGATCAAGGAGTAATTAGTTAGTGCCATGAGACGGAACAAAGTTATAGCAACACAACCGCATAAAGGAGTGAAAGTTTGTATTCGGTTTACTTTAACAGTTGGTAATTTGTAAGTTCATATAAAGGATAAAAGTTTAAGTCATTAAACATTCTAGCTTAAGCAGACTAGTCAACTGGAACACTGAAGTGAAACGCTTAAAAGGTCAGTACTCCCATTGTTTCCCCTTGAGTGCGTATGCAAAGCAAAATCTGAACCAGACACTAAAAGCATACATCAAAATCAATCAAATGAAAGCTGCACTTTCGAGCCTAACAAGTTCCATGTTTTTTTTGTGCTCTTGCCACATGCCACCCTTCGAGTATATACTACGACAGAGTGATATGGTGCACCAACAGACCATATAGCAACACAATAACCCAATGGTGCACCACAGTAAAACAAGAAAAAGAGTGTTGTGACAAATTCTTCCAACTTCCACTCATAACATTCAAAAAATTTCAAAAGGGTGATAATTAATAAAGAGAAACATGTAGCACCAAGGGAATGAAGAATCTTGATTTATTATTCCAGAGATCACACATATAAAATCCGTATCACGAAATAATATAAACTAGGATCAATAGCTTAACTATGACACTTTTAACGCATTCTTAGTCCATCTATTAAAGAAGGCGCACATAGTCTCGGATCTCAAGTCACAAAATAATAATCCATAAAAAGTAATACCAAGCAGAGTAGCCTACTTTTCAGCTTCAGTTAGTGAGTTTAGAACAAGTTATATATAAATGAAAGAATTATCAAAAAGCTAGTGCCAACAAGAATTCTAGATCAATCTTGAACAAATCTATAAAGCAATTACCGTGACTAAATCCTACATGATAAGCCCTTGGAAATGACACCACAAATTCGCCAGGGTTCTGTACCAACCTAATAGAAAAATCAGGTCAATATGACATTACACGAAATGAGCGGCAAAATTGAACTGAATAACCCAAAAATACACCATATCATAATCATGAACAAGAAATCCAAAATCATTCAAAAAATCGCTTTCAAAGACAAAAGTGAGTATACCTGCAACATGGGATACCAGATGCAACAAGTAATTCGGGTGACAGAAGGGTGGTCTTTTCACCCAAAAGTTTCAATGCAGCTGTCCAAGATAAAAACCTGAGTTACAATAGTGCAAATGTTCATTTTTTTGCATTTTAAGAATAAAAGAGTTTAAGAGCATGAAGTCAATAGAGCTGTCATTTATCCAAAACAAGAATTTAGGTGATGAAAGATCATTATTAACAAGAAAACTGTGAAAATGCTACCATCCTACCAACACATCAATGTGCATCTGGCCTTTCAACATGATCTCTTACTACCACTTACATCTTAACCTAAGCTTCTAATTACTCAACTCTAGTTTCTGTATCTCACTACATGGACTACTTGCAATTTGCAAGGCCTGGACACTGTCACCAGACAGCACATATAGCTTAAGCAAAGTCCAGCATAAATTCTATAATCCTAACTTTTGCTAGGGTACTATATGATCGTTCTCATGTAAACCACCATGAGTAAGATTGATTGACTGTGCTGCAAATGTGATACATGTCATTAACAATAGATGATATGTGGTTGACCGAGCTGCATAAAGTATACACGTCATTAATAGTAGATAAGAATCATTGGCACTCCAAAATAATTTCTCCTCTCACACAAATGAACAGCTAATAATCCAAAGACACCAGCCGCTTATACTATAAAGTGACTATAAGTATAAAGAGAACGTGACATACCCAAATGGTCAAAATTTCCTCCATAAGCCTTTTTACGTATAACCTCCTCAAAAGCAAATGCAGCGTCTCCAGGGATACCATACCATGTTTTTGGAGAGCCAGTGTGCAGAAAGTTCAAGCTATGAAGTTCATGGTCTTCGATATGCCAGGCAAACCAGCTGAATAACATACCAATGTAAACCATCGGGGATGTAACACCAGGAATGTTATCCAACATAAATCGCGTGAGTGATCCAGCAGAGCGAGAAATTGCTTGGAGGTTCCAAGGGCTGTTTGAAAGCTTCCATCCAGCAGTGCCTTCCATTTCTGAGTCGTTTCCACACTCCATAGGTTGTGAGGATTCATTACACGATGTAATTGGTCGATCACTTATTCTCTTTCCTGCTTTCGAAGATAGACATGAGTTGGGCACGGATGACTCTCCTTCTGCCCCACCGCAAGGATTCCTCACAGTGTTTACAGCGTATTTCGAGTAATAGGATCTTCCTTGATCACACTGACCCAATATCCTCCTCCTCTTACGAGCATGGAAAAAACCTAAGAGTCCCTGAGGCTCACCAAAACCAGAGCCAGGAACATCATTAGCATATTCTATATATATAGGCTTCTTTGAAGCAGCCTTCCAAAACCGTGCCTCTACATCTATTGGACTAACTTCCTTTCCGGCACCCAATACACTCCGACTAAACACTTTTGCCTTTGCTTCAAACTGTTCCAAAGTATACATCTCCCCACTTTGCCACACTTGTTTCCGGGCACTCCTGACCGCCTTATCACTCTTCGACTCACCTTTACCCACACTTTGACCCAACTCTTGCTGCCTAGTGGTGAACACAGCTCTATCCTCACCATCACCACTCCTCACCCTCTTCGACGTATCCTTCAAATCTACATCACCTAACCCTAACTCGCGCAATTTCACCAGGGACTTATTCACATTGTTAAAAACATATCGTTTCGATGGCCTGGGCAACGGAGGAATCACCTTACATATACCAAACGCACTCGCTTCTTTCTCGATTTTCGATATATAAGCAATTGGGTCAGCAAATTCAGTATCAGTAGGCCGAAATTCGGGTGCTAACGGCAGCCCCTTTAGCCATTTGGGTATTTCATCTTTTCCCATCAAACCCTAAATTCAATCATCAACAATCCAATCTCCTTATTATTACAACAATTATGGCAAACCCTAAACCTTGAAAATCTTGAACTTTGCCCCCAAATTTCATATAAATTTCAGCAATTTGTGAAAAATTCTTCCCCAAATTAACCTCACAATTAAACCTAGAATCAAACAATTGAAATAGAAACCCTAATTAAAAACAGGTAGTGAGCACCAATTACGCGCCAAATAATCAGATTGGTAAAACAAATCACATTCAATTGGAAGTTGATTAAACTTTGGGGGAAGTTGGGGATGATAGGAATGTCAGAAACTGCAAAAAAACGTAAGAAAGAAAGGTAACTTCTGAAAGAAGCAACAGAGAGAGTGAGAGGGAGGGAGAGAACCTGTGAATGATGGAAATCTGAGGAGCAAAGCGTCGTCGTGTTCGGTGGTCAACGATGGTGGAAACCGGGGTTGTTATACTGTGGGCTCATTGCCACGTGTTATTTATCGGGCGCTGAGGATTTTTCTTTGCAACGGTTATATCTTTTCTTTTCTAACTAGACTAGACTAGAAAAAGTTCACGTTATATTTCGTTTTAACTTTTAAGGTTACGTATAATTTAACTTTCAACTGTAATTTGATTTAATAAAATCTTATCAATAAATACTATACATTTAATAGGCTACCTTCCACGCCTATGTGGTAGCCTTTGAAGATATCCAGAGCCAAAAAATTCCACCTCATCTCCTACATGTTGTCCCGGAGTTCAATTGCATTCTCTCTCCTCCATGTCATACACTCTTTAATATCCTAAACTAATTTAGGTGAATAAAATCTTTTGAGTTGCCTTCATGAACGTTTGAAAACATTTCAACTTATTTTAAATTAATTTTCATAAATTTCAATATTCACATCATAATTCATATTGTCTAACATCAACGTCCTACGTGACGTTCTCTGACGAGTTTTGGGGGCTTGGCCACGTGGAAAGGCCATGTGTCACTAGGAGATGTTTTCACAACACTGTTAATATTATTCTTTTGGGCTGCCCATTTAAACGTTATGAGTCAATTCAACTTTTTAACATAAATTTCTTTAAAGTTTAATAAATTAATCATTAATCATCACCATTATTCATCATAAAAACGACATTAGGGCTCTTCGTTTGCCAATTGTATCGGTTGCGTTTTAATTCACATCAGTATATATATGTTATGATTTTATTTGAATTTGGTGAAAAAAATATCATTTCATGTACAATGAGTTCATCAAAGAGAGATTTTTAGACATGAGAAGATATATCTATATTTAGAGCGTATTTTTATGTATTTTTGTAAGACTTTCTAATATTTATATTTTACTATCGAAGTATGATGATAAGTTGAGAATCGATATTGTAATTGCTAATAGTTTATATTGTACATCTTTTTTTTCAAGATATAATCATCTTGGTCATGTTTATTTTCGATAGGGTTTTTTGCCAAACACCACCTTTTAAGTTTCCGAATTTGACAGACACCACCTTTTAAGTTCAAAAATCCCAAACACCACCTTTTAAGACTATTTTCTTTGACAGACCACCAAAATAAAGTCCGGCCACCATATTGTACATTATTTCACTCTACTCTTTTTTCCCTATCATATCAAGAATCTCTCTTTTCTCTCCCCTCACCTCTAATGGAGTTTTAGATTCGACAATTGTAAGCAAAATGCACCCTAATCATTGTCAAAGCTATGAACAACACCATTTTATCCTTTTTCTAATTTTCAAACTTTAATTTCACTCAATTTCACTTTTAATTCATCGACTTCATCTAACAATGGTCAATAGAATAATTATGTACTCTTCAATTCTCTTCCTCTTATCAATAAGAGAATGGATCATATCTCTTTGCTATTCAATCCAATCATGTCTCTAACACACGCAAAAGGCAAATCAAAGCTAAAATCCTATCTAGTCAAATGCAAGAGAAAGCATATGAGACTACGGATGACATAGAGAGAGTAAGGATGAAGAAGAGTGAAAGAATATCGGGCTCAAAAGAAGAAAGAAGAAAAGATAGAGTGAGTCAATGGCGGAGTCAAGAGAAAATGTGGCCGGAATTGTTTTTGGTGGTGTTTGTCAAACAAAATAGTCTTAAAAGGTGGTGTTTGGGATTTTGGAACTTAAAAGGTGGTGTCTGTCAAAATCGGAAACTTAAAAGGTGGTGTCCGGCAAAAAACCCTTTTCGATATTGTGATTGATAAGTTTGATTCTATTTTCGATATAGTTAATATGCTAGTACAATTTTACAAATAAATTAAAATGATCCCGTGCATTTACGGGGCCAAAAGCTAGTTTAAATTAATTTATGTTGATGTAAATTTGAAAACAACTAATGGACCAGTTGGATTTAATACCAATAAATAAATTAGGTCGTTGATTGATATTTGATTTTAACAAAGGGAGTTCGTGTAACGATAAACATCAAATGTAAGAACGTCTTGTCCTTGAGCTTCCTCCCGTGGCTAAGTGGAATTTGTCCTCAGTTGTGGCTCATACGACTGGACCTCTAGAGGAGAGTGTGCACACTTGAATCAGTTAGACCTGTTAACAAACCTCTAGTAGTGGACTAGTGGTATGACTTGGGGTAGGACCCATGATCACCAGAGGGAGGGATGTGAGTCCTACCGACACCATGAGAGATCTTCCTAAGTTATCGGACGAGGTTAAAATATACTACTCTGATTCAAAAAGATTTTATTGTTTCTTTTTGTAGTTTTAAGTTGAAATGTTAGGCATTAGTTGTAAAAAAAATAAACGACCCATTTGCCTTAAAATCAAGTAAAGCTGGTAAACTGCAACGCATAATGAAATATATACAAATTTTTCCAACAAATGATCGATTCGTTTGGTCTAAAAATAACTCCCAACGTGCCATTTCAAAACTACAAAAAGAGATAAGAAAATCTCTGTGGTTGGACGGATAATTGGTTAGGTAGTGTTAGAGCCTTAGAGGTTATAAGGCCCTCGGACTAGCATTGATACACAACTCGCTGGTTTGAAAGATAGTTGTTGTATTGCTTGTACTTTACACGGAGTAGTTTGCATATCGTTTGATAAAAGACACTTTGTTATCGTTAGAGATTTCCGAATATTGTTTTACATTTGTTTTTGTTAGGATTTTGTAAATTGGTTTGAGACTTACGTTGTTTACTATTTCATTTGGATTATTTATTTATACTTTAATTGGTTGGACTCTTGAGAAGACTTATGCTTAATTTTGTAAGTCAATTACGGCTTAAAAATAAGCTCAATCATAGTGGCTACAACTGTACGAAACTCAATTTTAGCAGATGAGCGACTTTTTAACGCTCCATGATATGACATTACCGCCAAAATAGACTATGACCCCCTATGTAAGTATGTAACCACTGCTAGTCTGGTACTACGAAACACATCTTCGTCTCCAACCCAATCGGCATTGATATAAGCATGAAAACAAAGAGGGAAGACACAGAGCCATGATAGATAATATATTCGAGCTAGAACAATTTTTGTTTTAATTTTGGTGTCAAGAATAAGAACGAGACCTACGAGAAAAAGCTCCATACTTGGAGAGCTTCATAATCATATACGCATACGGGTCCAAAATCCAAATTGAAAATGGCTTAATTGGTAGTACTTCGTAATTGCTCAACGAACTTAAACAGCTTCATCATAATCATATGTACGGCACAAATTATTAGGTACCCGGAGCTACGTACCCCCCGGTTAGCTGGTTACTCATTATATAGTACATTATAGTCATTATATATATTCACTCATTATTTTACAATTTCCACTCATTATTTCTCAATTTCACTCATTATATACTTTCACTCATTATTTCTCAATTTTTACTCATTATTTCTCAATTTTCACTCATTATCTTCCGATTTTCATTAATTATATATAACATTATAGTCATTATTTATTTTCAGTCATTTTCTGAATTTCCAATCACTATATAAAACTTTATTCCAATCATTACTTCTCGAATCCCACTTATTAGTTTTTAATTTTCACTCATTATATACCACTTGAACCGGGGTACTTAGAGTTACGTACCCCGAGGTACCATATAACGATTGTATATACGGGGCCATATTCGTATTCCTGGAGTCCTGGTTAGTAGACTGACTAGACTCCTCAACTCTCAACTGCTTTTGTTCCTTCCACATCAGATCCTCCGCCACCAAAATTCCTTACTAACCCAACTAACACAGACAAAAAAAAAACATCGTCTTCTCCGCCCAATCTCCCCCCCCTTTCTTCTTCTTCTTCTTATTTCCTCATCACTCTCTAATTCTCACTCCTCCCCCAAACTCCAATGGCTTCTCTTACAAGATTACCAAACTCTCCTTCCATCTCCTTCTCCTCCTCACTCTCCTCATCATCCCCTCTAATATGCCCCCGCACAATCACATTCCCGCCAAAACTCCGCCGCCGGTCCTCCTCCTCCTCTCAAATCTGCGCCAAAATCCGCGAGATTTTCATGCCGGCGCTCAGCTCCACCATGACCGAGGGCAAGATCGTCTCCTGGTCTAAATCCGAGGGCGACCTTGTCAAGAAAGGCGAATCCGTCGTCGTCGTCGAGTCCGATAAAGCTGACATGGACGTCGAAACTTTTTACGACGGTATCCTCGCCGATATCCTCGTCCCCGAAGGCGAGTCCGCACCCGTCGGCGCTACTATTGGTATCTTGGCGGAGACCGAGGACGAGATCGCCGAGGCCAAGGCCAAAGCCGCCGCTCTTTCCGGCGGAACATCCGCTCCTGCTCCGCCGGAGGCGGCGCCTTTGGCCGATAAGCCGGTGGCGGAGCCGGTGAAGTCTTCTTCACCGGCTCCGCCACCGGCGGTTGGGGGAAGGGAAGGGGTGGCTACGCCGTTTGCGAAGAAACTGGCGAAGCAGCATAAGGTGGACATCAGCAACGTGAAAGGGACAGGGCCGTTTGGGAGGATCACGCCTGAGGATGTAGAGAAGGCAGCAGGAATCGTGTCGAAGAAGCCATCTACTGTTGTCGTTGCTACTACCGAAGCTAATTCTGCTGCACCTGCTTCTAGTCCAGCCAAAGCGGCCAGTGCTGGTAACTATGCGGAGATTCCTGGGTCGTCTGTTGTGCCATTTACGGCAATGCAGTCGGCTGTAGCGAAGAATATGGTGGCGAGCTTATCGGTGCCAACTTTTCGGGTTGGGTACCCTGTGGTGACGGATGCGCTTGACGCTCTTTACGCCAAGGTATTCCATTTGATCACTTGTAACACCGTCTTGTACAAGTTTTTGTTGGTTTTATAAGTGTTTTTTTTTTATTGATTTATGTTTTGGGTGGAATGATTAGGTTAAGAAGAAGGGTGTAACAATGACTGCATTGTTGGCAAAAGCGACAGCAATGGCGCTTGCACAACATCCTGTGCTTAATTCCACTTGTAAGGATGGTAAGGGGTTTACCTACAATGAGAATATAAACATTGCTGTCGCAGTGGCGATCAATGGGGGATTGATCACGCCTGTTTTACAGGATGCTGATAAGGTATAATGTAGGTCCTGGAATTGGGTTCTTACTTGTTTGCTTGACGTGCTTGACAAGTTGCTTTGCCATTGTGATTAGCGAGTGTTTGATGACCTAATGCTTGTGTTAACACAGTTGGATCTATATTTGTTGTCGCAAAAATGGAAAGAATTAGTAGAGAAGGCTCGTGCTAAACAACTCCAGCCTCACGAGTACAACTCAGGTTTGGTTCTTTGATACGTCGTGTGTTTGTGTTAGTTTTCTCGTTTGTGATGTGGACAAAATGACTTGAAACTGGTGGATGTTATGTATTTTTAGGTACCTTCACCCTTTCCAACCTTGGCATGTTTGGAGTGGATAGATTCGATGCTATTCTTCCTCCTGGCCAGGTTAGTGATCAGATCTAGTTTTCACGCTTTTGATTTGCGGACTTTGTTAAAATTTCAAATCTTTTTGCTCTTTTATCAAAATGTTGTGTAGTGATTGTCAAACAGTAGCTTTGAGAGGTTGTGTATAACTGTATGAGGTACTGCTTCTATAGCTACAAGGCTATGTATAATTATTATAATGTGGACTTGTGAACAGGGAGCTATTATGGCTGTTGGAGCTTCAAAACCGACTGTTGTTGCGGATGCTGACGGTTTCTTTTCAGTGAAGAACAAAATGCTGGTGAGTCAAATTCATTTTCTTGATAATCTTAGCTCCGCAGTTTCACCCTTCAATTAAGGAAGGTTCATAATTTATATTTTAGGTCGGATTTCTTGTTTTTGGCTACCATTACATAAACATTAAGATACCAGATTAGATATCTGCACAGATTATCATATGATGCCCTAGATCTATTATTTTATATTTGGTTTTAGACTATAGGTGAGTAGTCTGAGTACTTTAGAGAGCTTCACTAATTGGACTAAGTTACCACTGAGTTGCTCAAATGGCTATCTTTGCTTAGACGTGTGCGACCTACACTACGTTGCCAATATTTCTACAAGATTTCCTTGGGAAATTCATGGCCTTGATTGAGTTCACATAAGTCCATACATAGGGTGGTGCACTCTCTGAAGAGAGCTTTGATAAATGTGCAAGAATATGTGAAAGTGTGGAAAGTAAAGTTTGTTAGGCTTTTGAGGGTCCTCTTTTGCCTTGCCCTTCTACGGGTCCTATATAGTAGTCATATACCTATTGGGTATACTTACGACTTCAAAGAAAGAGACTTTATCGGAGAAATGGGTGGGGTCAATACTCTATAGCGGGGTTGCTGGATAGGATCTTTGAAATAAACGACCAACAAAACTTTAAGTAGGAAAACTCCTACTAGCCATAACAACAAGAGATTTAAGCATCTAGGGGTACTGAGGGAAATAGGTGACGATGAGTTGGCTTGTTTGCTTTTCATAAGCAAACGAAAAGCGAGTAACTCCAATGAATGAATTGTGGCTCTTTAGCAATAACATATTTGTTACTCTCATTGCTTTCAAGTTGTCTTTTAAGGGAGTTAAAGCCTTCAAGTCCCTGTTCCCCCCTCCATGGCATGTTAGAGCTCTCTTTAACCTGCAGTTTGACCATGTCTTTGGCCTCTGATTGCCATTATATTCTTGGGTGCTCCGTACCTCTAAAAGGATTGACCCCATTCATTCCTTTACACATGTGTACTCTACAAATCTTGTATGGTACTGACTAGGGAGTTGGAGGGTCTTCACGGGGACACACCCCTGTTTTTGGTGGTCATTCAAAAGATATATTGCATGTTGTCATCTTATACTTACACTGACCACCATGGCTAACTCCAAGATTACAACCATCAAGTTTGCCTCCAGCAATGCTATTCGGTACCTATTGTTTACTACCCAAAACATTTCTTGATATCCCTTTCATTAGATAAACAAACCCAAACAAACCCTGACTTCCCAGCTCACCAAAAATGGCACAGAGGCCAATTTCCTTAAACATCCTTAACTTCATCAGTGAGTCAAGATTTGTGTTCATGTAATTAAGTAGTATGGTACTATGGGGTTAAATAACAAATACCTATACAGCGGCTAACTTCAAGTTTAGAACCATCAAGATTGCGTTCGAGGTATTTCAGTACCTATTGTTTACTACCCAAAACATTGTTGATATCCCCTATAGCTAGGTAGTATCATCTTTTTTTTTTTTGGTGATCGACGAAAAAGTATCATCTTTGAAAAGCAGATGACTGTTTGTAAGGGGGGGGGGGGGGGATCTCCCTAGAATCCCTTTCCTGGCT
The DNA here is from genome assembly GCA_963457585.1 of Spergularia bocconei. Classification (NCBI taxonomy): domain Eukaryota; kingdom Viridiplantae; phylum Streptophyta; class Magnoliopsida; order Caryophyllales; family Caryophyllaceae; genus Spergularia; species Spergularia bocconei. The sequence continues at coordinate 22,425,848 of OY734945.1, read as the reverse complement.
TCTATTCTCTGCCTTCTCTTTGCCTAACGGATTGGCAAACCTCCATAATGATGTCGTCGGGTATGCAACGCAAAACAAATTATCTATATCCATTTCTTGCCAGACAATTTTTATGAGTTTGATTCAACCAAGGACCCTTGCATCTCCTATAGTGCCAACTATCTTCCATTTGAGTGGAGACTTCAGCGTACCTGAAAGATCAATAGTTTTCAAGGATTTTGGCTGGTGCTTTTACAAAAGATTATATTCTCCTGAATTTGATTCTGGATGGTGTTTAAAAGATCATAATAGGTAGCTCCTTTGAGCACCCACCTTCCTTCGGTACTTTATTCTGACATTGACTAGTGGTCATATGTTTTCTTGCTCGTATTCCTTTCATTTCTTGCATGGATTTCCTCCATTCATTTTTTTGCAAACTTCTCATCCTTGTGAATGGGTATGTTCCTTCTTTTGGTTGCAATGCTTTATACTTATATCATGTGTGACAACATTGACAAGACATGTGCAAACTAGAAATAGACCTTGTTGTCATTAATAAGCTGGTGATTTTGTTACTACGAGGAGGCCACATGTTTGAGATGAACAGACACCGTGTCTATAAACTTATACAAGAGCCATTATCCACTTGCCCCCATTATTGGTTGGGAGAGGCTGGGAGGTTGAAGTGCTTCTACATTTAGGATGTATGGATATTGACTATGCTATTAGGAAAGACTTTCTTACAATTGGTATCACAGGAACTGCCTTACATGTTTGAATATCTGCCTTCGTTTATCTCTTCCGGTGCATCTCAATCTTCTGGTCATATTGCATATTCGTTAAAAATTTGTTGTGAGAATTTCTTGGTAGAGAAATCTAAGTTTTGGCCGTTGGTTTATTTTTTGTTGTTGAACTTTTATTTTGACATACCTCAATGTGACACATTCTTGAATTTAGGAGTTAAAACAACAAGGTGCAAAAGTAAAGAGTGATACTAGATTTGGGATGAATAGATATTGACTCAGCTATTAGAAAAGATGAACCATCTGTTATCACTGTTATCACTGAGCCCAGAGTAAGACCTAGATGAGCATATTAAGGTCAAAGATCTCCTAAAGGACATCGATGAGCAATTTATTACTTCCAACAAGGATCTTGGCAACACCTTGATCATATATTTCACATCCATGAGGCTTAGCATGACTAAAGGTGTACGTGATTACATCATGCGCATAAGGGAGTGAGGGACGTTGCAGATTGGAGGTTATGATGACTCAGTCCTTGTTCACGACATTTTGTGTATTTTTTTCTCCGTAGTATTACCTTTTAAAGATTTCCTATAACACACATAAGAATAAGTTGCCAAAATCAATGAGCTTATGACCATGTCAATGGAAGAGGGCGGGAAGATGGACCTCATTACTTCTGCAAAGAAGAAGAACGGTCACCCCAAAGAAAAACGAAAGGGAAAGCTTAAAGCTAATCAAACCATCAAGAAGTTTGCATGTTTCTTCTGTAAAAAGAAGGGATATATTAAGAAGTCTGCATGTTTCTTCCTGATGGTGTGATTAGCTCCAAGCTTTCCCTCTCCTTTCTCTTTAGAGTGACCATTCTTCTTCTTTGCAGAAGTAGTGAGGTTCATCTACTCGCCTTCTTCCATCAAGAGTCTCCACCTCTACACATGTGGTCATAAGCTCATTGATTGACTACTTGTCTTTATGTGTGTTGTAGGAAATCTCAAAAGGGCCATACTGAGTAGGAAGAGTGTAGAAAATGTAGTGAACAAGGAGTTGGTCATGGTAACCTCCAACTTCTTTAGTTGAGCCGGAACGTCCCTCATGCGCATGATGTAATCACGCACATCTTTAGTCTCGGTAAGCCTCATGGATTTGAACTGTATGATCAAGATCAAGGTGCTGGCAAGAGCCTTGTTGGAAGTAATAAACTGCTCATCAATGTCCTTAAGGAGCTCTTTGACCTTAGGATGCCTTTTCAAGATAACCACGAATGGCACCATGAATTTTGGTCTTTATGAATACTAGGAGAAACAGTTAGATCTTTCCTACTCTTCGTACACATTAAGTCATCTAGCCCACGAGTCTTAGTGATAGTAGGTAATTCATTTTACCTAATAGCATAGTTAACATCCATTCATCCCAAATGTAGTAGCACTCTTTCCTTCCACACCTTGTAGTTATCACCCCCTCAGTTCAGGATTGTGCATTGAAAAAATGTTAAAATAAAAGGTTGACAGCAAAAGATAAAGCAACAGCGAAAGCTTAGTTTTCTACTTTTCTCTAGCAAGAAATTCTCAGAACGAATATGTTATATGACCAAAAGAACGACATGCATCGAAGAGAAAAGCGAAGCAGATTGCAGAGGGAGCAACACTTGTTGTGATACCAACTATAATAAACTTTATAAACTTTAGAATATTCATAACCTAAATTGCAACATATACAAACTCACATTCTCTTTACAAACCTGTGCCAAATCTGACTTCTGAAAATCTGGTGTCGATTTCTCTCAAAAATTTTGTGGTGTTTTCTTTAGTTAGAAAGTAGAATGAGTTACTCTTTGTTTCTGAGAATAAGCCAACTTATATATATTGACCTAGGTTTTGCATAATGTTGGAAGTGTTTTCTAAAAATTGGGAGAGTGAGAAGTTAATAAAACCTTGGTAACTGGCTACAACAAAGTGGACCACATAGATGATGATTTTAGTTTGACTGAAAACCAATTTAATTAATTACAATTATTATAATTGAAATAATCAATTACTTAATTCATAACTAAAAATTCCAACATGGAGGGGATATTATCTTACATAATGCCCTAACTCGTTGAGACTAGTATGGAAATTGTTTTCAAATGGTCATGGTGCTAGTGTAGAGTGACTTTAGAAAAAGAAAAGGCATATATAATTGGTGTAGAAATTGAAATTTACTATTTGCTTTTGAAACTTTTGTGTGTTCAAAAGTAGAAAATTTTATGATGGCCACCCAAGGTAAGCAATACAAGTCATTTTTTTAATCTTAAAGATATTGGACATTTCATTATTTCATGGAAGTTTTAACCAAGCTCCAGGTCTAGGAATTTCAATCTCCCAAAGATTAGTGTGGCTCCATGCAGAGTAACCTGATTTCCATATCTTCCAATTCCCATATCCTCAAGGCCCAAAGCAGCTGATATGGTTTATACACTTAGCTACCACATGGCCTTAACTATCAGTAAACATGGGAACATGGTCATATACCCGAAACTACCTCCATGGCAATACAGTATAAGATTTTTTCAGCCATTTCCATCTCTTAGATCAACACACGCAAAATTTGCGCTCTAGAGAAAAATAAGTAGGGATGGAGCAACAACTAATTAAGTTGCAAATGAGGCATCGCAGGTTCGCAGCTAGCTATACCTCTTCCAATGTTTAGAATATAGAAACATCTAACTTAAAGACTTGATAGTTATTTCTAGTATTCCGAGTATTATACCGACAACACAAAAATATTTTTGAATCTTATGAAGCTATAGATTTATAGTCGAAAACTATGGAATTTCGGGGTTGTAGTAGTGTCTGAACTTTGAAGGGATTTTGGTGGTTGAGAAAGGTGAGAATACTTTATTTCTAGACAAAATGATGGCTCATGAGTTATGACTTGTAAGCTATGGCCACTAGTGGGATACAAGACGTTTCTGAGCTTGGTCTTGCGGAATTGGCAATGAATGATTCCTAAATAAGATATTTGATATCGGCTTAAGGTAGAAATCTAATACTATATGTATTTAAACCTGAAACCAAGTCTTTACTAGGAGGACAGTTGGCACCTATTAATTAGATAGCACAATGAAATTATACAATATGACAATTATTAGCTAATTTATGGAAAACCCTATGATTTATGGTGATAACTTAGCTAATTATGGTAAAGCTGATCACTGGTAATAATTTGAAATATAATGTGATGAAAATTAAATAGTACAATGGCTGACGAGATATGGAGTGAAATTGAAATAATATAATGGGTGGCGTAGACGTGGATTTCTTTTGTTGTAAAATATCGTTCCTAATAATATTATAACAAAATAAACCCATATTTTAATTAAACGAGTATAAACAATATACGTACTAAATAGGTAGCCCGGACGCGGGTCGGGCATGCAAACTAGTTAAGGGTAAATCTATGATCCATGTTAGTTAGGGGGGAGGCGGATCTAGAAGCTTTCGCCATTATTAATTGTTATCACCAGCTAAGTGATAACAACTCAGTCAAGGCCCCCTATACCTCCTTTCCCCAGCCTTCCCAATTGTCACAAGTAAGTAACCAGGAAGTGCTGATTCTGAAATTCAAGCAGTGAAAATGTGAGGCTTTTTATTGTGTATTTTTTTTTTTCTAAAATCTTTGGCGGTTCAAGGGGATCATGGCAGGGCAGTGGTGAGAGAAGCAGAGGGTTCTGCTAGAAGGATTCATTTGAGGTATAACAGTTGGGAAGTTCTGGGTTTTCACACCTGAACAAGTCTGGAGGCTATCTTGACATCAATTTTTTATGAGTTCAGTTGTGCCTGTCTAATGGATCTGGTCTCTTCGTATACTTTCTTTGCCATTCTTTTCACCTCTCTAATCTGCATTCTGTAATATGATATCTATAGTTTATTTATGCATGACTGTTAGGACTAATTTCATTGACTTAATCTGCAAATTCCCTTGCTTAATTATTTGATTCTATGTCAATACTTTTCCTATGCAAAAGCCGAAATTTTGGGAGTATAAATTTGGGAAAGTTTATGTCCTGCCTCTCCTTAAAGGAACAAGTCCTATGAATTTCCACACATGAACTGGTTTGGAGGTTTTCGTACTATATTTTATGCAAGTATTCAGGAATATTTTCAGACTTGCCAGAAGTTCTCTTGACTAGCTATTTGATTTCCCTTCAATTTCTCTCCTATGCAAAAGTCCAAAACTTATGGAGTGATAAAATGTGGGAAAATCTTTGTCCTGAGTCTCCTGACTCTCTTTACTTGAAGAAATAGTCTTGTCTTCCCTCTTTTTAAGGTATTCAATATTGTTATGTAATCCCAAGTCAACCTATTAGCCTCAGAAATAAATGAATCTTTTTCTCTTTCTTTTGGACTTTTCTTTCCTGTTCCTATGATTGTTCCATGAATTTGGGCATGTGGTGATCATCCTTGATTCTGCATGATGTCAAGATGTATATACTTTTTGAAATTTATACGGAGTATATGCTTGCACAAAAACTTGATTGTCAGAATTGTTGTTGAGTTTCCATCTCGAATTTTGCTTGTGGTTAAAGTTAAACGGCTACTGTTGTTTAAGGGTGATAAGAGGTCTGCGTTGTGTTGCCTCGCCGTAAGATAGACGAACTGCTCAGGGCTTTTGAATGGAATCCTCCACCCTCCATAGGCCAATTACAAAATTGACTGTGTTGATATATATAAAGTATTAGCAATCTGAAGTTGTCTGTCCTGTCTTTTTGTAGGTGAACGTGACAGCTGATCACCGAGTCATTTATGGTGCTGACTTGGCTGCTTTCCTCCAGACCTTCTCGAAAATCATCGAAACCCCCGACAGCCTTGCAATGTAGAACACGAATTATCACCAAGATACTGACAATTTATTTGCAGTCTCGAGTTGATGTTTTAGAAGCAAAAGAGCAATTGCTGCAATCAAACGCACGAGAGGATTGCAACAGTTTCTTGCGTATGGAAACATTTGCATTTCTGTCTCCAAATAGTGCCTCATTGTACTTTCTTCACAAATTACGAGTTTTGATAGCATCAATCTGTACCACCACCATGTCAGTTAGATTACTGCATCCAGCCTAATTGGACTCGACAAATGCTAAAGTTGAATCTTTTGATCGTTACAGCAAACATGTATTTGAAACACCGAAGTTGTTCTTTGAGATATGACTGTTGTGTTTTAGATCCATTTAGATAGCACACTTTATACTTGAAAGCAAAAATGCTGTTCATATATATTTGTATTCACTTTATTTGCTTGATTCTTTATCTTGGCTAGTTTGTGTGCGGACATCCAAAAGCCGGGAGGCTTTAAGATTTTCTCAGTATGGCAGTGTCTGTCAGAACAGTAAGGCAAATACTACAGCCAGAAGCTCAATGTTGCTATGCTTGGTTTACAGTCATGTTTGGGCTTTATACCCATTTGCGGTCATGAAGCATGGTGATGTATAAACATGAAGCTATTCAAGTACTGAAACTCTGGTCTAACTCGGCAATGAAAATCGTTATCTGTATGGATGAAATGTTGGTTAAGTGACTCTTTCTGCAGGATACGGAGACTAGTAAAAAACGATTATGAAGCAGGAAACGGAAAAAAGAAGATCTAAGGCAAAACTGGGTCAAAAGTATTCCAGACATCTGAGCAAAATCTGATGCTGGTAGTGGTGTGCATTCTCTTCAAAACCAAAGATGGCCTGATGAATGACCAATGAATCAATGATAAGGCTACAGATTCCAACTCTTAAATTACAAACATCTACGACTAAATCAAATTACGACTTCTCAAGGCACTCTGCAATGAGCTCTGATGATTCTATGCTGTTACCAATCTAAATTTATATCCCGCGAGATGTATAGCTGATCAATGTACTGTATCACAGGTTGCACAGCCCTCATATATCGATTCATTCTACTCTCTGCTGATTCATCTGCAATGGATATGACAGAACAGGTCAGATACCGATATCATTCTGCATTCCTGCTGTAATACTCTATTTCTAACTACGAGGTTACGAGGGTAATAAGGAAACAAAAACACTGTTCCTAGGAACCAGTATCTTCAATTAAATCATTGATCAGACTGCTGAACAACGATTGCACCCCTGAAAATGGTGTCGCGGTAACTGATTCACAGCTATTGACAGAAAATGTGGACATGCCAGCGCTATTTTAGAATATCTAACCTGTTTCCTTCAGATTCACAAGAAGTTGGTCTCTTGATGGAAGAGCATACATTCCAGCTGCTACAGCTGTTCTAACTGCCCATGAATGGTACGGTGCACATGTTTGTGTGTAAGCTGATGAGGCCGCTTCTCTTAACGAATAGTCGCTGAGAAACACACAAGATGCCATCTATTAGACATTGTAAACACACAAGATAGAAGGAAATGATGCAAAACAATCAGCAGGAAAAACCAAATAACTGAGAAAATTATTATGTATCAATTACAGCAACTGAAACCATGATATATAAGCAGATTTTGGCAATTACAAGTGTTGTCCACTGCTTCCGAAGTTATGTTAGTCAAGCTTTAATACTCATTGCTCCATACCCGGAACATTATAGTAAGGAAAAACGCGGTACTAAAGACATAAAAAGTGTGGAAGATTGGCCTTACCAAGTGGATAAAAATTGCTCAAATAGAGCTCTGATGAGGTCTAAACCCTGTCTAACTCTACGCAAGTTACGGGAAAGGCTTCCTGGACATTTGACTGTCTCATGTTGAACATCATGGTCAAGTATATCATGTAGGGTGGAATATGTCTTTGAGGCTTCACTGAGACCCCGAACCTACACCATCAAATTGGAGAATACAATTACGCGACTTTTAGTTTTTCTATCAAACAACTTGCAAAAAGAATAGTCTCTACAACTGAACCATCTAATGAAGTAGAAACAACAAGGAAAACACTACCTCTAAATTACCGATCCCATTAGAACAAATATTTTCGTGTTAGTATACAAAATCAAAATGCAAATTGGGAACCGAGTGAATCAGTTGAGATCAAAATGCTAACGAATCTGATATTCATAGATAATGTAGACTTAATGTTGCAATTTTGTGGAAGTACAAATGCTCATATATGAGATATTCATGAACATGAATTCGACTAGTAAACAGTAAAAATATGTCTTTCTGAAAAGATTATTGTGCTCAAAATCTTCATTTGGCACAAAAATAACAAATTTTGTCAATGCCCTCCACTCCTCCAGTAAGATACTAACATTCCCTGATTACTTACGCATACACATACACTTGCAAGAAACTTTGAATGTACATATAACTTAGAGAACATAGAACATAAGCATTGCAACTTAGCGTAATAGCGCAAAAAAAAAAACAGAATTTGTAAAATGCAATTCCTACAATGAAAAACTACCATTCCCTACTTAATTACCAAGCACATACATGATGTAATAATCACAAACACGCTATAACCATTCATCATACCAGTTGTTTTCTACGTTTCTTTCAAATTCTTGACGTTTCATCCACCAGCATTCTTCTCACATATTCAAACCAAACATAAAGAATTCAATCAAACACAACGAGTAACATACACTTTGTTGCGTGAATACGCAATTCAACCCTAAAATTAACAAGCTTTAAGTACCCATTTGCCAAATTGAAGACAATCAAACATATATATACCATTTAAATTTAAATTTGTCAATCAAACAAAACCCAATTCCCATAAATCATAATAACGAATCTGATCGGCAAAACAAAAACAATTCATCAACTCCCAAAATTCCAATCAACATCCCCAACATAATCACAAGCAAAATGCATGAAACATCCACCACCACCACCAACATACAAATTAAACAAATCATCCTCGTATGTAACAAAAATGATTTGGGTTCGACTAACATGTAATTCCGTCCCCAACCATAAACCAAGAAAAGAATGATGAAAAGACGAACCTTAGCACAATACTCCATCTCGGCAAATTTGAAAGCGAGGCCTAAAGAGTTGAATAAAACGGAAACACGAGCACAAGCATCACAAAAAGTCTTTAAACGAAGATCTTGCTTATCTTTCTCAACAATCTCAGCAAGTTCTTCGAACGCTTCCACGATCGCCGACAATGCCGTTGCCTGCATTTTCTCTTCATACGCCATTTTCCCCTCTTTCTACCATCACCATTATATATACCACCACGACCTCCTTCTATTATATTATATTAATTAATTATTATTATTATTGAGAGAAACAGAGGAAAAGTTTAAGAAAATTGTTCGTTACGTTTGACGGAATCTGGGAGTAGTTTTGGTAGTTATGTTTTTTTTTTTGGGTGGGAAGTGAAAAGAAAATTCGTCTCTTTATTCGCTGAGGTTGCGGGTTGCCAACGCTTCGTTTGGTAACGGTAATTAACTGCCTTTGTTCCCGATTTTTTTTTTGTAGTAACTTTTTACTTCTTTTTTTTTTTTTTTTTTTTTTTTTTTAAAATCGAAGTTATTTGGTCTTAAAAAGAAATCGTAAGTAGGGACACTACATACAATTGGGGTATAGGACACAATGGCCCACGGGTCGTGGAAAACTATTTCATTGGCACAAGGGATGGGCGAAGTTAATTTCTTTAGTGAACCAAATGTCCAAATATCAAATATACTGATTTTTACGTGATACTTCTATAATAATTGATTTTGCTCGTATACTTCCACCAAAAAGATTGTACTAAATAAAAAAAATCGGCCCGGCCCCTTCCCTTACCAGCTTATGCATTGATCTTGTATAATTGTGTTTTGGTCATTGTGATTTGTCTCTAATTATTACTTACCATGCATGATTACAGATTAATTAAGCACTGCTAGTTTATAATAGATGCACTGTACTCTGGACCGTATGTACCCAAAAACTTATTTTACTAATCATTTTAATAGGTGGTTGCCAACTTTAGCCATCCTGTTATATCTATGAGATATTCTAATTCCATTATACTATATTCCACAGAATGAAGAACATTTCTACTTGGAATCTCAACATACATATAATGAACTACTACTATAGTTTTTCATTATTTTATTGACATCTACAAACAACTGTACTACAACACATACAAGTACGTATACATGCAAAACCATTATTAATAATAATGCTTCCATACATTAATCAGTGTGTTAAGTACGCTACTACACGATCGATCTACTTAACTCCAAGCTCTACTTCCTCCATTTTCTTGTCATCTCCATCCTTAATCTGCAACTGAACAGGCTTAAAAGTATAAAACTTGGCACAAATTAAGTAGTAAACGAGATTAACAACTTGTAACACCGTAATTAGCCAATAAAAGTACTCTAGTTTTCCTTGGTTAAGGTTCTTATCCGGTAACCAGTTCGAGCCATCCTTAGCAGCTGTAAACTTGTGTATCATTGTCACCAACAGTGTGCTCACGTAGTTTCCGGCCGAAATCGACGTCCAAAACAACGCCGTAGCGGTGCTCCTCATGCTCTCCGGCGCCTGGTCGTAGAAGAACTCTAGGTGGCCGATGGACATAAACGCCTCGGCCACCCCGTGTAGGCCGTACTGTGGCACGAGCCAGAACACCGAGATTGGTATGGTTGCTTGGCTGTTGTTGACTAGCCCATGAGCCATGGCTACTTGTTTTCGCTTTACTTCTACGAAGCCGGCTACAAAGGTGGCTAAGACCGAGATAACGAACCCTATTCCCATACGGTGTAGGAACGTTATTCCTCTATCAAGACCTGTTAATTATACCATGCAATTGAAAATGTACGTAAATCAATGAGTTATACATACGATCATATGTATATATTACTCAGGTTCTCGATTATGTCAGCGCATGTCATGCACGTGCTACTGTTATTATTTAAATGAAGAAATGAGATAGTATAGTGTGACGTGCAACATTGTATATTAGACTAGCTAGTATATAATTTGATTGATTATTTGACGGTCATGTAGTCACTCATGTGTAACTACAAATGTGTCGTATATAAGTGATCGATACCGTTATTATTGACCGGTGAGGCCGGGACTAAAACTTTTGACTCAAAGAATCTAATGTTTTCTAGTAATGTAAACAATTAAAATGTTTTAATACTTTTATACATATGTATATATGCGCATGTCATACACGAGCTGCCACGATTATTATTCATTAAGGTAATATATATAGATGAGTAAGATGACTAGTGGATCGGAATGAACTTGCCTGTGTAACGACGGGCAATGGGGATGAAAATGCGATCATAGAACGCGATGGTGGTGAGCATGGCTGTTATAGTGAAGACGGACATCGAACCGGCCGGAATTTGGAAAGACTTGGTGAGATGTCTGTCCATGGTTTTAGCTTGTTGAAGGGAGAATGTATTTTGTTGGGCATAAGCTGTGATTAGGATGATTCCAGATGCCCAAATTGGTCCCATACGTATCACTGATTTCAGTTCTTCTATTCGATGAATAGTGTTTAGCCTCCATAGATTGGGTGCCTTTGTGTTGTCTTCTTCGGTTATTATTGCTGCCTTGTCGAAGAATCTATCACAAAGATGGGAAATCAAACACATTAGCTTGTAGCAGGAATTACAAGGTTTAATTAATATCTTAACTTAACTTCAAATATTTAGGGGTCGGTTGATATGAACCGTCACCTAAAGTTGTCATCTAGGAGTCAGGATTGCAAACACATTAGCTATATATGTCGATCTTATCTGTCTTAAATTCCAAAATGTCTTATAATCCGCTAATATCAATAGTCATTTAAAATCATTATTGTAATACAAGTTGATAGTGAAGAATGTGCCAGTAGTGGCACAAAATCAGTTACTCTAGATAACTATGTGACGATGATTTAAAATGAAACAATAATCGTCATTCCTTTTCTTTATTCATGCCGAACTACATGTAGGAAGACAGTTTCAAACTCGAGACCTCTAATTCAGATGATCACCTGGTGGAGGTATTAAGTTGGTGGGCTGAGGATGAATATATGAATGGAGACTATGGACCATCCAAATGTGTCGGAAGTGGGCTAAGGATGAACATAAGTGAGTGGACGTCACAATTGATTAAGATTATGAGAATGTATAACACATGACAAAAATTTGGGCTGAAAGCCTTTTGTTGTTATGTGATGGCACTGTATTGTTAAATCCGAGCATATGACACATTATGTCCTGCTCATCTCTTCACATTTTTCCCTTGTAAGTTAGTTGTGACTTATCGTTCTACCCGTAAACTCTACTTGCCCATTCTCGTCCCTCTCCTTGTTCTTTGAATTTGTCGTACCAAGGTAAAGAACTTGTCGTCTAGTCGAGACGGAGTAATAAACTTATGATATGTCACGTAACTCACATTTGAAAGTTTTAAAAGTATGTAGACATTAATTGGTGGTATTATTCTTGAGGGTGACACTTTCCTCTTAAATTGTCTACCGGACTACCGGTACAATGTGCACCGGCAACGAAAAAGAGTGCCAAAAATCTGCCCAGCTTAACCGAATAATAATAATGAGATATACACTACACGACTACAGCTGCAAAATCACAAAAATCACAACTTTTGGCGGCAATTTCATTTTGTAGCTAAGTGTTCCTTTAACTTTCGGGACCTAAATCTCAATTTGTCCCTAAGTTGTTCGCATCCACATGCGTTTCAAAAACAAGGTCATCAAATTGGCGGTTTAGACAAAATTACAAAGATGAGTGACATTGTATGTCTAAATATGAGAGGTAGATGTTCGATATGTATAGATAAAAACGAAAAATAGAAAGAATTTGTGGTCGTATTATTATCGTGTAATTATGTAATAATAATGTAAAATGTATAATTTCACTATCGATTAATTTTACGTATGTCACATATAGATGTGGTGACGTAAGTTTTTTTTTTCGTTCAATCGTCACACATAAGGAACTTGTATATATTTCTTATAAGTACAATGGGACATGTAATTAAAACCAAGGTATTATTCCACTTATTTAAAATATCAACTTTTTATCTTTTGTAGACGTAAACACATTAGAAAATGTGTGCAAAGATTTTGACAAAATAAAAAAAAAGGAAACAGCTCCGTAGATTAGGTAGAAAGGTTTGTATACGATGTGGTAGAGCGAAAATTTCAATTCCCCTATTATTTCAAAGATAGAATGACTCAGATCATAAATTCTAGATCATATATCATATACCATCGAATATGCTATTGATCCAAGATTTTTCGAAAAAACATTTAAGCTTTATGAGCAATAAAAGATAAAGGAGAGGACTCACCTCAATTGTTTGGAGTGGATGAGTTTCCCATAGGAAGAAATAGATGCATCAAGCTCCTCATTCTCATAAAGTAGACTAGGATCATTAACCGTGGGCAATTTCCTCTTCTTGTAGGCGGCCACGGTTACTTGTACAAGTCGGGTAAACGGGCTACCCGACGGATCAAGGTGCCGATAAAGCCGATACCCAACAACAAACGTAATTATTGAGAGGAGCATTAGAAACGTGGGTATACCGAGGCCCCATCCCCACCCAACATTATCTTGGATGTAAACCACAACGGTAACGGCCAATAAAATGGAGGATCCCATAGCAAAATAGTACCAATTGAAATATTTCCATGTCACCTTTTTTTGGTTCGGGTCCGTCTCGTCGAACTGTTCGGCCCCGAATGCCACGACACAGGGTCGGATCCCACCCGACCCTAGTGCGGTTAGTAACAAAGATACGTACAAAATTGCTAGCTGTGAGCCACTTGCTTCTTGTCCAGGGGGTGGCCTTAGCTTTGGTACAATTGCTGAAGTAGTCAAACTTATCATGCCCTGTTTTTTTTTTGTACGAACATAATGTAAAAAATTGGAGTTATGTACGTACAATTAATGAACTAATCATGCTAATGTTTTAACGTCGAAATCGTTATTATGAAAGTAATACCTTTTGATCTATGATTATGAAAGTATCAAGGTTTTCAAACGATTATAATCGACGAAGCCACATTTTATATACACAAATATCAACCAACAGTTTAATTGATAAAAGTGTTAAGATCAACAAGCACTTAATTGTGACTAGTGTTTAACATCGAGGTATAACAATCTATCTTATACGTGACTTAGTACATAATAATACGTAATAATAGTCTTAAAATTACATTTCCACTTCACGTCATCCGTGCACCCTAACTACTCACCTCAAGCCTTAATATCATACTTCTAGTGCATAACGAGTGTATGTCGTACTCTTTATGCTACTTAATACGCAAACCATGGAAATTCACGGCCCTAATCTTATTCGTAAGGGATTTAACGTAGAGGAATTTAGTTTCTTCCGAAGTGACAATGAAAAACAAGATTATTAGTGAGTTCAGGTTAATATTTTCTCTGTTTGCCTAGCTAGCAGAGTGTATAAAACATTAGTGAAATTGTTAGTGGACTGAAACATGATAACAATTTAAGGTTTTAGAGCGAGTTTTAAATAAGAAATAATAACAACCGGGAAAATGTAAAATACTAACAACAAATTACGTATACGCCGGAAAGATAATGGAGTGGTAGAGAGGTTGTGCTTACTATTTGGTAGATGATGGAAGCAATAGTTATGGTCCAGAATTTGCCGGCGTACGAGTCGGCAATGAAGGCACCAAGCAACGGCGTAAGGCTGGCAGTTCCACCAAAGTTTGTTAGAGTGTTTGCAGCTTTGGTTAATGGCATATGAAGCTTTTGTGTTAAGTAACTTATCATATTGGTTTGAAATCCTACAACTGCTAACTTCTCACAAATTTCGTTTGCTGTAAAAGAAGCGTAACAAAAACAACATTATAATCCGAACAAATTCTCGGAAATTAAGTACTCGTACAAATAACACGAAATAAAGTACCAAAGATTGGGGCGAAATGTTAATTGCGTACCAAAGATAGAGGGCATTGTAATTAGGCCACCCTTAGGCCTTTGTTGAGGCTTGTTATCTCTTGGTTGCTCCATAAATTTTTTTTTTGTGTGTGTGTGTTACGTCACTTTCTTTTTGAGTATGTATAGTAGTTATAGAGAGGAGTAATATACCTGCTAAATCAAATGGGAGTTATTTATAGGCAACGTTTGGGGAATGTAATGAAGGTGTGCCTAAAGGCAAACATGTATTTTATCTTAGTGGATGTCATTTTTACAAATTCATTTTGTGATCAGATATGATGTGATAGTAGCTCATAACAATAATATCAATCATTGTACTCTGTAGTTACAAAGGTTTAGGATAAACTGGTAAGGTAAATGTTTATACGAGTAGTATAATTTTTTTGGGTTTAGATCTTATAAAAATAAACTAAGGCCTTACGATTCTACACTCTATAAATGGCAGTTCGTTGCGATTCATGTTTAGTGATTAACCCTCTAATATTGATTATATAACTGTTTCATCACGGAAGTGGGTTGCTAGATATAGGACTAATTGCGAATATTACACGTTCTTAATGCTTCTATTTGCTGATCATTTCACTATGGAAGTAGAACTTAGGATTGTAATTAGAAAATCCATGATAGCCTCACCAGAATAAGTAGTAATTATGTTGCATAATCTCCCCTAATTTATGTTTTTAATTGACTTGTTATATGTTTTAATATAGTAATAGATGCATGTTAGTGATGATATCTTCGCCCTAAGGCTTAGTCTATTAATTTACCAATTCCATTTACATTCTTGTTTGTTTCAATTGGATCACCAACTACTGTATTTCGACCTTTGCAATTCTTTAGACGATCTAGACATCATTCATATATCCCTGCGATCGACCTGTTAGATACAACTACTCGTACACTTGCGATTAAATAAACATGTAACATTGAGTTTATATTATGACCAACATTTATTTGATTTTTATTTTGTTGAATGATAAATTTTTTCTTCTTAAGGAGTACAAATTACAAAAGCACGGTATAGCCAAGGTACGTAATTCTTATCTCATGTATAAGGGTTTTTTTGCCATACACCACCTTTTAATTTTCCGATTTTGACATACACCACCTTTTAAGTTCAAAAATCCCAAACACCACCTTTTAAGACTATTCTCTTTGACAGACTCCACCAAAAACGATTCCGGCCACATTTTCTCTTGACTCCGGCGTTGACTCAATCTTTTCTTCTTTTGAGCCCGATATTCTTTCACTCTTCTTCATCCTTACTCTCTCTACTCAACCATTACTTAGATTTCTTGATTTATTATCATCCTTTGTCTCAAATGCTTTCTCTTCACTTGACTAGATAGAATTTTAGATTTGATTTGCCTTTTTGCGTGTGTTAAGGACATGATTGGATTGAATAGCAAAGAGATATCATCCGTTCTCTTATTGATAAGAGGAAGAGAATCGAAGAGTACATAATTATGCTATTGACCCATTGTTAGGTGAAGTCGATGAATCAAAGGTAAAATTAAAGTTTGAAAATTGGAAAAAGGATAAAATGGTGTTGTTCATAACTTTGACAATGATTATGGTGCATTTTGCTTACAATTGTCGAATCCAAAACTCCATTAGAGGTGAGGGGAGACATAAGAGAGATTCTTGATATGATAGGGAAAAAGGAGTAGAGTGAAATAATTAATAAGGGGGGGGGGGGGGATTATCGAGCTTAAGAGAAGAATAAAAAAGCAACGGAAAATAACCGGAGAGTGGGTCAATGCCGGAATCAACAAAAAATGTGGCCGGACTTTATCTTGGTGGTGTCTGTCAAAGAAAATAGTCTTAAAAGGTGGTGTTTGGGATTTTTGAACTTAAAAGGTGGAGTCTGTCAAAAACGAAAACTTAAAAGGTGGTGCTTGTAAAAAAACCGCATGTATAATTTGAAACTAAATTGATAAATGAACACAACTACAGTAATTACAGGTAATAATTGAATGAATTCATTTAGCACACAATGGAGAATGTACGATAACCATCTTCCAATTTGAATCCAACTAAAATTGAATTCACCCCATGTCGTTCAATCATAAACTGTAAGTGACTGCAAACACTCATATCTGATATTATATGGTACTGTATATTAAAGGTTGTGTTAGAGGCAGCGGACACGTTCATAGGATTCAATTGGACTATCTCTCATGCCACGTGACATCGTAGTTAAAAAGTACAATAAAAAAAAATATATTGTTTCCAAATCAAATTAAATTATAACCATTTTGAATTTGACAAAGTCTCATATGAGACAGTCTCGCAATAACTTTTTGTGAGACTACTTTATTTGGTTAGAAGTAAACACTTTAAGGTGTTGTTTGGATACACTCGGGAAATCGGAATTCACATGAACTTGCAAATCTTAGGAATCAAGAAAGTATGGGAATAGGAGAAATTTGTTTGGATGAACAAGGGAGTTCAATTTCCATGGAAATTTCTACTTACCTAGCCCCCCAAGATAATTAAATTCCTACACTTTATGGTAACAAAACAACTCATGATAGTTTAATTCCTAGAAAAATAAAATTCCTATAGATTTTGAGGGTATCCAAACAACACCTAAGATTCATTGTGCATTACTTTGTTTTTAGCGATCGTGTTGGTTTACTATTTAACCATATTATTTGCAATTTAAATGGCCCTTAAAATATAAAATTTAGACATAATTTATAAAATAACACATTTATTACCACTTTTATACTCTCTTTTCATATACGCGTGTATTCTTCGTTAAGAGCCATGACAATTTAGCATCAATAACAAGTAACGAATATGGTGCTTAGGACTTGCAATATGGAATACGAGTGGTAATGTATGTATAAACATGAACAAATTATATACAGTATGTTGTTAATCTGGATAATTTTAATTAAGCCGTTAGCATAATTGAGCAGGTTTAGAATTATATATATTTTTATTGTTAGATTAAATTGGCTTGATCTTATCCGCTCTTATTTTACCATCTTAAAAAAAATGACTTTGAAACAACACCGGATGAAATTAAATTAGAGAGAAAGAGTGAAGGATGATCAAGGATACCATATGCACAATAATTGTGTTATCTCGATGGCAATGTGCACAATCAAGCAAACAACTTTGGGAACATCACATGCACATAATCAAGTAATTGTAAACCTTGGTAGTATCATGTACACAAAGAAAATACGAGTTAAGCGTCAAAATAGTTACTGAACTTTTAAAAATAATTCAATTTGGTGCTTGGTAATCCCTTTGGACACCAAGTTGGTGTCTCCGTTGCATTCCGTTTGGTGTCGCGGGGGTATGGGCTAGACTCGCTAACGAACGACAGTATAGGCGGAGTAGTCGACGCCATAAGTGGTGGTTGTCGGTGACTGCCGGCATCGGGAAGAGGTGGTCTCAGAGTTGGGTTCTGGTTTTACATAAAAATGAGTAAGTATTGGGTAAATTAAAGTTTGGATGGGTAGTTAGATAGATAATGATGTATGATTAATTGATTATGGTTTAATTAAGGTAGTAATATAAGTTCCCTAACGCCGTTATAACGGAAGAAGCAAAAATGGGTATGATGTGCGGTATCCCAAAGTACAAGGGTACCGTGTGCACAAA
Organism: Spergularia bocconei; assembly: GCA_963457585.1. Taxonomy (NCBI): domain Eukaryota; kingdom Viridiplantae; phylum Streptophyta; class Magnoliopsida; order Caryophyllales; family Caryophyllaceae; genus Spergularia; species Spergularia bocconei. Next base: position 22,407,624 of record OY734945.1, on the reverse strand, counting down.
GATAAGATGCAGGGGTACCGCGTGCAAAGCACCAAAGTACAGGGGTACCACGTGCATTTTCCGATTATTTTATTATTTGAGTCACGAACTCTTGAGTATGGCATCAATGTTAAGGAATTATGCTCGTGTGTGTTCATTTTCGCCTTTTTTTTTCCTATCAATAATGTTCAATTGGCGAAGCTAAATTATACAAAACTAGCGGTTAGATGAAAAATAGGGGTCGATAAATGGATGAAAGTTGTGAAAAAAAAATGATCAGATTGCAATTGTGGGTGCAACACGCACGTGAGTTGGTTCTTAATTACATCGCTGTAATTTGTGATCAACTAAACTATCAAAAAGTACAATTATACACCTTAATACATAACACAGTAACACTCAATCCGTTGAAAGTGGTAAAACAAAGAAAGAAAAAAGATAGTCGAACCCAAAATGTTCGATAATTAATAACTTCTTATAAGCGAGTCATGAAAAGAAAAATGGAAAATGCACGCGGTACCCCTGTACTTTGGGGGTTTGCAGGTACCCATGTACTTCAACTTAGTGCACACGGTACCCCCGTACTTTTAGAAACTGCACAGTATCCCCTTTTTAGCTCCGATCCCGTTAGTTTATGCTTAATAATGTTGACATGACTACAATTAACTTAAGTTAATTACCCAATAATGTAAAATAAAATGATGATAATAATTAGAAAAAATTAAGCCGCCCCAACCCTTCATTTTTCTCTCTCCTCTCCCCTCTCCCGGCCCTTCCCCGCCCACCATCATCACGTACTAACTTACAAATGTGTATTAAAATGGATACGTTAATGTTTAATGTGTATTTAGAATGTTTTTTTTTTTGTACTAATGAGCAACTAATGTTGTGTAGTTAGAATGTTAATGATGTAGAATAGTTGTTTAAATAAAGCACTAAAAAGATTCTCTAATGATATGATGAGCAAAGAGGGAAAAAAGGGTATGGTGTGCATTTTTCAAAAGTATGGGGGTACCGTGTGCATTAAGTTGAAGTACATGGTTACTGTGTGCAAACCCCCAAAGTACAGGGGTACCGCGTGCATTTCCGATTAAAAAAACTGCGGTTACCCGTTGGTTGCCGACCAATGCTTGTTGGCTATTCCACCATGTTTGTTTAATTTGATGAGGTGTCTAAGTATTTCAGGCAAGAACAAAGTTGCCGGATATCTTTTATTTAGCCGCGTGATCAACAAATAATCATTGGTTGCAGTTGAATTACATCACGGCAATATTTGGAGTCGATCACAACTCAAACAATCACAAACCGCGCCAAGTGCGTTATGACGAATGGCATGATGCAATAAATCTAACTCACAAATATGCACAAACTCGTTCATTTACTACAGCTTGTGCCTTGTGGTTTAACTTTGAGTACTCATTTACTCATAGAAATGTCATACTCATATGAGGTCATAATTATAATAACAAATACTTTGTAGTAGAATTAATCAAAAAATGCAGTAAAGTTTGTTGCATAATTTTGTAAACATTGATTTAATAATGAAAAAAAAAATCAAGGGTCCTTGATCTAGGAATTATTTCTTTTCTATTGATATTTTCGTAAAACTGTTAATTTTAGTGTCAGTTTCATAAATTTACTGAAACATGTTAAATTTATTACACAAACATAATATCTACTATACTTGCAGCCTTTAATTTAACACACTTGATTATATCATAGCCAATATTTCTATTGTCTACATATAAACTCTTTTGATCATCCTTATAATAATCGAACGAGTACGAGAAAAAAGCATCTCTGATTGATTCTAGAATGATATTCTAGCTCCATTATCACAACCCTAAGAACATTCGATACACTCGCATTGATATGTGAATAATCCAATAGTTGATCTTTAATCATGGATATCATACGGAGTACTAGTATATCTTAATTCACAGATTCTCATAAAATACGGTCTCTCAATAATTTATTGGAGACCATTATACTGTATAACAAAATGACTCTTTTTACATTGTTTATAACCATGATATATAATACTTTTAGCGGTCGTATTAATTACCATTATAAATCACATTATCTATGATTAGGAGGATCCCATTATATAAAATTAGCTAAATTTTATCAAGCAACTCATTTGCAAATCTTAGATTAAGCGTCAAGGTATTTAATTAAAACGATTACTAAAAATAGTATAACGATAGATTACTCATTACATAAACGAGGTCACAATATAAACAACATGGTCCGTCTCTAAATAAATTATTGAGAGACGGTTTTAGTATTAAGATCGACTCAGCTCAAGTCTAAACAAGCTCAAGCTCACCAAGTTCGATATCTTTTTTTTTTTTTAAGTCACCAAGTTCGATATCTTGAAATTGAAAGTGAGTGCGAGGCAACTTTTAACTAGAGAGCAGAGCTTGATTTGAGCTCAAACTACTGCCATTTGCGCAAGCTTTAAAGTGAGGCCTATTCATGAATCTAAAGAGTAGGTTAACCAAAGGGTTAGAAGAATAAGTTGTCACGAGTTTGAATTCCCATGTTCCTTCTAGTCCTTCCTGACCGAGGACAAAAAAAAATAGAAACAAAAAGAAATTTAGTATCCTTGTTGAGGAATTCACATGTCTCGTACATAGATTAAAAATTAGGTAGACTGAAAATTCAAGCTCATCGCTAATTTTTTTAGCCGATTAGAGCTTAGGCTGAGTTTCGCAAATGATCACTTCTTTTCATGTATGTGGTGGTGGTGGTGGTGTTGTGACAAATCTCTAACTTCAAGCCCATAATTAAAAAAATAAATAATATTTTTAAGTGTGGTCTGATTCCTACTCCTTAATTGTCAGAAGGATTACCATGTTCTTTTACTCCCGCGAGCATGAATCATGCTTGCGGAAGTACAAAAACATGCATGTCCTCGTTCTTAGTCCTAAGTTCAAACGACTAAAATCGACTTGAGTAGTGCATTATGTACTAACTCTTGAGCTTTGACTATAAGGTCCATAAGGAATACAAATGACTCGGACATGCATTTTCTTTAGTATGTCAATGAGTAAGAAAAACAAATTTTAACCCTTTAGATCCGACATGTATCTAGTGTTTGGGTTTACGCATGGTTTATCACAAAACCTTACACGTTAATGATACTAGCACATCATAAAGTAAGATGATTGCGTGATTGTTTATTAAATCAAAGTCCCCATCATACGCGACAGCCATTCAAGCAAGCATTCACTTCAAAACCTGTTAACTATGCAATCGAAATATGATATGGGCAACATATAAGGTAAAGAACAAACCCAGCAGAGAGAACATCAGCACATGCTGAATAAGAAATAACCAAGTAAATAAAACGAACAAGATACGCGCGCAAATAACAAACAAAGAACAAATAACAATTACTCCGATGAGTACGAAAAAATAATTAGGAAGGTGGGATAATCACCATATCGTTACATTTTCCACCTTTCTTTCTTACACTAGTTTCCATGCTCGGCACGCGCCTAGATTATATATCTATATTGTTATATTCATTTTATAAAATTCTCAATCTACCTTTGTTATAATGTTAGTAGCTAACACTATTATTTTCATAATCGCCATAAAGGGTTAATTCACGTGGTACCCCCATGTTTTGCCGATTTGCACGTGGTACCCAGTGTTTTGCAAATTTGTACAAAATACCCTCGAGATTTGACTGTTTGCACATGGTACCCTAAACTTAACCCTCCTATTAACACTGTTAACTTTTTATTTTTAAAAGAGGGTTATTTCATGTGGTACCCTCGTGTTTTGCCGATTTGCACGTGGTACCCAGTAGTGTTACAAATTTGTATCAAATATCACCAAGATTTGATTCTTTTTACATGGTACCATTACCTTCAAAATTCTGTTAACGCCGTTTAAAAGTTGATTTCAATGGAGAATGAAAAAATGGTGATTATGGTGTTTATTATGGGTGGAAATGACGGTGGCGGTGGAAAATGATGAAGATGACGGTGGTGGAGAAGAATGAATATGGTGATGATGAAAGTATTGGGGGAAAGATAAAGATGGTGACGAAGGAGAAAATCAATGGGTTTTTTTTTTTCCCAATTGATGGCGTTAACGGAATTTTAAAGGTAAAGGTAACATGTAAAATTAATCAAATTTTGACGGTATTTGGTACAAATTTGCAAAACATTGGGTACCACGTGCAAATCGGCAAAACACGAGGGTGCCACGTGAATTAACCCATTTTTTAAAAAACAAAAGTTGACGGTGTTAATTAAAGAGTTAAGTTTTGAGTACCGTGTGCAAACAGTCAAATCTCAAGGGTATTTTGCACAAATTTGTAAAACATTAGGTATCACGTGCAAATCAGCAAAACACGAGGGTATCACGTGAATTAACCCTAAAATTAATTATTTAACAAAATCTCATCCTTCCATATTCTCTCTCCTCATATCCGGCCATCCCCTCCCCTTATACGTCCAACCCACCAATTACCACTCCCTTCGCTACCACCTGAAGCGTCGACCAACACCTAACCAGACATCATCATAATGGGTACCTTTCGTCAGCGACTATACTGGAACCATCATCGCCCCCCATGGACGCCATGCCACCCCAACCACATCTCATGTTCGACGGCGCTCGTTCGTCAAAATGGCGGGGAGGTGCCGGTAATGGTGTCGTTTGGGTAGGACGGTGGTCGGGCAGGGGTTTTTGTCAATTGGGCTGGCCGGCGGTGGGGAAGGGGTAGGACGAGGCGGGGGGGGAGGGCGAGGACAGAGAAAAGAAAGGGTTTTATTTAATAAATTAGTTTTAGTGTTATTATTTGATTTAATTAGTTAATCTAATACTATATATTAAAACCTGAAACCAAATATTTCCTAGGACGACACTTGGCATTCATTAATTGGATTGAACATAAAAATAACATTAAATATAATTATTGGTTAAGCTATGGCAATAAATTATCATAGAGTAGTATAATATAGCTAATTTACTGAAAATAATTATTATGACAATTTATTAGAACAAAGATAAGCCATAGTATAGTATTAGCTAATTTATGTAATATAATCATTATGCTAATTTATTAGAAGAAAGTTAAGCCAACATTTTACTTATAGAATGACTATAAACAATATAAATATATATAGCCCCGCGCGTGGCACGGGCATACAAACTAGCATTTATTATTTAGATGGCCAACATATTGAAGAGCTAGGATTGAATTTAAAAGATTCAGCAGTTTGGATCCTTCCTCTTAGAATGGCTACCATACTTTGGTAACTATTGTAAAAGGGTGTGGATCCTCTAGAGTTTAAAACAAACTCTACATGGTAGAGTTTACCTAATAAGAAAATAACTAAATATTTAATTCTTTATTTGTGCATTAAAGTAACCAATTTATTTTGTTTTATTCCCAATAATAGTAAACTCTACGAAATTTACCAAAAATAACTCTAGAGGATCCCTAAAAATTAGTACGATTTGATCATTTTTAACTTTTTGACTTGTGTAAGGGGAAAATGAAATTTAAAGCAATATAAATTTGCGTAATGGTAGTCGCGGTTGATGCACAATAAACGCAGCTTAAGTGGTTCCGTTACTACTCATGTGGAACACTTTGATACACCCGTTCGAAAATTGTCTTACTCCCAATCATTGGTATATCACGGCTGTCATTATCAACAATGTCCTAAACAAAAAAAATTCTGTTCATAACTTCATACTTTTGATAGATTTCAGTTCGATTCAAACAAAAGTATACTACTCCGTATATAAGAGTGACAAAAGTTTCCGAAATGTATTTCAGCAAAATTTCATACCGACCGTGTGATTCCTATCCGTGTAAATTGCTCAATAAAATGTGTCATTCAAGCTCGTTCGTGGGTTAGTGGTGGGTTCGAATAGGTCAATTTGTTATCTTCCGGTGTGCACTAAACGGGCCCCAATTGCGCCCCTTTGCGGTCTAGAAAATGGACCACCTGGGTCTCCCTCATGAGCCTTGGAATTCAAGTAGGTTTAACTTTGACATTTCTAAAACCAGTTTTATAGGTTTTGACGTTTTGTTAAGTCCATTTGATTGTTCAATCAAGGTAATATCTCATGCATGAATCTATTTGTTGTTACGTTGAGGCCTTGAGGGGAATAATTAGAAGTGGCAAAGAACAAACATAATAAAGAACACAATTCGAGCACGGTTTCCGAATTGATGCATTCTTTCTTAAGATAAGAACATGATGAGAATAGATTGCTTTCATAGTCCCGTCTTAAAAGTCATTTTGAGAGACAGGGTTGAGATGGCGATTTAGTTGGGTAAAATTCATGGTTCGGGAGAGGGTGATAAGGAATGAGTAAGATTCGTGAAGTAATCAACGATTGTGCTCTATTCTCAAACGCAATGATTCATATGAGAAGATGAACCTCCCATTGTCCCGTGAATCTTTACCCTAACTAAATTGACGATATGAGCTATCTCTTCCAATTAAAACACGTGAATAACTGAACAGAAAAGTCTGGAGAAGGCTAACCATAGACTATAAAGCCAACATCTACGCACTATTGATGAGCCGTCCCCTGGTAAAGACCGACTCATCTAATGAATCCAAATAACATAAAGCAGCTATGGTAGTTAAGGTGACCATTGCAAAGGCAATGCTCGCAATATCTTAGAGCTTCAAACACATCCCATTTGGTTGTCAGCTTCGAACACATTGTAGTTCAATGTTTCGGAATTTGATGAATATCCCCCGCTTGATAGACTGTCCAAAGATTATCTAATGTTCAACTCTCCGCAACTTTGAAATTGACGTAACCCTCTTTTGGGTGGACTAGCCTACGAACAGCCATTTGATCCCCATCAAAGTCTGCGTTGAATCCTTTACAAACTAATGGATGTAAACAAATCGCGCGCCCTTCTACTAAAATGGGTTGGAACGCCTGGATGCCTAATCTATGCAGAGTGGGCGCTCTATTTAACAATATAGGATGCCCCTGCACAACTTCCTGAAGTATTTTCCATATAATAGGGTCTTTTTCCCGAATTTTACTTTTAGCAACTCCCATGTTCGAAGCAAGATGTGAGGCAAGAATAAGGTCTTGTTTGGGCTAAGAGATCGATGGAAACTGGCCAGAACTCGAACAAGACACTGGCACAGGCTCACAAACCACCACCCAATATCTCGTCAAACAAAGTTGGAAGAGAAGGCACGAACGTGGGCCAGTATCACACTATACACAGTTTCATGGCAAATTCACTGTTCAGATTGACTAATTAAGCTATATATGCAGTACGTTACCATAAATAGAAAGGATTCTCGGAAGTAAAGCATGGTTTGGTCTGATCTGACCTAATATCATTCGTAACTTTGAAGAACCTACGTAAGCAATGTACATAAGTTTGGAAACAGAGGCCAACCATATCAACGAAACTGAAAAGAGTAAAAATTGCAAGTCCTATAATTTTCATGAACGACATTTTGAGGAGCCATCATCAGTTTGTACTTCCTAGGGACCTAAGCCCTCTCAAAGATCGTTCAAATGATCTAGAAGGTAGTTTGCTGCGAGTGCCTCGTCCTTGTTGCAGGCAAAATAAACCTGTAACACAGTCGCACGATCGAAACCCATACCTTCAAGCTGCACATTAAAGGAGGAAACTCAGTACGGACACACAAAACATCATGCCCAGGAGTTTCTATTTAACTCCACCATAAATCAAGTTTACAAAACATGAAAAAGTAGCTCGTAAATTACTTTTGGCAATGTAATAGAAGAAGTATAAAATGACATCTCTAATTCTCTAGGAGTCTGCCCATCGGCACCACCAGAAGAGCCATGTCGTAATAGTACAAAGCAAAAACAAACCCGTTCACTGAGTTTACGAGTATAAGGTTGATATCCACTAGAAAGTTCTCACATAATGTTCAGATAATGTCAACCCAAAAAGTAACTAATTTTACCCCCCAAATCCCAGTAATACACGAGCTGAAAGCCTACATACTAGCAAAGAATACACAAGTCTGCAGATCAAAGTTGGGAGACCATAGCTTAGCCAATCATTCAAAAATCGACTGAGATAAGCAAAAGGTCTAGAAGGACTTACCCGCTCTATGGCATCATTTTCCTCGGCGGTAACTTCTATTGACTGAGTACCCGCAAGTTGGGCTAGTACATTCCTGAGAATTTGATAATAATATATATTAACAAAGGATAAAAGCAATAAGTGTGTGATTAGAGGACCATAATTCCCGTAGAAACAACCAAAAAAAATCCAAAAAATTGACTCCGCTCCCTTACATAAGAAGCTTAGAACTCAAACACCCAAAATAGAGGAGTCCTAGGGTGCTCGACAAGTACCGCAAAGCACCCTAACAAATCCTTTTTAAATAACTTAATTAATTTTTGTAAAAGTAAATAATGATCAAATTATATTAGATATAGTTTGTACAATGCATACGTAAGCATAAAAATTTAAATAAATGCAACTAACCATTTTTTTCTATTTTTTTGGCTATTTACAATATCATTTATAAAATATATCTAATTAAAAATAATGGATGGTGTAGATTGATTTCTAAAATTATCTACGGTTGAGATGAAGGCTATTAGGGTGCTTTTCGGTACTTGTCAAGTACCTTAGAATTACTCCCCAAAATAATAAACTGAGAACAATGCTGCAAAAGCCATAAAACTACCACTTCAACACAAATGATCTTGGTAAGAGATTTAATAACTAAGAAATCCTGTCATTCTTCCCATGCAAAAGTATCCATGAGGCCACAAAGGTGAGGCAAAACCACTGCACTCTCAGCGCCTTATTAAAGACAATCACCAAACACTGGCAGGACTTCTCCAGATCTTTAAATGTCAGTTGCCAGACTTGCCACACATAATGGTAACGTTAAATTTCAGGACAGCAGGCAACTAACCTCGCCATTGGCAAGACACCATTCATGTATTGAAAAAAAATAGCAGATAGTTGGATACCAACCAAAGCCGACATGACTGATGTCTGAACCTCTAGTTTATCATTGAAAATAATTTGAAATCCAACTTTATTGGAAGCCGGCAAATCATCTTACGATATAGCAAAAGGAGGGTGTATCCTTCTCTAGGTGGTGGTTACGGAAGATATAAAGGGTAGGTTAACACAGAGAATAACAAGACCATTTCGAAATTCTATTACTCCATTTGATTCAAATACGGAAGTTACTGGCTTTGACTGGGAAATGATTTTAAGAGGTCATAAAAGGAGGTGTATCCTTCTCTAGGCATGGTTATAGAAGAAATATAAATTGTCACCAAAAAAAAAAAAAAAAGAAGAAATATATGTCAAAAGAAGATAGAAATTATAGACTATAGTCACTTAAGCCCAAATAGCCAGTTAGCCACCACAGAACTATATGCTTAGTACAAGTCAAAAAATAGGATGTCTAATGGCAAATTAACTACTTACCCTTCATCCCCTTCAATAGGTTCATTCATTAACTGCATAAAGTCATCCTGATTTTCTTGTATTAGTCTCATCAGCTGTGGGTTCTGTTTTCCAAGTTCTTGAATCATTGGCTGTCACCAAAGAGGAAACAGTTCAGGAATGCAAACAAAATGATACACAGAAGATTGAAGAAATATAAGGATAGGGGCGTAATGTTTTGCCCAAACTGAAAGATCAAAGATACCGGAGAAGGAGGGATCAGGTAACAATACAATGCAGTGATAATAATTGTACCTGTAATATCTGGGGATTGGCTTGCACCATCGTTCGCAAAGCTTGAAACTGTACAAAAAACAATAGAACCGGATTAAATATACTCACACACTAAGGGCTCGTTGGGTATCACTGCCGTTTTCAGTTTTTGTTTTTTTTGCGTAAAACATTTAGTTAACTAAGTTACAAAATTAACTTTAAATTGTTTGGTACTATTATAGTCATACGGAAAATGAAAAATGACACTGAAAATTGAAAACCACTTTTTCTGGTTTTCAAAAACGGGACTTTTGTTTTCTAAAAAACAGAAAACTGAAAACAAAAGGCGATACCAAACAGGCCCTAACTTGCTGATCTAGAATTCTATTAATCTCCTTTGGTTTGGAGAAGAAATAAAAAACAGAATCGTAAAGGTAAGCTATAACATTAATATATCAAGAAAAATATTCTCTATGAAATGAAATATAGATTACATACCTGATCACTGCCACGCAGAAAATCTAACGCACCAGCAGCTGCACCATCAGAGCCCATGTTGGGAAGACCCTGTTTTTCAGATCAAGTTAAAAATCGACTACGAAAAAAACGAAACAATCACGTCACAAAAATTCACATTACACAGCACAAACCTCTGGAAAAAGATTTAAAGGATTGGCATTTGGCCCACTAGAAGGAACTGGTACTGGCTGTGCCGGCTGTGCCGGCTGTTGGGCTAGAGATGGGGCATTGGTAGGCTGTGCAGCAACAGCAGGCACTTCAGGTTGCTCAGGTATACCCTATACAATTAAGCATGGAACCAAACAAAGAATAATAAAGATATTTATATGGATGAAACTCATGAGAAGATCAGAACATAATCAATTGACATATGAAATCAGTGGAATCTCAACTTACGGAATACAGATATTCAACAGCTCTTGCAGGATTGTTGAAAGCAGCACGAAGAGCACGTATAACAGTGTCTCTCTCCCATGTTCCTCCGCCCATATCAAGAATATGCTGAACTGTCTCCTCAAGCCCGCTTCCTGCAACAAGATTGGAAGCTTCCTCGCCATAGACACTACCAGACCTACACAAATATTCCCAGACTACAGTTCAAACAAATGTAGGAAGTAGGACGACTTATCAAGTTGATTAACTTAACAAGACACTCACGCAACAGCAGGAGATGAAGCTGGAGCAGCAGCCGCAACCGGAGCTGGAGCTGGTACAGACTGTGAAGCAGCACTGCTAAATGTGCATATGTTACAACAGAGGAATTTAAAACCAATCCCAAAATGCTAAATAAAATAATAATAATAATCCAAGCTGGTTTGCCTGAGATGTTAAGGGGGAAGACTTAAGATCTTCTGCACATAAGTGTGCGTGGGTTCGAACCCCACAGCCAGCAAATTCTTATTTTCTTCGTGTAATAATAATACTAATAATAATGACAACAGAACTCACCTAGGCACATTAGTCACAGCAGCTACAGGCGCAGTAGATGTCTCAGCTGAACGGGCAGTGCGTGCTGTTGAAGGAGGCTAAACAGTAACATGAACGTTTATTAGATGAATCGCCAAGTTTCAATTCTTATCTTAGGGGAAAAGGGGGGGAGGGGGAAACTGGAAAGGCTGTATCCACAAGATAACTGTCAAATATTATAGCTGAAATGTGCCAAAAAAAAAAAAAAAAAAAAAAAAAAAAAAAAACCACTGGATACAACAACCATCTCCAAGTACTACCTCCCTTCCACTTTTATTTTCCCGTTTGACATCTGTCTTTTTACAATCACAATCTCTCCAAAAGGATGTCGGGGTATAATGTAAGTGTGGTTTAGTTTAATTCATCATGACAAGTACTTCTGATCTTATCATCTAAATGTTGTAGCCAATGTATCTCATAAGAAAATCGTTGACCAAGAAAATCGATTGAGGAGAACAAAAGAGGGATCAAGGGAATATCTACAAAAAAAAAACTGCAACACCTACAAAAAACTTATCTGGAAGAAAAATGGGTCTTCCTGCAGCAACTCAAATAGTGAAAAAGTGAACTCAAGAACAAATCTGAACGATTATGGACTTGACATTTGGGGTTAACGATACAAGAAACGCATTTTTGGTGAGAAGACTTAGCAGAGGCAGAAGGGAATAGCATTAAGGCAACTATGTCTACTCTAGTCTTTTTATGGACAACAAAGTCTATAACATAATAAAGTCTAGACTAAAAAAAGGGCAGCCCAGTGTACATTGGCATCCCCAAGGGTCCGGGGAAGGATCCCACCACAAGGGTGTAATAGGGGCAGGCTGCTCCCAGGACTTGAACCCGTGACCTAACAAAGTCTGGACTAAGTTACATAAAAATCAAGGAAAATTCCAAAATAAACCTAAAGTCATCCAACCACTCCAAACTTCCAAAGGTGACCCGAACTCCTGAAGGCTTATTGAGGTCAGCATTAGAACAACAACAACAACAACAATGAATTGTGGCAACAATGTCAAGGAAATTGAAAAAAAGAGAACAATGAATTTACCTTCGCCAACATGATAACCACAAAACTATTCTCTGCAATATTGTTTCCCTCCACAGTGGTATCATCTTTTAAAACCTTCCCTTGATGAATAAGTCTTTGTTGTGAAGCTGGATAGACATTTGCACCTTGTACAGTTTCAATATTTTTCTTGAGATCAGCAACCTGTAAAATTTAGACCAGGCAAACACACAAGAGAAGTAAGTGCTGAGAAGATTAACATTCAGAATGACAGTTATTGCAGTAGCAAATGATCCACGTCAGAACACTTTATAAATACTCAACAAGAACAGAATGCTAAACTCAAAAGTATCAAAACCCCTTCATGTGCTCATTCTTCTATTCACAATTGTTGGGATTTTTGTAACCCATATAGATTCTGTTGCAACTGCAAGCCCACTAAGCAAACCAGATATCCTTATCCTGATACATCTATCGAAACAATAGGGCAGAATGATAACTTCTGCTCAAGTGAGGAGGCAGGACAAGACACCCTTGAACAACATATATGCAGATAAATCAAAGTCAAAAATTCGCCCTTACAAAAAAAAAAAAAAAAAATAAGTTGGTAAACCTAAAAAATAACATTGATTTATGTATGCTCTGAGCCGTGAGGAGCCTAGACTAGAGATGCTAAAACTCTCATTTACCCAACATAAAACGATTTCTACAATAACAAACAATCATGCTATATACCAACAAATACCAAAAACCCATTATTTTTCTCAAGCGTAACAAAGTACGCATACTTTACTTTCTGCATGGATCCCTTTGTTGGTTCCTTACTCACTACAAACACCGGCACAGCACACAGGTTTCAAACTCCGAACAACAGATTACGCAGCTGTGACACTACAGTCACAGGACTAAAACCTCCTTAGTTCCTCTTCCATACTCCCGTCTTTCTCAAACACGACACTTTATATCGTAACCTACGATAATTCGCTGCATACTCCTCCAGATTCTAGACTAATCTCACTCCATCACGGCACGAATGACATTCTAATTCACTGTAATTCAAACTCCTTCAGAATATCGATTCGGCGATTTATATACATCTATGTTAAACAATTACCAAACTTTTCACCAGAGTTCAACAGTTTCATACACTGAGATTAATTAAAAGCCCTAATATCACACCATTCAATTAAAAAGTGCAGTAAAATCAGTAAAATTAGCAATGTAACACAGTACGAATCGCGTAAAACACACGAAACACCGCAATCTTAATCCAAACAAAAGCGAGATTATACAGAAAATCAAACTGGAAAAATCGGCGAAATTAATTAATTAAAGAAATTCGAAAGATAAAAAAAAGAGGAGAGAGAGAGAGAAGGAAAGGAGACGAACAGTGTCGGAAGGTTGAACTTCAATAGGAAAGCTGCTGCCTTTGAGAGTTTTTACTGAAATCTTCATCGTCGTCGTTAAGGATCTGAAGGAAAACCTAGCTTGTGCGAGAAGAACACCACCGAGAAAGAGAGAGAGAGAGAGAAGGAGAGTATAAGACGAAAGAGGTTTTGTTTATGGGAGTGGGGTTTTATATTGGACCTCTTTTGCCAAGTAAGGGATCTTTTTTCGCAATACGGACTAGTTTTTACTTTTACGGATTGAAAAAAAACTCTTTTCCTTCTTCTTTTCGTGCGAGTTGGTTCCGGTCAAGGTAGAGCAAACACTCGGTCCGGACCGACTATCGGACTGAATCGAGCGGTTTGGTCCGGTCTTGGTTCAGATAGAGTTAAATTTGATCAGGACTTTGGTGCATACTTTTGGGAAAATTTGGTTCGGTCCACTATCTTTCTTCACGATGTTCTCTTGTTAAAAAATTAAAACACCAGACTACGGGTTTAAAATTTGTGAATAAAGTAGCTATTTGAGGGAATTTTGTCTCATTTAAACTAGAAAATTTACATGTTCGTACTTTGCAGCTGTATTAATAAACCACAAATTTATACTTCGCACATTTTGAGTGATTTTTTATAGGAAAATTCACATTGTACAGTGTACACCTCTACCTGTCAGGTCTGCTAGTCTTGACATAGTATATTCACGTTTTTATGTTTATAGTGCCCTCGAGATTCAATTTTAGTGCATGATGTGTCCAATTTTGAGTTTTTTTTCTTCTTACAAATTAATCCAAATGTCACATTGTTCTCATTATTCTAAAGGTCTCATTAAGTCATTAAGTCATTTGTATATATAGGCTCTTCGTGGTCACATTTTTCTATAACAAAGTTAGCAAAATGGTGTTATAATTTATGAAAATTAAACCTCGAGGGTAACCATGTGCATAGACATGATAAGTGAAAATGTGCATAACATGTGAAAACTGACAAATCTGATTGGCGTCGTATGAATTTTCTCTTTCATTTATTATTATGTTGGTGCCATCGTTTTTTTTATTAAAACAATTATCGAGCCCCAACTATTAGTTTTAGCTTTTGATATGAATGATTCCGTAGTATGGTATCATCGTCACTCAATCACTCATCATCCCCAAAAGGAATAGATGAAACGACTTCAAAAAAAAAAGTTCTTGAGATTTTGAATCGAAAAATGTTGCCACGATATTATGTGAGGAAGCAATAGATCGAACTAGTAGCAAAAGGAACTATCAGTTTGACTATAAATCTATAATGTAGCTCCTGCTTCTGGTATGTACAATATGAAGCACAAAAGAGGCCATTCAGTGGTATGTGAAGGACTGCGCAATATCGTTTTTGTACACAATAGGTCATCTCATTTCTGAAGTATGCAGATGAATTTGCAACATATCTGTACTAACAAGTGTTAACTAGTGTATTGAATCATATTATACAGCAAGAATTTGAGGGGTTGATCGATTAAGAAACGTATAACTCGGCCTTGCCATCAATGAAGAGGCTCATAAACTCTTCACCATCTACTGTCTCCTTCTCAATAAGCAGCTGAGCAAGCTTATGGAGGATGTCGATGTGGGTGGTGACGATCTCCGTCGCTCTTTTGTAAGCTGTCTCCACCAACTCCCTAACTTCGGCATCGACTACATCTGCAGTCGCCATGGAGTAATCTTTCTGACTGGACATCTGTGCATGTAATAAGTGTCAAAACATATCGTGGTTCAGACTACATAGAATAGTAATTGCGGGAATAAAATGGTCAAGAATTTCCTAGTATTCCTACCTGTTGGCCCAAGAATGGATTACCACCGCCACCGCCAATTGCAATTTGGCCGATTTTCTTGCTGAATCCAAGTCTCTCAACCATCTGCCTCGCCACTCGTGTAACTTGCATGAAATCATTTGATGCTCCTGTCGTGACATTGTTGTCGCCAAATATTACCTCTTCAGCGACCCTAGAAAGTGGAGAAGATTTATTTTAGTTTTCAATACAGAATATATGGACATGACGCCCCACAATGCGTAATTACTTTGAAGACACAGCAGCCTACATACCTGCCGCCAAGAGCAACAGCCATCTGATTCTCGAGGTAGCTTCTGCTGTAAAGGCCTGATTCCAGACGCTCTTCACTGGGAGCAAAGAAAGTGAGACCACCTGCTTGACCACGAGGAATGACTGAAATTTTGGCTACAGGATCATATTCAGGCATAAGAGCACCCACTAAAGCATGACCAGCCTCTGCAAGATAGACAGTTCTACAACAGTCAATAACTAAGCAAATAGCATCAAAGAGAGGATTTGAGCTGGAGTTTAACTATTTTTAGTGTACCATGATAAGCTACTAATCTCTTCTTCTCTTCTGATACAACAGCATTTTTCTTCTCTGGCCCAGCAATAATTCTTTCCAGGGCATCAGATATCTCGTCTTTGCTTATTTCCTTCAGCTCTCTCCTAGCTGCAAGGATTGCTGCTTCATTCATCAAGTTTTGTAAATCTGCACCAGTAAAACCAGGAGTTCTCCTGGCAACCTTATCGAAATCCACATCCTTTGCTAGAGCTTTGCCTCGAGAGTGGACCTACAAAAGACAAAGCAGTTCCAAGATTACATTATCACTCAGTGAGATATTTACCTGAATAAACTACAAACTGATACTCCCCACACTTCCCTTGCCCCCAATTTAAAAACAACCATGTCCCATATGTATTATAGAAACCAGATAATCTTTTTCCCCACAGTTACATATTTTAAGTCAAAACCAAATACCATGATCAAGTTTTTTGTTAATATATAACCAGTCATAGTATGTTGATATATCTCGCGCATTAACGAGCTGCTCAGAAACAAAAATTCACTATGCAAGACAGATCAGGAGAGAATGTTACAGACTTACAGTTTGTTTTGAAGTGCCACATGCATGGCTTAGTGTTTACTAGCACTGAGCAAAATGAAGAGTAGAAGCAATGGTTCAAGATTATCTTTACAATTTGTGTTTCTAACTTCCTAGGATAGAAAATAGAAGCTATCTATCTACCTTTATCCAAAAGAACAACTCTGATGTTATTCCTAGCTCATTATACAACTTAGCATCGATTTTTGACATTCAAAGATTATAAAATACTACCTTTAACAATCATAGGCATGACAGGGCAACAGATAATGAAAAGGTTAGAAAGAAAAAATCAAGTTACACAATCCTAGGATGCATTACCTGAAGGATTTTAACTCTGCCAGCAACATCAGGGCGATCAACAGTCACCTGACGATCAAACCTCCCAGGCCTCAACAAAGCGGAATCAAGAACATCAGGCCTGTTGGTAGCAGCCAACACAATAACACCTGAATTTCCCGAGAACCCATCCATCTCAGTCAACAACTGATTAATAGTCTGTTCTCTTTCATCATTCCCACCACCCATTCCAGCACCTCTCTGTCTACCAACTGCATCTATCTCATCAATAAACACAATGCAAGGCGCCTTACTCTTAGCCTTCTCAAACAAGTCCCTCACTCTACTCGCCCCAACTCCAACAAACAGCTCAACAAACTCAGATGCTGCGCACGAGAAGAATGGTGTCCCTGCCTCTCCTGCCACTGCTCTTGCCAGCAACGTCTTACCAGTACCTGGAGGCCCCACTAACAGACACCCCTTTGGGATTTTTGCTCCCAATGCAGTGTACTTATCAGGGTTCTTCAAGAAATCAACCACTTCCTGAAGCTCTAATTTAGCCTGTTGACATAATTCACAAATTGTCAATCTAATGCAAACATATATAGTGCACACACACACACACACACATGCAAGAAAAGCACAAGCCTATTACAATTACACATGATAGACCTACGTCCTATACAAGGTTACGTGTGTCTGATACACGAGGAAACCAAATGTCACCCCTCTAAGCTTCCAAAGGAGAGAGGTAGCACCATCTCACACCATGAGACGGTAACAAATGCAAACATAAACAACTGTGTGAAGTCCTGCCATCAAAATTCAAAAGGATAGCTTTGTTGCCAAAGACAGCACACACATGAGTTGAGGAAAAGATCCCACTTTGAATCAATAAGCTGTTGGTTACTTCTCATGTCGCCAATTTGTTTTAAATGCAACCTCAATCCTCACAGCGCCTGTGAGCTAATCTACTTCCCCTCTACAACCAGTGAATATGTCATTCCCCATTGACAAATGTCATAGCTCAATTCGCGATTCTTCTGCATTTTGCACCACCATCTTAAAGACTAAAAGACGAGACCACCAAGTCCGCCCATTTCGCAATCAGTGTTCTCGTTCACCAACTTCTTTTACATGAGACAGACTTATTGTATATTAACAAACCACATCACCTTCAAAGTTATCATATTGAACTTGAAGAACACTCAACATGGCAAATATTATGACAATTCAGCTAAGTCTCATGATTCTATAACATACTTGAATACTTCAAACAAAAGCATTAAATTTTCAAAAAAACAAATTGCAAATCCTCACCTGGTCAGCACCGGCGACATCAGCAAAGGTAACACCAGTCTCAGGCACCTCCTGAAACTTAGACTTAGACCGACCAAAATCCATCGGGCCACCAAGCCCACCAGGACCACCAGGCCCGCCCTGAGCCCGACGGAATAGCAAGAAAAGCCCAGCAAAAGCCAAAACAGGAAACAACAAATTCCCAATAAACCCAAAAAGCCCATTTCCAGCATCACCTTCTGAAACAGAGATATCCACACCATTCATCGCCAATATATCTATAAGGTCCGGGTCATTGGGGACCACCACGGATGCCCGCCGCCCGTCAACGGCGGTCAACTGGAGCACCGACCCGTCTTTCGCAAACCGGACCCTCTCCACTTTCCCCTTCTTCACAGCGTTCAAAAACTCGCTGTACCTCCACTGCGACCCGTCAGGAATATCCGGGTCCGCGGCCGCGGGTTTGGGCGCGGTTAACACCGCACCCTGCGAGAACGGCGACGTTGACGACGGTTTCATGGGTTGTACTTCTAGAGGCTGCGACGGAGGCAAGGGCGGAGGAGGGGTATTACCGTCAATTGCCATGGCGGGGTTAGTAGAAAGCGTGCTGGATAAGATTAAGGCGGTTAAGGTTGATTTAGTGGGAAGATTAAGGTTTTGGGAAGTGGGTTTTTGAGATTGAGTGATGAGAAGCTTTCTTCTAGATGGGTTTGTGGTGGTTTTGGGAGTTGGTGGGAAGATTTGGATTCCGCCATTGTTGAGGAAAGATGAAGATAGAAGTGGGTTTGTTGTAGTTGTGGAAGCCATTGTTGGAAGATTATTAGATTAGATGATAGAAATGATTGGAAGTCTTTTTTTATATTTGATGGGTTTTTGTACTACTTAATTGAGGAGAGGGAGAGAGATTAATGAGTGAAGTTGAAGCTACTTGTGTTGGAGCATGGAGGTACACAGAACAGAATTGGGAATTTTTTTGGTCAAGGGTGATTTAGGGAAATTAAGGAGTTGTGAAATGCTGAATTGTGAGTGTTACGTTTGATTTTTAGGAGAGAGGAAATGAGATTGGGGGACTGGGGGATCAATTGAAACCAGAGATGAGGTTGTTGCTTGGATTGTCCTACGCGTGTCTTAAATTATCCAGTCATTTTTTCTTCACAATTTTCTCCCCCTTTTTTTTTTTTCTTTCTGGATCTTTTTGGCGCTTTTCTTTTGGGATTTTTGGTTCATACTTTATATAATGTGGCTTGGTTACACGCCATTTGTTTCTAAGATGATTATCAATTTGAGTTCTACTATGGATGAGTAGTAGGAATGAATTATTCGGTTTCTTTGATTTGTCTCTACGTTATGTTTTGATTGAAAGTAAAGGGTTTGGGTGTTAATGTTAGTCATGACCGTCGTTTAAGAAAGAGTGTGGATGTGTGATAATTGTTATAATCTTTGCGTTACACCACATGAAGTTCATGGCTAAGTAGTTTGCAAATTTTGCTTTTCATTTCTCGTGAATTCCATTTCACCCAAAAACGGTGGTGGTATGAGGATTTGTCTTTGGTACTCTGCCTTGATTACCGTTAAGATTTAAGGAAACATTGTAATTATATAGTCGATGGTCTTAAGATGATGGGGTGATACACTGATACCTTTCTACAAATATTGAAATATCCCTAAGGACCTAATCAATTGCATTGGTGTTTATGTTAACCAAGATTGTGTACGTTTAAAAATGAGATTTACTGATGTGCTTTGTTAGTCAAAATTTTAAGTCTACCGTCGGTTGGCTTTTCTACGTTTGTATTTGTTTTTCCTCCTGCTTTTGTATTCGACGAAAAAAAAAAATTGTTAAAGAGAAATGAAAGTATGAGAGCACCTTGCTCGCTAGCACAAACTAACTTAGCTCAAATCCATCGTTGCTGTTGGATCTCATAAAAGGGCCTTGGTTTTCCCATGTTATGGGTCGGCTTGGTCCACTAATATTGGTTTATCTACTCTTGCTCCTTCTGTCTGTGTAAATTAAAGACCAGGCCTATCGGCTTCATTAAGCCCACAATTTCGATGTTTTGCTTTCAAACTTTTTTTTTTCTTTGCTCACTTCGTTTACACTTAGAGTTGCACAACTTAGGCCGTGTTTGATAGGACTTATTCTCAGATCAGTTCAGAATCATTTAAATCAGATTAGAGTCATTCAAATCAAATGAAATCAAATCGGATCAGAGTCATTCAGTTCAGATCAGAAATGTTCAAATAACTATCTATGTTTTTGGTCCATAATTGATACTAATTCGTTGAAATTCAATTAAATTTTCAACCAATTCAGATCAGATCAGTTCAGTTCAGAATCATTCAGATCAGAATCATTCATATCAGATCAGTTCAGTTCAGAATGATGCAATCCTATCAAACACGGCCTTAGTATAGTTAGTATAACTTTTTGTCGAGGAAATGATAGGGTAACAAGGTTGCCCTCCGTACCTTAATCGATACTTCCTTAGTACAGTTGGTATAACTTTTTGTCGAGGAAATGATCGCGTAACAAGGTCGCCCTCCGTACCTTAATCGATACTTTTTAACGATTTTTGCAATGAAATTAAATGAAACTATTTGATTGATTAAAGGAGGCAAAAAAAGAGCGTTGCAGGTGTCGAATATAGTTACGTATAAGTGTTAGACAATAAAAGTGTCAATGCTACTCAGGCTACTTCACAACAAGTGACAATGTATTTCTCCCATTTAACTAGTACCATATCATACTGAGTACTATGTATTACTCCGTATTTAACACCGAAGACACTTTAACTCCATATATAATATCTAAGGTCAAAGTAGATATTTCGAAGTCTTTCCTACAACGGCTCACTACTAGATTAATTCACTAAAAATTATTCAAAATTTGAGATACTCGATCAAATAAAACACATGGTTAAAACTTAAGATTATTACTACTTATTTAGGGGTCGCAAAGATCGAGCTTCCACCCTTTATGATTGGAAGGTTAGTTAAAGTGCTTAACCACTTGGTGTAAATACTTTGACAAGTGTCCGTAATTGTTAGTCTGTCTATTTATCTACCGATGACAAGGTTGTGCTAAGGGGGCCTTACCTCGACTACAACCCGCACCAGGTTTGCGAAATGTTGAAATTTTTTGTATATGCTCCCTCATTTTCCCTTTAAACACCCGGCTCCATTTTTTACGTGGATTAAGGCGGTGTGCTTTGTTTATTATTGTTTGAGACAATGAGTGATTTATTTATTATCGTTGAAGATAGTGGTTGATTTGTTTATTATTGTTGGAGATAATGATTGGTTTGTTTATTATTTTTGGAGATAATTGGTGGTTTGTTTATTGTTTTTGGAGTTAGGGAATAGTTGATGTGTGGTGAAAACTTACCCGATTTAGAAAGTTTTGAAATGGGATGTTTTCTAGGATATTGGGATGTTTAAAGGGAGACGGAAGGGTAATTATTTAATTACTATAAAACTGGTTAAAAATTGAAAAGTCGTAGTATTTGGCACACCCCAACTGGGAAAATAAGTTTGAACCCTGACTCCGTCACTGGTCCGATAACCCAATAAAACTTTACTTACACGATAATGAATAGTGAAACATCACATAATACTGTATGTCTGTATGTCTGTATGTTATCTTTAAAGTATCCGTGATTTTAGGTTTGTGTACATAGTACTTAACCTTGTTCGTACGATGGAGACCTACAATACAGAAGTGCGTCGTGAATCACAAGTCAAAAGAATCAATCAAGTTTGCTTTCGAGATTGAAATAAATCTACAATGCATGATGCTTTGAATAACGATAATTGATCGAAAGTCGAAAACAAACACTTTCTGATTTTCCCTTCTTTTAACCTGAGTCATACTTTTGTTTTTCAACATAATATTCCTACATAATATATACTCCCACCTTACAAAAAGATTTGAAAAAAAAAAAAAAAAAAGTTTCTTCTCCATTGTAATAATTCTGTAAATAAAGAAATGAAGTAGTCAAACATCAAAGGGCGGGTAGTGTTTCGGATCGCCAAGAAAAATCCGACCCGAAATTCACATCCGAATAATCAAATATCCCATCTAACGCCACGTACTCGTTATTTCCATTTTCATAGTTAACGTCAACATTACTCGTCACAAAACTCTGTTCATAATCTAACCCGAACCCAAACGGGTCGTAACTCGGTAACCCGTCTTCAAACTCCCACAACTCACCCACATCCGACGACTTTGACGACACCCGGGTTAACTCGCCACCGTTAAACTCACCAAATTCCGGCAGAGGTTCGCCGGAGTCCGACGTAAGGTCGACGAGTGTAGTAACCGGGTTGTTATTAATAGGCGCGGGAGAGTTGGATCCGGACCCGGAAATTTCCTCCTCGAAGCTCCGGATGACCGAGTCAAGATCGTGACTCGCCGGGTCACGGTCCGGGATGGTGTCCGAGTCGTCGAGTAGACTCAGGAGGTCGTCCCTGATACGCTTAACTTTGGTGGGTTCGAACTCTGACTCGGTTGTTATGACTGAGTCGTACTCGGACGAGTCGACTCGGGAACGCTTCCTGTGACTCAGTGACTCCATGTGTGTATAACAAGTTTGGAACAGTTGTAGTATTAAAGAGAGAGGAGAGAGATAGAGAGAGAATAATATGATTAGGGG
Source organism: Spergularia bocconei (assembly GCA_963457585.1). NCBI lineage: Eukaryota > Viridiplantae > Streptophyta > Magnoliopsida > Caryophyllales > Caryophyllaceae > Spergularia > Spergularia bocconei. The sequence continues at coordinate 22,384,938 of OY734945.1, read as the reverse complement.
AAATGCAGGGGTAGTGAGGGAAAATGGGAGAAGAGGAAGAAGGGGTATATATAGTGAGGGGGACAAAAGCGGGAAAAAGACGGGAAGTGTGAGAGAGAGAGAGAAAAGATCAAACACACACATTAAAGTAATGGTAAATTTCCCATGGGGTCGCCGCGTGTGGGCGCCAATCCTTGTGCTATTATTAATCATCATTTCAATGACGGTACCACCTGAGATACCGTTTACGTCGGATTAGATTCATTCAAATCAAATCGAATGGTATCGGTTGAACAGAAAAGGATATGAATCGTTTGCTTTACTTTTTCATAACACTCCGCATATCAGCTAGTATCTTTTCGGGAATTTAAATCAAGCATGAATATAAATATGAATATGAATGTGTGCTCATATCTGATTGTCACTCTAAGTTGGGTAAATGTAGTGACATGTGTGATCTAGCCTTGCTGGAAAAGACTATGTGGAATTTCATGAGAGACGGTTTCACAATAATTTATTCGGTTCCTTTAACATGGCATATGAGTCTCAGTTATATTTTGATATCTCAATTCAAGTTCAAATCTAATCCCCTCCTTCGTTAAGCATAAGTCGTAGTATATGTGAATTGATAATACGTAGTCTAGTCGTCTAGATTTCATACTCATAGAGAGTCATAGGGCGTTAATGAGAGGAGCTTTGTTAAAAGTATACGGGAATCATTATATGAGCTCAAATTAAAACAGTAGTCTTCACTTTTGTTTCAAGTATTTTCTTTAACAAATCCCACTTAAAATACGTAATTTAATTTGTTCTCTCCACTCGAATAATAAAACCATTTAGCCAAGTTTCTTTTCAGAAAAACCTTATTGATCAAATGAGTTTATTGACTTGAATTGACAACTACTCCCTCCGTCCAGCTCAAACGCCCCATATTTCGTTTTGGGACGTCCCAACTCAAACACCCCATCTATTTTGGAACATATTTTTCTCTCATACTTTTGTTAAATTATTACATTCTCTCTCACATATCTCTCTTACTTTCATAATCTCTATATTCTCTTTCATCCGTTTTCCTAATATGACCCCACCCAACTTAATATAACAATTTTTCTTATTACACTACAAAAAACATCGGGGCATTTGAGTTGGGACGGAGGGAGTAGTAGCTATTAAATCAATCTAGATGTAAGGACGATAGGGGTACCGCATCCGTATGACTTGGTAGTGTAAATCCAAGACCAATGATAGAATAACATAGAAATGTCATACTACTACGTTTTCGTAACGGTAGACGTCAGTCCAAGCCGCTTGTATAGCGTCTTCCCGGAATAACTAATGCCATCATCCATGACTAATGGTTTTTATTATTAAATTGTGACTAACGTTATTATATAATCCGTACATATATAAAGATCAAACAACATGCCTTATTGACATTTTTATGGCTTTGAAGTTTCAAGAGTTCTCCCGTCTTATAAATTAAGATATTTCCTTGATTTGAAATAAGAGTTAGATTCGCATTTATTAAAATTCTTTTGACACTTTAATGGTTTAATTTATTTTTAATAAGAGTGTTGAATAATCAAAGGAAACAAAAAAAAGCATATATGATTTTAGTTTTTTACCGCATTGTCGGTATGGAAGAGGATGTCGAATTCAAACATATTTCTAATTTTACGAGATTAAATAATGACTAAATATATCAAGATATATACCCTTACCGCCTTACTTTTTTGATATACACATGATAATATGATATAAATAATTAAAAGCACTTATTTGAAAATGCATATTAATAAAAAATGTCATTGATTGGATCTTGATTGACGGAGTAAACTTTTGATTGAGATGGTTCGTCCGCGGTAAATGAAGTCGGCTACATTTTCTATGAGCTTTTGTCTCTTGGTTATGCATTGTAGCTTTGGTTCTAAAAATAAGTGAGTGGGACGTATGAGAGTAGTTGAGTCGATATGGATGGAGTGACAAGGTGATAAGGAACTCTCTTTTGATTATCATCATCAAACTACTGGTCACATGCCGAGTTGGGTCACAGAGGGGCAGATATGTTTGTACTCATCACTCATCAGCCATCATATTAATGCTTTACTAAGATTTTTCCTATCGAGATTTACAAAATAATGGTACGAATTGCTTACCTTATGTTTTGTATGGTTGTTTTGGTGGAAATTTTAGTTGGACAAGTAGATTAGAAGATTAGGCGAAATGGGTGGTATTAATTTGTTGTGACAAATAGATGAAATGCATCTTTCGTGGCATTTATGACTTTATGTGAGGAGCATTTATGAATTTATGTGAGGAGTGCCAATAATAATTATTATCCAACGTAGATTAGTACTTGAATGCTAAAATAGTAACTGAATGATGAAATATTAGCTGTATATGTAGGCGAATGTTTCCGGCTAATAATTTAGCTGATCGAATGTGAGTACTTGGTAAATATAGCTAATCTAATTTTTCTGAATCGATGTATTTTGTTACAATCAATGAAACTTACTGCAAATGAATAATTCACTCCTAAATACTCCTAATAAACTTTCAAGCGGATAGAACATCAGTTTAAAGGCTGTACTCCATCAAATTTTGGATGACACTCTTGTTTCCATTTTAAGTCAGTTCTGGATAATGTTCTAATTTCTTTATACGTAAACTATGTTTGGTAAAACTAGCTGAAATAGTAGCTGAACGTTGAAATGGTAGCTGAATGCTGAAATAGTAGCTGAAAGTTGAAATAATAGCTGCAATAATAGGTGAAAGTTTTTAGTTGATAGTATTAAGAGTGTTTGTCAGAATTAGCGAATATAGGAGCTGATATATATAAAATTACATAAAAATGCATTATTTATTTTTAATCTCATTTTATTTTATTAATAATTGAGGGTAAATTAGGAATAAAATTATGATAAGCTAGCTTATTTTAAATAATTTACATGGGGTAACTTATTAAATAAGCTAGTTTACTCTGTATTATTTAAGCTAGTGGTGTTACCAAACCAGCTTATTTGGTCAAAGAGCTTAAAAAACTAGTCAAATAAGCTAATTTCGCCAAATAAGCTAGCTTATGTGCATACCAAACATAGATGTGGTATGTAATATCTTTTGTGATCCTAATGGTATGTGACCCACCCACTTTCATTTTTACCACATTTTATTTCCTACAAAAAATTTCGTGTTATTTCATTGAGCAAGATCAAATAGAACAAAATAGAGTATTTTATTTACATCATTGGGATGATTTGATGTACTCCCTCCATTTCAATATATATGATGTTTACAGGTTACAAGTCAAGTTTTGACTTTCAATTTCATAAAAACATTTTGTCAAAAATTATAAAAATTGTACCATTAGATTCGTTGTAAAATGTAAATTTTACCCTTATATTTTGAGAGATATCAAAAGTCGAAAAAATGTCTCAAAATGTGAAAAAGACATATAATTTGGGAATGAGGGAGTATCAATTTAGCCAATTTTAATAATCGATTGGTGAATTGTACTCTACCTCAAGACGTGCATTTCGAACTAAACTTTTTTTTCCAGGTTAGAACAAAGAAAATGACACATTGGGGTATCGAAGATAGATCAAAAGGAATAACATTCTTATTTGGGAATTATTTGACATTTTGGATTATTCAAAACAATTGAGAGAAAAAAGTATGTATATGCATTTATAATGTTGACTGACTTCGTTGTTCTACCGAATCTCATTCCAATTCTTCCATCAACTATAACCTAAATTTTGCATCAAAGTTGTTAGCTATTAATTAATCTTCTTGATCTCTAATTAATCAGCCCACCAACTAATTTAATTTTAGTTCTAATTATGAAATGGCATCAACAACTAAACATAGCTTCTCAATTTGATTGCATTCGTGTGCAACTTGTACGTTTTAATTTCTTAGTCCTTTGTATTCTTTGTATTGTGAAGATTTCAACACGTTGTCCAACCGAAATTGGGCAGGTAAGTCCAAGTGCCATTTGCTAATTGATACTATATGGTGGACTAACTAATAAAATTAATGTTCTATATCATCTCAATTTCAATGTTATCGGTTCCACTTCAGTGATACGGAGCTTGAGCCGAAAGTACCCCAATTTGAGTTGATGATTTCATAATAAAGCTCGGATTTGATTAGCTCATTTAGGATAGTTTATATACATTTTTGTTTATCAACTTTTCATGCTTTGATATTTGATTGAAGAGTAAGAGGCAATAATAAGCTTACCCAAGCCAGTGCACAAACTTTCTAAGCTCGATTGTTGATAATCGAGCCGAGTCTAGCTAGCAAGCTAGTTGAGGGCTCAAGCTAAGAATCCTGGGGCAATATCGAGCCTAGCTGAGCTAGACCTTGTATTAGAGTATCAGATTGTTGACATTTCAGTTAGACAGTCAATTAGGGGGCTAGTAACTTGTGGATCGTTATTCGACGTCTTTTCAATAAAAATATCATGCATCCTCATCATTAGATAAGTGATATCTTAGTGGTCGACTGATTGCATAGTACTGATAATTCAAGTGTTTTTCCTCCCGTTGTTTTTCTAATGTGGACGGTAACTTGGGTTTGCAATTGCTGGTGAACATGGACATACAATTTCCTATTAAAATTTAAAAGTACTCCATGCATTGTTCTTCTATGAACATGCATGCATTATTCCAATATCAAATATAAATATAATAAGCTATGGATGAGACTTGTTGATGTGGTCCTTTATTTATACTAATCAGATTGGGGGGATCCGAAGCACTTGAAAAGTAGCACTAGTTGCAAAACAAAAAATGTGCCGCATACAATTACTTAATCTTCCAAATAACCACCACTCAGTTAGACCGGCAATCATGCATTCATGTTGACCAAATTGGAGGTATATGTCAACCCATGCTAATAAAATTAAATATCTGCCTCCGAGTTGAGTAACATTTATAATTAGTAGTACTCCGTATGATTTATGAGTAGTGACCAAGCCCCCAATTCCTAACCTTTACATCTTACTTGCCCTTTAGTGATTAAGACTATTTTCAGTCAATGGCAAAACCTGGAAAAAAAGATGGAAAAAACAGATGTGAAATTCGCGGAGCCCTTCTGCAAATCTGCACGCCTCTCACCGCTTTCCTTTGAACCTCCCTCGTGAGTAGTCTAGAAAACGCTTATGCGCAAATAATGAAAGATAAGGTGATATTGCATCACCTTGTCGGAGACCTCGTGTTGGGTCCAGGGCAGCGGGCTTGTAGGAGTAAATTAGGAAGATGGGCCACAAGCCCAGTGAGGTTCCATCCTAAAACCAATTGGTGATAGGAGAAGTAACTCACTAGCTTATAAACCAATCTCCTCAACTTACTTCGACCGATGTGGGACAATACTTCTATGAACACACTTGGGAAAACCCCAACAATCTCCCTCTTTCACATGTGTGTGGCTGCAACTCCCCCTCTGACTAGTGCCCCTCCGCACCATGAATGACCGGTACTACTCCGCACCAGTGCCCCTCCGCACCATGAATGGTCAGCCGAGACTCTAGAGTACAATCATCACACTCCCCCTCGACTAGTGCTTCTCCGCACCACGTGTGTGCCCGATGCAACTATGCACCAGTGCTCCTCCGCACCATGATAGGGTGTCAAGGCTGGCACTACCCCACATTGCACCTGGGTTGCCCCATGCCGAACCATCAGCTCTGATACCACTTGTTGGGTCCAGGGCAGCGGGCTTGTAGGAGTAAATTAGGAAGATGGGCTACAAGCCCAGTGAGGTTCCATCCTAAAACCAATTGGTGATAGGAGGAGTAACTCACTAGCTTATAAACCAATCTCCTCAACTTACTTCTACCGATGTGGGACAATACTTCTATGAACACACTTGGGAAAACCCCAACACCTCGTCTTGGAGATAAAGCTCTTGTCGGGGCACCGTTAATCAGAGCCGGTGACGAAATAGTGGAAATACACCTCATTTTGCAGATGACACTATTATTTTCCGTAAGGCTGATGTTTCCAGTGTGACCACGGTGAAACAGATTCTGGAGGAGTACCAAAATGCGTCAGGGAAAAAACTTAATATGCTAAAGACGGAGACCTATTATAGTGCCAATGTCAGTCAGGACAAACGATCGGAGCTTACTGGTATTTTGGGTGCACGTATGGTCCGTGACCCTGCAAAGTATCTTGGCCTGCCAACTATGGTGGGGCGCAATAAAACCGCCATTTTCTCAACTATCCGAGAAAGAATTTGGCAGAAAGTGAAAGAATGGAAAGAGAGGTTGCTGTCATTTGCGGGTAGAGAGGTCTTGATAAAGCATGTAGGCCAATCGATCCCTACCTACCATATGGGACTTTTCAAACTTCCGTCCTCTCTATGTCATGATATTGAGATGGATTTGCTGAGATTTTGGTGGGGCTTTGGCGAGGAAAAACGTAAAATTTACTAGGTGGCGTGGGATAAGTTATGTAAGTGGAAAGATGAGGGAGGCCTTGGATTCCGTCACTTGTCGTCTTTTAATACATCAATGCTTGGTAAACATGGTTGGCGTCTTTTGGAGTACCCTAGATCGATGGTTGCTCGTCTAATTAAAGCAAGGTAGGATATCCCACTGGTGACTTCTTAAATGCGGAATTGGGGCATCATCCGAGTTATATATAGCATAGTACGAGAGGGGCAGGAGATTTTGAAACTCGGGTGCAGATGGATTGTTGGTAACGGAAAGAGGGTGCGGGTTTGGAAAGACATCTGGTCTATGAATGTAACACCCGTCAATTTTTAGAAATTACTTTAAGTCGGATGTTACTAATTATATTTATTTTGGGTTTATTTTCGAAAATTATTAATATGAGTTTCAGATTCTAAAGGGGTTTTATTTTGTTTTATATAAATTATCAAGTAATTAAAACAATTTTAAACCACTCTTTAATTTGTGAAATGACGTTTTCGCCCTTGGTTATTTCTAAAATAAACAAAAAGGGCAAAACCCTTTGTAAGCTCATAAACCTAAACCTTGTTTACGTATCATCTTCATTATCATCGTCTTCTTTGGTCTTCTTCGCTCACGATCGCCGCCACCATTTCTTTGCTCTCCGACTCCGTATTTCAGCCCGATTTTTGATGAAACTAGTACTGTTGTTCCTCTTTTTCTCTCCTCTACACAACAGTATGATCTTCTCAAAGTTTTGTTATAGTTGTTCCGATATCTTCGTCTCATATTTTCGTTCTTAACTTGAGTTTATGAACTTTGATTGGTTTTGATGTTGGTATTATCGTTTTACATGACTCTTAGGAGATTTTAATGCGTTTTTAAGAATGTTTTGTATGGACTTTCGTTGTGCGTTGTTTCGTTGGTGTTGTTGTTACCGTGCTGTTGTGGCTCGGTCGCGGGTGGGGGTATTGTCCTTGTTAATCATTGTCGTAGTATTGCCGAATCGAGTTGTTGTCTGTCGTGGTTGGTATCATTCTTCTTTTGAGCTAAGTCTAATCTGTTCAGCTACGTGCCACTAAGGCGCGTATCTTCTTCTTGTCTCTCTATTGTTTATTACTCAGCATGTTTGCTAACGTTCTATTGTTGGGGTTTGTCTCTACCCTATTTTGGGGTCTGTGTCATTTTTCGATGGCGCAGTTGACAAGTGTCTTTGAAGGTGATTTGTTGAGCTTGTGGACGTCTGCATTCATGGGGGTCATTTCATTTACACAAATATTATACATTTATTATTTATATTTTGGATTTATTATTATTTTGAATTTGCCTTGCAATTAACTTGGATAGTTAATTGTGGCATAATAACCCTAGGTTTTGATTTAATTAATTTGGTCAAAAATTTAGGGTTGTTACAATGAACCCTCCCTCTTTCCGACTCATTTCCCCAGTGAATTCGAATGAGGAAGAGCTTGTGAGTAACTAGATTGATGCTGATAGCGGGAGGTGGCGAGAAGAAGTTATACGGAGCAGACTTCTCTCTTGAAGCGGAGGACATTCTACGACTACCAATTAGCATATAATCCGAGGACAGGCTTGCTTGGCATTTCACAAATGATGGTGTTTACTCGGTTAAGACGGACTATCATTTCATTAGGTGGCGAGAAGTTTTGATTGCAGGTGGTGCGAGCTCCAGCTCAGATAATTTGAGTAAATTTTGGAGGCATCTTTGGAAACTTAACTTACCTCCGAAGGTGAGATCTTTTCTCTGGAGAGCTTGTAATATGGCTCTTCCTAGTGCTGTGAATTTGCAGGTTCGTGTTAAAGAAATTGATCCCGTTTGTGCTTGTTGTGACGAAACTGTTGAGACGGACTTGCACGCTATCCTCTTTTGCCCAGAAGTAAGTGTGGTGTGGGAGGAAATTGGTATTCAAGCTACAAAGGAGTGGGGTCCAGTAGCTACATGCGGGACTGGGTCATGCTGATTTTACTGATAATAGAGGAGATGAAAGGAGGGAAAAGGTCTTTCTGGTGGCTTTGGCTTTGTGGAATGAAAGAAATGCTCTTTTCCACGTGAAATAGAGTCGTGCAGCTTGGAGTGTTGTTTCAGGGGCGTCTAGTCTTTGGTGTGCGTATATGGCGGCGAATGCTTGTTTGAAGAGAAGGGGTTGCGGACTAGTGGGAGTAGTGATCAATGGCGTTCACCAATGGCGGGAGTGTGGAAGCTAAATGTCGATGGGGCTCTGTTTGGAGACAAGGGTTGCGGTTTGGGCTTTGTTTTGAGAGGTAGTCAGGGTGAAGTTGTTCTTGCGGGCTACCATCAATTACGTGAGGGCTGGGAGCCTGTTGTTGTGGAAGCCAAAGCCATCGGTTTTGGTTTACATGGGTATAGAAATCTTGTGATTGAGTCTGATTGTATGCAAGTTGTTTCTTTACTGAATCATAGAGTCTTGCCTTTAACTTATTTGGACAACATTTGTAAGGAGTTAGTCCAGTTGTTTACTGATTTTGAGTCCATAGTTGTTTGTCACATTAGACGGGGCGGTAATCAAGCGGCTCATACATTATTGCTCATGTGTTGCCGGTTGATTACTCGTGCCAAGTTTGGGTTCATGGAGGTCCGAAAGGACTCTTTGATGTAGCATCAACGGACTTTTTGTCCAAATTTTTAACGTAATATATTAGCATAGTATTCCTTCAAAAAAAAAAGATGAATCCAAAATTCGTAACATATATAGATACATCACATATGTCTAGCGGACTATAAATTTACGATCCGCCTCTGATGTGGTACCATTGTACCAAATTACCAGCCACCTAATAAGACCATTCACTTTTATACAATACAAGGACAATTTAGTCCATACTATAATTTTTTCTCGACAATATATAATTTTCATCTTTGCTTAACTAACATATTCCATATTTAGAATCATATATAAGAAGACAAATTCATGCGGTGCCTCAAACTATGTCAGAATGTGCGCGGTGCCTTTTCATTTGAAACTTGTACAGTCTAGTGTCCCCGAACTTTACCCTTGCCGGCACATGGTGCCCTTCTCACTCATTTCCGTTAACGTCGTGAGGCGCTTGAATATTAACTGATGACGTGATAGTCATTATCAACTAATTAGGGACTAATTATTATTTAATTAAAAATTATTTCTTTTTCTAGGAATCTCGAGAAATTTTCGCAAAAAAAATCAAATGTACAAAGATTTGTGCACTAGGTGCCCCTGAACTTTACCCTCCATTGCACCTGATGCCCTTTCGATTCATTTTTTTGGAATTTACAACAAAGTGGTTTTATTCTAATAGCGGATTATTAACCCTCTTCTTTACCTTAAAAAAATGGGAGGGTTTTTTTTAGGTAAATAAGAGGGTTTTTTTTAGGGTAAATAAGAGGTTGAATTACCGTTACTAGAATAAAATCATTTTGTTGTGAATTCCAAAAAAAAAGAATCGAAGGGGCACCAGATGCAAAGGAGGGTAAAGTTAAGGCCTTAAGGGGTACCATGTGCACTGGGGTGTAAAGTACGGGGGCACCTTGTGCACTAATCCTTGTAAATTTGATTTCTTTTATGAAATTTTTTCGAGTTTTTTTTAATATTTAATTAAATAATAATTAATCCCTAATTAACTGATAATTACCGTCACATCATCAGTTAACGATCAAAAGGGCTCACGACGCTAAGAGAAATGAGAGGGAGGGGCACTATGTGCCGACATGGGTAAAGTTCTGGAGCACCAGTCTATACAAATTTCAAGTATAAAAACACCACATGCATTATGATATAATTTGGGAACTATTACATGAATTTGCCGTAAATACAAATGTATGCGAACTCCACAACTCCACATACGTTAGACGGTTAGATAAACATGTGATCTTCTGCTAACTCGTCCAGGCGACCATGCATGTCCTTAGGCGCCACCTACGCGTTGATGGCCAACCTCTACATGTCCCTACTATGCATTCAAATGGAGAGAATTAATTAATAGAATCAGAAGAAGATATTCATGTAAAAAAATATGGTCGTGCCAGTGCTCTCGGACGAATTTGAACGAATCACATTAGGCCTGGTGTCCTTGCATTGACATCATAGAAAACAAGGGAACGACAAAGACAGCAAGAGAAATGCTAATAGAGACGCATAACCACAAATACACCTTTTCCATGCTTGTATTTGTAATTTTGTACCACTTTCCTGCCTTCGTACGACCTACACATCTGTTTAATATCTTCACTCTTACGTATCATAATTGGAAAAGATAATTATATCCAATTATCCACTACTGATCCACCTAGGGGTGGCAAATGGGTCGTCGGATCGATTCGTATCGGGTCGGGTCATAACGGGTCAGATGAACCTTCTGGTCGATTTCGGGTTGGGTCGGGTCGGTTTTATCGAGGAAATTTTGTGTCGGATCGGGTTGGGTCACAATCGGCTTTACTTACTTATGGCTATTTATGGGCGTCAGTTCAAAATTTGGCATTATGAGTTGGGTCATTGTCGGATAACAGGAGGTCGGGTCGGTTTCGGGTTGTGTCGGTTCGGGTCATCATCGGGTCAGGTCTGGTTTTGTTGACCACAATTTTGAGTCTTATCGGGTCAGATTTTCGGGTAACGAATCGGGTGGGGTCGGGTTTGCCAACCCTAGATCCACCTATGACTCTATGAGTTGTACTAAGTATACTGCATCTATAAAATACGGTGTGAAAACTGAAAGACTAATTTGCATGTTCGTGGAATTGAATTGTAGGTCGTAAGGTCGATTATCTTTTAACGATCTTTTCTTAGGTAGAATTTAAGAATTTAATCGGACTTATGAGTTATTCTACTCCTCTTATCCGGACGGATATACCTTTTAAAAATTTATCACATCTTAAAATAATAGTCCTTCATTCTAGTCAATCCGGAACCTTCCTTTGCACCCCACTTTTTACTTTTCTTCTTCTTCTTCTTCTTCGAAACATTCAAGACCTGAACTATTGGAGACTAGCTTCTTTCCTTTCTTATCATCTAAAGACGTCTATTATATTCTTGGTTTTGTACGCTTTCATGCTTTTTCTGGAAGGGAAGAAGCGGTACAGTGAGGACTACGGACCAAGTAAACCAAACCAAAAAGTCCTGAAATGCGGACAAATATAAAGTTATTAGAGAACCCTTACATATAAACTCATCTCCATAGGTTTTGTTGTAGACTAGTATGAATTGGAGGACTTCCTCCGTTCGCGTATACGGCTATATAATGCGTAGGGGCGGAATACAGATTTTAAAAAAGATACAAAAAAGAATGAGTTTTGGTGTCACTTGATGTAAATTACAACATAGGGGTATGTCCCACTAGCAGTATTAATAAATAAACAAGTTAATAAAGTGAGGGCTGAGGATGTTGGTCTTTATATGTTCAAATAAAGAAATATTCAAAGTAATAAGTTTAAATATAAACATCCCAAAATAGAAAGTAGAAAGTTTATAAGCTAACTAAGGGAGTATATGATAGGAGCTTAAGGCCCTCTGCGATTCAACTTATTCAATAGCGTTTTTAAATCAGATCAGATTTATTCAGATCAAATCAAATCAGTTTTATTCAAATCAAATCTAATCAGTTTTATTCAAATCAAATCAAATCAGAAGTATCCAAATAACAATCAATGAATCTAGTCTATTTCTAGTTATTAATTCGTCTAATTGCAGTTAATTTATCAATTAATTCAGTTCAAATCTGATCAAATCAAACCAGAAAAATGCAGTCTAATACACCGGGCCAAAGAGGGATTTAACATATGGAGTACTACTCATGCTAATAAAGTTCATTACCTTATAGGAAGTCACCAGCCTTTGATACCTTCTTAAAGAGTCAATTCGATCAAAAGTTTAGATTGATGGCTGAGACTCATTAATTGGCTTTATATGTTTGAGTGTGTGGGTCCAATTACGTATACTAATGAGAGGTGTTATTCGTCGCCCGTAGTTTACTAATGTCGCCCAATTTTTTTCATTCTCTTTCCAATTTTACCCTCTATCCACAATTACAATCTTTGTATAAGATGCTCTACATTTCCACTTGTTACGGGCTTCTAGCAGCTGTTTTCGGCATTGGCTATTGATCAACAAGCTAAGCTTTGGGTTGGCGGACAGTATGGATGTATCTTTCAAATCCTAAGATGAATCTTGTTAGTCAACACTATATTGCTGATTATCATCAATTCCAAGTTTCCAACCTAAGATCATTGGGCCATTGAAGCTTTATTATTTTAGTTAACAATTTTTTGTGAATGATTCACTGAAACTTGAAAGAAGAAAGCAAAAGAAGGAAATTAGCGGATGATAGGACCATAAGTTCATGACTTTGCTACAATGGGTGGTCAATATTGATGATGACCTGGAGTCATAGTGAAAATGCCGCGCCGGAGAATTTGTGCAGGAATATGGAGGTAGGAATCGTAGGATTGCAGTAATATAGCGCAGCTTAGTAGCATTGGATAAAGAATGTCACGTAAGGAGTTCGAGGAATTAAAATGAGTAGGGGTATTTCTGGAAAATGTCGGACGATAATAGTAATAGGGTGGGCGACAAATAACTATTGGCCAAACGGGGACAAAGAGCATAAAGGCCCACCACAGGTCCAGAAGGCCTAAGAGCACCCTTTACCATGAGAATATTTGTTCATTCATCAAAAAATTTCTTGTACGAATGAGAAATTGTTTTTGTTACCATGAATGAAATGAATGAATTCCACACCAAAAATAAGCACAGTAAGTGGGGCCACTCCCCCCAATTTCCCAGTTTTTAATTTTTTTAGCATTTATCAGAATTTGCAATGTCCATATTTTGAAATGAAATGAATGACCCATTTTGTTATATTTTGACACAACATTTTAATTTTATTATTAGGAGAGAGAAGATGTAGTGGGGTATTGGATGAATGGAAATTTTATTCATGGTAGTAAGAGCATCCGTTACCATGAGAATACTTGTTCATTCATCAAAACTTTTCTTGTATGAATGAGAATTTGTTTTTGTTACCATGAATGATTTCATTCATCCATGAATGAAATGAAATTCATTCATCCCATGAATGAATTCCACACCAAAATAAGCACAACAAGTGGGTCCCACACCCCCCAACTTCCCCATTTTTTATTTTTTTTAGCATTTATCAAAATTTGCAATGTCCTTATATTCTAAAATACTTTATAAAAAAATTTTAAAAAAATATCAATAATTCTAATTTTTTATTATCTACAAATAGAGACCCATTTTGTTATATTTTGACACAAAATTTTAATTTTTTTTTATCGGAAGAGAAGATGTAGTGGGTATTGGATGAATGAAATTTTCATTCATGGTAATAGGAGGTGAATGCAAATTTGATTAAAAACATGGGGATGAGAGAGAAAGTGAGTAGAGAGATGTGAATGAATGAAAAACTTGTGCATGGTAAAGGATGCTCTAAGAGGTGAATGAAAAATGGTTTGGAAGCATGAGAATGAGAGAGAAAGGGGATAGAGAGATGTGAATGAATGAAAAATTTATTCATGGTAAAGGATGTTCTAAGACCAACACATGTCATGAACGAGTCACTAAGCCACTTGCATTGAGTAGTATGAATACCCCATTAGAGGCACAAATGGAGGTGACACATTATGAGGAGATTATCCAATCTCTCTCTCAAGCACAAAATACTACATTTAGTTTAGACATGGGAGGGGTTTTCCTCAAACACACCCCAGAGCTAGCTACATTAGGAGTTGGACCAGAGACCTCATTCCCAAGGCAAGCTCAAGGCGTCTTCCTATCCTTCTACAAATCTCGATTGTTTATTTTTCATCGGAATAATATCTTTTAACACCATGAATTGTTAATCTTTAGAATTTCACATGTAGAATTCATAATTTTTTAACTTAAATAGATCGTGATCTTTGCCCTTTGTAGTAAGTAGTAACATTCTTAACCCTAATATATAACAATAGTTAATCGGATTTTTAGAACAAACTCTTCATATATAAATCCATGCAGGACTTAATGTGTCGAGCCAGCCAGCTAGGACCCATGGTTCATGTGTTGTGTTGATCAAGACGGATATGTGGAAACTGGCCAAGCGCGAGGACATGCATGGCTTGGCTCGGCATTTTGAGGCCTGAGGCTGGAAGTTGCGTAGCGCCGTAGTGGGAGTGTTGGTGGTTATATATGCTACTAAACGGTACGCGACGCCAGGTTTGCCATCATGTCTCATGCTAGGCAGTAGGTACGGTAAACTTTGCTTGAGAGTTGAGACTGTAGAGCATGCGAGGCTACGGTTCAGCTTTCGTCGATTGTGAACTGAACTTGAATTGGGCTGTATTAAGGGAAAGTGTATAGCTTGCAAAAAGATTTGGGCCTACTTAGATTTGGGATTGACCCAAATTCAGTTGTCCAATACCAGTCCTACACAAAATTACTCCCTCCGTCCCAATTCAAATGCCCCATATTCCATTTTGGGACTTCCCACTTCAAACGCCCATCTATTTTGGAACATATTTCTCTCTCCTACTTTTACTAAACTATCACATACTCTCTCACATTATCTCTCATACTTTTATGAATACACACATTCTCTCTCCTCCTTTTTTTCTAATATTACCCCACTTAACTTACTATATCAATTTTTCTTATTCCACTATAAATTTCATTCGGGGCGTTTGAACTGGGACGGAGGGAGTATAGGATAACAAACATGCATCATGAAATGTTAATTCATCGGAGCCGATTTGATCATCTGGATCGATCCTAATCTAATTTGACCAGGTCCAAAACAAACCCGAAAGTGATCACACACCCAAAGTAGACGCAATCCGAATCAACCTAAATTCAACTCGAACCAATCTGACACGAACGTGAATTAACATGAAGTCACCTAATCTAAATAACCCGTTTATCAAGTCTAAGTTTTAAGTGCTTATCCTAAAGAAGTCATATGGTACCTCGAGTAAAATATGAGAAACATAAGAAAGTATAATTTAAAATAGTGGTATACTCCGTATATGAAGTGAACCTTCGCCAAGTAAAATCATTGGAATCAATATATTTTGGTGACATATAGTACTGTGAATTCGTAATAGTTAAACGGTTAAATTTAAAGTTATGCAACTCTATCTTTTAGTCAAATTCATTTGATAAAATAAATTGTAACTACTCCCTCCATTTCATTAGGTTTTTTGCATTTGATTTGAATTCCTCTCACATATTCAAACCAAATGTAAAGAACCTAATAAAATGGAGGGAGTACATCGATTAGAGCTTTGACCAAGCCGAACTCGAGTTTCGGCAAACTTATTATCAAGCTACCCTAAATCAACATTTTCTATTTTTTCCTTTGATAAAAGAAAATATCCCACAAATCAAGGGTATACGGACATACCCATAAAAAAGTGAGAAAAAACAGTCCCATAATTTGAAGCTCCTTGATAAGAGTGGACCAATATTATGATGATGATGAAAAAAATCTCTTAAAAGAAGTGGGACATTGGACCATTTACGTATCACATGTTAAGAAATTTGTCGTCCCATCACAAAATCACACGTTATCCTACACCTCTTCACACCAAATCACTCCCTCTCGTTCTGCCTTTAAAACCAACAAATGTACACTCTCACTACACTTCACTTCACCACTAAATTAACATGTCTTCTTCTTCACTCTCCTTCCCAAAAAAAGCTTTATTTGTTTGTCTCTTAATCTTAATTAGTGTGGGATTAGATAGAGCAGTAGCAACTAATAATACTAAATCTTCTTCTTCTGTTCCTACTAAGATTGGCAATGGCTACCGTTTGGTTTCCATTGAAGAACTTTCTGATGGTGGGTTTTTGGCTTACTTGAAAGTTAAGAAGAAGAACAGCATTTATGGTGCTGATATCCCTTCTTTGCGTCTCTTTGTTAAGTAAGTCCTACATTCTCCTCTTTACGTCGTTTTATCGATTTCGTGCTACCTCCGTTTCATTCATTTCTTTAGTTGGTTTAATTACGTGAATGATAGAAATTCAAGTCAAATGTCGATAGTTTAGTGAAATGGGAATACGTTCAATTTACCATTGTTATTGTATGTGTATTAAAATTTTGGAAATTTTTGGTAAACTTGTCTCTACACTAAAAAAAAAAAAAAAAAAAAAAAAGAGTAGAAAATTGAACTTATCTGAATTTTGTTCATTAAATGGGATATGACTATATGAGTTCTGGTTGGTGAAATACTGGTAGAGTAGTGGAGTAGTATGGAGTACTTAAAATTTTAACAAGTTCTTTACCTACATTATTGACTTGTGTGTATTTCCTAGGAGTGATTTATGTGTCATGTCACATGTGACTAATAGCCTGCAAGTCGGATTTAATTTCGAGTGAAAATCGATAAACACTCCACGGTATTTATGTAAGATAAGATTATATATTCCGACAAATAATGTCGGAAAATAAACAAAATTGATGTCCGTTTCACGTGTACAAAGCACTATATTATGCCGTGTACCCCTCTTTAACTTTAACCATACTCATTTCTTCACTTCCTAAACATGAGAAAGTTCTTACTTCCTTAGCCAATGTAAGTTAAATCTTTTATTACATAGACCTCCGGACACTCGACACTCGAACACTAATAGTAATTCGGAAAATAGCCTCATTAGAACCGGACCCGTAAATTACATTATAATCAAATCCGAGCAACATTATATTCATTTCATACTATAGAGTAAAATAATTATTGGTTACTAATTATATCACAATGTTTATTTGACCAGGCATGAAACAGGAGAAAGATTAAGAGTACACATAACAGATGCAGATAAACCAAGATGGGAAGTACCCTACGACATTCTACCTAGAGAACAACCACCCCCACTAAATAAAGCCATTTCTAAATCAAGAAAAATCCCAATTTCAACCTCAAAAATATCCGGAAACGAGTTAATCTTCAGTTACACGGCAGACCCATTTACCTTCACTGTTAAACGTAAGTCAGACGGTCAAACCCTTTTCGATACGACTTCGGGTAACTCCGACCCGTTTAGTAGCTTGGTATTTAAGGATCAGTATGTTGAAATATCGACAAAATTACCGTCTGATGCGTCACTTTACGGTCTCGGTGAAAATTCTCAACCACATGGAATAAAATTACACCCAAATGATCCTTACACACTTTGGACTGAGGATGTTTCTGCCATTAATATTAATACGGATTTATACGGGTCGCACCCGGTTTATATGGATCTTAGGAATGTGGGTGGGCAACCCTTTGCCCATGCTGTTTTACTGTTGAATAGTAATGGTATGGATATTTTTTACCGTGGAAATTCACTGACTTACAAGGTGATTGGAGGTGTTCTTGATTTTTACTTCTTTGCGGGGCCCTCTCCTCTTGATGTTGTCAATCAGTACACTTCCTTGATTGGTCGTCCTGCTCCTATGCCTTACTGGGCCTTTGGTAATACTCTCTTCTCTCTCGTTAACTTTTGTTTTACTATTCGTGTTAGTGGACTCGACTTTAAGTAGTCTCATAACGTCTAATGCTTGTCGTACATTTTCTTAGCCTCTTACTCATTCATAGAGGCTAAGAAAATGTGCCTTACTTGGCCTTTGGTAACACTCTCGTCTCTTTTGTGACTTTTTTTTACGATTCATGTTAGTCGACTCGACCTTAAGTAGTCTGAATAACGTCTATTTGGCGTTTCAACTTTCAAGTAATGCTTGTGGTACATTTTCTTAGCCTCTATGAATACGAAAATGTGACAACTTAATCGAGTGTAGTCAATGGGCGAAGACCTCATTAGTAATTAAGTAAGCGAAATTTAATAAGTTCAACTTAATTCTCAGGGCATGTCATTTTTTGAAGATTAGGGGCATTGATTTGTTGCAAATGTGATTATATTCTCTGTTGTTACCAGGGACTGTGAAAAAAATCTCGTGATTAGGGGAATGATCTGTTTTATTGCTTAGATACTTGAGCTTGTTTGCTAAGTTTAGTTTATTATATTGACTAATTACATCTAGATATAGTTTTATGTGATTAAAGTATGTGATTATCGTGATTCGGCCCCACCTGCTTGTCTTAATGCGTAATCTCAGGGTGCGGTGGTCTAGGGATGTTTGCTTGTTAGAGAATACTCCCAAGTATTATAATTTGGAGTACCAAGTAATAATAAGTTTGTTTCTGATTAGCATTACAAAATCGAGTTTGAAACCCGTATGCATAGTTACAAAAGTTACGGCCTTTGGTATTGTAATTGAGTCTAGAAGTACTGATATGGTTTTTAGGTGATGAGTAAGAGTAAGGTAGTTCGAAACTTGTCTGCATCGTTTCTTCAAACTTTCACCAAAAGTGTTGTAGGAGATTAGTGATCATGTATCCCATATTTTTGGTATGAATTATGAAATGAATCGTAGTGTCGGTGTAGATGATGTTCGAGTAGTGATCTTGTTGAACCTACCTCTATGTTTGCCGATAAGGTATGGGCCATTGAATGAACATGTGCATATGATTATGATTTAGGAAACCCTTGTCTAACAGAAGGCCGGGATATATGCATTGCTTTGTTTATATAAGGCACCTTTTGTTTTCTTGTTATTAAACATATCGATGTTATCAAGTGCACCCTTTCTCAAGATGAATATACTAAAGGGAAAAAAAAAATCTTGCTGAAATTTGGAATACCAAAAAATTTGCAGTAACAAGCTAGTACAGTAGTACTACTATTTTCTAGGATGTAATGCCTAACTTAGCAAATACGCTCTTCTTAGGAATACATTATGTGATATCAGTCCATGGTTAACTTTGGTTAAGTCTCTTATTTTCGCGCACAAGACTGTTTCTGTAATTTAAAAGCGGATTTTTTTTATACAAACTTGTCAAGAAATTTTTGTGACACGGCCTCAAAGGTAGAGGTAAACTTCTTACCAATAGATTGGTTCGTGGAATTGTTTTCATGAAACGGGTTCATCCAAAAGTGTGGTTCTTTAATGAGTTGGAGGTTGTGGCATTTGAGTATGCTGGCTTTACGATTAGGTTGTCGAATTGTTTTCATAAAACTTGTATTTTGTGTCTTTGTCTTGTAATAGTGGCAGAAGACCTTGTATTCCCGCAACTACTGCTGAGTATGAGTCATAATTCTATCCATAATTTGCCTGTTCCTTCATTTCCTGTCAAATCAAGGATCTAAAATTGGACATCGTGGATGATCTTCTGAGCAATTCTAATTGAGTGCATGTTTTAGTAGGGGAGTAAGAAAGTGACTTTTGAAGTAGAAAGCTAATGCGGGCCTTCAAAGTAAGAAAGTTGCTTTTGAAGTGCTAGATGATCACTACCTTCTTCTTTACTCTTTACTATTTTGGCCCACTGATGATATTTTCTAAGAATGCTAGTCTCCCTGGTGATTTTTCTATGCTACTAGTATGTCAAAGTCTTTCCTATCCTTTTCGTAAATCAATATTATGATACTTGACGTTTATGTTAGCCCAACCCAAATCTCATTTTTGAATTAAAGCCGTGGTGAACTGGTGATGATGGTTGTGGTTTTCGTGAGTAATATTGTCTATTTTGGCTCTTTCCGGTCCTAATGCTTTCTTCCACTGGTGTAGCCGACCCAGTGTTTAGGAATTAGGCTCTTCTTTGTTATCGTTTCTACATTATACTAGTGCCTTTAAAGATCTCGCCTATAGACTATAGTGAGGGGATGAAGGGCTGATCTAGGCAACCCTACCCCTGGTCCCGTGTTGAAAACAGATTAGAGGTTGTTTCCAAATGAACCAAAGTGAAAATTGCAACGAGAATTGCATTGACAAACTGTTACTTCACAATATTTACGACATAAGTAGGGATAGTTTTATGAGCTTTTTTGCTTTACACTACAACATTTCAAAGATTAACTATAGTGAGTATTGGCTCGATTGGAATGTTTTAATGGAAAAAATAAACGCTGCATTATAGCTGTGAGAAGGTCAGATTCCTGTGCTGTCATGCTAGCTGTTTGCTTCATCACCACCTGAGAATGTCTTTCTTGAATTATACATGGTCAGAGTAATGGAACTGACACTGTTGTGGATGATTGCTTGTCAGGTTTTCACCAATGCAGATGGGGTTATCATAACCTATCAGTGGTGGAAGACGTAGTTGCGAACTACCAGAAGGCACAACTTCCCCTTGATGTCATCTGGACAGACGACGATCACATGGATGGGAAAAAGGACTTCACCCTAAACCCTACTAATTTTCCTCGCCCGCAGCTTATGGCATTTTTGGACAAGTTACATTCTCGAGGGATGAAGTATGTTGTTATTGTTGATCCCGGTATTTCTGTGAATGCAAGTTATGGTGTACACCAAAGAGGCATGGCTAATGACGTCTTCATCAAGTATGGAGGTCAACCCTTCTTAGCTCAAGTCTGGCCTGGAGCTGTAAACTTTCCTGATTTCCTTAATCCGAAAACTGTCACTTGGTGGATGGATGAAATCCGCCGATTCCATGAACTTTTCCCTGTTGATGGCTTGTGGATTGACATGAATGAGGTCTCGAACTTTTGTTCCGGTCTGTGCACGATTCCTGAGGGGAAAATCTGTCCTACTGGCACTGGACCTGGGTGGATATGCTGCTTGGACTGTAAAAACATCACGAGCACACGATGGGATGAGCCTCCTTACAAGATTAATGCTACCGGAGTTTCTGAAGCCATTGGTTTCAAAACCATTGCTACCAGTGCTGTTCACTACAATGGTGTCTTAGAATATGATGCTCACAGTATATATGGCTTCACACAAACCATTGCCACTCATAAAGGCCTTCAAGCACTTGAAGGAAAGAGGCCCTTCATTCTAACTCGTTCGACTTATGTGGGGTCTGGAAAGTATGCTGCGCACTGGACGGGCGATAATCAGGGGACTTGGAATGATTTAAGGTACTCGATTTCAACTATGTTAAACTTCGGGATATTTGGAGTGCCGATGGTTGGTTCTGACATATGTGGTTTCTACCCTCAACCAACTGAAGAACTCTGCAACCGTTGGATCGAGTTGGGTGCGTTTTACCCATTTTCTAGAGATCATGCTAACTACTATTCACCCAGGCAAGAACTATATGTCTGGGATTCGGTTGCTACTTCAGGTCGCAATGCCTTGGGTATGAGGTACAAACTACTTCCCTATCTTTACACTCTCAGCTATGAGGCACATTCTACTGGAGCTCCCATTGCGAGACCTCTATTCTTCTCGTTCACCAACTACACCGATTGTTATGGATTGAGTACACAGTTCTTGCTTGGAAGCGGTCTGATGGTATCACCTGTCCTCGAGCAAGGGGCCACAACTGTCAAGGCATTGTTCCCCCCTGGTTCCTGGTATAGCATGTTTGACATGTCTCAGGCTGTTGTCTCCAAGAAGGGAAAGTATGTCACGCTTGATGCGCCATTGAATGTTGTCAATGTGCATTTATATCAGAACAACATTATCCCTATGCAACAGGGAGGATTGACCACTAAAGAGGCTAGGACAACACCCTATCATCTTGTAGTGACCTTCCCCGCTGGTGCCACCCAGGGGCAAGCCAAAGGAAATCTGTTTGTAGATGAAGACGAGCTCCCAGAAATGACCCTCGGAGGGGGATCTTCCACCTATGTCGATTTATATGCAACTGTGGATCAGAACATGGTGAAACTCTGGTCTGAAGTTCAGGATGGCAAGTTTGCCTTGGACAAAGGTTGGAGTATAGGGCAGGTATCTGTGATGGGATTGGGTGGGACTACTGGCAGCGTAGCAATTCAAGTTGATGGAATGGAGTTGACAGGTACCTCTGATGTAAACGCAGAGGTATCAGAACAACAGTATAGTCCAGACTCTGATGCAAATGGCGCAATGAAGAGTGTCATGGTACAGATCAGTGGCCTGTCTCTGCCTATTGGGAAGAATTTTGCCATGTCCTGGAAAATGGGCATGTAACTCTTTAGAATTGCGTCATGAGCCACCATATTTTGAAGTCCCATCATTGTCGGTCTTTGCGTTGAGTTCTCAGTCAGGAAGGGAAGGGAAAAGAGATCAGTAAAAGATACAGTATCCTTTTCCCCGAAACACAGACGAGGATAAGTTAAGGGTTCTTTTTGTGTCCTGTAAGTTAAGTTGTAGGCTTTAAATTTAGGGTTGCAATCTCAGAGAAGTCTAATTGCACAAGAATAGATTTATAGCGCACATAGTTGCATATGAAGATGGAGAATTGGAGATTAATGTCAATCTTAAAATGCTGAGATTGTAGTATTTTGTTGGATTCTTGGAGAAGCCAAGTCGGATGCAGATTATTGCAAATGAATAAAAGCAAATTTTCAACTCTTTTAGGAGTCCCAAATCTTACATTTTGGCCAAAACATGGCTAGATTGTGAAAGAGCTGTTGTCTATGCCAGGTTTCAGTGCCAATGAAGGATTTGAACTTGAGAATTCTGCTGTTACATTGTACTTCGGAAAACGTTGGTGTATGCTGTTATTGTGGGCTGAATATCCGATCAAGCTGTTCAGTTTTCTCCCACAGTCCAGGAATTCTAGAAGCAATGCTGCAGAGATCCAGGAACATCACCGGCCACGACTCATAGTATCATCCCGCCCGTACCTGCCATGACTGTCAGCCCATAGCCATAGATTTGTAGGTTGAGGGACTCAACACTGGCATTATGACATTTGTGGGTTCGTGGTTACATACTAATTTAGTATGGTGATATATACTAAAATTTTAAACCGACGTGCCAATTATCATCATGGAAACCGATACAGTATGAAAATTCGATAACATATGTTGTCAGACTTGTCACAATTAGTAGCAAACGGAGTTGTGGTGAATGACGACTTGACAAGTATAAAAATGGGTTTTAGTTAACGAAGTCCAGTTGTCTACACAATAAGAACAACAATCTACTTGGGGTGTGCCTGATTAGGCTTCCGAAATGTTTCTAAACTATTACTCAGTCCTAAAATCTGAAAACTGGCCAAACACCCAAAACTGAGAAACTATTTATGGTTCCTAATAAACACTTCTGGTGTATCAGAATTGGAACCTCCAATTTAAAGATGTTCGTCCAAAAACTGTTTCCAAATATTACTTATGGAGAAGTTGGAGGTTGGTCAAACATGATACTCGTTGTAAGATTGTATAATAATCTAATAATCGACTTGTCTATTATTGATAATATTATGAGATTATATACTACATAGCATAAGCAAGTGTATCACCCCTAACCTAATGGCGAATACAATGTACCTTGTAGGTACAAGGTACATCATAAATTACATACTTCGTATTCACCCTCTAGGCTGTATTCATCCTCTATCACTCTCCGGCAGTCGGAACGACAGTTATATGAAAGTTGCGACTGGATGCAGAAATGGATGGCACGGCATGATCAATGAGGGAGCATTACCACAACCACATGGCACGGACCACTGTGAAAAGAAAACAAACAAAAATGCAAATACGGACCTGTATGCGAGGCCATGGGCTCTCGATCGACTAGCCAATGTAGGAAGTCAGGGTGCGTAGAGTCAATTATCCCCATAGGGTGATAGGACAAGCATGAAAACAAAAAGAAAAAGAAAAATAAAAGCAGTGGTGATAGAGCCGTGCAGGAAAAGGCCACTACGGGATTGGCGAAAAACACGAAATGGAGGCTGCAACGGGGCGTCAATAGCGCCGATGACGGCTGAGAGGCGGCAAGAGTGTCCTGGACTACTCATCATGCAGTTTGAGCGGAGATGGCGGCTAAGCGTCTGACCGTGGGCTGCACTACGTGGTCTTGGCGATCCGTGGGCAAGGCTGACAACGTTGGTAGTCAGGGGCTACAAGAGCCAGTGGTGTGGTGTGGCGTCCAGATGTTGGTCTCAACGGAGGCTCCTCTATGAGAGGATCGTGCCTTAGTAACCTCCTAAATCTGATCATCGCAAAACCAGGAGAGGAGAGAATTGTGGTGAAACAAGGAATATGTATCCATGGTAGGGGTGAAGTAGTTGCTACTATTCATAAATGCTAATCGATGAAAACTAATAGGAAAAAAAAAGCACTAATATGGAGAGGCCTGGCTGGAGATAGTTAGGAGAGAAGAACCATCTCTGGCCGGGGAAGCGGAAGCAAGAAAAAGTTGTTTAGTATTTGTAGTTTGTGATTGAACCCTCTGATACCATGTAAGATTGTATAATAATCTAATAATCGACTTGTCTATTATTGATAATATTATGAGATTATATAGTACATAGCATAAGCAAGTGCATCACCCATAACCTAATGGCGAATACAATGTACCTACAAGGTACAAGGTACATAATAAATTACAACTCCGTATTCACCCTCTAGACTATATTCATCCTCTATCACTCGTATTACTATTAGTCTATCACTCAACTAAAACTTAGTGTGTTTATTCGTTTGTTCAGCTGCAAAATCAACTTGGATCTAACTTCCTCGCAATAATCTCTCCGTCCGTTTACCACATGAGTATTCTTTTGGAGAGTTGAAGACACTTCAAAAGTTGTGTTTTGTGTGTGTGTGTGTGGAACACTTCAAGAGTTATTGGTCGCAATAGAAATAGAATGAAAAGATTGCTCATCAAATTGACTTTTCAAACTAATAAAACCATAATTCCACAACAAAACATTATCTAATTGGCGTTGAAGAGTTCATGTGAATGACCCTATCTCTCATGTTGGTAGTTAAGATCCAGCAAAATGGGTCCTTAAATAGTTTTCGCATCAAATCATATGTCAACTCATGTTTAATCTAAATTGATCAAATTCAGATTGAGGCAGTTCGATTCGAATTAAGTCAAAATGGACTTATAATAAGATATTTGGGCGTATTTAATTACAGTTACGGTTTGAAATTAATCACGGTTATGCTCGTCCTTGTACAAAGGCAACTGGAGTTTGTGCTACTGCTATCTCGAGTCAAAATTTAGATAGTTATTGCAATAATTTGTCACGTAAGATCAATTCACATTCACCACGTAAGTGAAACTAAAATAAATTATCACTACGAGTAATTCCTGAAAACAACAACAAAAAAAAATTAGGTCCTACTAATTCAATTCCACAGCTCTTACAAATCCGTCCATTCTCCTACTACTTTACCAAATTAAGGACATACCAGCAATAATCACTAAATATCATTATACAATAAATTAATGTCATTTAGTACTACCTAATATCTAAAATCCATTGAATACACATACCTTGAAATAGTGTCATCAATCAATTCAGTTGACCTCAAAATTATTATTTTTCAAAATAAAGTAGGGAAAAAAATAAAAGCAAAAATACAGAATCTAAGCTACAAAGCAAAAATTCTCCGTACATAATAGCCTGTTCAACTGTTGACTGTGGTAACTGGTAAGTGGTAGCGTGCTGTCTGGGTTAACTTACGTACTGTGTTTAGTAAACACTAATAAACACAAGAACGTAAGTACTCATTCTTTCCATAACCTATTTTTGCAAACGTTGTTGCCTTCTCAACAAGTCACACGTCTTCACTACCTACAACCAACGGCTTCTCTATTTATTACTCTTAATTAACGTTTCTAAAATGTGTCATACAATCATACAGCCGTACTAATAAATTAAGTATACAGTTGGTTTCGCTGGTTAGATGTTAATAGACGACGATCAAGCAACTTGATTAGAGTTCAGAGGTATGTCGAGTATCGAGTTTGATCGATCGGAAATTCGGAAACAAAGTAGGTTATATCTAGTCATGTACAACTCGATGTTGAACCAATTAAAACGGATGGATAGATGACATAGTGTTAGATGTGTGGGCAAAATTTATAAGCTAAGAGATTTAATTGGATAAATAAATCGAGTATTAATTTTGCCTTAAAAATTAGAAATTTGAAAACCTTTATATAATTATTCAACCCTGTCGTGGATTAATGCAAAGTGGTCCTATACTTATATCTAACATCTGTCGTTAATTAGTAGTACGTACTGTATTTAGTGCCACTAATCACTCTTGCTAATAAACACAACAACGTAGGACCGTAGGTACACTAGCTATGCTTTTCCTTAACCGAAATGATATTGTTTATAGACAAAGACGCAGATCATATAACTTTGATTAACCTAATAGAAATATTTTATTACATGGAACGTTTGAGTTGAAATGGAGGACATATACAACGATTACGTCCAAAAAAACGATCACAAAAGATCATAATCGACCGTATTCCCGTGCTCCCTAAATTGGAAATGTGTCTTGTAAAGTCTGTAATAATAAATTGAACCCGCACAAAAAAAAAAAAAAAAAGTTCCAATAGCTGTAACACACATAGACATAACTGCACCCCAAACGTGTCACATTCTTCTTTGCCTTCCTACCTGCTAACACTGCGGTTCGTTACCTTCTTTTCGCGCCAAAATACAGGCCCATTCCTTCCACGTCAGCATTTTTGGCGCCAAACTTCCCGCCCGCCAACACACTACTCTCTCTCTTCTCTCACTCTTGTCCACTTATTTTGCGTAACTCACTTGCCTCCTCCTCCTCACTTTTCTCCTCTTCCATCACAATTTTGTGGACCCAACTCCTCTTGCTTACCATTACAAATGGATTTGGTGAATTTGATTTACTCCAATTGACTTTCTCAATCTAATTAAACCGCAAAATATTGATTAATTATTTATCGAGTTATGTTCGTAGGTTTGATTCTGGCTGAGTGACTGTACTCTTCTTGACTAAAGAGACTGCTAAACAATTTCGACATGGGATACTATTTCCGATCAACATGAAGAAAAGTCCGAGAATTTCGCCGTCGTCATGATTCCAAAATTGAAGCAAGTACATACGATTATTATTAAATTGAATGAAAAAACCATAATTAAACAAAGTATTAGCTAGACATGCATGCATGTATGCCCATGTGATGTGGCCATGGCATACAGACATGTACTATACTGTACACTTATACCGTATAGAGTATTAGAGTATGTGGAAAATTGATTATTTAAATAATGTGTTACACGAACATGATGAATGCATGAACGTACTGTAGTGTACTGAGCTTTTGTCAGGGTCACGTGACCAAGCATGGGAGTAGCTCTTTTAAAGTCGAAATATTTTATGTACGGGCAAATTGCTGAAGAAGTCTTGCTTTATATGTTTGCTGACGTGGAAAGCTGTTAGCCGTGGGATCTTGTATTGGAATTCCAAATAAGCTGTGCACAAACATCTCACGTGATAGGCCTGCTTGTGTTAAGCTGCAGGTGCTGACCCAGTAACTAACGGGATATTTACTTTTCTTTTTTTCTGGTTTTTTTTACGGTCGGGATACTTACTCGAGTATAGGAGTAGGTAGTGTATTTTTTTCTGTTGGAAAGGAGCTTCAACAATACGATTTTAATTTAGAGTCCAGCATGATCCGATGTCTTGAAAGGGTTATCTGAGGTGCTACAACAACAAGTTAACAACCAAAGTTTATTTTCAAAATAATTTATGGTTGACTGACATTAATTGTCATCTAGTAACGTCCTATATTGAGTGTATGTTAGTAAAACTTAAATGTCAAACGTATAGAGGACACATGTCGGACCGATATCTGTTTTACACTAGTTAACATATATATATTATTATCACTAAAAATCAATAATAATTTACAAGAAATTGGTGGAGAGCCGAGAGACGATCTGAGCCCCCACACCCTTTGCTATGGAAAAACCAATCCTAGTAAATATATGAGCGGCAGCTTGCACACCGATATTCTGCGTCCTAGAGAACTGTTGGATCCGCTTAAGCAGAGCAACAACTGTGGGCTCCAACTCCCCCAAAGAGGGGAAGGAAGCCATAACCCAAAGCAGCGCACCTAACCTCATACTTAGCACGCTTACGATGTACTTTGTCATTAAGATGGGTATTCAATTGATTATCTATTAGTCTTTGATGGTATCAAGTCGGCACTTTAGAGGGGGGGTGAAATGGTGAATACTCTTAATAGAGTGGGCTGGAGTAATTCGAGCAATTAACCCAAACACACTAAGGGGGCGTTTGGTATGATATTGAGAATAGTAACGGAATGAAATGGTAACAAGTTCCGTTACTTTAAAAAACTTGTTTGGTTCAACTTAAAAATGATTTGGAATCACTCTATTGGGATAAAAAAGCAAAAAAATAAATACTACCCAACCCCTTCCACTTTATCTCTCCTCACCTTCCCCTATCTCACCCTTTCACCACCGCTAAACCACCGCACCGAGCACCAACTTCCACCGGCGCCGGTGAGGACATCCCTGGTTGTCTTGTCCTGCGCCGGCGACTCTCCGGCACAGCCCACGCAAACCAGCCACGAGCCGTTCTCACTCCATCACATTTTCTAGCCACCCCTCCCCTTTCTCTCTCGTCTCTCCTCCCTTGCTAGCAACCACGTCTAACTAGCGAAAGGTTGATTTAGGGCGTGTAGACGGCCCACAGGAGGTGGCCGACGGTGGAAAAATTGGTGGTCGGCGATGATGTGAAGGAAGGTAGAAGAAAAGAGGAGGAAAAAGGTGAGAGAAACTAGGAGAATGAGAAATAAGGCCGCCACGTTGGTCGCCGGAGGGAGATCGGCCGGAAGGTGGCGTTCCCGGCTATTTGGGTGGCCGGCTGTCCTTCGCCGTCGGGATGGTGGTGGTTTGGCAGTGGAGTGGGGTGAGGTGGGGAGGTGAGAGAAAATAAAAAAAAAGGGGGAATGGAATGGGATACCCCTATTTTGAGGATGGTTTCGTTTGGGGGGAGTGGGATAAAGGAGAGTAATGGAATGAGAAAAAATTATACTAAACCAAACAACTAGAAACGTAATCGGAGTGGAACTCCGTTACTTGAACTCAAAATTTGTCTTACCAAACATGCACTAACTTCTTTTCTCTTCGTGGAGATACAAGTAATGCAACAGTGCAAGGAGTAGTGTACAAAACAATGTATGATACAGCGTTCCCTGAAAAAGTAAAGCAAACGCAATGAAGAGAGACACAGTAATTTATCGTGCTTCGACCTCTAACACAAGACCTACACCCACCCCTACTCTAATTTTCAATAATTCACTATTCTCAAAGAGACGCCAATTCACGTTTTTACCACAAGAACCAATGGACGTTTTTTCCACAAGAACTTTACCCCAATATCCGTAATAAAGATTACACCGATTCGATATGTGAATGTGCTTCTTGAAAACAGGTGAGATACGATTAAATCTAGATCGACATGACACACTATAAAGAAAAACTTTCTACCTTCAAGAAATACTTTGTTTTGCTCAAAACGCTTTTTTGCTTATTGTGTGTGTCTTCTAAGAAAAACAACGTGAAACTTAAATATAAAAAATTATTAGGGTTAATTTCATCAAGAAATATATATTTTAAAAGATACAGTTTTCATAATAAAAATATTTTATTCCGGAAAAAAAATATCTCATGAAATCAATTAAAGAAGTAATACCTAAGTTTGAAAATATTAACCAAATATAGGAAAATATGAGATATCATCGGTGTAAAAAAAATTCCAAAATTATTGAAGATATTATTTTTCTCGGAAGAACATAAGTGAGACGTTTCCAAAATTCTGCTACATAGGAACAATATATGGAACACAACACAAAAGACTGTACCATACACTGTTCCTTGATACATTTTCTCAAGGCAAACAAACTTAAAGTGCGTCAAACAAGACTGTACAATAGTTATAACCATTACAACACATGATCGAAATCACTCTTGTAGCTGTAGTTGTTACATGCCTCATTGCCTTGACTCGTTCCATAACCTTA
Source organism: Spergularia bocconei (assembly GCA_963457585.1). Taxonomy (NCBI): domain Eukaryota; kingdom Viridiplantae; phylum Streptophyta; class Magnoliopsida; order Caryophyllales; family Caryophyllaceae; genus Spergularia; species Spergularia bocconei. Next base: position 22,354,769 of record OY734945.1, on the reverse strand, counting down.
AAGTGCGAAACCTGCTTACTTAAGTTTGAACAATCTCGAAGGCATTAAGGTCAGTTCAATCAAAGAACACACATCCAAATTTCTAACCTTAGACAACTATTATATTTGTTATAATCAAAACAGGGAACCCAATAGACTTGAAACGTGAATAACCCACTCAGGGCCCGTTCGATACCACTGCCGTTTTTAGTTTTTGGGTTTTTTGCGTAAATTTTTTTTGGGTAATTTTTTTTGTTAAATAAGTTACAAAATTAACTTTAAATTGTTTGTATCTATAATAGTCATATTGAAAATGAAAACTAACAATTGAAAACCTCTTTTTTTGGTTTCAAAAACGGGACTTTGGTTTAAAAAAAAAAACAGAAAACAGAAAACGATACCAAATAGGCCATTAATAATCATGTTTTGCGTTTGATAAATGAGTGCGCTATCAGGTTTGAACTGAGACTTTGAAAACATTAAAAAAAAAAAACAGTAACTACGTTGCCCATGTAAACATTTATACGGTGTATTTCACCATGTATTTTTCTAAAGCGTACTCTCGTATGGTATTTACGATGGATTTATATACACAAAGGCCGTGAAAAGGAAAAAAATACACGTATGGCCACTTTAACACGGACAAATACTCGTAGTTGGAGGTGTGGCCAGTGGGATTACATTAATTCAGATGATATTATGCAATGTTTCATGTTTGCACACGATCAATGAGACAAGTAGACAACTAATTGAATTATCGACAAGATTAACGTTATAATAATATAAAATCCAACGACGACTTGACGAGAAGATTGGTGTACGTGTACCCTAGTATTTTTATTCATGGTATATGTGACTGTACTTTCTGACATAGGTTCATAGTGATGACCAGTGACTTAGTGAGTACTGAGTAGTGAGGGAGGTATGCTGTATCAGTAATCAGTATGCAATTTGCTCTAATTAATTGGTGATGGCCGGTGGAGCTCCTGTTAACTAAGGTTTTATTAGACGAATTAAAAGCTGACTCAATGGCTGCGACTAGTATGGTTTATTTGGAGTTTATTCGTCATTACGAATTCTCGTGTCCCTTTCATCATACGAGTAGGTCACAACGTACAGTATTCAATGCATCAGAAGACTAAGGAATTCTTGTGCTAAGTTTACGAACGTACAATAATCGACAAGTGTATCTATGCTTCTTATTATCGTTTGTAGATACAAGAACTGACGCTACTCAAGAATTGTGATAAATTAGAGTAATGAGAAGTCTATGCAGCAAGAGTGTCACGTAGAATGTTATCGTGATCCGACCATTTTTAAGTTGTAACGTTTTATAACGTGGGTCGTGAAACGATTTGATCAGATAATTTTAGATGCCAGTAATACTAGTGCTAAAATGTGCTCTCCCGTGTCAAAGACAATCCTTGTGAAAGAGTGCAATTTGTGTCAAACGTATCATTCCCTAAATCAAAGTAGAGTAGTTTATGGAGCGATAAATAAGATCCGTTCTAAGCTAAAAAAAGGTTAATTAGGAAAAGATCAAAGCGGATTTGCTTGACTTCAAAAGAGGCTTAATTAATTGAATTTGGGAGCTAAACTTACCAATAAATCAAATATAACAAGGAGAAAGGAAAGAATCAAACAAGATACTACTTTCCAAGTGAGTGTATTATCTCTGGGAAAAAAAATCCAGGCTTTACATATTTGCATGAATACCCCCAATAAAGAAATGAATAATTCTACGGCAAATTATTTGTTATGATTTGATTCAGTGACCCAGAAACATATTCCTAGGAAATTCGTAATAAAATATTCTGTTAAGGTAAAAAATAATTACTTACCAAAACACTAGAAAAACAAAATCATTTCACACTTAATTTTTGGGCGTTTTTACAATTGAAGAAACTAATAAATTTTTATTTTACAATTATTTTACTGTCCACCCAATTAATTAATTACCGTGCGTGAGTTACGTCCCATAGAGTAAACTCCTAAAAAAGACAAGCCTTTGGCTCCAAACATCTTCTTCCTATTTGTGCGTGTCGAGCACGCTTGTAAGTGAAAGTCGTAGTGACTGTGTAAGTGAAGTGAGTGGGTGGATATGCATGACATGATGATATAGCATGGTCATGTATCCTTTGCCTTTTTTTTTTTTTTTTTTTTTTACCATTTGCCAGCTAATTTCCCTTTATCTTTTTCCTTGGTACGACGTTAAGCTTACAAAAAAAAAAAAAACTATTTCCATTTTTTTTGTCTTTGAATTTTAGGCTGATATAATTATATAAACGTGATTGAATTGAGAGGAGAAAAAGTAAACTTGAATCTCCACTTGACTAGGTAAAAAGTAAATCTTGAATCTTGAAGATTTCTAGTGATTATCCTTAAAATTTGTTTTAATTATAACTATAATTAAATTAAATTACAATTCACTTAAAAAAATATATAAATGTGAATTATTTACGTTTAAGACTGATTTAATAAAGTACTGTAAACGAACTATAATACCCTCGTTTGTACGTAAATAGTATCGAATCAACATTTTTACACATTTTAATAAAAATATCAAACGCTGATAAATTACCATAAACAGCCGATATATTTCCTATTTTACACGATTTCATATGTTCATCAGTTCATGTACTGCACCAAAGCTAAACAAATTTGTCCAACTAGCAACTCACCTAATTTTAACTTTTACCATCTTGGATTAATATACGGAATAACTTTTTTCATTAAAATTAATTAAAAAAAAAGAAATTCCACCGGCTTTAAACATTGAAAATAGAGAAAAAGAAGGAGGAAATTTGGGCCTATTTAATCAACTTGCTCGCCAATCTTTAATGCATTTTGACCGTTTGGGGAAAAGTGAAGGGGAAGCAGAAAGAGCAGACCAAACGTCAGTAGAGTTTTTCTTTAGTGAGAGAAAAAAAAAATACAGACGAGGTAATTTTTCATTTAATAAATATACCCCATTAAAAAAATTTAACTGTTATTTATTTAATATAATTTATTAATTCACGAGGTTTCCAATGTTATCAGAAGTTTTTACTGTATATTAATAACTGTGAAAGTATTATATATATTTCTCATATTTCTATGCTCTCTCATTTCTTTTTTTTCTCATTGTTCAATCGCTGTAAACCTGCTGTTGCTTCTGTTTGCATCTTTATATCATATTTTGTATGTATTCATCTTTTTCTCTCTCTCTCTTTGTAATTTTTTTTGACATTTAATTGAATCTTTTGTTTGTTGATTGAATTTCAAGTTTCAAGTTTCAAGTTTCAACTCCCCTCTCCCCTCCCATAATAAAAACTGATTGATCTTTGTCACGTTCTACAGGCGAAATCACAGCCATAGATTTCCAATCTTTTTAATTTGTTTATTTTCATTTTTAACATAAAGTTTTTATATGTCATTTTTATTTTACTATATAGTTTCACCACCTACTCAGAGTCTAATCCTTTTTTCCTCCCTTCCCTCCCCCCCCCTTATTTCTCACTCCTAACCCTCTTGTTATATTTTCTTTTATATTTTGCAGAGGTTTTTTGGGGGTTTTTGGAGGGATAAAGTTAGGGACTTTGGGAGAGATTTATGTCGGCAAAGTTTAATTCTGTATCAGTGATTATTGGGGCTCCTTCATTGAAGCTCTGCAGATTATTCAACACTAATTATTTTCTGGGAATCATCATCATCTCTTACTGTTGTTATTATCTCTGCTGTATTTTTCAGCAGAGAAAAAGTTTGCGTCTTTCATACGTCTCGATGCGTTTGAGGCCTAAAAGGTATGATGTGTTGTCTTATTTTTGTCTTAATTTCATTACCCATGTTTTAGATTTCTGATTTTTTGGTTTTGATTTTTTTATTTGGTGTTAATTTAGGGTTTTTGATTTTGATTTGGGGATTTTTTTGTTGTTGATGCAGGACTTGTTCTGGAGTAGAGTGTTTTGGGGGTTTTCACATAAAGCGATTCATAGCTCTTTTCCTCTTTTTCAGAGGGAGTCTCACTTAATATTATTGTCTCCATCTTCTTAAAAAAGATTGATTTTTTAATTTAATTTTCAAGTTTATTTTTCTGGGTTTTTGGTGAGGTTTAATCTGTTTTTCTTGAACACCCAGAAAAAAAGGAGTTTTTTTTTTGTTTGGTTGTGTGGACTGTGGGTTTAATTAATTTTCTTCAACAAGTTACCCAAAGAATCCACCAAAATGTTTATTGAGACTGAGAATCCAATGTTTTTACCAAACCCCTTTTATCAAAAGCCCAAATTTGTGGCAACAAAAACTCTGAGAAAGGTCAGAGTGATTTGTGATGACCCTGATTTAACTGAGTCTTCTGATGATGATGAAATGAGGGGTTTAAGGAGTGAGAAACCGAGAAAGAGGCTTATTCGAGAGATTAATCTGCCTGTGTCTCCTAATGGTAGCGTAAACAACAATCATCATGTGGTTGCTGAGACTGAGAGTTCATGTCAGGATAGCAACAATGGGAGCAAAAACCCTGAGAAGAAGAGGAGGGTTTTAGGGAATGGTCCAAAGAGACCTACTGCGTCTAAGTATAGGGGTGTTAGGCAGAGGAAATGGGGGAAATGGGCTGCTGAGATTCGACACCCGATTCGCGGTGTTCGGATTTGGTTGGGGACTTATAATACTGCTGAAGAAGCTTCTCAGGCTTATGAGCGTAAGAAGATGGAGTTTGAAGCACTCCTTGTTGACAAAAGACAGAATCTTTCCTCTACCCCGACTACTTCTGCAGCGTCTGCTTCGCAGTTGCAGAACCCTCCTGGTTCTGATGATTCTGAGAGTGTGCTGTCTCAGAACTCTCCTGCTTCTGTGCTTGAGGTTGATACTACCTCCAATTCTGAAGTGATTCCCCGCAGTGGAGTGGATGCTGCTGTCACTACTGACGATGGTAATGTAACGAATCGAGACGATTCTTCTGATGCTAAGAGTCCTCAGGAATGTGATGTTATGCCTGTGTTGGGCGCTGTTGAGGACTACCAGTGTGATGTTGGCCATGGTCTTGACCTGCAGATGGAGCTCACTTCGTCGCTCATCGATTTAGGCGATATCTTCAACGACTTTCCTGCATTCGACGATTTCCTTATGTTTGATGAACCAACTAATCTTCCTGATTTCGACTTCGAGCTTGGCAATGAGGAGCTGTCATGGATGGAAGAAGGTTCTTTCAGTTTCGGAGGAACAGCAACAGCAACAGCATGCTGCCCTTGAGTTTTGTAGCAAGTAATTATTAGTAGTAATTAGTATTTTTTTTTAATTTATAGGCCTTATATATATGAACTTAAGTAAGGAGTTTCAGAACTTCACAGATCTTAGGAAAGCTTAAAATCTTGCTTCATAAGATTCTGGTTTTTTGCGAGTGAGTTTTTTTATTTTTGCCTGGTTGAGAGTTTAAAGTAGTATTTAAGTCATGTTTCCTGAGACAAATGAGCTTCCTGATGTAAAAGGGTGAAGAATCCTGTGGGTTTTCCTGTGCTGTAATAGCAGTCCATTGATTCTTCTCCCTTGTTTGAACTGTTATATTCTTGCTACTACTCATGAAATGTTCAGTGCTCATCTTCTATTAATCCATGTGTGTTATTAGTCATATTCTTAGTTTGAATTTTACACTCTGTCGAATCGTGTTTTCACAACTCGTCTTATATTATGAGGGGAGGGAGATTCGAACAATAGACGGTCTGCTTGTGCTCAAGATTTGGAACAATTGCAAGACTTGAAATCTCAAACTTGGTAGAATGAGAATCTGTTAAAAAGGGTCACTAGCTTTTTTCTGTGTTAATATTCTCATCAAAGTCTTTATCAACAGGATCCTGTTGGTGGGTTTGAAAGCAACTATATTCCTACCGCATACGATTCGCCCGCCTTGTAAATTGCAACTGTCTAATTCCTGGTCACATTTCCTTCATATCGGGTAGTAAAAGATAAGACTGGAGAGAAAAGGATCAGTGGATGGAAGTACTGTGTGATGAGGAAGCCTGAAAATGCATGGCCAAGGTTTGGCATTAGTGACTAATTTTCCTCAATTAACGCCTTGCTTTGTTACTAGTCAAGGTAATTATGAATCACGAATGTAACGGCTGCTTTAATCTTTGTAAGAGTTACAATTAGAGGTTAAACGAGTATGTTGACGTTATATCTGACAAAAAGCTTTTAATACTTGTAACTGAAGAACACAAGATGGAGTTTCTAACACGTGCTAAGTCATTATTCTCGAAACTTGCACGGTCGATGGACTCTACACTCGTTGATAAGTGGTTCATGCCGCAAAGTTCATTGAATAAGAATCACATTACTGATGTTGTAATTGTTAAAGATAGAAAAGGAAAGGGATAAGAAAAATGAAGGAACATATCTTCAATTTGAGGAGGAAAAAAGTGTACGTTGTGGGCTATGTACGAACTATATCTTGTTTGGAGTAATATGTAAGCAAAGAAGGTATTCCAAAAATCATGCGGCATCAGTGAGACTGGGCTCACTCACTTGAAAAAACACACCTGTCATGTGAATATGTCAAGTAAGGCTTTCGGTAGAGTTAGGTAAGGAACTCTCATGTGGTTCTTTGTTGGAATAAGCTCCAATAATGCTCAAGTTTTCGCATTGAAAATTGATATTTTGCATCTTTCAATGGAGAATCGGAGATCACCATATATGCCTACTCCTGAAGTAAAACACAAGGTTATTTTTTATCTTTTACGTGTTCGTCGATGTCAGTTTACTAAATTGGTTTTAATTCAGTTGATATAAAAAAAAGAAAATTAAAATTCACATGTTAAAAACTTGATAGAATTAATCACTTCTTAGTGAAGTTGATAATGTCATGACTATTGATGATTATGGCATGTATAAGAAATCTATTCTCCCAACTTCAACTTCTAATTGAAATAGCCAAATAGACGAATCCAACATAATTTACCAATATTACTTATAAACCGTTGTACGCACTAAGAAAATTGAAAAGTGAAATGTTAAGGTGCAAATCCAATTTCCACATTCAAAAAACAATAAAGTGTCTCGGTTAATAAGTTTGAAATGATAATAAACCTAGTTATAGGTGATACGTGCCCCGGTTTGTGGAGAATTGCGTGTTATGTAGGTGTATCATCGATTCATCCTGGTGCAGAGATCTGTGTGATGCTAGATGCTAGCTAGCCGATTGTTGCTTAAGGGGAGGTTATAGACCAAGTTCAAAGTCGGGTCTTGGATTGAGGGAAGATTTGATAGTTGATCGAGTAGACGATTTTGCAACAAAACTTATATTTTCAATATTGTTTGATCGAAAGAGCGATCTTTCAAGAAATTCATGTTTATAAAAAAAAACTATACCTTTTAAAATAAAAATGATCAAATTGCAATTGTTGATTGGATAAAAGTACCTAAATTAAAATTTAGTTTAGTTTTCGACAAAAATTGCCTCATGTGACATCCATAATTGAGTTGTTCTACTTCACTCGCCGTTGACTTCTTCAATATTCCAATCACTTTTAAAAAAATGCTTTTTTTTTCTGGAGAATGCTCAAATATAATTCTTCCGAACCTTAAAAAAAGGTGGCAAGTGAAAAGTACGGAGTAGAAATGTAGAATAAACAACACAAAACCACAGTGAGATTGGTTGGGTGTCCCAATTAGCGGGGATATCATATCTTCGAGGTCGCTTGAACGTGAAGGCTGCTTGGACTTAGAAACAAGATTTTTCTTCGTTCCATATATTTTTTTAATTGCCATTTGTAGGCCATTACCGCACTAAGATAATTAATTTTGATAAATTAAACTGTTCATCGAAAATGATCTCACCGTAAACTCAGTTCGATCACATTTTGTAGTTTTATATTGACGGATATTGCATGATTAATAACAATTTTTCAAATTTAGTGATCATTTAAACTTAGATATGATGGTGTGATGAAATTGCAAAATTGTTACTCTAAACAAGTCAACATATTTTTTTATTAGTAATATTTTTAAGAACCTCGATAAATCAATCAACTAATCCGATTTTAAAGAATTGTACCGTATTAAGTACAGTAATTATTTTTCGAAATAGGAGTTACGTGTTGCTCCTTCTTTGTTCTTTGACGGAAGTCTTTGTCTCAATTGTCGTTGCAAGACTTTGGTTGAAAAGTAGTATTATTAGGTTCTTGTCAAATGATGTAGAATTGCTAGATAATGGGCTCGCGTGACCTCTAGAGTCTGACTAAGAACATGGATCCTAGTCATGTTAATCATAGTGAGAAAAATATAAATAAATAAAATAAAAAGCAAAATCCATCCGTTGAAGTATAAGACCATTGTGGGTGATCTAACCATAAGTCTAGACTTTTTACTCAGTTGGTTATCTAACATGGTATCAGAGCCTCAGCGATCCTGAGGTCTGGAGTTCAAATCCTGGTAGCCCCCTCCTTTTACCCACGCTCATGCCCAAGTGGGCCTTTAAGTCTAGACTTTTGGCTCAATTGGTTATCTAACACCATCCATAATGTATTTATCGATGAAACAGTTTTTATATTCGCATGCAGTTAATCTCAAATATGTTGATAGATTGAAATCGATGCAAAGTAGAATCAGAGTGATTTTCAAATATGTAATATCCTACCCGATGATGGCATTTTTAGTATTTTGTCTTAGTATACAAGGTGGACAACATGTCATTTAAACGTCAACAATTATTTCATAGTTGTCCAAAGTTTCTAGACTTTCTACAATAATCCTATTGCTCAACAAATCTCCAACGAGTATATGATTTGGATCGTAGTAATTCCTTTTAGCTCAAATTAACTTTACATTGACGCCTTCCCATTAAAAGAAAAAGAAAAAACATAGACATGGAATATTTGGCACAAATTAAAGGCTTCTATCAGCTAGCCCATCTCTGAAATTTGGGCCTTCAAGGTTTCATATGCAGTTGTACATTTCGGACCCAATTCCTTTTGCCATACTGACTAGAAAATGATGTTGGCCCAGCAAATAACTTGGCCATAATTTCTCAGTGCTAGAGAGACTCATCATCTTGTTTGTATGCATTGCTAGTTTTCTTCCTTTGCAAGATGAAAATCAAGTCGTCAAATAAGTCTCTAGAAATGTTCACTTTAATCAAGAAAAAGTAGTAATACACCTTGTCTTTTGTTCCTATCATCAAGGAGGCCTTGATCAAAGTTGGTTGTGAGTTGGTATTAGGCGGACACACCAGAGGGGTGAATAGAGTGTTTGAGGGAATTCGAGTAATTGACCGGAATTCTACAACTTTTTCGCACTTTATGGAAGATAACGATTGGAGAGAACAGTGTATGTGTGACAGTTCTCTACACAATGTAACGATGAGAGGAATGCTACACGGAACAGTGTATGTGAGACCGTTCCCTGTAATATGGAAATAATGCAGTACGCAGACGACACAGAGATTTACCACGTTCTTACCACAAGAACTAATTGACGTTCTTACCACAAGAACCTCTACCCAAATACCTACCACAGATATTGAGACTCTACCCGTAACACTCTTAAGAAAATTAAGATTACAAAAGAATAGCTATCTCGATAAGCTTCTCGAAAGCCAGGAGAGATACTATAAGCCCTAAATCAAGATGACGCACTAGGAACTTTGTTTACCTTGATGAAATTCTATTTAAGCTCAAAACGTTTTAATCTCAAGGTGCGTATATAAAACAACGTGATTTGTGTTCTACTTATAACAGAGATTAGGTCTCAAAACTGATTAAGAAAGGATATTCCAAAAGATAGAGTTTCCAACTTAAAGAAAGTATTTTGGAAAAATATCTTATAAAACAATATGAAAATCTATTTGAAAGATAATACTCAAAAATATGATAGAAATGAAATATTCATTTTTACCAAAATCTTTTTGAGACAAAATCATAATCTTTATAAAAGATTGTTTTCTGCAAAATCACGTATAACAAATTGTGAAATCTCAACGCATAGAAACAGTGTATGGAACAGAGACTATGAGTCTGTTCCATGCCCTGTTCCTTGCTATGTTTATCTCAAGGCAAAGTTCTTTTCCATGTGCATCAAACAAGATTAATACAAGAGATCTATAGTGACTAAACCCGATGTTATTGACGTCTTTTGTAAGTTGCATCACACTTGTAGTTGTTCCATCGAAACTCAACTCACCATCGTTGGTGAAACCTGTTCTTATAAAGAACCAAACAACTCAACAAGCATTAGATCATAAGGTTAGTTCAATAAGCACAATAACCAAATTATTAATTAACCTTAATTCTGCAACAATATTTGTTATCATCAAAATCGGAAACCCAACATTTGCAGACTCTATCTACAGGTCGGTTTTCTGTCGAGTTAGTGGCGGAATAAAAGATAAAAGAAATGGTGAATGAAGAACGATATTAGTTTGTAATTGTAGGTCTAAGCACCAAATTTTAGTTTCCACTCGTTTAGACATGTAAACTTCTCTTGCTTTGTCACCATAATACTTTGTATTAGTAAGTAGAATTCAGCTAAAATTTACACCTTACGAGTTACGAGCTATGAAGGACAATGGCATATCCCATAATGACTTGTAACTTCCAAGTTTATGCTATGTATGGGAACTAGAATATAGAATCCGAATCTAGGATCTGTTTTTGGTTGTAAAATAATATCTCATTAGTAGGAGTGTTCATCGGTCCAGTCCATCTGGACCGAAGATCGAATTCACTGAAAATTCCATATCGAAGACCGGACTGAAGACCGAATTCATTGAAAATTCAATACCGAAGATAAGACCGAATTAGGGAAGACCGGACCCGAACCAGATTTCCGATCTAAACCCATACTAGACCAGTAATATAAAATGTCTTTTTTTATTTTATTTATTTCCAGAGTTGTCCATTAGAACTCATTTTCTTTTCCATCTCTCTATACCTACTTCTTCCAATAAACCCGATGTACTACATACCCAAATCAATTTCTGCTTGTTAGAATCGAATTTCAATCATTAATTACTTATCTAGTACAATTAAAGACTAAAGAGGAAGGGGATGTATGGGTTTGACATGTCAACTTCTTTAGTTTCTTGTAGATGAACACGATAAGAGTAGGTAATAACTCCAACTTAAAATCACATACACTTAACGAGTTATGAAGGAGCAGTCTGAAACATATTCCATAACATCTTGTAACTTCTAACTTATGTCGTGTTTGGGAATTAGAATTTAGAATTCGAACTAGGATTTGTTTCCGTATTTATTTTATCAGTTACAAGTTACAGCGGATAAAAATAACGAATTGTAATAATATCTGATTAGATTCAGTGCCCACACTAAATTCAATCTCAATCTAAACATGAAATACATACTAGTAACTACTATCATAGTTGTCTATGTTTATTGATGTTTCAAGTCCCATGGGAAAACAATCACTTGTGAAACTTATAATCCACTCAATTTATTACGTATCACTTTCAATCTAAACAACTGAGTAACACTTCTTACAGTCATTTCGAACAATGCTCGAACACTATCGATCAACATATCCATATACAAAAAAAAAAGAGAAAAAAAAAAAAGAGAAAAAGCACAAGAGAGGCGTGAGACGAACCTAAGCACAAAAAAAGATATGCCGAAAGAAGATTCCAAATTTCATTTCATTCCTAGTCCTATTACAAAATCACAAACACCAGACGATGTATCGTACGAGTGACGACACACACCAGGATTCCTCCTTCTTACTTACCTCTTAATAATCTTAATCCTTTATCCTATCGAATTACTATCATTTATGTCAACAAATTAATTTATATAATTAATCTTTATTTTCCTTGATCGATTGATTTCCTTCTTAATTTCAGATTTCCCTCTTAAATTTCCCAGAAACCCTTCTTCTACAAGCCAACTTTCTCTTCTCTTATATATCTCAATCTCACCCAAAAATCCACAAAATTCCACCTCTCTGTAATCTAAAAAAAACCCAGGAAAACCCAGATTTTAGTTTGTTTTCTAGTGATTCCTACATGAAGAAATTCAGAGTTTTCTGTACTGACCCAGATGCGACGGATTCTTCATCAAGCGACGAAGACGACGCCGTTTCAAAGCCGGCGAAGAGGAAGCGATTTGTCCGGGAAGTGAACCTCACCGAAGACTTGCCGGAGAAGCCCAAACGACAGACGTCGCCGGCGGCGGAGGAGGTGGCGGGGAAGCGCGGGAAGAATAAGTTTCCGGGTGTTCGGCAGCGGCAGTGGGGAAAGTGGGCGGCGGAAATTCGACACCCGATAAAAAAGGTGAGAATTTGGTTGGGTACTTTTGATACACCTGAGGAAGCTTACGCTGTTTATTCTACCAAGAAGTGTGAGTTTGAAGCTTTACGTGTGTTGGATGAAATGAGAAATTCTAGGGATCGTAGCTGTAATTTGAATAATTCTGTTTGTGTTGATGTTGATAATAATGTTGGTGCAAAGTTGTGTGATGATGTTGGTAGTTTAGAGAATGTGAATGATGGGAAATTGGGTGATATTGGGGGTGGTGATGTTGAGAAAGGGGTGGGTGATGAGGAGGGGAGTGGTGGTGGTGGTGGTGTGGCGGTTCCGGTCGTGGTGGAGAGGGTGAAGTCAGGGAAGTGGGTTGCTAGGATTAATTATCCTGATTCGAGTGGGCGGATTTGGATGGGGATGTTTGGTACCGTGGAGGAGGCGGTGGCGGCTTATCGTAAGAAGGAGGTTGAGTTTGAGGAGAGGTTTAAGGGTGGTAAGGAGATTGGGAATGAGAATGAGAATGGGGGGGAGGATGAGAATGAGGGCGAGAATGGGAAGGGGAATGAGAATGAGGGCGAGAATGGGAAGGGGAGTGAGAATGAGGATGAGAATGAAAAGGGGAAGGGGGAGAGGAATGGGGACGAGAAGGGGAAGGGGAAGGGGAATGGGGATAGTTTTGAGGGAGGAGAGTTTCATTGTGGTGTTAGAAAAAGCAGAGAAGGGAGGTGGGAAGCAAGAGTTTGGCACCCAAAGCTGAAGTTTGTTCTTTCGTTGGGGTGTTATAGTACTCCGCAAGAGGCTGCAATGGCTGTTAACAAGAAGGAGGACGAGTTTGAAGAGAGGTTTAATGGTGGTAAGGCGCGGGGGAATGGGAATGGAGATGGTTTTGAGGAGATGTTTATGGGTTGCAAGGAGAATGGGGATGATGATCTTGAGGGACCGAAGCTTCCTCTTGGTGTTAGGGCAAGGGGATATGGAAGGTGGGAGGGACGTGTTTGGCACCCAAAGCGCAAGGTTATGTTTTCGGTGGGGTACTATAGTAGCCCTGAAGAGGCTGGACTTGCTGTTAGCAGGAAAAAGGGCCAATTCAAGAAGAGGTTTGGCTCTCACAAGAGGGTTCGACCTTGCAGTGGGGGATTTGCTGATGTCTCTGAGATATCAGCAACTGGGGTGGTGAGGATGGGTGATTGCTTGAACGATGATACAGACCAAACGGATCCTACGGAGTTGTCTCCTGGGGGTGATGATCTTGAGGGACCGAAGCTTCCTCTTGGTGTTAGGGTAAGCGGATATGGAAGGTGGGAGGGACGTGTTTGGCATCCAAAGCGCAAGGTTATGTTTTCTGTGGGGTGCTATAGTAGCCCTGAAGAGGCTGGACTTGCTGTTAGCAGGAAAAAGGGCCAATTCAAGAAGTGGTTTGGGTCTCACAAGACGGTTCGACCATGCAGTGGGGGATTTGCTGATGTCTCTGAAAACGTGGTGGAGAGAATGGGTGATTGCTTGAATGATGATGCAGACCATACGGATTCTACAGAGTTGCCTCCTGGTGTAAATAAGTCTGAATCAGGAAAATGGTTTGCTAGGATTCAGCACCCGTCAAAGAAGGGTAGAATTTGGTTGGGAACCTATGATACGCCTGAAGCAGCCATTAAGGCTTTGAACCAGAAAAAAGCTGAGTTTGAGGGGACGTCTAAGGATAGTGCAAAGATGGACGGGACTGGAGTTGTTAATAGGGAAATTGTTTTGGGGTTGGCCGCTCAAGGATTAACTAGTGACTCAGAAGGTCTGAAAGAAAAAGTGTCAAATGTTGACTCCAAAAGTGTGAGAAATGATCAAAAGTATGCCGACAGAGTGTTGCCTGCTGGTGTCACTATGACGAAATCAGGTAGATGGGGTGCTCGTGTTACTCATCCGTTGACAGGGGCTAAACATTGGTTGCGTTCTTATCAAACCATTGAAGAGGCTGTCCGTGCATTTAACAGAGCACAGGCAGACCTCGACAAGAGGTTTGAACATAGGAAGAGGGCCAGACTTTCTTCTGAAGCTTATTCAAATGTTCTGGAGAAGACTGCTGGTTATTGCTCTCCAACCTCAGTTTTACAGCACAATTCTGATAAAGCGTCTGCAGATGCAACTATGGAGGCAGTGATTCCAGACAGTAATCCTTCAGATGACAACTTTGATGAAGCGGTTAGGTTGGGCTTAATCAATGAATATGGGGAATTACTGGGTGACTATAGTACGTTAGACAATCCGATGTGGTTCCTGCCAGAGGAAGACATGATAGCTGCAGAGTAATCCTGAACTTTTGTTAAAAACTGTGACATTGAACTCTATCTTCTAGTTTTAGTTGAAGAATAAGTTCTGTGAGCCCCCAAGGGACTTAGACCGGGAAAAGAATGCAAGTCGACTCCTATCGGGTTCACCTTGCAGGCTCTGAATATACAGTTGCTTGAGTAGTTGATATCTGATCTGATTTTGACATTTATGTACATATTCCTTCTTTTGCTTGATGTCCTGGGATCTGGTGAGCTTCAATGTACTTTTGGTGGTGAATTGGTCATTATGTGGCATTGGTGGTCTCCATTTTTTCTTCCTGTTGATTCATCTTGAAGCTGTAGTTGCTGACAGAGCCGTGTTAACCGGTTATTTCAGTTTGATTATATGCATTTCATTGAACACCATTGGTTATTTAAAAATTGGTACTCTTATTCAACCTTTTTTTTTGGGCATTTATGATGAACATGAAATGAGAAGAATACAAGTCTTATACGATCAAACAAATTGTCTATCAGATACGACGTATAAATTTCGGGTGATGATTTTGTCAAGACAGAAATCACTACTGCCAAAGCAAGTTAATTGAATCTAGACCATATAACGAATATTGATTTGCCTTGGCAAAATCATCGCCCTAAGTTTCATCAACTTGAGCCGATAGTAGTTTTCTTTAGTTGATATCTAAACCGTAATTAAACCGTTTATTTCACTTTGATTAATAAAGCCTAAAAGTTATCGGTCAAATTTATTCCGGGTCTGTTATTGGTCCTCTTTTTTTTTTTTCCCTGGTCAGACAATGTGAAAATGTGAAATGACTCATTTTTGTCTCTCAAAATGCACCAACAAATTAGTCTCAGGAGTTCAGCATGTGAAATGACTCATCTTTCTCTCTCAAAATACACCAATAAATTAGTCTCAGGAGTTCAACCTCGCTGAAGTTTCTCCGGGAAACCCATCATTATACCGGCGCCAGCGAAAGATCACCAACATTTCATATCAGAAATTCCGTTACTAAGGTCATTTTTCGGTCGGGTACCTTTTTTGTTTCTAGTCTGTTATTATGGAGACTTTTCTTTTGTTCTTTCTGGGTCTTAGTATGGAGAGACTTTAATATTTCATATTTGGTTTGAATTTGTCTCGCATTTTCAAATTAAACGTAAAGAATTCGATGGAACAGAGGGAGGCCATGATTTTATCCTAATTTTCTGCAACATTTATGTAAATACGGAGTATGTACTTATACATGCAGACAATCAGTTGCTTTTGCACAAAGTTAATTACTTTGAGTGTAATTTTCAGAGGAAATTGGTGGAATTAAAGGGGGCATAGTTGATTTTATCTTATTTTTGTGCAACCTGTATGTAGAAATATATTCATATTTTCAGTTATTATCAGTCGACTTTGTATAAAGTTAATTACTTTGGACTTAGGTGTATACTCTTAAGGGAAAAATGGTGGAATTTGGTTAGGGTGTTGGTCTGTTCGATCGATTGAACTGATTTTGAATTTAATTGTAGGTTTTCAGGTGATTAAATCAAGAATATAGGGTGCTTTCGCTTAATTAATTAGGTTTATAATCTTAGGAGGAAAATGGTGAAGTTTGAGGAGATGGTTAATGGTGGGGAGGATGTAAAGGTTGAAACTTGTGGGGATTCTGGGGTAAGGAAGCATATACGTGGTGTTTCCAAAAAAGGTAAAAAGTGGAGGGCACGAGTTCAACACCCGAAGCTGAAGATTCGAGTTAGCTTGGGACATTACAGTACCCCTGAAGAGGCTGCACTTGCTGTGAAGAAGAAGAAAGCCGAGTTTGAGCAGATGTCTAAGGAAGGTTGTTGGGATGAATTCGAGGAAAGGAAGCTTCCTTCTGGTGTTAGTAGAAGTGGAGTTAGACGGTGGGGTGTGCGAATTCGGCACCCAAAGTTGGGGCATCGTGTTTCATTGGGGAGTTATAGTACTCCTGAGGAGGCTGCTGCCGCTGCTGACAAGAGAAGGGAAGAGTTCCAGAAAATGTATGGGCATAGGACGGGGAGAAGGACGTCTGAGTGCTTGGGCGAGCAGACTGGTGTCCTAGAGCTGCCTGTTGGTGTGAGTAATACGAAATCAGGTAGATGGGTTGCTAGTATTAGAGACCCTGCGTCAAATATTAGCAATTGGTCAGGAACTTACGACACTGCAGAAGGAGCTATTGCATCTTTTAACGGGAGGAAAACTGAGCTTGCTCCCAAAACAACGAGGGCCGAGTTTGATGGGTCTGAACATTGGTCGGAAGCCAATGAAGAGCCAGTGAAGTCTGATGCTGAGATGTTAATTTCAGGTGCAGATAATTTGAACAGCATTCCTGTTAGCGATAAGTTAGATTGTGTGGTGGTTGATGCTCCTGATAAGTTTGAGGAGATGGTTAATGGTGGGGAGGATGTAAAGGTTGAAACTTGTGGGGTTTCCGAGGTAAGGAAGCTTATACGCGGTGTTTCAAAAAAAGGTAAAAAGTGGAGGGCACGAGTTCAACACCCGAAGCTGAAGATTCGAGTTAGCTTGGGACATTACAGTACCCCTGAAGAGGCCGCCCTTGCTGTGAAGAAGAAGAGAGCCGAGTTTGAGGAGATGTCTAAGGAAGGTTGTTGGGATGATTTTAAGGAAAGGAAGCTTTTGTCTGGTGTTAGAAGAAGTGGAGTTAAACGGCAGGGTGTGCGAATTTCCCACCCAAAGTTGAAATCTCGTGTTTTATTGGGTAGTCATAGCAGTCCTGAGGAGGCCGCTGACCTGAAAAGGGAAGAGTTCCAGAAAGTATATTGGTGTAGGACGGTGACTGGAAGGACGTCTGAATGCTTGGACGAGCAGACTGGTGTCCTAGAGCTGCCGGTTGGTGTGAGTAAAACGAAATCAGGTAGATGGGTTGCTAGTATTAGAGACCCTGGATCAAACTTTAGCATTTGGTTAGGGACTTATGATAATGCAGAAGGAGCTATTGCATCTTTTAACAGGAGGAGAACTGAGCTTGCTGCCAAAACCACGAGGGCGGAGTTTGATGGGTCTGAACTTTGGTCTGAAGCTAATGCAGAGCCAGTGGCGCCTGATTCTGAGATGATAATTTCGGGTGCAAATAATTTGAACAACATTCCTGTCAGTGATAAGTTGAGTTGTAATGTGGTTGATGCTCCTGATAGTCTGGAATATGACTTTCTTCCAAGCTCACTGACTTCAGTTTTTGAGCAGGAGAATTCAAACCGTTCAGATGTCCCGGATCTAAGTGTGATCATCCAAGAAAATCAGCTGAAAACTGCTTGCGTCCCTGGCTTTGACGAAGCTGTGAGTTTGGGTATCATCAACGAATATGGACTGTTTTTGGGTAAGTTTAGCGAGATAGATGAGCAAATGGAATTAAGCCTATCAGGTGAAGACGTGTAGCTATAGCGTGCTGTGGAAGAGACGAAGTTGTGTTTTAATTTAACACAACTGTGAATTTCTTAAGAAACCGTGAATCCGATCTAATCAGTTACCGGGTTGTCTGAATGTCTGGCTGATGCTGATATTCTCTCTAAATTGACGCAGAAGGTTAATATCATTGAAATGAAGTACACCAACTGGTAACTTGTAGCAGACAGAGCTTTGTGAACCTGATGCTTATTCTGCATTGTGTGCTTCGAATTATGGTATCTCATATTCTCATGACATGGTATGGAAATCAAAATTACAACTGAGTTAATTCAGTCAAAATTTAGAATACATAGAAATAGGTAATATAAAAGTTGTTTGAGTAGAAATTGCATTAACCTCCACGTGTAAGCTTCGGCCATCTTGAAATGAACTCAATTCTCAAGCATCAATTCAAAAATTCTATCGTCGGTTGGTATAAAATAATTCAAAATTTTGGTCAAATTTTCATGTATCTTCACTTCGAAATTAGGAAAAATTTCTAACTCCTACCTTTTATATACCAAAACTTTCAAAATCCTACCTTATTTTCAAAAAGTTTCCAATTCCTACCTTATAAAACATTTTTTTTATCAAACTCCTACCAAAACTTCTTTTTCCGGCGGGTTTGACTCTATTTCCGGCATTGACCTTCGACTTGGCGCGATTTCATTTGATTTGTTTCGTATTCCCTCCAATTTCTCCCTCCAATTTCACCTTCTCTCTCCTATTTCCCGCATTATATCACATTGCACTCCATTTTGATATTCTCTCTCCTATTTCTCACATCTTGCTATCAAATTGAAGTGCAATGTGATATAATGTGGGAAGTAGGAGAGAGAAGGTGAAATTGGAGGGAGAAATTGGAGGGAAAATGAAAAAAATCGAAGGAAATCGCGTCAATTTAAAGGTCAATGCCGGAAAATAAAGTCAAACTCACCGGAGTAGAAGTTTTGGTAGGATTTTGATAAAAAAATATTTTATAAGGTAGGAATTAGAAACTTTTTGAAAATAAGGTAGAATTTTGGAAGTTTTGGTATATAAAAGGTAGGAGTTAGAAATTTATCCTCGAAGTTATTAACTTGTTGGTTTCAGGAACTCAACCTAATTAAGGGTTGTCTCGGGATTGAATATTCACCAGATTGTGTCCCGGCCTGCGCCCGGGCTACCTACTTATATTGTTTATATACGTTTCTTAAAAATTGTAGGTTTATTTTTAGCAAATTGATAGAGGTCTATAGTTTAGACACAATTAATTTGTCTAAAATGTAAAATTGAGCTAGTAGTAGTAAAATTGAGATCGGAATAGTAAAATTAATTGTAGTAAAAAATTCAGGTAGTAAAATTAATTGTGTGAGTAGTAAAATTTTGATAGTGTAGTAAAATTATTACGGATTGTAGACACTTTTGCGTGTCTACACTTTAGACCTCTAGCATTGTCCTTATTTTTATTACATTATTATTTGAACTGGTGTTTTACATTATTTTTTTCTTTCAATTTTGGTATTAAGGAAAGTACAAAATAATAAGGTAAAGAAGAAATCAATTAATAATAAATATTGATTTTTATAATAAAGAAATATTGTGATTTTTTTAATTTGGAAAACTTCCCCATGTATGAATTTTTTAACTGAAAATTAAATAGGCATGCCACGTGGCATGACTGATGGCCTAACTGAAGCCGGTGAACGTGGTCGTTGCAGCTTTTAATCCTTCTATATTATTAAAGGAGGCTTTTTTAGAGCTCTCACAACGACCGGACATTATTAGAGAGTTTGGCTAATATTATATTGAAATATATAGCGAACATGATTTTGAGTAGGACTCTACGGCTCTACATAATATATACGGAGTATATTTTAAATCTTATATTACATTATTTAATAATGTATCCTAATTTATTTATTTTTGAAAGGAAAAATGTATCCTAATTTTCAGTACTAAATGTATACTAATTAAATCTACTATGATAAGAAATTTGATTAATAGATTACATCCTAAAATCCTATGTATCAAACACCAACCTAAACCACACTAAACCTTGATATCTTCTATTGGTCTTAGAGCTGCTGTTAATTGGTATCAATTATAGATAGATTGTTGTAGTTAGGATGAATTCTACGTACATATACTATGAGGTTATCCAAAAGAACCAAAGAAAATATGAGGTTAAACCTTATTTAATTAAAACTTGGTTATATATAATAATAAGATTAATTACAATACATAATGATTCCTATTACACGTGAATTTCTCACTAATGTGAATCGACCGCCAAAATTTAAGGAACCATAGATGTTTGGTAGTCTTATCTTACCTATGTAAACCATAGTTTAGAACTTTTAATAGGACATATCTTGGGAGTTTAGGCCATTGAGTAAGACACATGCATGTTTTATGATAATTGGTAATTGGTTATATTAATACATTTATATAAGTTTTTTTTTAGGTCAATACATTTGTAAGTCTTAGTTATAAATTTTATGGCTCCTATATATACGCCTCTATATCGGTATATATGTAGGCTTCCAATATGTATTTTGTAGATCGCCACATTTCTCCAACTATTACATAAGAAAGAAAAAATATAGTTGTTGTTTTCTTTCTCAAGATTTAGTTTCAATTCGAGTTCGTAAAAAACTTTAAGAAACGTTATGTAATCTCAATTTAACCAGGGCTACTACTCTGTATTTGACTTCAATTTTATCACATTTGATAAATATCGTTATTATGAGACCCGTGCATTGCACGGGCCTTTATCCTAGTATATAGTATAAGATAAGATATCCACCTCTAACAGCAGTAGTTGAACCTTACTTTATACCAAAAAAAAAAAAGAAAGAACGAGAATGAATCGACCAATACTGTTCAAATCAATTCGGTGCGGGTCAAGTTATATTTGAGCTATATTTTGGTTATCGGGCCGATATACTATGCCTAAACCCGGTTTGACTTTAATTTCATGATGAATAATACTACTCTCTACGAAATTTTACTCTGAAAACTAGCCGAAAAATTAAAAGAGACATTCGTTACTCACCGGAAAACTCATCATGCAACCGGCAGCGAAATAACCAGTGAAGACTCACACAAGTTTCATATTTGAGGCCCACCACCCACTTAGGTAAAAATTTTACTGCAAATTTTGGTAATCTTCATAATGAAGATTTGTTAATCACATGCAGAAACTTATATTGGATTATATCATAGTTTTGTACAACATGCATTGATGCGTATGGATAATATAGTTGTTTTTGCTAAAATTGGTCCTGTTTTGTAAGATTATTGAATAGTAGTAAGCACTTTGGTTGGCTAATGATGCAAATATTTTAATGGATGAGTGTTGAATACTTTCTCCGTTCTTTTGGATCGTTAATGTTTGGTTTGAACACGTTCGAGGAACTCAGAACGTTAACAATCAAAGGAAACGGAGGGAGTATTAGTGGGTGTTTCTAGCATTTAGCAACTATGTCAGAATTGCCTTTGGAAATTAGGGTGTTAGGAATTTAGGATTAATTATCTGATGTTTTGATAGGATTAATGTAGAGGTACATGCATCCTATGCAGGTCTATAGAGGTTGGAATCAGCAAAATGGGTAGTTAGAATTTTATCTTTGGCAGTAGAATCTTGAGAAAATGGTTGATATTGAGGAGAATTTTAATGTTATGGAGGTTGTGGACTTTGAATCTTGTAAGGGTGTTTTTGACGAAAAGAAGCGTTTTCTGGGTGTTAGTAAAATGGGGAATAGATGGCAGGCACGAGTTCGACACCCAAAGCTGAAGTTTGAGATTTACCTAGGATGTTACGGTAGCCCTGAAGAAGCTGCTTTTGTTGTGAAGAAGAAAAAGGCCGAGTTTGAGGAGATGCTTAAAGGCGAGGATAAAAATTGTAGAGATGAAAATCAGGGAAGGGAGCTCCCTCCTTGTGTTTATAGAAGGGGATATGAAAGGTGGGGTGCGCGAATGTGGAACCCAGTGTTGAAGAAGAATGTTTCGTTGGGGTCTTATAAGACTGTTGAGGCCGCAGCTGCTGTGGTCAATGAGAAAAGGGCTGAGTTTCAGGATCTGTATGGGTGTAGGCTCATGAGGGCGAGGGTTATATCTGACTGTGAATATGCTGATGGAGTCGTGTACCAACCTGGGAGTACTGACAGCAAAATGGCAGACTTTTGGAAGATGTATGGGTGTAGGAAGAGGATTAAATCTAACTGTGAAGACGATGATAAAGTGTTGGAGAAACTTGGGAGTGAGGTTATAAGCACGTCTGAATGCTTGACCGAGCAGACAGGAAAGGTAAAGGTGCCTACTGGCGTGAGGAGATTGAAATCTGGTAAATCTTGTGCTAGGATTAGAGATCCAATGTCAAGGACTAGAATCTGGTTGGGGTCGTATGACACTGCTCAAGAGGCTGTTAGATCTTTTAACATGAAAAAAGCTGCGCTTTCTGCCGAAAGGTATGCTACAGAATTTGACAATTCTGAATTCAGGTACAAGGAGATGGCTTGTTCTGTAGCCGAATGTCAGTCTGGTCCAACTTCAGTTTTGCACGCAGGGAAATCAAACTGCATTGCTGCGGGTGACAAGGTGATTTATGACGTAATCAAATTACTTAATTTACCTGACTTTAATTTTGTTAACAGCTCTATGGCTTCAGTTTTGGAGGCGGAGAAGTTAAGCACTACGGATGTCAGTGACAAGATTCTATTAAGCAAAGAAAACAGGCAGGAAACAGAATGTGCTTCGGACTTTGATGAAGCAGTAAGTTTGGGCTTCATTGATGAGTATGGGCAGTTACTGGGTAAGTACAGTGAATTGGACGAACAGATGGACTTGAGAACTTTGTGAGGCTTTCATGTTGTTGAAAGCTTTACGATACCAGTCAAGTTTCTTGCATGATCGCATTGCCAGTGTTGGTTGAGTAGTTGTACAGTGTTGTTAGACTTAGTGTTAGGCATGTGTACTAGATATCGCTTTGGTGCCTGGTGTCGTATAGATCAAAGTATGACGCTTCTCTTCTAGCCTACGTTTTCATTTCATTTACCTATTTAACTCAATAGCTTTTTTTAGCAACTCCAAACAAAGCACGGTTCATTGGTTTGATTCTCTACTCTCGTTAACTCGTGATAGATTCATATGTTA
Organism: Spergularia bocconei; assembly: GCA_963457585.1. Taxonomy (NCBI): domain Eukaryota; kingdom Viridiplantae; phylum Streptophyta; class Magnoliopsida; order Caryophyllales; family Caryophyllaceae; genus Spergularia; species Spergularia bocconei. The sequence goes on along the minus strand of OY734945.1, from coordinate 22,331,740 downwards.
AAAAGTATGAGGAACAGGGTTATGAACGGCTGATAGGTGAATTACCTCCGGTTAACTGGAACGCGGATAGGTGAACTACCTCTGGTTACCTGGACCAAACTCCTGAGGAACAGAGTTTTATCTCATGGCTAGCAGGTATATATGACCGTATCAGGAAGCTTCAAGGTCAATATGAAGCTGTTTAAGCTTGGCATTTGTCAGGATCAGCATTGCATTTGTCAGAATGCAGATAAAAATTCCAGTCAGCAACACTATGGTGTGGTGCTGCTCAATGAGAGGAGGGTCAAAGTTGAAGAAGATGGTTACTGGGTTACTGCTTTCTCGGAGATAGTACACTTGATCTCCTTTTGTACGTTCGTTTCCCGCCGGAGATGGATTTCACCTCTGGCCATACCCCAGCCTTCTCCTTTCCCTATTATGTTAGCCCCACACATATTAGGTTAGTTTTTTTAGTATTCCTCGCAAAAGTAAAACAACAAGTTAATGTTTTTTTTTATTATTTAGTCATGCCTTTGACGTCGGCATACTGATATGACTACAGACCACAACAGACTTGTATCCTTCTTGGTGGATTCATTTTCTTCTATATTTCCCTCTTCTCCTCCCCTCTTTGTATGTGGTTCACCGCCCACTTTGGTCCTAGTTCGCCATTTTGACTTCTTCTCTTCGTCCCATTTATTTATGTCGTTCGCCCACTATGTATGGTCACGACTCACCCGTTTGGCCTCTTCTCTACCTGGTTCGCTCGCGTCCTCAACCTTCTCAGCAGCACCGGGGTGTCATGACTCGCCACTTCTTTCTCGCGACCCGCCACTACTTTTTGCAACTCGCGTGCCTGTTTTGCATGGTTGTCTTTCGTATTGATCATATGACATATGCGTATGTTGCGACCTGCCCATTTATCGCTACTAGTGCGATATTTCTGCCTATTCAAATTTGTGCCCTCTTCCGCAATCGTGATGAATGATATGTTCAAATACGCTTGCTGCAACCTTGGATCCATATTGAATACTTGTTGAACTTCGGTCATGCTTTGCAGCATTGTCACCCAATGGCTCATGTCGAAGCATCTTCACCTATTGGCTCCTGCCGACGTGTCGTTACCTACTTGCTGCTGGTGAAGCGTCTACGACTATTGGTACCATTCGAAGCGTTTTTGGTCTTTACAATACCACTACGAGCAGGGGTGTAATAAATAATAATATAATAAATATTATTTACACGGCATATCTTGGAATGTTTTTATAAAATATTGTAATTATAGGAAACATGTTCCAAATCGTTGTATACTAGATGTAAGCCCGTGCGTTGCACGAGTCTCTTAATGATGATATCCAATTATAATGATAAAGTCGAACCGATAAATATTTGGCCCTTATATAGGAACTATTACATGCATTTTATTTAACGTGTGTAGACAATTATTTTCATCATATGAACCTCAATTACAAACTTGGAAACTTATACTTTCAAATCAACAATTTAATGTCACTGCAACTATACTTTTTTTCAAAAGCATTACCTTAAATATTGTTACTAAACCATTTAAAAAAAGGTTATTATCTAAAACATTCACATGGTACCATTGTGTTTCTATTTTAGCTGATTTCCACATTTTCAAGTTTCTGTATAATACGCACTATAATTGTTTCCCCTCAGACACATAAACAGGAGAAAAAAATTAGACAATATAATCTAAAATAAGATATTCGTTCATCTTTAATTGTACAATTTTAAATTAACACCTTCTAATAGATTAGAACTAAATTAAAGTTTTGTTCAAAAACACTATCTTAAATTAATACTGAGGAACATTCACTCGGTACCCTTGTTGTTTTATTTTCTCATGGTTTCACGTTTTAGTGTTTGTGTATATCTTTGAGGTTTCATTTTTATCATTATGTGTAGTACATTTTTTCCAAGCACTAAACTCTACTTTCACATTGTTTTCACTATTTAAACTTCTTATTGATGCATTGATAGATAATAACTTCATAATTGGACTCTTAATGCTAAAATTTCTTATATATAAAAATTTAGCAAATGGGTATAATGTTCACAAAAATGAAACAATGTGGGTACCATTTACACAAACATACATGTGAATGCAATATCTCTTAAAAGGGAGCAAAGAGATAGTCAATTTCATTTTCAACAAATTTGTTTATAACGTACTACCTTTATATGTTTTAACATACGCTCCCACAAATGGCCACATGTATCTTAAATTTTTTACTCTTACATCTTATCATGTTAGATAACATCTGAATGCTAATTAGGTCTCGTACGATAGTGAATGACCAAGGAGTATATAACTACACCATCATCTAATTAAATTAGTCAAAATATAAATTTGACTACTAATATGATGAAATTAAAAACACACATGAATAATGGCCTTGGCTCATATGTATCTGTGTTGGTTTCCATTTCCTAATCTACTCGTACAACTCTTATCCATAGTAGCATATAGAACAAACATATGCTTAGTGGATCGTTAGAACTGATTACCTTCATGCAAATTATGTTCATATTATTTTAGTTTAGTTATGAATCCTTGACAGATTATTGATCTATTGTTTCAATCATTTCACCTCTATATCCACTTCTCTAATAAATTCCCTAATGTACGATTTTTAGTAGAAATATTATATATTCCACTTAGTCTTGTTTCAATAATGTGGGACAACTTTTTAATACTGTTCTTTTTTTTCTTCCCAAGATTAGAGATTGTCCTACATCGCCCAAGAAGTAAGATTACATTATTTAGGCACACTATAGATTAGGTTATTTTTGTCCCACATCGTTGAATTAGAAGATAATTGTCTTATTCTACTCGGTATTGTAATCCTAACGGGATTAGTTCTTATGTTTTTTTAAAAAAAAATTTTTATTAGTCCATACATATATTTCACTTGGTCACGGTTCGTGGGATAATTTTTTAATAGAGGAATTATATAATCCACTGATCATGATTCAACAATGTGGGACGATTTTTCAACATTCTTCTTTTTTTTTGCCAAGATTAGAGATTCTCTCACATCGTCCAAGAAATATGATTACAATATTTTGCCACACTATATGTTAGGTTACTTTAATTTTGTCCCACATTGTTGCATCAGAATAAGATAGATTAATTCTACTCGATATTATAATCCTAACAGGATTAGTTCTTGTGTTCTTAAAAAAAAGTTTATTAGTCCATACATATATTTCATTTGCTCATGTTCACAACAGGAATTAGTACACGCGCATGAGACTTAGTGGGGTGGAGCAATCCAGATGAAATCTGAAGATATCATGGCCATAAATTTTATTTTTTTTACGTGATCATGATTTGACAATGTGGGATGACTTTTTATTGCTCTTCTTATTTGCCAATATTGGAGATTGTCCCACATCATCTAATAAGTAAGATTATAGTATTTTGACACACCATACGCGGCTAGATTATTTTTATCTCACATCGTTGTACCATATAGACATCTTACTAAAAACTTTTTTTTATACTAAAATTATGAGGTTACTCAAAGTTTTATTAGTATGTTGAATATGAAGACAAAGGACAATGTTTAAACTTGCCAATCAATACTTTACCAGCTTATTACAACCAGCCGAGTATATATGATCAGGCTTTATGATTGTGAATGTTGATCAAGGACTTCAACTATTTATAACTAGATGATTGTTTAACTTCGATTAGGATTAGGAATATGATAGATCATGATTAGGAAAATATACCAAAAACCTTGCCCGGTAAATACCTCCTTTATTGATTGCTATGGAGTTTCTAGAATGTTCCATTCTTGTTTAATTATTTCTTACTTACCATATCATGTACAATTTATATCAAATTGAGTTTCTAGATGTTCCATTCTTATTTATTTGTTTTTTCACTTATCATATCATGCACAATTCATATTAAATTGAGTTTCCAAAATGTTCCATTTCTATTTAATTATTTTTTATTTACCATATCATATACAATTTACATTAAATTATTTGGTGACTTACTAAGATTCAAATGTAATTTTTTTAATAAAAAAAACCTTCTTTAATAATATATATTGATATTGATTATACATACTCATGTTATTATTGCATATTTGCACTGCAAATTTTTCGTAATTCAATTGGGTTATTCACGTTGGTCCATTATTAAGTACGCTTTCGGGTTTATTTGGTTCGGTCCGTTTTGCCCCAACAAAGCACTTACACTTGTCTGCTCTGAACAACAAGCTCACCGGAGTTTCGCCGGAAAAATCTACACTCTAACAGCGACGGCGAAAGAAACCCCTTCTTTAAGCTAAACGTATGTTTCCTTCTTCTGATACCGAATTACATCAAGAAAAATAATAACTTTTTTTTTTTTTAGTGATGATTCATGATTATATCATGGTTTTGTTAAACGTGCATTTATGTATTACTGATGAATGTTAAATTTTAGTGATGATCAGGAAAATTAAAAGTTAAAAATTAATTAGAAGATTAAATTGAAATATTGGGTGTTTTAGGTGGTAATAGGTAGATGAACTAATGTAGGTGTACCTGCAGGTGTATCAAGGTTTAAATTTGGGAAATGGGTTGTTAGGGTTAAGTATTTGGTTGTATTTGTAGAAAGTTTGAGATGAAAATGGCTGATTTTGAGGAGAAATTTGATGGTAAAGAGGGTGTAATGGTAGAAACTTCTGATGGGGTTTCTGAGGTCAGGACCCAATATTGTCTTGGTGTTAGTAAACAAGGAGATAAGTGGCGGGCACGAGTTCGACATCCGAAGCTGAAGTTTGATGTTTATTTGGGATCTTATATTCGCTATGAAGAGGCTGCGTTTGCTGTGAAGAAGAAAAAAGCTGAGTTTGAGGAGATGTTGAAGGGTGAGGATGGTATGAGTGTGGATTCTTGTAAGGATGATTTTGAAGTAAGCAAGCTTCCATTTGGTGTTTATAGAACGGGGCGTGAAAGCTGGTGTGCGCGTCTTTGGCACCCAAAGTTGATGAAAGATGTTTCATTTGGTGAATATGAGAGTGTTGAGGAGGCTGCTGCTGTAGTCAACAAGAAATTGGCTGAGTTCCGGAAAATGTATTGGTGGAAGGGTAGGAGGGGAAGCTTCGGAGCAGATTGTAAAGATGATGATGATGATGTTTTGGAGAAACCTGAGAGTGAGAGCACGTCTCGATGTAAGCCTAGGAAGGCAAGGGTCAGACCCGACTATAAAGATGATGAAGTCTTGGGAAATCCTGAGAGCGAGCTTATAAGCACGTCTAAATGGTTGGATGAGCAGACAGGTGATGTAAAGGTACCTCGTGGTGTGAGGAAAGTGAAATCAGGTAAATGGGTTGCTAGGATTAATAATCCAATGACAAAGTCTAGAATTTGGTTGGGGAGTTATAATACTGTGGAAGAGGCTGTTAAATCTTTTAACAAGAAAAAAGCTTTGCTTGCTGCCGAAAGGAAAAGGGCTGAAAATAATGAGTGGGAGTTAAGACACAGAGAGAGGGCAGTTTCTGAAGCCGTGCCTGGGTTTGGTTATGAACCTCAAACTCCGGATAAAGAAGAATTGAAGAGCATTTCTGTCGATGAAAAGTCGAAATATGGTGTAATTGATGTTTCTTGCAAACTCGAATATGAGTTTGTTCACAGCTCTCCTATTTCAGCTATGGAGCCAGAGATTTCAAGTAAAGCAGATGTCAGTGACAAAACTATATTAAGCCAAGAGCCGTGGCGTGAAACGGCTTGTTCATGTGACTTTGATGAGGCAGTGAGTTTGGGCTTCATCAATGAATATGGGCAGTTACTGGGCATGTATAGTGAGTTGGATGAACCCATGGGTTTATAGATTTTGTGAACCTATCATGCTGTTGAAGACTTAGGATACAGTTGCACACCTTAGGGGGAACATCCGAACATGATGTCATGGATCTGAGTTTCTTGCAGGACCATGTTGCTAGTGTTAACTGCCAGGCCTTTTTAGATAGGAGTTTATTGAACAGTTGTTACTTTGTCAGTGTTAGACTGTTAGGCATTTGTACGAAGCTTGAGAGTAGAGGATCTCTTTAGCTCCTGGTGTACGAAGCTTGAGAGTATAGCTGTTACTCTGTAGCAAGTCATTAGTCATTACCTAACAGCTGCGGTGTTAATCAACTTGAACTCTTGAAGAAAATCATGTAATAGATTTTCATAAACCGTACTACATAAGTGTTTGGCTGTTGCAATTGCGGGATTGTCACAGGAGATCAATGATGGTATATACCATGCGTAGTGTGCAAATTGGCACGCTTGTCTTCAAGACTAGTGGTAGGTGATCCTGCTGAGCTTTTGGTTTAAGTTGTCTTGAGTTCTGCTGCATAGTCCTTGCTCCTTGGTTTTGATAGCTGTTGATGCAGTAATCAAGCTTTCGGTTGTACTCATCCTATTCTCAAAATTCAAAGTCCTCAAGAAAGTAATACAAATAAACTCTTGAAGTTCAATCTCCCCAATGTTTCACAAGAGAACCGTCATTATACCGGGGCCGTGGAAATGACACCAACATTCTTTATCATAAATCATTCACTAAGGTAATATTTTGGTCAGGTACCTCAATACTGTTACTAAATAAGGATACCACGAGTATTCTTTTGTTGTATTTAGACTTCTTGTATAAATATGTACTTGTGTATGCAAATACGTTACGAGTTCATGCGCCAAATAGAACTTTAGCAGGGGAATTGGAAGGTGGGGTGTGCGAAAATGGCACCCAAAGCTGAAGTGTATAGATTCATTGGGTTGTTGAAGAACTCCTGGGAAGGCTGCTGTTGCTGAGTTCCAGAAAATGTATGGGTGGAGGTTGGGGTCTGGAAGATGACTGAATGCTTGGACGAGCAGATTGGTGTTCTAAACCTCCCTGCTGGTGTGAGGAAAATTAAATCAGGTAGATGGGTTGCTAGGATAAGAGTCCCTGTATTAAGGGTTAGGATTTGGTTAGGGTCTTAGGGACTTATGATATTGGAGAAGGAGCTATTGCATCTTTTAACAACAGGAAAACAAAGAGAGTCGAGTTTGATGGGTTTGAACTGTGGTCTAAAGCCAACGAAGAACCAGTGAAGCCTGATTCTGAGATGATATATTTGGGTGCAGATAATTTGAACAGCATTGCTGTCATTGATTGTTGAACTGTGTGATAGTGATACTTCTGATAGTCTGGAATATGACTGTGTAGCGTTTTGATAAGCTCAAAAAGTTAATGTGCGTGATCCACAACATAGTTTTTGAGTAACTTTTGGAGTAGTATGTAGCATTTTACATAGGGCAATGATTATGCAAGCCATTTTTTTTTTTTGGAGTAGTATTTCAGAGTCACACCCATCTCATCAGCCTAGTTACACAATTACCTTCCTACTTACCAAACAAGCCGTTTGATTTTTTGTTTTCAAGTCGTATGTTTTAATTTTCTTTCTGCCTAATTTTGATATTTTAACTTCTAGGATCAAAGTTCTTTTTTTAAGGATGGATTGTTTTTTTTTTGGGTGCGGGTCACATTTTCGAACTATTTTGGTCATCGCGCCATGTTATTCAAGCCCTGGTTGAGTTCAGTCTCATGAATACGAAGGAGTTTGTCCTTCGATCAAGTAGTCGAATAGTCAATGGTATAATTACGGAGATAATTATTCAGTTATATTTAGGTAGTCGTAATGTTTGGCTAGATACCGCTTACGATTGGTAGGTTGGTAAATCTACTGCTATATATAATTGAACCTACTGGGTCACACACATTAGGCTGATACCGAGTCAACGTTATGAATGCGAATTATGGTTAACGGGTTTAGAATTCGTATTGTCGCACATAGACTAATTTGGATTAGTCAGTTAGAGAAGTGAATAGTCTCCTAATTATGATGAGTTAATTGTTGGCTATTATGATATTAATGTGGGAGATTAATTCGCCACATTAAGATTATACACATGAGCTTGGCTCAATATATGTATCATGTGATAATTGGTCTTGCTAAGAATCACTTTCTCATAGTGAGATACATGGCCACACATTCTCAAAGAGGTATTATACAAAAGTGAGACATACGCTATAATCGTGATTCGACTCTTGTCCTAGCCGACTGCTCGTTGAGTTCGTAGCCTCGTGTGGATACCGGTAGAGGGGCAGCGCTTGAGGTCCTTTCTCTGTTATTATTATTATTATTATCACGAGGATTATTCACGCGAGAAAGGTATGTCACCTCTCCTAGATTCATGTTAATACATGTATGTGATCTTCGGAGGTTTTGGTGTTTTCCGCAAGTTAGACTTAACCATAACCCTACAGTGGTATCAGAGCCACTTACATGTATTAATTTTGATCTAAAATTGATATTGTGTAGAATTGTGATTTGTGTATGTTAATTAAAATGGCAAAGTTTTAATTAGATTATGACATGGAATTATAGACCCAAACAGAGCTGGTTTTGCGTCGAAATAATTGGATTGTTTTGAGCAGAAAAGGCAACCCGGCGTTTATCTTCTAAAATGGATTTTACGCAAACAGGGCCATATTTTAGGAGAATTAATTGGATTAATTTTCAGAAAATGTTGACCTGATTTCGAAAAACGCTTGCCTAACAATTTGGAATTGAGTTAATTAGATTAATTCGTGGTTTTGATGAAACGATTTTCTGCATGAAATTAATTGGATTATTTTCTTAAAATTCGAAAGACCATCACAAATGGGGCTAATTTTTCCAGAAATTTATTGGATTAATTTCTAAAGATTTGCTTATCTTAAAAAAAAATTTCGAAGCAAATTAATTTAATTAATGCTTTTTCTTTTGATTGGAAATTGTTGAAACTAATTGGATTAGAGTGAAACAATCTAGCAAAAAAGAAGTTGGAAATTTTACATGAAAGCATTTCGAAAATTTTGTCAGAAATTGGCCGGAAACGCTATTAAAATTAATTGGATTGATTTTGTGCAAGTAGAAGCCATAATTTTCTGAAATTCGAAAAACCCCAAATTGATTTTTCCCCAAATCAAATTTGACCTAACTTTCCATTCAAACCCAAAGCCTAATCAATCAACCCCAAATTGAGATTGGATCGTCAATTAAGAGGGTATCACATGCCTAGAAACTGGGTTTCGCGAAGGTGATGGCATTAGGTGTTTGTATTTGCGCGAGGATGCGCGCTGGGCGTGTATGTCGATGAAGTCGTCGGGCGCGGCTGATGATCGAAGACGCGAAGTGTGGTCATGGTGGTCCGCACGGAGCAGGCTCGCAAGCCAACGTGATGGCCGGCCGACCAACGAGCGATGAGCATAGTGCTTGACTCGTGGATTCTGATCGACTGGGTCGACCGAATGGTGGAGCGCGCGTGATTGCAGCTGGGCATCCAAAACCCGACGTGGTATGGCCGACAGAGACCGGTGCTAGGCGCTGGACTGATGGACGATCGGAGAAGATGAAGCTAGGCATTCATTTCAAATTCCTGAAACGGTCGTGAGTTTGCCATTGAAGGCAACTTTAATGATTTGATCATTGATAATGGCCTAATAATGGTGGTCATAGTGACCCACCGTTTATCATTTTTTGTAACATTGAAGTTTCCTTTGATTGATTTATTTTGGTCAAAAATCAGTTTGTTGGACCTTCTATGTTTCTTTGATCCGTTTTATCATTGTTGGCAAATGGTTAAATGGTCAAAGGCAACTACATTTGATATTTAGTTAGACTATTTTGTTCATTTTTGTTTGTCTCTTAAAACTTAAAATAAGTTGGACTTATTTAAGTTTAAAATGTGTTATAATTCAAGTGGGAGAAATTTACTTTACTTGGATAGTCCGTAGTCGGATAATTGGGTTCGAGTGATGAGACACTCGGTGGGTTCATCATCTTTCGATAATTTCAATAAGCATTTTAATTTTGTTAAATAATTTGGAATTATTTAACTGTAACAAAACAAATCGATAATTCTTTTGTTAATTAATTATTAATTTAGAATTAATGTTTTAATTAGCTCTTGTAGTTTTATTATGTGTTTTATGGTTAAACGCATGATTTAATTTTTAATATATGGTTATATTAGAATTGGGCCACTCACTTTAGAAGTGAGTGGATGAATGTTTATGTATAAATGGTTTATGCATGATGTGACTTGTATGGCCTTAATTAGGATAGAAAATACGGTCTGCGTACCGTCATGTATTTTTGTAATCCAAATACGGTCTGCGTACCGTTAACTATTTATGTAATTATTGTTTTAAATACGGTCTGTGTACCGTTCATCGATTGTAATTACTAAGGAGTGGAGGTTGACCGTTGCATGGAAAATCATGGTGATGGCGCATGAATGGTGCGGATGGGATCCAAAGACCTCCCAGAATCTTGAAGATTAGATCTTTAGGACTAGAGCCATACTAGGATCACTTTTATTTCTCGCAATTTATTTTGATATCTATTGCGTTTATATTTGATTTATTAGTTTAACCTAGCTCACTTTCGTTCACTAGAGTTTTAGGTCAAATAATAAATCAAAGTCCCTAATAATATTGAGTTTATTTGTCTTCCCACACTAGTAGCACCTATTAAGCCCTAGATCATTAGTGATGGGTTCTGCCAAAGCGAAGTATCACTTCTAATCTTGGGATAAATACGGGTAAACTTATGAAGGGGTTTACAAGTTAAGTGTGGTTAACTCGACAATATCAGTAAGGAGTCCTTAGATGTTGAGCCAAAAGTAATAGGTTCATATTGGATATAACCTATAAACCAGGAATTATATTGGATATAATTAGTGATGGGATTACTTAACTGAATGGTTTAGTCTGGGTGACACGCCAAAGCTGGCTTAGACTAACTTTATTTGGGATCTTGGAATTATTTTATTCTTTTGGGGCATTGGATTGAATAAAATGCTAAATAACTTTACTATTTAAAACTCAAGTTATTTGTATGATAAATGTTAATCACTTTGCAATATAACAACAACCGATTTTATTTTGTGTTCAAATCCTTGGGAAGGAGCATTGAACGACTATAACTTTCTCGACTGGGTCGAGACTTGGAAATAGTTTTCAAGTAATTAAATTAAGCTGGATTATATCTTAGAGATAGGAATCCGTGTTTTCCTTAAAAACAAAAGGTTTTATCTTAGAGATAGTAATCTGTTTTCATTTCGGAAATGGTTATTTCACCTAAAATATCACCGAATGACAAGAATTGTAACGAGTGTCTTATTTCTAATGTGGCAATTACTATTAAATAGTAAAAACTAATGACATTATTCTGCAACTCAATAACAAGGTTCGTTGAGTACGCGAGGATATGGAGGTTTAAAAGACATTAGAAATTTCGATTATTGAATCGAATTTGAGAAACCGGTTGGGTTTCACGTGCTCAAAATAACGTTTATTTTGAAAACAATGAGCAATTGTGACAATAGCTATTGTTGGGCAAAGACACCATTCTGTAGCAAGGAAGATAAGAAGAATAAAACATTGCTTCTATTTAAGTTTTATGTCATAAATTCAAAATGATAAATTCTACACCAAAGTATTAGATACCGTCGGATATTATGAGTTCTTACATTTGTGAAATGTGAAGACATTAATAAGTAGAAGTTGATCAATTGAGAGGTCAGACCGACGTATTGAAATCTGAGCAATAGTTGTTATTTTATCGTGGTTTTGAACTCTATATTAGATATGAGAGTTTATCCCCTCATAAAGAACAATAGTTTTTCTTACCAATACATAGGAACATTGAGTTCTATTCGCTTGTTTTGGAAACAAGTTTATGACATAAATTTACGGCTAAATCAAATGATCGAAAATCAAGTTGTACATAGCATTGTCGTTTGAGTCATGCAAACATGGATTGATTTATTCCTAGGGAATACGTTCTTGAGTCTTTTGACTTTGAGTCATAAGACATTTTCAAATGTTTCATGATAAAAGACATAAAATTACCTTTTTGGAATTGGTGAATTAGCTATTGAATTGTATGCTTTTGTGCAAATCAAGGAGTACGACTATTCGAATGGTTTTAATTAGATATTCCATTTATAAATGTTTTGATAAATACGGTTATATTTATGCAACATAAATCTTTAACTTTTAGAAAGTTAAAAGATTTTTCACAATGGAATATAAATTCAACTTGACACATTTTATTGACCATTCGATTAGATCGAGATGGTAAAAGAATTTTGAGTCAAGTATTTGATTTGATGACTATTATGGATATTTGTAATATAGTATTACAAATTACCTCGATTCTAAACACCATGAATGGTGTGTTCGGATTCAATGGTTAATCTTACCATGTATGATTCGGTCCATGATGAGTCAAGCTGATCTTCCGCAACTTTGTTATTTGTTTTAATTTATTTGTGACTTCAACACTAAACATGACTTTGTCAATAGTAGGTGCAAATATTCCATATCACTATGGATAGGAATAGTTCCTAATTTGTCAAATTTTCCTTAAATTCAAATACAGATTAGATTTGTGTTTCTTTGGAAGAAACAACGAGTATATCCCACTACAGCCTTTTGAGAACACAGTGTTTGTTGGTCAAAGAGGTGTCCTTTTGGAAAGACATCATCTTTCTAAAATGACAAGTGCGAGAAATGTTTATCTCGATTAGATTCGAGTAGAGCAACAAATAGTTCTATTATACCTAATCCTAATATATCACCACAATTTAAATTTTGGTGAGAATTGAGGAAAGGTGGATCTAACTACTGTTTTAGAAACATGTAGTAATCCTCATGAACACGCCCTGTAACAACCCTAAATTTTGACTGAACTATAAATAGAAAAAAAATTTAGAATTGTCACGCCGCAACTGTCTACCAAGTCAATTGCTAGGCTAGAAATTCGATTACAATAAACCAACGAAAGATAAAACAGCGGAAGTCTTTAAATGTCGAACTACAGTTCCCAAAACGGAATCCAAAATTACATAATAAAATGAAATAGTCCAATAGACGCATTAAGAAACCCCAGCATGTTAACGTCCCTCAAGCAAGCATCCAAACTCAACAAGACCTGTCAACTATGCCATCAAAGAATGACACAGGCCCCAGAACATGGTAGGGAACGAACCAGAATAAAGAACGTCAGCATACAGGCTGAGTAAGAAGTGCAAACACAAATGAACAAAAGATCAAGGCGCGTAACTAACAAATAATAAGCAAGCGTTATAATAGACAATCGTTCAACTATAATATAGCGCGATAATCTCCATATCGCTACAAGGTCAGACGGTCTTGCTACAAATCAAGGCTGGGCTCCTACCCCACAACCACCACAATCTCGTACCAGCGCGAGCTAGAGCAGTAAAAACACGCCCCTAATAACTTAAAGTGTGCACACCCCTCGCTAGGGATCCAGTAGGATGCGTACCCCTAGGAGGAAAGTCTATTAGGAAGTCGGTAGCTAACCCGACCTTAAACTACCTTGATCAGAGGTATAGAGGTGACCGAACCTGGTCGCGTCACCTTACTCTAGGTGGTTTACGTCGACATACAATATCATAAACATTAGTGTACACAATCATACGCGCGTAAACAATACATTATACAATCGTTAATATAACATAAATCATACAAACACATCAAAATCACAAAGGAGCAATAACGACGCACACACTCGGCCGAGAGGCTGAGCCGGGCGAAACCAAGAGGCCGAAGGGCCGGTTCTTTGTACCAAAAAGGCGGGAGCGCTGCAAGGTTAATTCAAATGATATTGATACAAAAATAGTTGGACAAGGATTGGGATAATACGTAAGCAATGGTCATTAGAACAAGGTTAGTATCAAGACGAGATAATCTTTGGAGTTTAGATTTCGTGGTTGGGGTTATAACCAACGTTCTTACCTCATAACGCTAATCCTTAATCATCCAATTATAAACTCAATCCACAATTCCCTAATCAAAAAGATGTAAACATAAGTCTTACAACTCACAACTTTCACTAATATGAAACGGATCCTCAAAGGAACAGTGGTAAAGAAACACAAATAACTTCTACCTCCGATATTGGATGACCAAAAAATTTTAGTATGCTGTATAAGGGTATGTCAGAAACCTCTCCTTAAAATTTTGTCCACAAAATCCAAACGGATCGACGGGAATCAACTTCACAATGAACCATGAAAGACAATTAGGGTTTACTCACAAAAACCAATGTAACTTTTGATACAAAAGTCTAGGCCTTACCAATTTTGGATATATTGTTAATGATAGAGTAAGGGACATCTCCACAAAATCTCGTCCTCGAATTCCTTAGGAGTCGACGGGAATCCTCAAAACACCGAGGGGCGGAACAGATTCTCGGGTAAATAGACACAGCTCCACTAAAATACCTCCACAAGTGGCATCCGATAGAATCTTGGCATGATTTACATATTCCTGGATTCGTATTGAAAGCACGGTTCTAACGCCACCAACCACGCTCTAATCAGAGATTATATGAGATAATTATGTGTGTTTGAAGTTGATGTTGTCCTGCTGAGATGTTCTGCGGGTGGAGGAAAACGAAAAGGAGAGAGAGGAGATGGAGGGGGGCCGAATAAATTGAGGGGAAGGTAGGGTTTCTTATTTTGTTTATGTCAATGGGTAAGGGATTAGACTCGGGTTCGGGTTTTATTAGTCGGGTGAGATGAGTGATCCATAAACTCGATCCAAGTCCAATAACCCAATTATAGAACTTCCCAAAAATAGAATTACCCAATTAATAACATAGTGTATAATTCACCAAATTCCCAAAATGACTCTTATTAATTCTCTCAAAATGATTAATAAACGTAACACCCTACTTAATTAAAGTCCCAAAATTATGGGGTGTTACACGCCCAATGTAGGTTTAAAAGGACAATGAATTCAACAAACAGAGGCTTAGAGATCTGTTTGATTGGAATTCTTGCAAGTTACATTGGTAAGTAACAGGTCTTTGAACTACTAGTATCATGACAAGTCAAAACTCCAAATGGTTAGAGGCCATAAAATTTGAGATGGATTTCATGTCTGAAAATCAAGTCTAGGATTTGGTTGATTTGCTAAATGGGTAGCGCCATTTTATGCATATTATTTTTGTTGTAAATGAAATCAGACATGAGAAAGGACATGGTGTTTCTTCTAAGCTAAAAGAGTTGATGAAAGTTTCATCATCAATTTCTATGCTAACATCCGTTCGAACATTCCTAACATCTCATTATGATTATGAGATTCGTCACATGAATATCGATACCGCTTCCTAAAGATTATTAGAAGAAGATGTGTATGGGCGCATCTTAAAATTTTTTGTTGATTCAGTGAACGTTGGGAATCATGCAAACTTAAAATCCCAAGTGAAGGATTCAAGTTAGCATTTTAGGAGTCTTCTATTTAAAGTCAACTTTGGAAGTTGGTCTTTAAATAATGAAAATAACTCTTGTGTAGACAAGAGGTTTAGTGGGAGCATAAATATTTTCGTGATTATATACATTAGATATATATTGATCATAAATGGCAAATGATAATCTAATGTCGAATTCGTGTGAGACTTGAATTGGTAAATGGTTTCTGTTGTAAAATGTACAATCGTACAAAGTGTACAACTTAAATATCTAGAGAATAATTGATTTTAGTGGGAGCATGTACTTTGATATAATGCTTATTGAGTTCAATGTGAGAAATTCTTAGAGAGTTTTTCCTCCATGTCTCATGACAGTATTCTCGTATGCTTGGAGCATGTTATAGATATCTTATGGTGCCTAATTGGACCAAAGATGCAATTCCACTTGAATGGAGATTGCGGTTGTTGAGAAAATTTTGGATCTCCGTGTTCATAGTTGAGCATAATATGTTAAAGTTTGAGAAACCGATAACATATCAAAGATCAAAATAATTTTGCAAGTTATATCACCATATTGATTAGATCAATGGTAGGTGATTAACAAGTAAGTATAGTTTACAATTATGTAAATTTATAGTCTAAACCTTTGTCATAGGGTAAGCAAGAGAGGCATACCGTGACAAATAAGAATCAAACACTTTGGAGAGTGGTTGATTCATATGATTGTTTTGATATGATTTGGATTTCATGATCACAAAACAATACTTATACATTTATCATTTATCGAAATTTATTACTTCGATTATTCATTTAATTATGGTTTAGAATTAAATGATTGTCCAAATAATATTATATCCTAATAGGTTGTCAAGATGAGGTCTTGATTATGAAGCCCTATTAAGTGAACAAGGATAATTATTATTTAGTCCCTGGTCTAGGTCGTTAAACCTTGATAGCGTTTCACGCTAATGTTGGACACTTTAACGACTTAACATGACTGGTTTGCAAGTTGATTCATTAACTCTGTTTCATGAGTTTCGGGACTTGGGAAGTCATGAATTTTTGCATGGATATGAGTTTTAGAAATTCATATTGGACAGACCCGTTTTTGTGAATTCTTTAGAGATTTTTACAAGTCATTAAAAGAATTTCACATCGATTATTGTGACACGGTTCCTAAATCTGAGTGCGTCATTTGCTCTTGCTAAAGGATTGATAGACTGTGATGTTACCTAACACTCACTGTTAAAAGGGGTAATAAGGGTTACATTCGGATTATCATGAACCTAATAGAGAGACTTGGATGTGCAAAATTGGTGTTGTCCTCCCATCAGATGGGATTGTTGTCTTTAAGCCTCTCAGAGAGTAGAAACTGAAAAATGCATGGCCGTGCTCAAACGGATTGTGGATCAATCGTTTGCTTAACCAGTTTCACATTTGGACATTATGTAAGGATGACTTGATATCTCACCTTATGTTCAATTAAGACATTAAGTGACAAGGGAATGCGATTTCCGTGCTTGCTCTAAGGACAAGTGGGTGATTGAAGGAGTTTGTCCTTCGATCAAGTAGTCGAATAGTCAATGGTATAATTACGGAGATAATTATTCAGTTATATTTAGGTAGTCGTAATGTTTGGCTAGAGACCGCTTACGATTGGTAGGTTGGTAAATCTACTCCTACATATAATTGAACCTACTGGGTCACACACATTAGGCTGATACCGAGTCAACGTTATGAATGCGAATTATGGTTAACGGGTTTAGAATTCGTATTGTCGCACATAGACTAATTTGGATTAGTCAGTTAGAGAAGTGAATAGTCTCCTAATTATGAGGAGTTAATTGTTGGCTATTATGATATTAATGTGGGAGATTAATTCGCCACATTAAGATCATATTAACGTTACACATGAGCTTGGCTCAATATATGTATCATGTGATAATTGGTCTTGCTAAGAATCACTTTCTCATAGTGAGATACATGGCCACACATTCTCAAAGAGGTATTATACAAAAGTGAGACATACACTATAATCGTGATTCGACTCTTGTCCTAGCCGACTGCTCGTTGAGTTCGTAGCCTCGTGTGGATACCGGTAGAGGGGCAGCGCTTGAGGTCCTTTCTCTGTTATTATTATTATTATCACGAGAATTATTCACGCGACAAAGGTATGTCACCTCTCCTAGATTCATGTTAATACATGTATGTGATATTCGGAGATTTTGGTGTTTTCCGCAAGTTAGATTTAACCATAACCTAACAGAATATTACCCCTACAAAGTTTCACCCTCAAAAGTTAAAGCTCACCAAAAAATAGAAAAATTAACATCTGTTATTTGCTATCGACCAAAGGGTCGTGAAGACACCCTAGTTTCATATTTGAGACATTTACGAAGGCAAAAGTTTGTTGGGAAATTAAGTTTTGGTTTGGTTACTAAAGAAGTTTGTTAATCACTCGAAGAAATTTATATTTGATTATATCATTGGTTTGTACACCATGCATAGATAACGTAGTTACTTTTGTAAACAATCATTTTGTTTTGTAGGATTATTGAATTATAGTAACTAGTAAGCAATTTAGATGGCTATATGATGCAAATTATATGGATGAGTGTTTAATTTTCTTTCCGTTCTTTCGGATTGTTAACTTTCTGTTTTGAACAGGTGAGAGAAATTTAAACGACATCCAAGGAAATGGTGGAGTATAAGTGGGTGTTTTTAGTATTAGAAATCAAATTGGAATTGCCTTCAGAAACTGGATTGTTAGGTTTAGTTATGTGATGTTATGGAAGGAGGAAGGATTAACGTAGCGGCACATGCAGCTTATTCAGGCAGCAGGTTTATGGAGGTTTGAATTAGAAAAGACGGGTTGTTGCTTATTAGTTAACTCTTTGAGGGTAGAATCTTAATCTTCAGAAAAGAATGGTGGAGTGTGACGAGAATTTTAAAGATATGGAGGATTTGAAAGTTGAAACTTGTAAGGGTGTTTCCGATGAAAAGCAGCGTTTTCTTGGTGTTAGTAAAAAGGGGAATAGGTGGCAGGCGCGAGTCCAACACCCTAAGCTGAAGTTTGAGCTGTACTTGGGATGTTACAGTAGCCCTGAAGAGGCTGCAGTTGTTGTGAAGAAGAAAAAAGTCGAATTTGAGGACGTGTTTAAAGGCGAGGATAGTATGAACGTTGAAACGTTTAGGGATGAATATCAGGGAAGGAAGTTCCCTCCTGATGTTTGTAGAAGGGGATATGAAAGGTGGGGTGTGCGAATGTGGCACCCAGTGTTGAAGAAGGATGTTTCGTTGGGGTCTTATAAGACTGTTGAGGCTGCAGCTGCTGTGGTTGATAGGAAAAGGGTTGAGTTTCAGGAACTGTATGGGTGTAGGCCTTTGAGGGCGAGGGTCATATCTGATTGTGAAGATGGTGAGAACGTCGTGAACCAATCTGAGAGTATTGCGGAGGAGGCCGCTGTTGCTGTTGACAACAAAAGGGCTGACTTATTGAAGATGTATGATGGGCGGAGGAAGAGGTTTAAATCTGACTGTAAAGACGATGATAAAGTGTTAGACAGACCTGAGGGTGAGGTTGTATGCACGTCTGATTGCTTAGGCGAGCAGACAGGTGATGTTAAGGTGCCTGCTGGCGTTAGGAAACTGAAAACAGGTAAATGGGTTGCTAGGATTAGAGATCCAATATCAAGAGATAGAATCTGGTTGGGGACGTATAATACTGTCGAAGAGGCTGTTGGCGCTTTTAACATGAAAAAAGCTCTGCTTTCTGCCAAAAGGAAAGCAGCAGAAATTGATGAGTGTGAGTTCAGGTATAAGGAGATTTCTAATTCTGCAGCTGAACGAGAGTTTGGTCCAACTTCAGTTTTGCTGTAACTGAATTTCCAAATGTGCCGCAGTTTAATCTTGACAACAGCTTTACAGCTTCAGTATTTGAGCCAGAGAATTTAACCTGTGCGGATGTCACTGAGAAATTTGTAGTATTAGGCAAAGAGAACTGGCAGGAAACAGGTTGTGTTTCGGACTTTGATGAAGCAGTGAGTTTGGGCTTCATCAATGAATATGGGCAGTTACTGGGTAAGTACAGCGAATTGGACGAACAGATGAGGTTTACGACTTTGTGAGTCTGTCATCTTGTTAAAGCGCTTAGGATACTTACCGAAAACCTTTTTCCGGTGTATATATTATGGATCAGAGTTTCTTGCAGGATCACCCTGCAATTGCTCTTTGCATTGTACAGTACTGTTAGTGTTCGGCATTTGTTAGCTTGTACGAGGCATCACTTTTGGCTCTTCGCGTTTTCTTGGAGCAGATGAGCTTTGTATGTCACTTATGTTATGGTCTCTAGTTGCGTAACTGATCCTGTTTTAATCAACTTACAAGTACATGAGAGTTATCAACTAGTGACTTCAACTAAAACAAAGCACTGTTTGTTTCTCTACGACCGTCGTACATTCATACAAACTAAAGTACGACAAACATTACTCACTAGGAACTCCCTATAGACTCACAAGTGTCTAGTAAGAAGTCGTAAATTGTAACGATTAATAAATTTTGGTGGGAAATATATCGTACATTATGAAATTAACATTTGTCTTTAGGTAAACACATAAGCAATAAACGAGATATTCCCACTCGATCACATTGTTCTAATTTAATTTGGGCTATCTCGGATGTCAACGAAATCGGGGTATTCACCATGCTCTATAATCGGGTACGATTTTGCGTTAATAAAAATCGGTTCATTGTTAATACATCGTACAAGTAAAGTAACTCGACAACAAAGAAACAAAGCACTCACACTTGTATACTCTGAACAACAAGCTCACCGGAGTTTCGCCGGAAAAAGTCTCACCCTACCGGCGACGGCGTAAGAAACACATTTTCCTAGGTAAAAATAATGTTTTCTTCCTCTGATAATGTTGGTAATTAGCTTTGTTAATTTAATTACATCCGTTAATAATAAACAAATTTATGTGATGATATCGTGGTTTTGTTCAACATGCGTCATGTATGCAGATGATTAAGCTATTTTCTTTGTAATTAGCTGATGATTATTTTAAATTTTTAATGTTAATGAGCAAATAAATTGAAGGATTAGCTTGGGAAATTGGGTTTTAAGGGATTTAGGGTTAATTATCTGGTGGTAGGTAGAACTAATGTAGACGTACCTGCAGGTGTATGTATGTGGAGGTTTAAATTTGGGAAATTTTGGGTTTTTTAGGGTTAAGTAATTTGGTTGAATTGGTGGGATTTTCAAGGAAAAATGGCCGAGTTTGAGGAGAAATGTGATGGTAAAGAGGATGCAATGGTTGAATCTTGTGATGGGGTTTCTGAGGTCAGGAAGAATTTTGTTGGTGTTAGTAAATCAGGAAAGAAATGGCGGGCACGAGTTCGACACCCGACTCTGAAGGTTGATGTTCATATAGGAAGTTACAGTAGCCGTGAAGAGGCTGCATTTGCTGTGGCGAAGAAAAAAGCTGAGTTTGAGGAGATGTTGAAGGGCGAGGATGGTATGAGTGTGGAAACTTGTGAGGATGATTTTGAAGGAAGGAAGCTTCCCGTTGGTGTTTATAGAAAGGGATATGGACGTTGGTGTGCACGTATTTGGGACCCAAAGTTGAAGAAACGTTTTTCATTGGGTAATTATGAGAGTGTTGAGGAGGCTTCTGCTGCAGTCAACAAGAAAAGGGCGGAGTTCCAGGAAATGTATTCGTGGAAGCCCGGGAGAGCAAGGTTCATACCTGATTGTAATGATGAAGTCTTGGAGAAACCTGAGCGTGAGCTCACAAGCACGTCTGAATTCTTGGAGAAATCTGAGAGTAAGCTTGTATGCACATCTAAAAGCTTGAATGAGCGGACAAGGAATGTAAAGGTGCCTGCTGGTGTGTCTAAAGTCAAATCAGGTAGATGTGTTGCTAGAATTGATGATCGAATAAAAAGGTCTAAAATTTGGCTGGGAAGTTATGATACTGCAGAAGAGGCTGCTAGATCTTTTAATAGGAAAAAAGCTATGCTTGCTGCCAAAAGGAAAATGGCTGAATTTAGTGAGTGTGAATTTAGGCACAAAGAGAGGGTTGTTTCTGAAGCTCTGCCTGAGTTTGGTTATTTACGTCAGACTCCGGACACAGATGAATCAAAGAGCGTCGCTGATGGTGAAAAGTCGAAATGTGGGGTAACAGATGTTCCTTGCAAACTTGAATATAATATTGCTCAAAGCTCTTCTACTTCAGCTATTGAGCTAGATATTTCAAGTAGTGCAGATGTCAGTGACAAAATTATATTAAGTCAAGAGAACTGCCGGGAAACAGCTTGTACGTGTGACTTTGATGACGCAGTGCGTTTGGGCTTCATCGATGAATATGGGCAGTTACTTGGTATGTATAGTGAGTTGGATGAACAGATGGGGTTAGAAACAGTGTGAACCTGTCATGCTGTTCAAGCCTTAGGATACTACTGAAGTACTGAAGACCTTTGTGGGTATATGATTTTATGGAGGATGGATTAGAGTTTCTTTCAGGACCATGTTGCAAGTGTTAATTATCCATCTTTTGTTAGATGGGAGTTTATTGTACAGTTGTTACTTTATGAGTACTTGCCATTTGTAGAAGCTTGAGCGTAGAGGATCACTTTGGTTTCTGGTGTACAAGGCTTGAGCGTACAGTAGCTATTTCTGAAGGTAGTCATTAGTCTTTACCTAACTGGTGCTCTATTAGTCAACTGTGAAGACAATCATGCAATCAATTCTAGTGAACCATACTACATGAGTGATTGGCCGGCGCTGTTGTAATTCCAGGATTGTCACAGCACACAGGAGATCAGTGATATTTTTACTTTTGCGCAGAGACTGATTGATTTAGGAACTCTTTACCAAGAAACCTTCTGAATAGTGTCATTGGTCAGGATTGGGTGGGGCATAATGGCGTTGAATCATTAATCAATACACAATGGGGTCAGGTCAGATCAGTTAGGATTTGTCACATATTTGGGTTCTATCCATTGGTTTTTGAACAGTTTAAGGCTGGTTTTCTCGAATGTGATAAAACTTTGCCAGCTCTACCATTCTTCTTCCAGAAACCTGGCTCATCGGAAAGGTGACATAGAAGTGTGGTGTCAAAGCCTGGCTTCAGTTCTCTTCTGTGGCTAATGTTCCTCCTCAATTTTCCTGTCAAAAGTCAAACCCACCAAGAAAAGGCACTTCCTTACTGTGGAGTTCAAACTATTATGACTCATTGGAGTTTTGCCCAAAAACCTACCGCTTAACCGGTGCCGTTAAAAGAACCGGTGAAGACCTACCCAGACTTCATATTAGAAGACCCATAACTTAGGTAAAAATTTGCTTGCTTACTTTGACACTGTCAGTTTGTCACTAAAGAAGCATTGTTCATCATATCAATTATTATATTTGATTGCATCATGGTTGTGTAGTCTATAGAATATCCATAAAAGCTACAGTATTTACGTAATTTTTTGTTCCTTTTGTTCAGAATTTATTAGTATTAATATCTCGGTGATAACAGGTGGTGAGGATTAATTTTTTGGTGTTAATATAGAAGTGATGTATAGTTACTTTCAGTTGCAGGTTTCTTGAAGATTAAACCAGGGAAATGGTTTTGCTAGAATGAATTTTTTGGTGGCAAATCTTATTCAACAGCAAAATGGTTGGTAAGGAGGACGTGAATGTTGAAAATTGTGATGGTATGTCTAAGGGAAAGAAGCATTTTGTTGGTGTCACTAGAAGAGGAAATAGGTGGGAAGCACGAATTCAACAGCCAAAGCTGAATTTTGAAGTTTACTTGGGACATTATAGTAGTCCTGAAGAGGCTGCACTTGTTGTCAAGAAGAAAAAGGCCGAATTTGGGGACATGTTCAAGGGTGAGGATAGTGTCAATGTGGAAACTTGTAGGGATGATTTTGATGGAGGAAAGCTCCCTTCTGGTGTTCGTAGAAGGGGACAGGGAATGTGGGGTGGACGAAATTGTAACCCAGAGATGAAGCATTCTGTTTCATTGGGTTCTGACAGTACTGCAGTAGACGCTGCTGTTGCTGTTGACAATGAAAGGGCCGAGTTCTGGAAGATGTCTGGGTGCAGTACGAAGGATAAACTTGACGGTAAATGTGATTATAAAGTCTTGGAGGAACATGAATGTGAGGCTGGAAGCATGTCTAAGTGCTTGGATGAGCTGACTGGTGATGTAAAGATGTCTACTGGTGTGAAGAATTTGGAGTCAGGTAAATGGGAAGCTAGTATTAGAGATCCAGTTTCGGAGGCTACAATCTGGTTGGGTACTTATGATACTGCTGAAGAAGCTATTAGATCTCTTAACAACAAAAATACTGCGCTCACTGCCAAAAGGAAAAGGTCCGGGTTCGATGAGTGCGAATTTGGGTACAAGGTGAGGCCTGGTTCCGAAGCCATTGAAGCTCCAGTGAAGCTTGAATCTATTTTTCACTATGGCTGTCCATCTTCAGTTCTTGTTGCAGATAAACTGAACTGCATTGCTGATGATGATAAGTCAAGCTGTGAGGGATCTGATGTTCCTGCTAAATTGGAAAACACTTTTGGTCACAGCTCTCCGAGTACAATTTTTGAGCCCGAGAATCCACACGCAGATGTCAATGAAATCAGCAAAGAAAATCAGCCGAAAACGTTTTGTGCTTCTGACTTTGATGAAGCAGTGGGTTCTAGTTTCATCAATGAATATGGGCAGTTACGGGGTAAGTATAGCGAGTTGGATGAGCAGCTGAGGTTGGTTTAGCCCGGCTGACGAAGAGGTTGCAGCTTTAGAACGCTACTGATGCCTTTTGTGAACCTATGTTGTTGCAGCCTTCAGATTTTGTTGGATGTACAGAGTAGTATGGCGGTCCTGCACAATCGCCTTGCAGGCTTTGATTCAGTTTCACACATTTGTTGAAGTCCTATAGAGGTATGTCTTTTCAAATTCTTCTTTTTGTTTTTGGTATGTGTGTATCAGTGTATGGGTGTGTGTGCCATAGAGATTTCCTTCGGTCTCGATTTGTTGAGATACCAGTTATGTATGAACACAAGATGCCCACTTATATTGCTGGTTTTTGTCTAGTGGCGCTTTTGGTTAAAACTGAAATGCTCGGAGTCTTGGACACCCTTTACTTTTAATTTGTCAGGTTTTTAAAAGGATGTCATTGATGATACTGAGGGAAGACTTGTTGTAATCTAATGAAACTAGCTCTTTAGAAAATCACGATTTTGAATTTTGTCGATTTTATTACCTTTGTTTGCATCCCTTAATTGACTCATAGGGACTGCCATACTGGTATTAAACCTTTGCCAAGCAACTGATAGATTAGGGAAAGCTCTGTGATTCTGCATTATGTGCAGGTCAAGTCTGGACTAACGCAACTTATCTTTTTTTTTTTTGGGACGAGGTCGGGTATTAACCTTATCTGTGTAGAATCTTCGTATAGTCTGATACCACTAGCCTTGAATTTATTCGGCCTAAGAAGCTCCTGAGCCGTGATATACTTCCAACACCTTCTTCCCTAACAAGCTCCTGAGCCGTGATATACTTCCAACACCTTCTTCCCTAACAAGCTAATCTGAGTGTTTAGCTAACTTTGCGAACTGTAAAACAATTACCCTTAACAACCTGTAAAAATCAAGTTACTCTACACTTGTAGTGAGCTGCAGCTGCTGTCTGTTGTATGCATTGTCTCGGTTCTCCGTAAAGGTAATTCAGCTTTGAAGGAATGTAATTCTTGCTGCTCTCATCTTAGCTATGGAGGTTTACACACGATATCCGCTTTCTCTTCCCCTCTTATCCTCAGAATTCAAGCATTTACAGTAGTCCTTTGAAGCGTTTGATGCAATCCTCAAGCATGTCTCTATTATACACGCCTAGCATGAAACATGTTACCACTCCTTCGATTTAAGGTCGTGGTTTTTTTTTTTTTTTGAGGATTCTTAAGTTTAGCGGACGCATAAAATGTCAAGTCCACAACCTCTATGTAGTTGTTCACATCTTATACCCTTTTTCTTTCAATTCTTTATGTTTGGTTTGAATATGTGAGAGTAAATTGTAATCTACGTGAACATGGAAAACTACACGATATGTGGTGCACAGAAGGCATGAAAATAAGAAAAAATCCCATCTTTTTGTGTAGCTTAAGAATTCCGATACACTTTGTACCAATAAATTGTGTCATTTTATTGAAAGATACGGGGTACAATTTGTACCTATAATACTCCGTCGTTGGATAGAAAGATGCACTTTGTAGTTTGTACCGATAAAATGTCATTGATTTCTTCAAAGATGAGTCCAAATACAAATTCCTCATAAAGTATTTACAGAAGACCCTTCTCCTGAAAGCTTCTGATACAATCATCAAACATTTCAGGAATGCTTCTAAAACCAGGGAATCCCAATTGCATTACTTTGCTAGTGTCCATTATATTCGGACGTTGATCTCTCGTTTGGTTTATAGACCTAAAAAGAAACACACATAATAGTAAGTACATTTCCTAATTAGCTACCCCTCCCTTCACTATGATTTTCTGCTTAGTGAGTTGTGAGTTACACAATTTGCCAAGAACAAAGTCACATTGAAGGAGACGGAGGGAGTAAGTCATAAAGTAAAAACGAAACATAAATGCATAAGAATTTATAACAAAAAATACCTATTTTTTGTTGCTGAGTAACAAAAAATACCTACTTGCTTTCGTATGGGTACTCGGGGTACTTTTCTCTAAGCATGTCGATGATCTCAGACCAGTGAGCGACTGAGCTCGAGCAGACCAGCCTGCCTGCTGCTTTGTGCTCCACCATAGCTAAAATGTGAACGGCTACTACATCTTCCACATGAACAAATGCAACATACCTGTTTTGATATCCTCCATGTTCACCTAAACACAGGTCTTGCTTAATAACAAGTGTAATATTTCGAAAATTGGGTGGTGACTTGGTGGTACGACTGTTCACCTTAAACCCCGAAAGGTCTGAATTACACGCATAATTAATTTTATGCGTGTGTGCCGGAGGGGTAGTATGAATAAAAACATTTTGCTAATGAATCAAACCTAGCTAACCTTTGATTAGATCGAGTAAAAATTTGAGTGTACTAGAAGGTTGCGGATTGAGTAAAGGACCAATTACAAATGAAGGGTGCACAGCCACAAGATCAAGACCACTTTCCTCTGCTACTTGCCATGCCATCTTTTCTCCTAATGTCTTTGCATATGCGTACCACATCTACACATTCACAATGTAGTAACTCGTTACCTCTAATTTAACAAGATCAACAATATTCCCATTTTTAAGTATACGTACGATGGCCATTGCCGATGTGCATTAAACAAACTATACGTTTTGTTTAAACATTAGACCTTAACCGACATACGTACAGTAAGAGCATCAAATTTGAAAGGAATAAAATGATTTAGGATATGATATGATGTATACTTACATTAGAACGCTTGCAATGGTCCATATGACTCCAATGCGACTCATTGAAAAGAGATATTTGGTCGCTATCTTCTCTTTGATTTATGGCATAACATGAAGAAGTTAACACAACTCTTTTCACAGTGGTCGTCTTCAAGCACGAATTTAGCACATTTAAGGTGCCTTTCACGCATGGATCAATTATCATCGTCTACAAAAGGTAAAGTAATCGGCTTATGGTTTTGTTGGTTATCTATGTACTCCGTGTGATTTAAAGAAAGAAAAAAAAACGAGAAATGCTACATGTAATATGCATGTATAAGTGAAGGATCATACGTGTCATGCGTAAAAACTGTACATCATGTATCCATTTCTCCATAAAAATTGCGATATAATGCACAAAAAGCAATGAATTTGTTGTATTACTTGGATGTTGTCGCCATCACGTGGCGACAAAACAGGGCATGCAACGTGGAAAACACCTTCAGTTCCTTGGATGGCCCCATCAAAGCTTCCATCAACAGTGAGGTCCGCTTTGTACAGCACGAGTCTCTCCTTGGCTCCCTCCATCTTCCATAGAAATCCCACTTTCTTAACATCCTCTGCTAATCAATCGTATTAATGTTAATATCGAATTAAGCGTGTGTAGTACAACGATATTATTAATTTATATAATGGTCCATAAACCGTGATGATGAACACGTTGAGAATTGTTGTCTAGCTAGCTACGTAACTTCATTCACAAGTTTACAACCCTTTATTTAACCTTCTCCTCTAACTAATTGTTTAATTCATTATTTCATCTTCGATATAGTCATATACTCATATAGATGCATCCTTAATTTATAAACGAGTGACCCCAAATTTTATAAAACACGTAAATTTGATCAGAAACATTTCAAAAAATTACTCCGTAATTAAATAATTTAAGATTAGTAATTATATAAACGATGTACTCACCCCTGATGCAAGTAATAAAACCCTCTAAGACTATAAGAAATCAAACCATGCAATTCCATATATTCTTGAAAATTTGTAAAGAGTACAAGATTGAAGAGAAGGTAGAGATGATAGATAACTAGTTATGGACTTTTTGCCATAATATCGAAGAAAAATGTGTGTCCGATACATCAGGTAGAAAAAGTTGACACCGACTCAAATGTGTAAGAACCTAATGAAAAAGAAATAGCGTAACATATATACCAGGATCACGGACTGTGGCTCGTACGTAGTATCCCTCATGAAGTAGAGTCTTAATCAAGTGCGACGCTATTAATCCAGTGCCTCCTGTTACACAGTATTCTTTCATCTCTAACTAGTCTCCTTCTCCTCGTACTTTTCCTTCTGATTGTCTCCTTCCCTTTATATATACTTGTTTCCTCTACAAGTCACACAACATGAAAGAACACGAGACACTCGTAACTACTCCGTATGTCACACAACAGGAAAAATGCACAAGAATAACATCCAATTTAAAAAGTGGAGAAATGGAGAATATATGGTCAATGGAATTAGTAAAAGTACCGAATTGACTCTCGAGCTCCTTCGGTATCACTGATTCTTTTAAATTTTGATTATTTGTATTTTAAATTCTAGTTAAGTAATTTACAAACCTAACTACATACGAATTGATTGTTTCTATAATAGTCATATAGTAAATGAAATTCGACAACTCAAAACTGTGTTTTCAAAAACATGATTTCGGCTTTCAAAAACCCTAAAAATCGAAAACCACAAACAAAGCCTTTAATATTTACAACATGCACTAATTAATTTAGATTCGAGTTCGACATGATTATATAATACCGCTGGTCTAAGGCTTACGAGTTACAACTCCGCGAGGTCAGAGAGCCGGAAACATATGGATATGGTCATGGATACAGAAACATATCCAAGTCATTATTATATGAAGAACCGTAAGATAGTGGAATAGTAAATGAGAAGACTTAGTGCTTTTGATCACATGCCTTTATTCCATAAACAAAAGTTAAGTTCATGATTCATGATATAAGAACCTTATTTTTTTTTTTTGGTTGTGATGTAAGAACCTTATTCGGTTCTACGGCGGGCGCCGGTTTTTTCAGTGATGTTGATCGGTCACCTCCTCAACACACAAGTACAAGACTTATAGTACAAGAGAGCATCTTTCCTTAAAAAAAATGCAACATTTTTAACAAGTAAGACCTTACCTTTTGCAAAATATGTTCCCAATTGTAATTTCAGTGTAATGTAGGGTGACATAGAATAAAATTAAGAATATGTATGTAGTTAATGTGCATAATTAGGTATTGTGGCAATGTGCTAGTGGCCTAATGCTATTCAAGAGAATATCTTATTCTTAAGCTCAATCATATCAACTTAATTATTCTTAGTTTCATATCGACTCATTTTGTATGTCTAAACATTATACCAAAGATACGACGACTTTTGCATTATCGATCAGCATGAGGATAACTTTTGTGTCATAGACCATTCAATGTTCAATAATATATACGGCTTTTATGTCGATTGCACTTGTAAACAATTTGTAACTTCAATTCGGTTGTTCCTAATGTTACATGCAGCGGAGAAGCCTGAATTTGAGTTCCAGGCCAGTCAACTGATTTGTAGTTAAACTCTAAAATGTAATAACTTGCCTTGGTTTTCTAGTGATGTTACTCCGACTCTTCGTCTGATCAAATGTATTCGTGTCGGACACTTGACCCTTGAACATGCGTATGACACTTGGATACTTCATTTTAGGTAACAACAAGAGGGTTTTTCATAACATAGCCGAGTCTGAAACTTAGAACCGTACCCATATCCGAGTGAGTAACATAGTTTTCTAGATCCTGTAGCCGGCTGGGTAATTTCTGGTAAGGATCGAAGGAATACTAAGGGAAGCCTCATTTACGTAGTGGCTAGTTTGAGGTCTGATTCTCTGCGACTGCGCATCTTCCCTCACTATCCATACAGTTCGGTCCTGGGTGCAGGCAGGGGCAGGCACGCGGCAGCAGTTTGTAAGGAGGTGAAAGATTACTTAGACATATATATACGAATCAAGACAGTACTTCTGTGCTGTGCTCAATTTTATCTGTTCCTCAGCTGTTACAGTCACTGCTTTGCCTGATAAAATTCTACCCATTGTACATTTGTATTTGTCAGTAGGAAATACATCGGAACAAGAAGGGTTCATTTCCCCTGAATTCTTCTGGAGATTTCGTTTCTTCATGCAGATGATACTTTCACCAAAGAATGAGCAGGCCACAAAATAATCTTTAGCAGCAAAGCAAAATCAGGGAAGCAAAATCATCCTTCTATGTTCTGTTTATGGGGAAGGAACTGCGGGAGAGGGGTGGGGGAACCAGAGAAGGAGCGGGGTTCAGGGCGTAGAGCAGAGAAATAAAGATATGTCAACGGATGCTGAAAGTTTAAGATCATTGGCTTCTATCAAGTCCAGCAATCCTTACAATTTGTTTGGGGTATTGGTTCAAGATTCCGTAAATGGAAAGAAAGTAAGAAAGCATAGGCTTACAGAAACCCCTTCTCTTGGAAGCTTCTTATGCAATCATCGAACATTTGAGGGATGGTTTTGAAACCAGGAAATCCAAGCTGCAGTATCTTGCTACTGTCCATGCTGTGTGGATTGTCATCTCCTTTTTGGTTCCCGGGCCTATACAAGCAACAAACTCAATGTAACCAAGATGACTTACACAATTCTTAATGAAGCCATCAGGCAGTGTCGAAAAAGGACCAAGCAATCAATAATATTGTCATTCAAGTTCAATACTCACTTGCTTTCGAAAGGATACATAGGATACTTGGCCTTGAGCATCTTCACTATATCTGACCAGTCAGAAACTGAGCTTGAGCAAACTAACCGTCCTGATGCTTCCCTATTCTCCATAGCTAAAATGTGAGCAGCAACCACATCATCCACATGAACAAACCCAATAATTTGTTTCGGATACTCTCCTCGGACACCTGTCAGAAAGAATAGCACCAATAAGTTTACTTTTCTTTTCCTTTTGATTTTGGTGAGAGAGCTGTACCCTCGCTTAGCGGGGACGCCAATGTGCGCCGGGCTGCCCTTTTTAGCTGTACAGTTTTCAGTCAAGCACAAGCTGCAATTTTCCATGTAGCCAGGCTCTATCTTAATCATCCCAATTCTTTGCAACAAACTAATAACAAGTGAAGCTTCTCATAAACTTAAAAAAAAAAAAAAACATTGGCTCCTTCAAGAATAATGTAACAACAGCACAAGCTCCTTTATAACCTTGTAATAACAGTGTAAGAAAGCTGCGTATCAACACTTCTGATAAGCAGAAAGATGTATTGTTTCAGCAATGCCATAAATTCTGATCTTTGCTCAGGGTTGCGTATTTACATACACTAATTGCATTGCAAAGATTGTCACTAGCTCTCATTTATGCATCATGTACCGAACTTCAAATTCCAGAACAGCTCTCACAAGTCATAATAGATGCTCATCATGCAGCGAGGTCATAAGAAATTAAGAACCACACTTGTATACTGGAATATGGAATAGTGCATCTAGATACATCATCAAAGCAAATTCAATGCAGTAATAATACATTTCAGATTGCTTGGGTTCATTGAGTGAAACGACTTATTCAGGACTTAATCAAGTCCGCACATATGATGAAAAAAGGAAGCATACCAGACTGTTCTTTCCATGTTAGTAATAGGGATCGAGAGCAGAATTGTACCTTTGATAATATTTAGTAACAACTGCAAAGAACTAGTTGGCTGTGGAGCTAGCAACGGACCCACTACATAAGGTGGATTAACAGCTACTAGATCAAGACCGTTATCTTGAGCTACTTCCCACGCAGTCTTCTCCGCTAATGTCTTTGCATATGGATACCATAGCTGCATTCAGGTGCACATTTTAGATTACTTATGAGTTATGATCACAATCCAACCTGATCAAATGCCCATCACAGGTACATAATTCAGTATTTTCAGTTAATCTTAGCTTACATTGTAGCGATTACAGTACTCTGGATCACTCCAATGTGACTCATTTAGTGGAGACACTTGCTGGACATCATCACGGTACCGTATGGCAGCAGAGGATGAAGTGAGTACCACCCTCTTCATACCACCTCCCTTTATGCATGAATTCAGCACATTTTGAGTCCCTTTTATAGCTGGATCGATCATCAATGCCTAACAAGCAATGACATTCTAACCATTAGATATCATATTTTCTAAACAATCACTATCACGGTTTATTTCTTTGATTACTAGACCTCCATCACATTGTAACGAAAATAAACTTAGGTTTATAGCCTAAATCAAATGAGTTCCATTAAAATCTAAATACAATGAGCTTCGAATCTACGCTTCTCTTACTAACTACATACATTTCACCACCACCACCACTAAAAACAACATTACCCTAGCTAATTCACCTACGGTTCCCGCTTAAAGCAGGACCAGGGGGCCTTACCCCTTTACACACAAAGAGGTTATTTCCAGACGAGTCATGATAAAAAAAAATCCGTTCCTGATTGCATCAACTAATTGCTACTTGATAACACAAGAAGAGCAACCATTTTGTTGAGCCATTCTTTACTATTTTTTTCCATCACATTACAAAGCCAAAGTAATCAACACATCTTACTCCAAAGCTAATTATAAGAATTGACAAATACGGTTTCTATACTCAACTAATTTGTTGCCTAGTATTACCATCAAAGCAACAAGTTATTGACATCCAGTGTTCCAAAAACCTCACCCTTATACCCAAAACAATCACATTAAGGGCTTGTTTGTGGAGGGGTGTAATGTAATCACCACTACCACCTATTTACCCTAGAATTGGAGGAGAGTAAAGGGGTTCATTGCAAGGTTCATTACACAATGTAATAGTGATTACAATTATCTCAATGGAGATTCCGTTACATTGTAATGAGCCTTCCAATCAACCCTGACACTCTCCGCCTCCGTTTTTAGGCTAGAAAGGTGGTAATGGTGGTTACATTACACCCCTCCACCAAAGGTAACCTAATATTGTAGCTTGACATAACCGGGTGTGAAAGAACAATCTCAACTGCAACCAAAAGGCAACCCAAACAACGGTTTTACACCTTAAAAATACAGCCTTCACGCGAATGTCCTTTGGGTTTAAATCATGGGAACCTACACGGGCCCACAAATAACTTATACAACCATATAACCATCTCAACCAAGAGCAACGGTTTTATAGCTTAACACAAGCTACAAGCCTACCACCAATGCTAATTACAACAACAACAACATCTTTACCTCAGGGCCTTAAAGGCTCCCGCCATAAGGCGGGGTAAGGGGGGTCAAATGCACGCAAGCCTTACCCCTATTAAAACACAGAGAGGCTGCTGCACGGATGACCCAAACTGAATTTTATTTCGAAAATTGCACCAACTGACTGCTACTTCACAAAATTAGATGCACAGACAATCTTATTAGTACAATCTAATAACATAAACTGTTTCGGATGAACCAATGCTCATTACTACAAATTTTTTTTTTTTTGATTAGGTGATCTCCATTGGTTTGATTAGTATATACAAGCATAACATAAATTTTCTCAACTTACATGAACATCAGCATTCAGAGTCAAGCCAGTTAAAACAGGACAAGCTGTGTGAAAAACTCCATCAACACCAACAACAGCAGCATCAAAGCTACCTTCCACCATCAAATCAGCTCCAAAAAGCTTGAGCCTTTCTTTGGCTCCTTCCATTTCCAACAGAAACCCCACTTTCTCCACATTTTCTGTGTTCCACCAATCAAATGAGCAAATTACTCAACTTTTTAATTACGCTAAAATGTGAAATGGGCGTATAGAAGAGAGGTTACCAGGGTCTCTAACGGTGGCGTGAACCGTGTGGCCATGCGCAAGCAGGGACTTGACCAAGTGTGAAGCTATGAAGCCTGTTGCACCAGTGACACAGTATTCTGGCATTTTTGCTGTGTGTTTGTTAAGTCTGTTTCTTCTATTTGTGTGACACTTTTGACTTTGTTTAGCCACGACTTGTTTGGTGAATTTGTGTGTGTCAAATTAAACGAGTACGTTGGTCTAATGTAGATTTTGCATCAACTTAAGGAGTATTCCGTAGTTTAATACTCCTTTGGCCGTCGTTTACCTTACTTTCGTGGAATCTATATGTTTCGTTATGAACTTATGGTTGTTGACTTGTTTCTAACTCAAGTCAATGGGTAGGTGGAAGAAAAGTTTGGACGTGGTGAGGGAGAGGGGAGGAGGGAGAAAATGGGGTTTAGACTTTTTTTTTCTTTTTTAATTTTTTTTTGGAAATTTGACAAAAAATCACCTTTAAATTTCATAAGTTTGAAAACAAGTCAACAACCACCTTTTAAAATTATCTTTGCGAGAAACCACTTTATAAACCTACTGTCCTTTGGCCTCCACCAAACCACCCTTGACTACCATTGACCACCCTTTGCCCGCCTTTTACCACCACCAGCCACCCTAAAAAATCGCAAAAAATAAAAATTGTTTTTCTTAATTTATAAATTAATTAATATACTTAATAGATTATGCCCATGTTAATATAACTCCACTGAATATCTTATTAGTAGACTCATTACACTGGGGAAAAAAAATCATTTTACCCTCTTTCATTTCGCCAAACATACTTTACCATTTAATATACTTATTTGGCGGGATAAAAGAGGGTAAAAGGTTTTTTTTGTCTAGCGTAATTAGTATTTTTAATTTGATATTTAGTGGGGGTTTTTTAGATGTACATATAGTCTATTAAGCATATTAATTAAGTTTTTGGATTTAGAAAAAAAAAATTTCGATTCTTGAGGGTCGTTGGTGGTGGTATAAGGCGGTTTCAGGCGGCAAGGGGTGGTCAAGGGTGGTTTGGTGGAGGTCAAAGGACGGTAGGTGGTCTTAACAAGGCTTATTGATTTTATAAAGTGGTTTCTCGCAAAAATGATTTTAAAAGGTGGTCGTTTGCAAAGTTGTGAAACTTAAAGGTGATTTTTTGCCAAATTTTTATTTTTTTTATTAAGTCGCCGCCACATAAGCTCTCTGGAAAGCCACGTAGGATTAATCTGGTAGCTTAAAACTAGAATCCGGCAATAAGTGTATCTACCATACAAAAATTAACTTATTAGGTGGTTCCTAAAAAAAATTATTAGGTGGTTCTACAAAAAATAGCAAAAGTAATAGGTTGTTTCCCACAAATTTTTGTTTTTTTTTTTACTCATGTTTACGAGCTTGTCCAACTTTTTTAAGAAAAAGGGGGAATGCATTAAAAAGAAAATGCCTTACATCCTAGAGAGGATTACAAGCCAGAAAACGTTCAGCTGGAAAAGCAAAACTAAAAACAGAAGAAAGAACAAACATCAAAGTCTTTAACGAAAACAGAAGGCAGATGGATCCCATATTATGCTCGTCGTTGATCCCCATTGTAAAGAGACCTGACACAGATGGGGATGGAAAGATGGATAGTACGCCGATTAGTGAGATTCAGAGCATGTTTGGCTAAATTGTGAGCAACTTGGTTAGCCTCCCTCTTCGTATGCTCAATGGAGAATCCCGGATTTTGTTTGAGAAGTCCCCAGACATCATCAGCAAGCGACTTTAGAGGGTGATTTTCAGCAGCTTGAGGAGCATCCAACATGCATTTGATGAGGAAAGCGTCCGTTTCAAATTGAACCATCTTCAAATCCTGTTCCATTGCAATGACCATCCCTTCTCTTATAGGCATTAATTCAGCCATAGCAGGAGTGTTTGCTCTGAATTTTGCCGTAAGACCAAAACGCCATCCACCATAGTGATCACGAACAACACCACCCCCACCGGCTTCCGAGGCGTTGTCAAACCATGCAGCATCAGTATTCATCTTGAGGACACCTCTCGGCGGCGGTTTCCAGCAGAAATTCACTCGATTACCCTGAATTTGGCTGTTACCTAGAGACTGCAAAGATGGATTTTGGTGAAAAAACAAGGTTAAAAAGAGCCATATCAGCTTCAATTCGGTAGGAAGTAAGTCTGTTAGCGTGCATCTGGCCCCTGAAACAGGAGTTAATTGTTGATAACCATAAGTGCCAAAGAGCAGTGACAAAAATAGTTGTCCAGCCCTCATCCCTGTTTAGATTAAAACTTACCCAATCCTTCCAATCATGAATCCAGAAAGCATGAAGGTCAGAATTATTAAAGTTCATGGTTAGATCACTCCATATGAGGGCAGAGTTAGGACAATCCCTAAACAGGTGGATGAGATCTTCCCTAGAATTTCGACATCTTGTGCAAAGATCATCAAGGGAAGGTATGAAAATTTTTAGGCGGCTGAGGGTCGGCAGAACCCCATGTAAACCATTCCAAACAAGGAAACGCATCTTATGGGGGCAAGGGATCTTCCACACCATCTTCCACAAGTTTGGCCCTGAATTTCTATTGGTATAATTGAAGTTGGTGTTGTAAGCTGAGTTAATAGAGAAGTTCCCATCAGCCGTAAGATTCCAAATTAGTTTGTCTTTCGCCCTAGGTATGCTTCCCAAAGGTAAACTGTGAATATCATTTAGCACACTAGGAGGTAGGACATGGTGGATGGCCGAAGAGTTCCAACCATGATCATCAATGATGTTACCCACCCTCCAATGATCTGTTCTGTGAGGAATACTGTCAACCATGAGGTAAAGCGGTCCCGTCCCAACCCAGTGGTCATACCATAGGGAAATATCCCAACCATCCCCAATTCTAACACCTAAACCTTTCTTCATCCTCCCTTTGAGAATGTCTCTCCATATAGGAGATTGGGATTGGCTAGGCATCGAGTTTAAGAAGGAAGATCTTTTGAGGTACCGACCAGAGAGAAGACGAACCCACAATTTGTCTTCCTTTTGAAGAATACGCCAACCCAACCTAGCCATAAAACAGAGATTCCAGGTGTGCAGATTTTTGAAACCTAGGCCACCAAATTTTTTGGGAGTACAAATATTGTTCCAGCTGACCCGGGGGAGATAGTGAGGGCGATCCACCTTGTTCCAAAGAAATCTCCGGCAACTCTTTTCCATTGAGTAGGTCGTATTAATAGGCAAGAGAGTTGTTTGCATATGGTATACTGGCATAGCGTTGAGGGTGGAAGAGATGAGCGTCGCACGACCGGCCATGTTGATAATTTTGGCTTGCCAGCCCTGAATCCTGCTTTTGAAAGAATCAAGGAGATCCGAGAGATTTCTGTGTCTGATTTTTGTTGGCAGAATCGGAACCCCAAGATATTTACCAAAAGAGGTGGTTCCCAGAATGTGAGATGAAGAGGCTAGCAACCCTCTGTATGAAGCAGGCATTTTTGGGGGGAGGATAAGCCTGGATTTTTGCTTGTTGATGAAAAGTCCAGACAGTTGTCCAAACTCCTCAAGTGTTTGGAAAATGCAGTCAAGATTATCCAGGGAAGCTTTTCCAAAGAGAAAGACATCATCCGCATAAAAGAGATGGGAAAGACGTAAATCTCTAGATATACGAATGGGAATCCAGTCTTTGGTGTTAACTTTTGTTTCAATCATTTGCGAGAGGCGCTCCATACAAAGAACAAAAATATATGGAGAAAGAGGGTCGCCTTGCCTTATTGTCCTCGAAGGAAGAAAACTATCAGTGATCTCTCCATTCCAAAGAACAGACAGAGAAGGGGAGGTAACACAGCTCATGATTAGATTAACTAAGCTCAAAGGCAGGTTAAAACCCAACAGAGTATCCCTAATGAAGCCCCACTCAAGAGAATCAAAAGCTTTGGATAAATCAACTTTCAGAGCCAGAATTTTCCTCTCTTTTGGACTTTTGTGAAAGTAGTGAGCCATTTCCTTGATGATGATTACATTTTCTTCAATTAATCTGTTAGGAATAAAACTTGTTTGGCTCGGGCTGATGAGGGTGGTCAGATGAGGTTTAATTCTGTTGGCAATGGTTAATGTAATGAGCTTGTAAATCGTATTGCACAGACCAATCGGACGAAAGTCTTTAATAGAAGCAGGGGCTTCAATTTTTGGGATCAAAGAAAGATAAAGAGTTATTTATCGATTCGGGAATTTTCTCAAGAGTGAAACATTTTTTTACAAACCCGCACATAGACTCCCCCACCGAATTCCAAAAATTTTGAAAGAAGATGGGCTGGATTCCATCTGGCCCAGGATATTTTAAAGGGGCCATTTGGAAAAGAGCCTCTTTTATCTCAAGCTCCGTTGGAAGAACACCCAAACTACTGATGGCAGATGAAGGAATAGTTGTTGGGCTTTGGAATTGATTGTGGATCGGGTGAGAGTTTGTCTTGGTAAAAAAAAAAACTTTGAAAAAATCCCGGGCCATAAGCTTAAGAGTGCTCCTATCATTGATCCAAACTCCACTCGGGTCTTGAAGAAGGTGGATGCTACGTTTGCAATTACGGACTTTGGAAATCACATGAAAATATTTGGTATTTAAGTCCATGGACTTAGTCCTATTTAGGCCTGCCTTTTGTGCCATAAGCAAACGTTCCTGATGGAGAATATTTTGGAAGTTTTGTATCAGTTCTTTTTCGAGATTGAAAAGGGAAATGGGGGACCTATGAGATATGATCTTTTGAATACCCCCTAAGCGCGCCAAAATTCTCTTTTTTTGCTGGACAAGACTTCGAAAAACCTCAAAGTTCCAGTGTTTCGCTCTAGAAATGAAATTCTCACTGCCCCCTAAAAAATCATGCTGCTAACCCTCCCAAAAGTCACAAAAGAGAGAGGGGAAAGTGTGGTGGCTGAGCCATACCTCTTTGCATCTAAAAGGTCTATTAAGACGAGGCATATTTTCAAGAGAGATAAGCAGAGGACAGTGATCAGAAAACATCCTGGGAAGATGAGTTACCTGAGTAAAAGGGTATGCCTCCAGCCACGACGGGTTAGCCAAAGCCTGATCAAGTCTTTTTCGGATCGTGTCTAAACCTTCTCTTCCATTGGTCCAAGTGAAGGCTGGACCATTAAAACCTAGATCAATTAGATTACCAGAATCCATCCAACTAGTGAAAGCAAGATTTTGGTGAGGATTGAAAGGCCTACCTCCACTTTTTTCATTTTGACTGGTAATCTCATTAAAATCCCCAACAACCATCCATGGGGTGTCATTTGGAGGATGATCAGAGCTGATTTGATGCCAGAAGTCGGCTCTAGCGCCCGCAACACTAGGCGCATACATTCCGGTAAGCAGAACATCAGGTTTGTCTCGATGAAGTTTGAAAAGGGCATGAAAGTGATGAGAAGACGGTTCCGCAAAAAGAGTAAGATTGGCCTCATTTTTCCATAAGAGCCAGATCCCTCCTCTTCTCCCATAAGGCGGAATAACACGCATCTCATCAAACCGAAGTCTGTTTTTAACAAAATTCGCTCTCGAGTCGGAGCTTTAGTTTCCAGAAGGACGAAAATGGTGGGTTGAATCTGGTTGTTGAACCACATAATACTTGACAAGAAGGTGGAGCTGCATGCTCCTCTAACATTCCACATAAGAATCCGCATCTTAGATGGGTTGATCTTGTGATAGAGGGGTTGTTGATCCCCCTCCAGTGTTCTTTTCTTCCTTAATTGAAGTATTTCCTGATTGTCCTTCATCTGGGGGCATGCATGTATTATCTGTGGTTGTTGGTTCTCCAATAAAGCAATCTGCATGCATGAGGTTTTGGTTGGATGAAGATCCCCCATCTTCTGTTTGTTTTTGTCTCTCAGGTTTGCATGACTTTCCAGATTGGTTCCCGATAATCTTGGTTTCTTTGGGGTCATCTTCTTGAGATGGAGAGGGAACAATTTGGCAGTTATCTTCGGGCTTTCCTCCGGCTGGAAAGTGTATATCAGATCCAAAGCTACTGCCACTACCTCTCCTGTCGGGCTGAAACATGTTGTAAGGCTTGAATAGTTTGACATCTCTATGTCTTGTCTTGTGAAATTTAAAGGTTGTATGACGGGGAGCTGTGGCGGAATGGCTTTTCCCCCTACCAGTTTGAGTTTGTAGGCTAGGCGAACGGGTTCTCTTAGATGCTGAAATGTCATGACTTCGGTTAGGAGATCCTCTATTTCTTTCTGAGCAAATTTCGGCTGAGGGTTTGCCAAAAGATGCCAAATGGTCGGAGTCGGGAAGTTTGGGAAGAAGTTTCGAATCATTGGTATGTTCACTGTTATTTGGTTCAGGCATGAAGGTGTTTCCACAGGGTTTTGGGCTGGAATATTTAGGCATATAATTGGGAAAAATTTCTGGTTTGTTTGAGTTTCTTTGTGAGGCATGATTTGATTTGGACTGAGTGTGATGATGAGGCAGGGAATTAGGCGAGTTAGCAGTATTATCTCCCCAGGGTTTTATGTACGTCGAGGCGTTGGAGATAATACCATGCGCATCGGGACGAGGCGAGGGCTCGTTAAACCGGCCAGTAAGATTACCAGCCGCAGATTTGTCTGACGCAGATATAATTGTGGAGGATTTATTGCGTCTGTCAGACACACCTGGAGAAAGGGCATAAAAAGAACTTTTTGTCTGCGCACTTCCTTTTTCTTACCACGAGGACGTCCCCTCAGCTGAATTCCTTCTTCTCCATTCTTTTTGCCCATCTGTAGAAGATTGTGGGCCTTTTCTATTTCCAGTTGGGGTGGGTTGTTGCAAGTCACGTGATCCTTTAACAATATCCTTTTTGCTCTTTCTTTTGTTGGTGACCACAATCCACAGCCCATTTTCCTCATCTTCACCCTTTTTCTGACTATTGTTTTCTGCTGTTGTGACCTCTGGTCTTGAATGTTTCATGGACTCTGTAGCACTGTTGTTAGCCAGAGTTTTGTCTTTAGCTAATATCTGAGAAACCTGATCTTTTCCTTCTGAATTACTCTCCATGGTGCACATCTCTTTGTTATGTCCAATCCTCCCACATCTGAAGCAAATCGCATGGACATTTTCGTATTCAATGCTTTGCCAAGCATTAACCACCCATACTTTGGGAATAAGCGGCCTTCTTAGATCAATTTCCACACAAACCTTGGCATATCTACCTCTTTCACCAGAATTAGTGGCATAATCAACCTTAATTGGTTTACCCACCTTTTCCGCAATTTTGAAAAGAGCAAGTTTATCATAATACTCCACTGGTAACTCCGGAAATCTTATCCAAATTGATATGAAGGTAAATGGGAGACCTGAGGGTCTGAAGTTTGGCCTCCATCTGGATAACATTAGGTAATGATCGTTTATAAACCATGGGCCCCCAAAAAGTGTAACACTACGGAATATGAAAAGTGGATTATGGAGTTGGTTTGTCCCACATTGGGAAACTAAGGCTCATATGATCAGTTTATAATAGATTTCTACCATCTTACTAATAACAAGGCCTTCACCTTTTAGAGTCCACGAGAGGATTTATGGGCTTAATGGGTGGCTTCCCATCTTATTGGGTTGTGTTGCAACGGACGGTGGTTCGGACTATTACAGATGGTATCAGAGCAACCCTGTGACCACGTGTTGGGTGCTGGGGCGAGGCCCAGACCAGCCGTCTAGCGGGGGAGATCTTGGACCTGTGTTGATGTTGGTATGGAATGGCCGAGGCGCGACGGGGACGTCGCGTTCTCTAGGTGGGGGAGTTTGTAACACTACGGAATATGGAAAGTGGATTATGGAGTTGGTTTGTCCCAAATTGGAAAACTAAGGCTCATATGATCAGTTTTATAATAGATTCCTACCATCTTACTAATAACAAGGCATTCACCCATCTTATTGGGTTGTGTTGCGAAAAAGAGCCCGTTGCATGTCATCCTCAGAGGACCCTAGATCTATAATACGCCTTAAGGGTGTCGAGGTCATCATGACAGTCATACTATTAATCGGTTTCCACATTTTCCTGACTCTCATTTCCATGAAATTTAAACTTACATTTATACCAAGTGTGCGACCCATCAAAGTGTTACGCCAGGGGGCCCGGAGCTTCACTAAAGTATCATGTGGAAATGTAACAACATTACCAGAATCAGGAACAATCAGATCTTCCTCCTCCCATTCAAGTGAGCTACTTTTGATTTGATCAGCATCTTGGAACCATTGACTTGAACCCGTGAGAGCTTCCCTAAAAGAGACTTTAGGGAGGGAGTCTTGCATTTGAGTATCTTTATCCTCAATTTTATCCTTGAGTTTTATGGATGATCTTCGGATTAGATCAGCGTCCTCTACAAGTTGAGGATCAGGTGCTGATGGAGAGTCCATCATCAGGACAAAATTTCCTTCTTTTTTTTTCTAACTTTCTCTCTCTAAGCCAAATAAGGTGGGAAGTTGAGCTTGTCCAACTTAGTATGTTCTTTGTGGAAAAAATACTTTGGCTTGAAAATCTCCCTCTTTATTGTCCTTAAGGGTTTGTGTAACGAAATCTATAGCCTACAAGTGTTTGACAGTAAAATAAAAACTAAAAAAATACCCTCATTTAGCCACAAGAAATTCAGAAAATGTCTCTTTCTTATAACTATTCTCTTTCTTTTTTTTGGTACAAAGAAGTAGCTAATGTTGCAGGTTTGCAGATATAAGGATTCCAACTTGGGACAACCCTAAGCAGGTTGCTAGCCACTAGGTCAATCTTGATTCTTACTATCTCCTTTTTATAGTATGCACACTACGGGTAGGCAAAACTAGTGGCGTACTCGAAATTAGAATTAGTATGGATTCAACAATATGAAAATTAAAACTCTTTTAGGTAGCGTTTAGAAACATTAATTTGGAAATTTGTAATCATTTCAAATCCATCATTTGAGAATGTAGAATTCAAATATAAATTCAATGTTTAGGGAGGGTGGGATTTCAAAATGACAACACTTGAGGTGTCGTTTGTTTTTTGCCTAATTGGATTTTATACAAATTCCAAATGATTTGACACAAATCCAAATTCTCAAATTCTTGAGTTTCCCAAACATGTGAATTGTGTCGAATTTGGATTTGAGAATCAAATCCTTGTTCCCAAACACTCTCTAAGTTTAGAAACTGGAATTGGTTTTTTAGTTAAGAATTAGTGAATTACTGTCGGATTTTTATTACTTTCTTATGGAACATATATAATTGTTTTTTTTCTTAAATAGTTAAAATTAAGAGAAAATACCATAATTTATCACTTATTAACTATTGCAATATTCAAAGTTAGAGAAAATAGGGCGTCTACTTTAGGAAAGAGGGAGCAGGACATTACGAAATATATCTAGCATATCACATCACATATGCCATCGAGTTCCTAATATTAAACGGATAACATATCGACTCTGAAATGATGCTTGTGTTGTGCTTTTGAGGAGGATTATAATTAGGAAAGTGCTAGCTAGTATCAGCCAGGACGACATTCACACATGGAAAAAAATCATGTAATTAAATAGGTTTTTAAATGTATAAATATGCACAAGGAATGGGGAGGATGAAATTTTTATTAAAGACTATCTATATTTCTTTATCACTCCAAAAATTACAATAGGGTTTTCTTCAAAAAAAAGTTGCAAAAGGGTTGGCTATCTATTAGTTTTCCGCCGCCGTAACCATATTTTCAAGAGAGACAGACTTCCTCAACATTAGAAGGGAATACCAATTATCTCAGGTATTTAATCTATGAATTCTCTTTATATAATTACGTCTACTTACCATAAATCCTGCTAGGAATTCTAATTCATCATCAAATTTTGGGGATCTGGATATCTTTCATTCGCTTAATTGAAAGAGAGTTTAGTAGATGAATGACGGCGTAAGAGACAACATGAATTCCTGGACAAATCCACTTGAATTTGTATGTTCTTATTTCACCTATTCTCTTGTTTACTTATCTTTCTCATTTGGTGTTTTTTCCCCAAGATATTCACGTTTCATTTAAGTTAATACGAACAAGCAAACCCAACTGGATTCAATTAGCTAGGTCACCATGATCCAATGGATAGGATCCTTGATAAAGATGATACATGATAAGGCGGCCATGTTTAATTTGATGGAGATGCATTCTTCTGATCTTATTTGATTTGATTTGAATTGAACTGATCTAATTTGACTTGTTTGAATGAATTGGATTTGATTTCATCTGAACAACATGTATTGAAAAAGTAACTGCATTTAGACCAATTAATAATTAGAAATTGACTAGATTTATTGATCACTATTTGAATTAATTTGATCTGATTTGATTTGATTTAGATTAAACTGATTTGATTTGATTTGATTTGAATTGATATAATCTGATTTGAATTCATATTTTTAAGTTGAATGAAAAAGGACCTTAAGTCCTTACATCTAACGACCCTTGTTATTTATGGTCTAAACATGTCCCTCAAATTAGGAATCCAAACTACAATGCAGATCCATCTACATTTACATTTCTCACTTGCGTGTTATTGATGTTTTATGATTGCTCAATTATAAGACTTTAATTTGTCGTATGATTTAACTATATGTGAAATCTTTTTTTAATATTTTTGTAAAGAAAGGTGAAATATATTTTTGATACCTCACCTTTACATTTAACTACTAAAATGAAAGGTAATAATGCTACAAATTTTGTTATTTTTTATATCTAATCGCATGTGTACCTCTTATTTACCCTATAGACTGAATTTCCTGTTAAGTAAATCTTTACACGGTGCAATAAATAGTATGTTGAATCTTCAATGTAATTCTAGTTTGTTAAGATATGTAACGACTTACAATGTTAATGATGGACACTATGTATACCCTCCCCCTTCAAAAAAAACAACTCACCTCACATTGATGCCTCCACATGATTATTTCTATCAGAGTTTTTTGGTCGAACCACATCTATTAAAACTAAAATATGGTTAGACCACACCTAATATAATCAATTTTGTCCAACCACACCTAGTAACTTTTTTGGTTGGACTACACCTTATAAGGCCGAAAGTTGGTATAAGGAGTAGTCCTACA
Organism: Spergularia bocconei; assembly: GCA_963457585.1. Lineage (NCBI taxonomy): Eukaryota > Viridiplantae > Streptophyta > Magnoliopsida > Caryophyllales > Caryophyllaceae > Spergularia > Spergularia bocconei. The sequence goes on along the minus strand of OY734945.1, from coordinate 22,287,119 downwards.
AAAAAAAAAAGATCTTATTAGGTGTGGTTGAACAAAAAATGATTATGTTAGGTGTGGACTGACCAAAGTTTATTCTTAATAGACGTGGTTCGACCAAAAATAATATCAACAATGGCCCAATTATTTGGGATTACAACAAGAAAAGAGGTTAAATACAACAATTAATTAATTTTTATCCCTAAAAGTCCCTTATCCCCCATTAATGAGATTCAAGATTGAACCCAAAATCAAAATTTCTCCTCACTGTTTTTACATATAACATTCACTAGAAAAAATGTTCCACAATCATAATTCAGAGAAATCAAATTTGAAAACCAACAGAAAAAAATCTGAGGAGCGGGTCGGCTTCAAGGTCCGACGGGGATGGGGAGAGGGTCGGGTTTTAGGGCTGTCAGGGGGGTGTCGAGGGTCGGTTTTCAGGGTCGACTGGAGGGGGTCAGATTTTTCAATTGACAGGGTGGGTGGAGGGGTCAGGATTATTGGGTCGACGATGGTAAATGTGGTTGAATTTCTGGGTTAACATGCACAAGGAGGGGAGTTTTCGGGTTGGCACGGTTGTTGGGCAAGAACTTGGGCAGGTGTCAAGGTGAAGAAGCGCATGTGGGACACGGTGGTGGTGGCGGATGTGGTGGTCGTAATCCAAATCGATGATGAATCATGAACTTGGCTAGAATTCACTCAATAGTGTAAGAAATTAAGAATGTTCTCATTTAGGAGTACAGAGAAATCACATGTTAAATTAGTACCAATTGTGATTCATGGACAACAAGATGAATTTTATGAATCACAAGAAGGATGATATGAACATTAAACGATCTTAATGAATTTGATGAGTCTAGTAGACGTGTTGTGAGGTGTTGAGGGGAGAGAGGGTGGTGGAATGAAAAACAAAAACTAGGTGAAGGGTATTGTAGTCAATTTCAAGTTTTTCTTTGTTGTGTTTAACCCTTTTATTGTAGCATTTAAACTTTATGTTTTGAAAATAGATTTTGTTTCATAGCTTATGAGTTTACCATTGATTCATTGAGTATGATTTAACATCATTAAATATTGTAGGTCAATAGTTACATCTATGCTAATTGACAACTTTAAACTATATATGGTTATTCAGTTCTCCAAATCCCGATCTTACGGCAAATCGAAATTCAGATGCATCCCAAAACAGAAGCCACACCTAACGTGACCGGGATCAGACCAAATGTGGAGTCAGCTCACTTTTGAACCAGATGTACGAAATGTAATAGAAAGGTAAGACCTTTTGACTTCCTCATTGGCACACTCGTAGTCAGGGGTGAGCAAAATCAGGTATCCTGTTTTTTAAGTAACCGACAACAGTGTACCGAATTTAAAAATTGCCAAAAATGGATACACGTGCCCGACCTGAAATAAATCGGATACCCAAAACTTTTCCATTCTAAGTAAATTTTTTTTCATTTTATCGGGAGGATACCCATTTTTTGGGTATCCGAAAAAATAGGGTACCCTAAATTGTCAACATTCTAATTCTATGGTTTAACTTGACAGCTATCGAATTTCTTAGAAAGCTTGTGCAACTGTGATAAGGATGATGGCTTTCTACTAAATTCACTAGTGTGTGGGGTGTTTATACTTTGAACATTAAGTTTTGAAGGGGTTTTAATCATAAAATTAGTGATGTGGGTTCAAAGGGGGTACTCGATTTGCTATTTTTGATACCCGTACCCAACCTTGATTATTCTAAAATAAAGTGGCTCGGGTATCCGACTCGGTTAATACCCGGGAATGGGTATTAAAAATTCGGTTACCGGGTTGGGACTGGCCGCGGGTAGATAAAGCGGGTCGGATATTTTTGCTCACCCCTACTTGTAGAGTTGTAGTTAAGGGTGAGCAAAACTGGGTACCCTACTTTCTAGAAACAGGGTACCCGATTTCAAATTTGTTAAAAATCAATACCCATACTAGACCTGAAATAAATTGGATACCCGATTTCCGGTTACCCGAAAAACAGGGTACCCTAATTTCGGGTACCTATACCGGGAATTTCTTAATTAGTTTGCAGCTTATAATTGTCAACATTTAATGACGTGCAACTCGAAATTTATAGAAATGAAGTGTAATGCTTGTGCAATTATGGGTCACATGATGGATTTCCATTAAATGCACGAGTAGGTCGGCTTTTTTTACTTCTAACATTGAGTTTTGTAAGGTTTTTATACACAAAATTAGATATCCGGATACCCAATTTGCTATTTTCAATACCTATACCCAACCCTAATTTATGTAATATAAAGAGGGTCGGGTACCCGACCTGGTTAATACCCGAAAAAACCAGGTATTAAAATTCGGGTGCCCGGTCGGGACCGGGTAGTTGTAGGTAGTTCGAGAAATACAAGCCCGGTGTTAGTAAGTGTCATTTGAAATGTCTTAAACATAAAAAAATATCTTATTTATTTACACTCACTGGATTGCTATTCAAATAATGACTATTGACTAAGTGTGATTGGATCACATGTTCGATTCAACTGCCTTGCCTCGACCGAATTTTGAAAACCCTACTAAAAAGTAACAGGTATCACAGTGTTCCAAAACATATGCTCTTACAAAAACTATAATGCAAATGGATGACTTGTAGCCTGATAACCACGGTTTATATGATCTGGAAGGAGAGAAATGCTCGTCTTTTTGGAGGAATTGAACACGGCAATGAGTGGATTATGAAACAAATCAAAGATGTTGTTAGCATTAGATTATATGCGTGGTTGAAAAATTGTGATAATGTCGAAATAGTCGATAGTTTGAACTCTTAAAAGGGCTCGATCCCGGGTTGTTTGTGTTGTTTAGTGTGTTCTTTTGTAAGGTTTTTGTCTCTTTTATTCCCTATATGTATGAATAAAAGCCACAATCTTACAAAAAAAAAAAACTATAATGCCAAAAGTACTTTTGTTGGTCCACATACCAATTTAGGTGAAACCGAAATGATCAGTGGACGATCTCATATATATATGGCACGAAACTTTGGACGCAAATGTAGATTTGATAAATTCAATATTTTTAATGTATGCAATTTTTGAATATTAATATAGATTTTTTTTTTTAAATATGTTGAATAGGAAACTTAATTTGTAACATATATAACACTCATATACAAAAAAAAAAACATATTCATAAATAATGAGAGTGATTTATATGACCTTCAGTTCACTGATGTTCTAATAATTGAGAGGTTTTAGAGTAGTGTAATTGAATGGTGGGTTCTAGTTTCTTAGATTAGTATTAATGTAATAGTGGTTACATGCCTAATAAACTAGATTGAAACTTTAACAAAAAAATTATCAGTCTTCTTTTTGATAGTGTTTTAATGTTTATGTATTATGCAAATGTTCTAATGGACGTATATTTATGTATTATGTCCTTTTGTGTTTATTCTATATATGTATACACTTCTACTTCAACAAATCTAATGTCAATAAAATAGTGAAGTGTTAAAATTTGGGCCTGGTGCAAAGGACTACTTTTGTTGCAAGAGTATTTTCATTTCTTTAGAGTGATAAACTTCTACAATACTAATATTCGGAATATACAATCCATTAATTGTGTATGGTGACGCAAACTTCTTTTTTGGGTAGATTGTGGCTTTAAGTGTATCTAACCACTGACAAAAGTACATACTTATCTCAGAATAAAATATAAGCTCCACAGATACAACTATGTTCAGTTTGAACTCACTTATTTTTCTACTAAAAAAGGAAGTCTATCTTATTAACATGTGAAGTTTTCGTGATGTGTGAACCAACGAATTTAGGTGTAAGTAACAAAATACAATGCGAAAAATTGGATGGTGTATCTAATTACTATAATGTGTATAACTAGTAGATTCACGTTTCCAATTTCTTATTACACCCAAATTCAATTAATTAATTCATATACTAAGATAAATTCACACTTTTATAAACAACTCAGTTCAAAGCTAAATTAGTTGTAAATCTGAAGGGATTTTTCATCGAGGCACACATAATTAGGAGTGAATATGAGCGGGTACCCGCTCCAAAAATTGGGAAGCGGGGCCGCTAGGCAACGATTCCTAAAATTTAGAACCGGAACCAGAACCGCTAGGCAACGGTTCCTAGGAATTAGGAACCAGAACAGCCGGTTCCAACAACGGTTAGGGGTACCAGCTTAGCTATATATTTTTCAAAAGTCAATTTTTTTATTAAGTAAATAAGTGGGATGAAGAATATATGCTATTTTTTCATACATAATTCATGAATAAGATATAGCTAAAACTAAAATCAAAGACAAAAAAGAAAGAGACAACACATAGTATTTGTCTACATTGCATAGAAATTAAGCAAACATTAGATTCCATAATCTTATGAATTGAGATTATGATTATAAGGCTTGCAAACATCCTGAGGCTGACAAAGTTTATTTTTGAAAGTAAAATTTCCATGACATCACAAGATAATTTTCAAAAATTAAACTTACTGATATCCGCTATAAGCATATGACATGCTATTGATAACAACACCAGCATCATGCGATGTGCTCATCATATCAGAAAACTTTTGGTCATCATCATTGTTGTTAGTGTTGTTGTGGTCATCGACGCCATTGTTAAAGTTTAAGTTCCCTTCATTAGCAAAATTATTGTAGGCAACCTCAAAAGAAACTTGTTCTTGGCCATTTGCCATCTCAAAACCATGATTGGACCTAGTATCTTGTAAATGGCTTGAAGCATTTACAATAGGCAAAGAAAGATGTTGATTACTAGTGACTTCAAAGGGAAATTGGTCTTAGAGATTTGACATCGCATAACCATTTTCGCACTCAATGTATTGGATTGACTTAAGACATTTGTAGTAATAGGCAAAGAAAAAGGACAATTACTTGTAGTTGCAAACAGAAGTTGCTCTTGGGCATGTGGCATCACAAAACTTTGGTTGGATATGAAAGCTAGAGGTTGATTGGAAAGACTTGTAGATTGATATGAAAGCTAACAAATCTCCCATACATTGTTAATAATGGAGCTAGGGAAGCATGTCTTATGAGAAAAATGGACAGTTTTTGAAAGCATTTGAATAACTCACAAATATATATATGATCTTGAGGCTTGTGGTATTCTCTATGATGACGATTGTAGTAGATGAATACCAAAAACTTTTTCAGATGATCCATCTCAAGTTGTAGGCTTTATCTCAAAGTTCAAAGAATTGAGCGTCATTGATCAAATAAAAAAAAATGCTAAATCATGTGACATGTTTAATAGAAAGAATCAACAAATGTTGTCAACAACACAATATGTTATCAGACCATAATAATAATAATAATAATAATAATAATAATAATAATAATAATAATAATAATAATAATAAATCTTGTCCAGTCTATGCATCAAACCTTTTAGGAGAAAAAATTGAGTTTTAGTGATCTCTTGGTATGGGATCTTGTGGTATTCAACAAATTTGTAGTAATAGGCAAAGAATGAAAGGGGACAATTACTTGTGGTTGCAAACAGAAGTTGCTCTTCGGCATGTGGCATCCCAAAACTTTGTTTGGATATGAAAGCTAGAGGTTGATTAGAAACACTTCTAGTAACTGACAAAGAAAAAGAAGATTACTTGGGACACCAAAAGAAAAATGTTCTAGTTCATTTGGCATCATAAAACGATGGCTGCCTTAGATCCTAAATCTCGACATGGATTTGAAACATTTGGAGTAAAAGGTAGAGAAAGAGGATGATTACTTACCTCTTTAACTGATGTAAGATTACTAATCTCTTAAAATTGACTATTTACCAATTTGTTGAATTCACAAGATCCCATACTGAGAGATCACTAAACCTTAGTTTTTTCTCCTAAAAGGTTTGATGCATAGACTGGACAAGCTTATTTTCTTGATTAGGCTCTGATAACATATTGTACTGTGTTGTTAACAACATTTGTTGATTCTTTCTATTAAATGTGTCACATGATTTAGCATTTTTTTTATTTGATCAATGACGCTCGATTCTTTGAACTTTGAGATAAAGCCTACAACTTGAGATGGATCATCTGGAAAAGTTTTTGGTATTTATCTAGAACAACCATCGTCATAGAGAATACCACAAGCCACATACAAGATCATATATATTTGAGAGTTGTTCAAATGCTTTCAAAAATCTGGCCATTTTTTTCGTAAGACATGCTCTCCCTAGCTCCATTATTGACAATGTAGGGGAGATTTGTTAGCTTTCAAAATCAACCTACAGGTGTTTCTAATCAACCTCTGGCTTTCATATCCAACCAAAGTTTTGTGATGCTACATGCCCAAGAGCAACTTCTGTTTGCAACCACAAGTAATTGTCCTCTTTCTTTGCCTATTACTACAAATGTCTTAAGTTAATCTCAAGACATTGAGTGCGAAAAGGGTTATGCGATGTCAAATCTCCAAGGCCAATTTCCCTTTGGAGTCACTAGTAATCACCATCTTTCTTTGCCTATTGTAAATGGTTCAAGCCATTTACAAGATACTAGGGCTAATCATGGTTTTGAGATGGCAAATGGCCAAGAACAAGTTTCTTTTGAGGTCGCCAACAATAATTTTGCCAATGAAGGGAACTTTAACTTTAATAATTTTGCCACAACAACAATAATAACAATAATGACCTATTTGTTTTCTGATATGATGAGCAAGTCGCATGATGCTGAGGTTGGTAGCAATAATATGTCATATGACAACGACAGATTTCGTTAGGTTTAATTTTGAAAAATTATCTTGTGATGTCTTAAAAAAATTACTTTCAAAAATAAATTTTGAACAACTTCAGAATCTTTTTTTTTTTTTTTTTTGCAAGCAAAATTAGTAGTTTTTATTCTTCCATGAAGGGGAGGAAAAAAACAAAGAGCTTACAAAAAAGAAGAAACCACTAGGGAGCTTACATATTAAGGAATTCTACAAATTCCTCACTAGCACTATCATTGAGAAAGCTAAACATTCTGACACTTACAAAAAACTTAGCTTTGAACACCAACCAATCTAGACTATGTTCTTCATTTCCGAAGATCCTGGAGTTTCTCTCAAACCAGATCAAGTAAACTGTAGTAGTGAGGCTACATTTCAGCCACTTACTCTTCCAATGTTTTCTTGTAGCTTTCCTGCATATCCACCTTAAGCTACCTGTAAGTGACTTAGAGTCGAAGTTTAAATGCAACCAACCCTTCATTCTGCTCCAAAATTCCTCTGAGAAGGGGCATTGGAAGAAAAGATGCTGATGAGATTCAAGATTGGCCTTGCATAGGCTGCATCTGTTGACAATAACCAGACCTCTCTTCATCAAATTATCAATAGTAGGCAGAGCATCTTGGCAAGCCAAGTTGGCCATAAAACTGTGTTTGGGAACACAGATTGCATTCCAAATGATCTTATACCTCTTTTGCTTCCTGTACTTCTTCCTAAAGAATTCATAAGCCTTGGCCACATGAAATTTGTCCCCTTTACTCCATGACAGAAGAGTCTGTTTTGCTTGATCTGCTGAGACATAATGATCCAGGATTTCATCCCTAACTTTGATAATTCCTTTCCAGAGTTCTGAGTCCTGATTTCTAGCACTGACATTCCAAATAGACTGATTTTTAAGGACATACTTCCTTATCCATTCAGTCCAAATGCTCTGAGAATCAGTCTGTAGGTACCAGAGCCATTTAGCAATAAGAGCCTTATTCCACCCCAAAATCTCCTTGATATGAAACCCTCCTTCAATCCTAGGGGTACATGAGCTAGCCCAGCTTTTAAAAAGCAGCTTTCTCTTGCCTGCAGGGATGCCCCAGACAAAATCCTTGCAAATTTGATTAATCTTCTTGATAATGCCCTTGGGAAGCAAGATGCTAGAACACCAGAAGTTCTGCATCCCAAAGATCACAGAATTTACCAGTAGGCACCTTCCTGAGTAAGACAGCAGCTGATTACTCCAATGCATGATTTTAGCTTTCATTTTACTCACAAGGACTCCATACATGTTAGAGATCAGCCTAGAGTTGTTGAGTGGAACACCAAGATATCTGAATGGGAAAGAGCCTTCAGAAAAGTTAGATTCCTGAAGAATTTGACTTCTCAGCTCATCCTGAATGCCACCAAAATAAATTTCAGTCTTACTAGGGTTAGCAGTAAGACCTGAAATCTCTGCAAAACAATTCAGACAATCCCCAACAGCCTTAACAGAAGGAGAATCTGCCCTGGAGAAAATCATCAAATCATCTGCAAATATTAGATGAGTAAGCTTCAATCTGACACACTTAGGGTGGAAGGAGAAATTAGGATAATTGGGCAGCTTCCTAAGCAATCTTGTCAGCATTTCCATACCCATTACAAAAAGATAGGGTGAGATGGGATCACCCTGTCTTACACCACTTTGCCCTTGAAAAAACCCCTTATTATTCCCATTAATCTTGATGGAGAACCATGTTGAAGTTACACACACCATTATTAACTTGGTAAAAGCAGGGGGAAACTTGAAGATTTGCAGGCATCTCTCCAGAAAATCCCAACTAAGGGAATCAAAGGCTTTTCTAATGTCCACCTTAATCAGACATCTTGGAGAGATATTTTGCTGGGCATAACCTTTCACCAAGGCCTGAGATAATGCAACATTTTGGAAAAGATTTCTGCCTTTAGTAAAAGCTGCTTGTTCATCTCCAATGATAGTTGGTAGAACAATTTTTATCCTTTCAGCAAGGAGCTTACTGATAGTTTTATAAACAGTGGTACAGCATGAAATGGGCCTGTAATCCATGACAGAAGCTGCATTTGGTTTTTTTGGGATAAGGGTGATCAAGGTTGTATTTACCTGTTTGAGCATTCTCCCAGTTTTCAGAAAATTCTGAATGGCAAAGCAAAAGTCTTCTTGAATAATATCCCAAGTGGTTTTGAAAAACCCAGCAGAAAAACCATCAATGCCAGGGCTTTTGTTGGAATCAATACTGAAAAGGGCTTTTTTTATGTCCTCATTGGTGAAGGGTGCGTCTAACATCTCTCTCTGACTGTCAGTGATGGTATCCCCACTCAAATCATAACTGTTCAGGTCCATAACCTGCTTCTGCTCCCCTAAAAGACTTTTATAATACCTGATAAAAGCATCACAAATGTCATCCTCCTCCTTATGCAGATTCCCCTGATCATCAATGATTGAGCCAATATTATTGTGGTGAATTCTTTCAGCAATTTTGCTGTAAAAATATCTTGTACTACAGTCAGCTTCTTTCAGGTGAATAAGTTTAGCTCTTTGTGTAAGCATGCTTAACTCAGCTTTCTTGAGCTTGCAAAATCTCTCTCTCAACATATGCTCCTTTTCCATTAGATCAGCATTCATAGGCTGTTTTTGAAGTTGAGATTGGCAGGACATAAGATCCTCTTTGAGCCTTTGAACTCTGATAGAAAGGCTTGAGAAATGTTGTTTGTTCAGCTTCCTAAGAGCTTTTTTCACATTCCCCAGCTTGGCAATTGGTGTGCCTTGAACCTCTATACACCAAGCATTCTGAACAATATTTCTGAAATCATCATGCAATTCCCAGCATTTCATATACTTAAAGTTTTTCTGAATTTTAGCCTGGTCTGATATATGCACACAAATAGGACTATGATCTGAGACTCCAGGATTAAGCACATCAGCAAAAGATACAGGAAATTTACTAAGCCAGAGGGGGTTAATTAAAGCCCTATCCAATCTTGACCATACCCTATCAGCCCCATCTTGATGATTAGACCATGTAAAATCACCCCCATTGCATCTGATATCCTCCAGCTCACAAGCCAGCATACAATCCTGAAACTCCTCCATCCCTCCTGTGCTCATATTATGTGAACTGATTCTCTCATCAGGTGATCTAGTGATGTTAAAATCACCCATGACAACCCATGCATCACTCATACTTCTAGATATATCAGTTAATTTCTTCCAGAGCTCCACTCTCTCCTGTCTTGCATTACTACCATAAGCAACTGTTAAATAGAAGGTATCATGGTTATGCAAATCCTCAATCTTACAATGTATAAATTGGGCATGCTTATCAACCTCCTCAACAATCACATTTCCTGATTTCCACATAATCCAAATCCGGCCATTATAATGGCAGGAATTATTATTGATGACATTGTAACCTCTGAACTTATTATTGACAATACTCTGAAATTTCTTCTCCTTTATTCTGGTTTCCAAGACTCCTAAAACTTCTATCCTATTGGCCAGCATGAGGCTCTTAACCTCACACTGCTTGAGACCTTCATTGAGGCCTCTTATATTCCAGGTAGCTATTTTCATACAGAGGAAGGATCAGGTGGCTTGCCAACCTTATCTGCAACCATTCCTTCCTTAGCTAACTCCAGAAAAGCATTATCCAAGACTGTATTTGGAACGCCAGGTGTGTGAGCAAAATTTTTCCCCATCATCCTACTTTCACCACTTCCCTTCTTCGAATTCCTTCTCTGAGATTTGCTGAGAAAGATCTTGAAACCCAAGTCATCATTCTTCTCAATTAATTCCGATGGTGGTGGGGGAGTACTAGGATTAGTAGCTGGTGGGTCAGGTTCAATAAGAGATCCATCAACTTCTAAATTCTTGTCAGACACTCGATCACACATCACCTGAACATTTTCCTGTACCTTATCAGCATTCTCAGTACTTGCAGGTATTGTCTTAGGCCTGTAAGCCCTGTTGATCACTTTTGGAGGAGGTTTCTGCAGTTTACAACTTCAGAATCTTTGCAAGCCTTATAATCTCAATCTCAATTCAAAAGATTATGAATCTAAAGTTTGCTTAATTTGCCCTGCAATAATGTAGACACATATTATGTGTTGTTTATTTCCTTTTTGTCTTTGATATTATTTTTGCTATGTGGCTTTTTTATTTTAAGAAGTGGCCAAAACTGACACACTTTTGTTCAAGGTCATTTTGGACACTTTATTGTAAATAGCCAGTTGTAATCAAGAACTTGCCATTGTAACACCCCCAAATTTTATTGACATTTAAATTTTTTTTATTATTAAAAATGTAAACAAGATTTTAGGTAATCAAGAGGTGTCACTCCGCACTCGAGTCAATACTCGAATGCAAGGAGAAATGACATACAAGGCAATAAAATATCTAATTGGTATGTAGTGGCCTTATTAAGTTCAATAATACAATTACATTAATCCGAAAATCTCTAACTAAAAACCAAATAGTCTAAATTTATCATACTCTGCGGTGAATGAATGTTTGAGTTTATTCTATCCAACTCACCCTTATGATAGTCAATAGTCATCCCTCCATATACATCCATAGCAGCATACTTGTGGTGGATTTCATGCACAAAAATCACAATGGAAAAAGTCATAAAATTGAGTGAGTAGCTTGACATGAGAAATCCAAAATACATACCTGACTATTGAAAGTCTTTGAGCTTGGCTTTGGCAAAAGAGGCATTTCGCCCCCTACACTTTTTGCAATTGTGCAATTAGACACCCTAACTTTTAAATTTAGCAATTTAACCCCATATATTTTCAAGATGAGAAATTTACTCCCTTTTACAGTTTTCCAACTAACAGTGTTTAGAAAATTCTTTTCAATAGTAACCATGACAAATAAAAAATATTTTCTTAATATTATATATTTAGTGGTCGTTTGGTTGCCTTTTTAAAAGACAGAAATTCTAAACTCCCATGAATTACATATTATCCGAGTTGTTTGGTTGCCCATAACTAAAACAAATGGAGGAATTGGAAATTCCATGGGAAAATGAAATTCCCACATAATGGTGGAATTTGCTGACCAACTCCCCCTCGGTATTTCTGAATTCACCCATCAACTTTGTTCAAAAATTACAAATTTGTCCCCCAAATAATTAGAAAGGTCAATTATTAAGGGATATAATAGTAATTACAAATTAAAAATAGGGGAATTGGATGGGTGCAACCAAACAGATGGTGGAATTTAATTCATGGGAAATTCAAATTCCTTGATGTTCACCAAACAACTTGAATCTATTTCACATGAATGCTATTTAGAAACTAAATTAATGGGGTATGTAATTTCGTACATGAATTAAATTCCTACATGAACCAAACGATCACATTTATATACATTGCATCTACATTCTTTTATACATTTGTAGAGTCAAGTAAACCAATAAGAACAAGAAAACTTTCTCCATGGTTGTTAGAGAGGATAAAGGCTGCAACGATGATGAAAAAAAAATCAAGTCACATAGATCATGAACATATTATCATGATTCAATTTAACAAAAAAGTAACTAATCCATGCACACGTTGCTGCATCATCATAAACTAATAGCTACAACCCACTTATCAATGTAACAAATTTACAAGAAATTGCAGACCCACAAAAAGGAAAAGGTATAAGATTGAATTGCTACATTTAAAATTTAGGCTATCCAATTACACAATTGCTAAAAGTGTAGGATCTTTATCATTATTGATGTAAGTGCCGTTTGGCGATAATATTAATGAATTTTCGTTTATTTCAAAAAGAAAAAGTGTAGGGGGCAAAATCTATCTACCTTATAAGGAAACCTCCCGGCTTAAGATGCACAATTAAGAAATGACATCTTATCTTAAAATTTAGTTGCACTACAAGCTCTATCTATTTTGGTATATTATTCTTTTTAAAGTTGTTCACAAAAAAGTGTTAGGTTCATGGATAATATGATGATCCTTAATAAGTAATTATCGAATCGATTATTTGTGGTTTTCACTTTTCAACATGTTGGGAAGAAAATCGTTTACAAGAAAGAAGCGGAAGAGACTATTCGACAAAAGGTAAACACCACTAGTCCCGAAACTTTACTAGGAGGACACACTAACATATCCCGAACTCAAGTTTATAACAAAAAAAAATATTTAATCTAAAATCCCAAACCAACCGAAATTGACGCAAAACCAAATTGAATTGACAAATTTGTCTCCCAAGAGGCCAAGTCCCCAAGGTAGTATTAACTGATTTTGATAATCCCTACTCGACCTGAAATATGACAATATACCATAATCTATACTCCCTCTGTCCCAACTCTAACGCCCCGTGGAGTATTTGTAGTCATCATTGCATCGGGCTTCCCGCTGAAGGATGTGTTCAAGTCGCTTCTTTTCCGCTTTCAAGCGAATAATAAAAATTGATATAGTAAGTTAAGTGCACCTTGGCTATACAGAGGAAGCTGCCTACAGTGGATAACATTGTTCCAGAGGACTGGTCTTAGTGAATAGATGCTGCCTGCGCAAGAATGAAGCTGAGTCAAGTGCTCATCTTTTCTTTGAATGCAAGTTTTCGAGAGACATCAGGAAGGAAATGCAGGCATGGATGAATATTAGTAGACAGAGCTGGAGTCTAAGAAGAGAACTTAACTGGTTTTCCTACAGGAGCAGGAGGAAGGATTGGAGAACTAAGTTGCAAGTTTGCAGCTTAATTGCCACAGTATATGCAATCTGGCAAGAAAGAAACAATAGACTTTTTGTAGAGAGGGAGAAGAACATCCAAGAGATCATTAGGCATCTAAAGTTCGTGATTAGTGTGAGGATGTTTGCTTGGGCTAATAACCTTGTGCATAATGACATAGTGGAATGCTTAAATAGTTAAGCTAGTGGTTTTATTTTTTTGTAAGTCTTTACGGAATTTTTTCCCGATATGGATGAATAAAACTCCTAACTGATTACTTGCAAAAAAAAAAAAAGTTAAGTGGGATAATATTAGGGAAAATGAAGAGAGTGATAAGGCTATATTTATCGGTTTCGACATGGAGGGAGTGCAATGAAATCACACGTGAGAAGTATTAATAAAAAAACATTTTCATGGCATTTGTCTTGGCATTTCTTTGAATGCATGCCCCAGTACTCCACATTTCCCTTAGAACATCTCCAATACTAAACTATAAGCATTATAGTTTGTAGTTGACATGTAGGATCCATGTAGGAGAGAGGTGATGAATAAGCATCCTGACTAAATTACACTATTTCCTTTGTAATGCCAAAGTACAAGTAATGTAGTTTCAAGTGAAATCTAAAATAATTTTAAAATATAAATAAAATGATTTTTTACTCTGCTTTTTATTATTCCCTAAAATCTCAAGCAGTGTTGTTTGGTGGAGCTACATTGCTTGCCGGGATACAACTATGAAAAAAAAGAAATACTGCTGATGTCATCTGCGCACAAAGCTAAACTACAACAAAAAATAACATTGGAGATGCTTTTAGCACTCCTGCTTTCCCATTGCATGTCCAATAGACATGAGCCAAGTGGCAGATCATTTTTACAAGGTAAATATAATATTTAATTGTACATTTTTCAACAAAGTGTATAAATTATATCATTATTTTTATTTTTTTATTTATTTACAAATAGAGACCAGTCTTGATATATTTTTGGAGCAAAAATATATGGATCATAACTCATAAGACTACCATTGATAAACGCAAGTCTAATAACCGATTTAGATCTAAATCGATAATTCGGAATAGACTGGAGTGACCTCATTTTGCCAGGGCCTTTTCTCTGACCAGATCTGTGATGCTGCAATTTAGGAACAATTTTTTTTTTTTTACTACAATAAAAATTAAATAAAATCTCAAGTGATCCGCCATTTATGAAAACATATAATTATTACAAGATTCCCTTTGCTTACCACAAATATGGATTAACCCATTAATAGAAAAACATGATTTCCTGCAACTTTTTGCTGATTCCATCAGATTATGCGACGTATGTGGGCATTTTGCACCTGATTCACCCACGTTTTCAACAATGTTTCTTTTCTGATATAAAAAGGGTTTTGCATCAGCCTGTTTATTCTACCAGAAAACCCAAAAATGGATGCTTCTGATAAAATGGGAGTTGCAGTTTCAGGAAATGGTGAAATTTCCACACACATTTTTTCATCTGAAGTAGTGAATCAGTATGGTCAATTGGTGGGTGAATTTAGCAAATTGGATGATGAACTCTGGCTTTCTGCTCCTGATGATGTTGAACCCATGGCATTTTCGAATGATGGGTTTCAATTGGATCATGTTTCATCTGTGAGTTTTTTTTTATAAAGATTTTGGCTTTTTCTTGAAGTTTTTAGTTAAAATTATGTGATTTAATGTTAACTGGTAAAATGGGTCTGATTTGATGATTTGATTGCTCATGAATCATGATTCATAAGATAATGTTTGTGATGTATGTCAGGTGGATGTTGTCATACTTTGAGTATTTGGATAGAAATGGTGAAATTTGATTGAAAGTTGCAAACTTTTGTAGATATATTGATGGGAAATCATCACTTGATAAGAGTTTTTGAAATTATCCCTGTAAGTTTCTAGGTTTAGGGGTTAGGCTGTGGATATTGGATCCTCTGAATACCACTTTGAGAGTGTGATTCTTAGTAATTTCAAATTAACGATTTTTGGCAAAGAGGGATCTTAGGAAGAATGAAAGTCCACTTCATAAGTCGTGGGTCCATCCCAAAACCAATTGGCAGTGGAAGGAGTGACTTCTTAGCTTATAAAGTCGTCAACTTTTTCTTATCTATCAATGTTTGACACTGCACATCAATGGGATGGGAGTTCCTTAATACATTCTTCATGTTTTTGATCCTGTTGTGGACGATGATTCCGCTCTCAAAATCTGCTGGTCAAGGTTTGGCATAAAGAGCTTGCAAGTCATGGTATATAAGCCGTTAAATACATTTCATTGTTAGACAAAAATGATTTGCTTCTAGAGTACACTATGAGATGGATTGATTAATAGTTCAAGGATGAGAAAGATAGGAATATAGGATAGGGCTAGGTGAAAAAGGCCACCTTGGTATATTTTTTGCTTCCATCAATTATGTCAAGGCAAACTGAAACTTACGATGTCTTATACCTGGGTTGTTTCCGTCACTTGGCTGATTTATAACGTACTTTGTATGTAAAATCCCTTGGTACTGGTATTTCTGCATTCTGGTGGCGCTTACCTTTTTACCACTTGATATGCGCTCTAACTAATTCTTTTTCTACGTGATTAAGTTCTTCGTATTTGTTAGTTCCTCCACCTTACTTTGTTTCTCTTTCGTAATCTTCTTTCCTTTCTCACCACTTTTAAACCAAAAGAAATAGTCTTCTGTATACCTGGTATGGCATTTGGCCAAATCACTGTTCTCGTCTAACAATTCCGCTTCGTCCACAATAGAGTTCCACTCTTTAGGTCATAACTGGTGTTAGGTTAAGGATAAAACTTACAGAAGTATACCCTCTTTCATATTCATATCGGTTTCTTACTTTCTCACACATAAATTACTGCCGAGAAAACATTTATCACGGACAGTAGTGCCTCTGCTTGTCTAACAGTCTGAGCCTGTATGATGTTTCAACTATTATCAGACGTGTCTTACACATTATGATGTAAAAATATCTTCATCACTCTACGTGACAACACTCACAAGTCATCATTTTTGAGTCATTCACTTTCTATGATACCTTTTCCCCAATCTGGTTCTATTGCCGGACTAACCTCTAGCCATCTGGTTTAGATTATATTCCTCTAATTCAGATTCAGGACTCAACAATTATAGTTTGGAAGTCTTTATTTAGATGTTTTTATCCTTTTATGGCTGGTTTCTTTTCTGTAAATCACAAGTTTTTCTCTGAGATTTCGAAGTTGAAACACATGTTTCTGTATGCGGAAAAAAAAAATCTTCAATTTAAGCAATAGGATCTACTCCTACCCCCCCCCCCCCCCCCCCAGTGAAGTTCCTTTTGTGCAGACTTATATAAGGCTTATCCAATGATACTTTCTGCTGTTGTTACAAGGTTGTTTATCACAACATACTTGTCTGGTTAAAAACAATGCAGTTCTGACTTCTAAAAGTAGTCGAGAAAATTGTTTTGTCTGATTTGGTGAGTGTCGCTGATGTCCATCCAAGTTAAGGTAGTTCAGACATATCGAGCAAGATATTCTTATATCCTTGCGTCCTGCATTTTAAAGTGTATTGTAATATCTTTGTTCTTGGATTAAAATGAAGTGACTCAGTGTAATACGGTGTAATTAGATATGTTGTTTGATTAGCATCTACACAAGCAGTTCAACAGTATCGTTTTTAACAATCACTTGGTTTTGAGATGAAACCATCAAATCGAATGGTAAATTTAGAAGATAGGCAGACAATAGTTATTGAGAATCAACCATTATTAGTTTATAGCTGAGCCTATCATCTAGTTGATTTTGATATTTGCTGACATGTATACATTTACGTTTGAATCTTACTTGTAGTTGTTGACCTTGTTATTTTCGTGTTATCTTACCAAAATCCTTTGATTTCCTTCTAAAATCTGCTGTAGTTTTAACTGGATTTACTTTAGAAGTCTGGAAACACAGCCTACAACTTGTGCATATGTACAGACATTTTTCATCTGAATATTTTTATTTTCTATTGATCATCATTAAATTTTGGGACTTATTCTGGTTTTTCTCTTTTTTCTTGCTTCAGCATTTGCACGAACACATTGCTGATCTGCATTGTGCTGATAATTCAATCACTAATGGAGGTATGGCTTCTGCGGTAAACAACTCGTCCTTCTTGAATGATTCTTCTCAAAGCCAATCTCGCACCTTAAGCCCAGTTTCTGTTCTTCCAAGGAGATCATACTCTAAGGAGACAACATTTGTCATAAGACGTGCTCGGAGCAAACAATGTCCTCGCTCTAGATCTTCTGGTACAGAGGCAAGCCAGCTGTGTCAATCAGAAAATTATGTGGAGCGTTTTGTTTTGGATGAAACAGATTCATACCCAGGCAGGATGTTGCGAACAAGGAAAGTCAGTGATTTGCTTCAGTTGCATTCTACAGAGGAAAACTACTCTAACGCAGGAACTGCCCTGCATCAGAGGTCACCAACAGAAGAAGTCAAGAGATGCGTGCATTGTGAAACAGCACAAACCCCTCAGTGGAGGGACGGCCCAATAGGACGTAAAACACTCTGTAATGCATGCGGAATCCAGTACAAAAAAGCTTTGCTTTCTGCTGATTACCATCCCTTGAGTATTCAGAAGCGGCGGAAGAAAGGATCCAAGAAATGTGTTCATTGTGATGCAACAAAGACCCTACAGTGGAGGAACGGGCCCAGAGGACCTAAAAGTCTCTGTAATGGATGCGGAATCTGGTACAAAAAATACTTGCGTGCTATTAAATTCCACTCCTCGAGAGCTCCAAGATCTGATGCTTCCCTACCAACCAAATTGCCCAAGATGCTGCAGGAGAATTTTGAAAAGATCGCTGAAAAGAACCCACCTTCCAATCAATATCAGATGAAAGTTCAGAAGACGAGAGTGGCCGAGAATGGAGACATAGACCGTGATTGTGGGAGGAAAGGGACGACCATTCAGGATATAACTGAGAAAACTGATGATATGCGCGATTCAGGTTCTAATCACAGGAATGGAAAGCCAATTTTTATACCAATCCCAAGGAAGGAACTGCCTAAAGCTATGGTCAAGAAGTGTGATCATTGCGAATCCACTAATACTCCACAGTGGAGGGAGGGTCCGAACGGGCGCAATACTCTCTGCAATGCATGTGGTGTCCAATTCAAAAAAGGAAGACTGTTTCCTGAGTACCGTCCTCTAAAGAGTCCAACTTATGACCCTTCTCTGCACTCCCATTTGCCCAAGACAGTTGAAAAGATGAGAATGTGCAAAATCAGCGCTGAACGCGCAAAATCTGGAAACAATGAGCATGCAGCATAAATTATCTCAAAACTTTCAAGCAACAGCTTGAGCCACCTTTCCCCAGCAATTGATAAGGGAGGATGGGTAAATCATCTCTTTTTCTTTTTTTTTTCTGCTTCCTCAGAAGTCAGGACTCTAAGAGTAATGCCCATATAGTTTTCTGCTTTTCGTCTTGGCATTTCAAGATATTTCTTAGGTTTTGTTTCAAAAATCTAGAGCCAGGGCTGTTAGCAGCTTACAGCTATATACTTAAATTAAGTAGTTCAGAAGAACGTCATATGTGAAAAGAGGAGGTGTATACTTAGGGCTGAACATCTGATTGTATCTTCTTGTCTGTGATTGTCATCGCATTGTAGCATCATGTAAAAGGCAGTTAGTGAAAGTTGACATAAGACCTATTAAATGAATAAGATATAGTGTATTTTGAATCACCATTGTCATTGTGCAGATCTACTGTATCAGTAGCGTGTTAAACTCTGGAAGGATTAATGTGAGCCTGCTAACTATATTTCATGTGTGCAGATATTCTTGAACAATTGGACATTACTTGTGGACTAAAATAACTGTCCTTTTCTTTGTATTGCTATCTAGAAATTATTTTCCCTGCCTTAAACTAGCATAAGGGCGGAGTTGAAGTTGCGGAGGGGAGATCATGTTGGAAAATTTCCCTTCCACTGAAGGGTGTATACCCTCACCAAATCAGCCACAAGATCACAGAAAACCCTTGTCTTGGAAACTTTTGATACAATCATCAAACATCTGAGAAATAGGCTTAAAACTAGGATGTCCCAATTGCAAGATCTTGGTTGTATCCATGCAGTGAGGCTTGTTATCGCCTTGCTGACCCCCGGGCCTGCAATGATAGTAAGATAACTCTGGTCATATATTGGACCTGCATTATTCTTTGCATTAAAATCAGTAGTAGTAAGTAGTGTTACTTGTTCTCATATGGGTAAGAAGGATATTTTGCTCTCAGCATCTCTATGATGTCTGACCAGTGAGCCACTGAGGCCGAGCAAATAAGCCTCCCTGTTGCTGTGCTTTCTTCCATTGCTAGGACATGTGCTGCTATTGCATCGTCAATGTGAACAAACCCTATTGCCTGGTTTGGATATTCACCTATCGCACCTGTGCAGCATCACATTAATCGCCCTCAATGTTAATCTTTTGTTCCCTCAGGTGTCAGTTTTTGACATGAAACAGGATTTGAGAATCTTACCTTTGATTATTCCCAACACGAGTAGCTGTGTGCTCGTTGGCTGAGGTGCAAGCAACGGACCAACGATGAATGATGGGTTCACAGCCACCAAGTCAAGGCCACTTTCTCTAGCCATCTGCCATGCTGACTGCTCAGCTAATGTCTTCGCGTAAGGATACCATAGCTTCAAAGGACAATAAGGTTAGAGTGTTAGATAATTGTAACTTTTAATTAACAGTAATAATCTGTTTTCATACAAGTTTCCGATACTAAAAATGTGCTGCATGCTTACATTATTTTTCTTGCAGTATTCAGGATCACTCCAGTGCGATTCATTAAGAAGAGTGACTTGGTCCAGATCTGCACGGTATCTTATTGCAGAACAGGAAGAGGTAAGTACAACTCTCTTAACGCTAGTCGCCTTTACGCAGGATTTCAGAACGTTTAAGGTACCATTTATACTTGGTTGGACCAGATTTGCCTGCACATCATGCAAAAATTCCTCAGGGGAACCCATCAAACAATTTGCAATCACAATAGAACTGAACACTGTTATATATAACTGCATAGTTAGTTAGTTAGAGAGGCTCAGTAAAGATATGTTACATAGACATTTTCATCATACGGCACAAGCACAGGTGCAGCAGCATGAAAAACACCATCAACCCCTTTTACAGCCTCATCAAAGCTTCCTTCTACCATCAGGTCTGCTTCCATGATTTTGAGTCGCTCTCGAGCTCCATTCATTTGCCATAGAAAACCTACTTTCTCCTCGTTCCCTGACTCACTTAAAATTAACTTTAAATTAAAAACCCTTCAAAAAATTTAAAAAAAAAAAAACGTTAGGATTTGTTTTTTTTTTTGGATCAACCTGGATCTCGGACAGTGGTTCGTACAGTGTATCCCCTCTCAAGCAACGATTTTATCAGGTAAGCCGCTATGAAGCCAGTGCCTCCGGTTACACAGTACTCCGGCATGGTTTATCTCTGTGATAAACTTGTGAATGAAAGATCCTATCTTTTGTTGGCCTAAAGACTTTGATGATGATGAGCTATATATGCGTGCATTATTGGCGATTTCAATATATAGGTCATGTTCTTGGCATTTCATCAGCATCATATATTTATTCTTGTTAGTGTTTGGGGGAGGTATTGTTTTACATGCATGGTAGGTTGGTCATGCATGTAATGTACTACTGCTACATACATTTTCTATTCCAATAATCCACGAAACGGGTGATCACAAGTGCTCAATAGTCTATAGTGAAGGCACCTTTACCAAGTTTTAGACACGCGTGGATTGCGGTCTTTCATCCAAATTTAATTAAATTCGCCAAAACTTACTCTATTTTGATGAAATAGAGGCGAGTTGTAATCACTAGATATAAAATGCACATCGGTAATATTCATTCAAGCTCAACTTATTAATTCATAAATATGTCACAACAAGGGCCTAAACAAATCTTCAACTTCTTCACAACCCTTCAACTCAACTCCACAAAGTTTCTCACCTCATGCATCATCCTCATCATCTTCATCTTAACCGTCTATTACAAGTCGTGGCCTCGAGCCTGTACTTAGTAGACTACGCTTGTTTCAAGCCACCGGTTACATGTAGGGTTCCATTTGCAACTTTCATGGAACACTCTAGGCTCATTGTCAAGGACCAAAGGAGTGTAGATTTCCAAATGAGGATCCTTGAACGGTCCGGTCATGGCGAAGAGACGTGTTTACCCTCGGAAATTCATTACATCCCTCCTAAGCCAGTGATGGAGGACGCTCTTCAAGAGGCTAAATTCGTAATTTTCAACTCACTAGACAACCTCTTTGCAAAAACCGGTCTTAACCCGAGGCTATCGACATCTATCTTGATAGTGCATTGTAGTTTGTTTACGCCTAGCTACACCTTCGCTTTCAGCCATGGTGGTTAACAAGTACAAGTTAAGGAGTAATATCAAGAGTTATAACCTCTCTGGGATGGGCTGTAGTGCCGGGCTAATATCAGTTGATTTAGCCCGGCATTTACTACAAGCCCATCCTAACTCAAACGTGGTTATTTGAAGTACGGAGATCATCACCCCAAATTACTATCAAGGCAAAGAGAGAGCAATGTACTCTCTAATTGTCTGTTCAGGATGGGCGGTGCCGCGATTTTTGTATCAAACAAGGCGGAGCACGTACGAGTTGTTAGAGACCTCATCATGGCTAGAGCAGGTGAAGCCCTAAAGTCAAACATCACTACCATTGGACCTCTGATCTGGTACTCCCTACATTAGAACAGCTCCATTTCCTACTTTCCTTAATTAGAAGGAAGCTCATTAGCCCGAAATGGAAACCCTACATACCGGATTTCAAGCAAGCCTTTGATCACTTCTGCATACATGCCGGCGGACGGGCGGTCATTGATGAGCTCCAGAAGAGCCTTCAGTTGTCATCTGAACATGTTGAAGCGTCAAGAATGACGTTACATAGGTTCGGGAACACGTCTTCGTCATTGTTGTGGTATGAATTGAGCTACATTGAGGCCAAAGGGAAGATGAAGAAGGGTGATAGAGTGTGGCAGATTGCATTTGGGAGTGGGTTTAAGTGTAATAGTGCAGTTTGGAAGAGTTTAAACAGTGTGGAAACTTGTTCTTTACATGATAGAAACCCTAAATGGAGTTTCATATTCCTGATATTGTTAAGCTTTTGAACTAATCTTAAAACAATTTTGGTCGTTTGGAGTGAGCTAGAATGCGTTGTCTCGTACCAATGTAAAATGTGTCACATCAACTATGTAGTAAAGTTGTGTTATCGGTAGTAAAATTTTATCTTTGGAATTAGCATAATACTTGTCTGAGTACTGTCAACGTAGTTGATGCCTTAATGATCAAGGGTTCCCCTTCTTAACCTGCAGGTCTGAGATTAGTTTTGACGTTACAGCATTTGCTGCTTATGGCATGTCAATTCTCTTTGGGTCCTAATGGGCCTATGTGGGGATGTGGGGTGCCATGGATCTTCCTAGGTCTAGAGATAAGTGTTGTCGTAATGGCGTCCCCTTTGGGCCATCAAGTCGAGCCTGTCGCATGCAAGTGTGGCTGGCCTGGTGTGACGTGGTTTGCAGGCTATTGCGCTTGCCCATGAGTTACCTAGTGCGCACCAAAAGGGCAGCATCTAGGGTTCTTACGTAACATATGTACTCCATAAAAAAAATACTAGTCTGAGTATTTCTATTAAACCACTCATCCTCTATTACGAACACATGTCAATGGTTGGAGTACTCGCTTGTACAATTTGGAGTCCCTTTCTAGACTCGAATTCGTCACTACCGTAGTTGAGCCCTTGGAAACGGCCACCAGTAAGGTCCGCTACCCTTAATCTTCAAAACGCCCGGCTTTATCTATAAAAAGGCGAAAGTGGTTTATAAGCCCTATACGTTTGCCTCTACGTGAAATCAACTCGCACAAGTTTTGATTGGAGCAATCAACCCCCACAACTTTCTCCTTGTGTGAAATCAAACACTCAGTCAAATTCTCACATAAAGATCCAATATCTCATCAATTTCTCACATAAAAATTCAATATTTCGTCAATTTGTCACCTACAATTACTAATATTTTACATAACTATTATTTTCTTAGTCCGATCAAGTAAATATTATATAAAAAAAAACTTTAACATACATAACACTAATATCTGGAATAATTTTGAAAAATATACGGAGTACATGGTAGATGAGAGACTTCAACGAGAATTTCTACATTTGAGATTTTCTTTTTCTATGTTCACGAGAATAATCACCGGGTATGTACTAAAGAACCAATGTTTTTTTTTGTTTTAAGAAAAAACTTTATTTATCCCTTCATTAACAAGAAAAAAAAACATCACAATTTAGTCATAGAGAAAGAACGTATTATACAACTGACATGGAGTATTAATTATTTTGGAACCATTTTTGTATAAATTAAATTCTTATTGTTAGATATTGAATATCTCATTTGAGATATAAATTGAATTTCTCACGTGACAAATCGACCAACGGTTTGATTTCACATAATTAGAAAGCTGTGGGGGTAGATTGCTCCAATCAAAACTTGTGGGGGTTGATTTCACGTAAAGGCAAACGTATGGGCTTTATAAACTACTTTCGCCTTTATAAAACCAAACACAATTTTACTACGGACAGTGTGAAATGAAATTATACTATTCTGATATAATAATATTTGCGAGATAATAATTTCGATTGTTTCTTCTAAAGCCAAGTGAATATAATTTTGTGATATTCACCGTATCTTACCATGCTCTCATATTCTCGGATATATTTACCTTAAAAGACACACCCGTCCGAACTTTGTAATAATTTGTTCAAATGATGTTCCCCAAATCCACACTTGAATTGAGCAGCACTTCAAGGGAAAAGTTCAAGACATTAATGAACTTGTCGCATAAGTCAGGTCAAAGTGGGTGAGACAACACAACACTTTGAACAAAAAAAAAAGACATCGAATGAATGTGAACAGCGCAGCAACAACACAAAAAAGTCATAAAAAGCGCGCATCTGCTTCTGCCCAACAAAACCCGTAAACACCCACATGCCAATTTCCATTATTTTCCCACCTTCTCACTCAATCTTCTTCTTCTTCACGTCTTCATCACTCTGATATCTCTCTTGAATAATCCATCGAACAGTATAGAACAGCAATGGGGATTGAGAAAGCGACGGCATTGTTGGAAGAAACCATTGAAAATGCGGGTGGGTGTGCGATCATCGACGGAGGTCTCGCAACACAGCTTGAGAAACACGGCGCCTCTATTAATGACCCTCTTTGGAGTGCCCTTTGTTTGATCAAAGAACCTGATCTTATTAAACGGGTATGTTATTCTTCTTCTTTTCGGGATTGTCGTGAAATGATTTAGGGTCGGCTAACTGTCAATCGTGGTATGGAATTGTCAATGTGCAATTATCATGGTTTTGCTGTTTTTTTTTTTTGTTTTTTTTTTACTGTTGATTGTGATTAATAATTGTGATTTATGATATGAAGTGAATCACTGACAGTACAAGTAACATATTCACTGAAATGTATTGCAGGTTCATTGGGAATATATGGATGCTGGTGCAGACATTTTGGTCACTTCATCTTATCAGGTTTGCTTTTAAGTTTTAATCATGCTGTGTTTGTAGACTGGTTCTTAAGCAACTTGCAAGTTGCAACATACGGATTACACAGCTCTCCCCGTTTCTTTTGATTCTTTACGTTTAGTTTGTATTTCTCTCACATATATGTTCAAACCAAACGTAAAGAATTCAATTATACGAGGCAGATGTTTTGTAGGGTTTCTGAAGTAGTATAAGCGTTACAATATTTGTTTTCCTGATTTTAATCAATGACACACCTACTACTTTTTTTTTTTTTTTTTTTTTGGGCATACATGTTGGGATGTAGGAGGTAGGTGAATTTGGGGTTGGTAAGGGGATATGTGAAATTGAACTTGTATTGCGGCCTTTTATATGTTAATTAACAACGTCTATCACTTTATTGTAAACCTTTATTTGGATGGATAAAATGTCTGGACTCTGGTTTAATGGAAACACATAAACATTTGTTGCAAAACTCTTGAATCGTGATCATGTATGGTGACAAAGTATGGTATGACGATGACAAATTGCTAAGTTTGTTGAGAAAAATGGTGTAAGAAAAGTGTAACGTGTACAGATAATATGGTTTGAATGTTGTGTTGCCTGCGAAAGGACTAGTAATGGCCAACAAGTAGTCATGTTGCTACATAGGCAAAGGCCTTTACCAGTATACTTTTCGAGTCTTGATCATCACTCCAACTCTTTTCCCATGCACCACCAAACTAGCTTTCTCCCTTACTATGGATCCGTCGGGGTTATATTTAGTTCCAAATATCGACCTTAATTATATAGTCTTTCATTTGGTAGAATTGTGAGAACCCCAACTCCCCCAAGTATCATTCTAAGGCCTTCAATTCATTAATCTAGTATTATCTCAGTCATGATACTATATACCTTGATAAAAACTTGTTGCTTTATCCGAGGAGACCAATTACTTCCATATGAAATTGACATTGGTTTTCTTAAACTTAGGATGCAAAGAGGAATACTTCTTCAACAACAACAACAACCAAGCCTTATTCCCAAAATGGTATGGGGTCGGCTAATATGAATCATCATCTGTAACCATAGGGATATTCCTTCACTGACAAGCATTTCCTATACACGACTCCTCGAGCCACCAAGGGAGACCTTTTCTGCAATCATTTAATGACTCCCCCTTACCGGAAAGCATAGTTGATAGTCCACTAGAAGTAAAATCTCCTTCTGCATAGCTGAGTCTCCTGGCTCGAGCAGTCGAGCATTCATGTTTCTACCAATATTTCTGATCATCTTCTTACTGCAATGTCAAACAGCACTCTCAACTGGGGGTAATGGGAGGCATCATGGGGATGAGACATTGAGACCCCTTAGCCTTAGTCAATGTCCAGTTTATCTAGACTCTATAAAAACCTCCTTTCTTCCATTTTCTTGTTTTTGGCTTCAGTGATGGCATTCATCTCTGCTCGGAGTTTGCTAGTAGGTGGCTAGTCATTCATATCGTCCAATTCTTCCCAGATATCCTATGTATTTCCTTGTAAAGAAGCCCCTAACTTTGCAGGGGCAGTGGGTTCAGAGTAACTCTTCTATACATCGAGCCCTTCTTCTTTAGGACAGGGTTCGTTCTTTGCGTGGTGTTTGGACCATCACAGTTGTAGATATTGCCTATCTTAAGTTTTCAGTAGCTTTTCTGACAGTAATATCATTAGGACATGGTTTCTTTCTGTTATGAAAACAAGTACTCCGTATCATCTACACAAGAAGTTTCTTCAGGGTGATAAAAAAAATGTTATTTCCATGCCATAGATTCAAGCTTAGTAATGGATGTAAACTTGATTTGGAACAAAAGTTATAAACTCTAAACATAAGTTGTAAATATCTTACTGCATTGGCATTCAACCTGCTGCCCCTAGCTCTAACACCATGTTTAGAATTATAGTCTAAGAGAGTAAAGTTGGCAGTAAAAACATGTATTTAAGTGTTGCCGGCCTTGACAGGTAGGTTTTGATTGGCTGAAATTCTGTGCGTGGATGGTTCTTTGCATCACCATTTATAAGCAGTTTCAATTTCTTTACCCCTAGGCTGATCCACTATAGCAGACAAATTATAAAGTTATCGAACCTCTCGTATGAATTTATATCTGATACTGTGATACATGTACATATTTCTTACCCCGCCTTATGGCTTTGAGGCACTGGGATATGTTGTTCTATATGTACCTAAATTTGCGAACCAGAGCAAGTATTAGCGCATTAGGAGCTCTGTCTAACACTTTGCACGGTATGGCTTTGTTTCCTTGTTTTTTTGCCATGCATACCTGTTCCTGGATGCCATGATATTCCACGTGGTTACGACTCTTGCTATATATAATGAAAACTCAAATGCACATACAGAAGTTAAATGTTAGACCCTTTGATATCTTTGATAGCCCTTATCTGTCAAAGTTATTGATGGACTTTGATCCTCAGATTAAGTGTTACGTGTTTGAATGTTGATTCAATGTCATATTGAGATCCTAAGATTTGTTGGTGGTACCTAGTCTCGAACACCCAACCTATAGGTGAAGGTAAATCACCTTTCAACCAGCAGGTGGGATGGGAGTTGGTACTTGGTAGATCCTAATATTTGTGCATATGTGCTGAATGGCTGATTCTGTAAACTATGTGTATATAGGCTAATCAAAATTTGGCAATCATTTTCAGGCTACAATACCAGGATTTCTGTCCAGGGGTATGTCAATGGAAGAAGCAGAATCATTACTCGTGGAAAGTGTTAAATTAGCAATTCAATCTCGTGATGAGTTTTGGGATACTATTAGTACAATTGCAGAGAATAGTTATAGGAGAGCCTTGGTTGCGGCATCAATAGGAAGCTATGGAGCCTATCTTGCTGATGGCTCAGAGTATAGGTCAGTTGTTTACCTAATCTTCCTTCCAAAAAGGATCCCTCTGCCAATGTAACTCCTTTCTTTTTTTTTTTTTTTTTTTTTTTTGGCTGGCTAATGTAGTTGATGTGGTCATAACATTTACATCATTCCATATGCTCTTGCAGTGGAATTTACGGAGATGATGTTGGATTGGCTAAGCTGAAAGATTTCCATAGGCGAAGATTACAGGTCCTAGCAGGAGCCGGGCCAGATTTACTAGCATTCGAGACAATTCCAAATAGGCTGGAAACTCAGGTTTGCCCATCATATTCTAGATGTGTTAGTGTCTTTTCATGACAACAGCAAACTGCCTAAGTTTTCTCTCAGTCAAATACTCAATTGCACACTCATTCTCCTTCTTCTTGCCTTCTGTATTCTTCCGAAATTTATATTATTATGCTAAGATCTTATATAAAGGCTTATTCATTCATTTCATAGCCGTCTACCACTCACAAGCAGAAAATTATTTGACATACTGAATTAGGTGTGCACATGCTGTCTGATAGTTAAGTTGTTCAGCGTAAACCTTAAACTTTCATAATATCATGTTACCATTTCCAAAAAAAAAAAGGAACCATACACTTTCCGAAGTTAACAAAAGGTGGTGAAAATTAGTATTCCATGGCATCTCAACATTTGCTCTAATTTCAGGCCATTGTGGAGCTGCTCGAGGAAGAAAACATCGACATACCATCGTGGATTTGCTTCAGTTCTGTAGATGGTGAGCATGCACCGTCAGGGGAAAGCTTCGAAGAATGTCTAAATGTAATCAACAAGAGCAAGAAAGTTGCCATGGCAGGAATCAATTGTGCTCCACCCCATTTTGTGGATGGTCTAATTCATAAATTTAAGAAGGTAATCCTGCTAGATTTACCCTTAGCAACAAAAAAAATTAAACTTGTCTTTCTTTATAAGAAATTTGACATTTTCTTGTTTCAATGCTATGTCCACAGTTGACAAACAAGATGATAGTAGTTTATCCAAACAGTGGAGAGATATGGGATGGAAAAGCTAAAATATGGCTGGTATGTCACAAAGCAAACACTGACTTGGTGTTACTATTGTTCGAGTAATTTTTCTTAATGACTATGTTTATGGTGTTAATTTTGACAATGCAGCCTTCACAATGCTCTGATGGCCTTACATTTACGTCATTAGCCGTAAGATGGCGTGATTCAGGTGCTAAACTAATCGGGGGTTGCTGCAGGACAACACCTTCAACAATTCAAAGCATTTCGAAAGCTGTTAAAGTGAGACGTTGAACTATGTCTTTGTGTGACTATCTATATGTAATATTGCCGACTTATTTGCTTATGCAAAACTGAAGAAGACTAGAAGGTGCATCACTATAAAACGAGTTACATTATGTAATATGAATATTGTATCAAATGCACTTAGGCGCCTTGAATCATCCACCTTAAACAATGAATTTAAATCAAATCAAATGAGATTACATAATGAAATCAAATTAAATAAGATCTCGAAACTTTTGAATGAATGTAGTCCAATTGGGCCTGATATGACTTGATTAAAGTAGTTTCAGATCAGTTTACAGTCATTCAATTCTGATCAAATCAGATCAAAATTGCTCAAATAACGATCAATGAATTTGTCCATTATTGATACTAACTAGTTTTAAGCCCGTGCTTTGCACGGTTCAAATATTATATTATTTTGTTGCTTATAGCCAACTATGCTATCATTTCAATAAAAATAATTCATACCAATTGTTGTGATGTTGCTTAAATGTATTTTAAAATCTTGATCAATTCAAAAAAAAAAAAAATACAAAGATGTCTTTGTTCATGTTTAAATTATATAAACATTTCTTATCTAGACTCTTCGAAAACACCCTTTTTGTAATAGATATAGTATATAAAGTCGATTTTAATCATTAAGCATTGCTTATCGCAAAATGTATAAATGGATCTCAAATTGAAATTCATTTCAAATCAAATAAAATGATATATGTTTCAAAAGTTTCTGATACACATCACCAATTGTATGATCAATCATACCGTGTTTCTATAATATAGTGTGAATGATTAATAATTAACTGTGTAAATAATCCTCTCATTTTTGCTCTTTCACCATACACTAAACTCTTCGTTTCTGCTATCTCATCATACACTAAACTCTTTGAGTAATTCTTAAGTGATGGACTCTTCTTTTTAATCTTTCATCATACACTAAATTATTTAAGTAGTTCTTGAATGATCGACTCTTATTTTTTACTCTTTCACCATACACTAAACTCTTTGAGTAATTCTTGAATGATCGACTCTTATTTTTTGCTCTTTCACCATACACTAAACTCTATGAGTATTTCTCAAATGATGGACTCTCTTTTATATATGCTCTTCAAAAGTCCCTCTTTTATAATAAAATGTAACCAATGATACATTTTGAAACAAATCTAATGATATATGTTTTGAAATTTTCTGATACACGTAACCAATGTTATAAGTGATTATGTCGCAAATCTATTGGATACATTTATTAAAGAGTCTCACAAAAATAAGGATTCCATATATGGATTATAATAATTGTCCATTTGAGTTGTTAATAATAAAATGTTGGTACTTCTCATTTTTAAAACTCTCTCAATATTTGTCTTTTGTTGGACTCTCTCTTGGCTCTTCAAAAATCTCTCTTATTTCCCACAATCCATTTTTCGCCTTATTCCACCTTTTGTCAACCCCGATGACTCACCTTACTGGGCTCTCGGCGCCTTAAGCGGCCCAGTGGTGGTGAGTTCGGGGTAAGGGGAGGTGGCCGGAGGGGCGGCGGTGGCTGTGCGGGCGGTAGGGAGGGTGGGGCGGTGGGTTAGGCTAGGTGAGAGAAATAAAAAAATTGAGTTTTTTTTAATTAGTTACTCCCTCCGTTCGGCTATAAAACGCGTAGGGTCGGAACACAGTTTTTAAGAAAAGTAGAATAAAGAATGAGTTTTTAGGGGTATGTTCCACTTGCACTTTTAATAAATAAAGTAAGGGTGTTTTGGTATTTATATGTACAAATAAGGAAAGATTTCAAGTATGAAGTTTAAAGATGAACAACCCTAAATAGAAAGTAGGAAGTTTAAAGCCGAACGGAGGGAGTATTAATTACAAAAGATTTAATAAAAATTCATACCAATTATTGTATGCCACATCAGCGTTTAACTTCCAAAATCTAACGGTGTTAGAAAATAAGAGGTGATAAGGGCACCACGTGCCTATAAGTGTAAAGTTCGAGGGCACCGAATTGTACAAGTTTCAAAAGTAGGGGCATCATGCGCATTATGACATAGCTCGGGGGCACCACGTGAATTTGCCGTTATATATTCTCCTTCCGTCCCCCTTTAAACACCCCGCTTCCCATTTTACGTGGATTAAAGTGATGTGGTTTGTTTATTATTGTTGGAGATAGTGGGTGATTTATTTATTATTGTTGAAGTTAGTGGATGGTTTGTTTATTATTGTTGGAGATAATGAGTGATTTGTTTATTATTTTTGGAGATAATTGGTGGTTTGTTTATTATTTTTGGAGATAGTGGAGGGTTGATATGTGTGAAAACTTACCACATTTGGAAAGTTTTGAAATGGGGTGTTTAAAGAAAGACACCCCAAAAAGAAAAGCGGGGTGTTTAAAGATGGGACGGAGGGAGTATTTATAATATTCACTATTCAAAAATATTTTTCAATATTATTTTTGGAGGTGAGACATTAAAACGATAAAAAAAAATTTTAAATAGAAAGCCAAAACTTACAAATGTATAATATCATGAAAGTATATATATAAACCAAATGAGTACAACTTTAAGTATATCAGCGGACATGCTACTTTATTCTTGGGACAGAGGGCACGATATTTGCGTCGATTTGACCGGATCGTCGCCTTTGACTCAGACCCGATTGACCGATTTCGAACCAGGTAAGGTGGTGCGGGAAGCGGCCCATCGTAAGCGTGCTAAGTATGAGGCTAGGTGCGCTGCTTTGGGTTATGGCTTCCTTCCCTTCTCTTTCTCCTCTTTGGGGGAGTTGGAACCCACAGTTGTTGCTCTGCTTAAGCGGATCCAGCAGTTCTCCCGGACGCAGGATATCGGTACGCAGGCTGCAGCTCATATATTTAATAGGATTGATTTTTCCATAGCAAAGGATGTGGGGGCTCAGATCGTCTCTCGGCTCCCCACCAATTTCTTGTAAATTACTATTGATTTTTAGTGGTAAAATAATATAATATTAAATTAAGTATATTAGTTTGATTTTTTTTTTGCGAAATCAACAGGCAATACCTTATCTCGCAAAATGAAATCGTCATACATTTTGGAAAGGACTCGAAGGAGGTAATTAATATCTGTTTTTATGGTTACAATAAACTCAAATTTGGAATTTAATCTTTCTTTAACCCATAATAATATCTATATAATAATATTAATAGGCTAACATTACTAATCCATGTGGCATGACATAGTTGATTTCGCATAGTTGTCATCTGCAAACGCCATGTCATAGAGCTACGTGTCGCACTATATATAAATATATGAATTAAATATATTAAAACTAATGAAAATATTTTTATTATAAATATATTAATAGAATACATTAATCAACTTATTTATTGAATTAAATTATAAAGAATTTTTCATCTTCTACAATACATCTAAATTTTTTTAATTGAATTTTATGGTTAGTTTGAAAGTTTTTTTTTATTGATGATAATCAATGTAGTGACTTTTGGCCGTTGGTTTTCCAAGTTTTTTGTACCATACTATTTCGACATACTATATATACATTGGTCTTTTGCTTGGCTTGGCATACAAAAAAAATATGTGTTTCATTGTTCTTTTATTTAAATTGTCAAAATAATGATAATTTTGGTCGGGACGGAAAGTGGTGCAGAAAAGGGATTCTCATATGCAACAGTATAGAGGGTGTTACTTTGTTTGTTCATATTAATTTTATGTACCCATTATCATTGTTTATAATCGCATATCAATCGGTATATGGTACCTCGGGGGTACGTAGCTCTAGGTTCCCCCCGGTTCAAGTGATATATAATGAGAGAAAATTTGAAAACTAATGAGTGGAGTTCGAGAAATAATGAGTGAAAGTTGGGAAATAATGATTGAAATAAAGTTTTATATAATGATTGGAAATTCAGAAATAATGACTGAAAATAAATAATGGCTATAATGTTATATATAATGAGTGAAAATCGAAAGATAATGAGTGAAAATTGAGAAATTATGAGTAAAAATTGTAAAATAATGAGTGAAAGTATATAATGACTATTATGTGGTATATAATGAGTGAACAGTTAACCGGGGGGTACCTAATAATTTGTGATCCCATATTATTAGGTTCCAAATAATTTTATCATGTCACACTATAACTATTATAATGGATGGGAATTGACCGATTTGGTCATTTATTTTAACGATTTGCAAGTGTTTAATATTAAGATTTCAATATTGTAACATTGTTCCATACATCAACTATGGGATTTTCGAAGGGCGAAAGTGACAATTTATCCCACACACTTATAATCAATAGTGCAATCTAACAGCCTAACTTCTAAATGTGCAATTTAACATCATATGTTCTTATCATGAGCAATTTACCTCCTATGTTATTTTCTGTTTATTTTTTGTGATATAAGCATTTTCTTAATTCCTCAAAATTTGAAAATGCAATAATTAATACACTAAATACTTTGTACTCAACTTTTGATGTGAATTTAGGTGTACATGAGTCTCAAATGTCGGCAAAGGATAGATTGTTGAAACGAGTTCAAAAGATCTCAATAGTATTAGTAAACTGGTAGCGATGGAGAGTGTTGGGAATACTTATGTGCAGTACTATTGTTCTCAATACGTAAATCACACATTAACTAATGAGAATAACAATTTGAATTTGATTAGGTTAGGTCAGGGGTACTCCAAATGATATGATTACATGATGAATGAAGATTTTAAAAAAATTGACAGTGATAATGGCCGTTAGGCTAAACCCTAAAAATAATCCGAAACGCAAACCTCTGGAGCATTTTTTATAATGCGGAAACATTGGCGGTATATCAGAATAAGTTAGAAACTACATGGGTATTCTGAAAATATCCCTTTAAGATTTAGAATTGTTATATAATTATTGTGGTTGATTTAGGGATCGATTATTTGGCGTGGTCAACAATGATTGGACCAAGTTCAGTTAGGGTCATTAAAATGAATGTTTTTGTAATACACGAATTAGTTTTGTCGAAATAAACTTACAGCGAAAAAACTGGTAATAAACATTGACAATCAATTGAAATTAAGGTATCTCACATATATCCTTTTAATCTAACCAAGGAAAAGAGGCATAGAAGAGATATATAACAGTCCCGTGATTGTCACGGGCGCAAAACTAGTTATGTTATATTATCTTACCATTTCATAATCACCATATACTTGCTTATATGGAATTACTATCTTTCCTTATAAGTGAATTTTTTTTATTCACAAAGAAATTTTTATTCACCAAAAACTATAATAAGATTTCTTTAACTTTAGACGCAAAAAAAAGCTCATAGTTAGATGCAGATAAGATCATATTCATTCATAAATATAAAAACTGTCTTTATTTGTAGGTTGTAGTCAAATGTTTATACGTAGGAAAAAAAACATAAATTAGAAGAACAAAAACAGACATATATAATAACGCATTGAGGAACATAATTGACTTATACTCCAACTTATTAGTATTGGTATATTACTAAATAAGTTGAATTACTATCCACCTATATTAGATGAGTGACTTATCGTTATTAGTATTATTAACTCTAATTCGAAGCTTACCATTAAAACAACAAACATTTGGTTCTATTTTTACCAAAATTTAGATAATGTCGTCGGATTTTTTTCTCACGTATTAAAATGTAAATTTGAATTATGGATTACTATCTTACTATATAACTCGTAAAAGAAAACTTGTATATTGATTCATCTTTTCAAAATTACCATTAACTTACATATGGTATCTACATATTCATAAGGGCGAAAGTGACAATTTGCCTCCTACACTTATATCAATCGTGCAATTTAACACTTTAACTTTTAGTCGTGACAATTAACCCCCATAACTTTCTTTAGGTGAGCAATTTACCACTTCCTTCAATTTCTCATCCAATTTTAGTCATCAAAATTATTTTGTGGAAATTAAAATGACCATAAAATTAATTTTTCATTCTTATACATCTATATCGTATATTCATGTAAATACAAGACATATATACGACATGTATACAATAACGAAAACTCTACTTCCTCTTTCCTCCCCCACCCACCATAACAACCACCCATGTCCCCTCTTGCCACCACCGTCCATCCCCGGTCACCACCATACTCTCCGCCTCACCACTACTTGTACCGCCCTTCTCCGGCGACTTGGCCCAAACCCCTTCGCGACATCACCCTCCTCTTCATCCCCTCCATTTTCTTCCTTTCATCTTCTCTCTTCTAGTTCTCCACTCTTCCAAGGCCAACTTAGGTCGTTATGAGGAGCGACAATGGAGAATGGGGGCGGCTACGCTTGAGGATGGAAGGCGGAGCAGTGGGGATGATGTAGTGGGTTAAGAGTAACATGAGAGATCGAGAAAGGGGCAGAACATGGGTGGTGGTGATGGACGGTTAAGACCGCAGTGGTTGGTAGTGATTGATGTTTGGGAGTGGTGGTCATGGGTGTTGCACCGTGGGGTTGGAGAGTGAGGCCAGGACTCAGGAGAGAGGAGAGAGGAGAGAGTAGAGGATAGGTTTTGAGGAGAGAGGAAAGATAAAGGACGTATTTGTACGTAACTAAAACTTAGTTTGCGTATATGTATGGTATACATTTGTATTAGCTAAGTTCCTACGTATTTATTAAATTTGAGTAAAATTATAATTACATTTTTATTACGTCTTTGTTGGAAAATTGAAGGAAGTGGTAAACTGCTCACCTAACGAAAATTATGGGGGTCAATTGCCATAACTAAAAGTTAAATTGCTAAATTGCACGATTGATACAAGTGTAGGGGGCAAAATGTCACTTTCGCCTATTCATAAGTAAAAAATGAATTTTTTACACGATTACCGTAAACTTTCATATGCCAACTACATTTTCATAACACTTAATTAATTCTTCATTTCCATCACTTTCTCCGAGCAACCGTTATGCAACGAAAAATACTACGTTGCCAAATCATTTTAAGTCGACCTTCGGCCAGTAAACGATATACGCTAATGATATGAACGTTTCTACGATCTCAAAAAACACGGATGTTGATGTTATTCCCTTTTTATCAGGTCATGATTCTAAGAGAGATTTCCTAATTACTAACTATACCCGTAAACAAGTAAGAGTATTAAGGAGAAATACCTGATTATATCAACTCGAACAAATGTTCGGCCCTCCAAAAGTAAACACATACATCAAGTGGTACTTGCACAGGAACCAAACGGTCGTCCATGTCTCCTAAACCCAAGCTCCCAAACCTGTCTCGCCCCCAACTGTACAACTCACCAGCTGACGTGACAGCAACAGTGTGCTTAGCTCCGGCCACTACATCATTCACTACGATTTCCTATCAAAATTTAAAAAATCTCATACTTTAATTAAGAAAAAAACAAATAACAAAGAAACTTAAATTTGAGTAAATATAATCAAGAAAACAACGGAAACCTGAAAGGTATCGATCTTGCGTCGTACCAGAGCGTCCTGGATGCAGCCAAGATTAAGCTCACCATGTCCGTTTTCACCCCAAATACATGATACAACCTTACAATGAGCAATTGTCTCATGTCTACTTCACTCTTGTCTATGTTATTTCTCCATTTCCCATTCAATGATACCAAGTTTTAGTGTTGTTTAGTTTAGAAATAAATGGAGAGAAAGGGAGGGGTTTAAATTTGGATAGTAAATGAATAGAGTGAAAAAATTAATGTAATCCATTTGCGTTGCTAATCAAGTTTGTCGAATATAAGTATATGGTTTTTCAAGTGTTATGAGAAGTAATCCATTTGCGCTGCCATTTGACGTTTAAAATAACCTGCCATTTAAGATTTGTTGTCATTTCATCTAGTGTGTTGCAAAATATCAAGAAAAATGCAGAGTGAGTTACCTTTCAAATCTTTGGAGAAATGTGATTATTTTATTTTTTTGAAACCAGCAAATTTGTTCTCCCAAATCTCTCCGCTCCATTTCTCACACAATTGTTACCATAACAGATGATTTCTAATTTGTTCTCTCATTAACCCCCCCCTTTTCCTCTTTCTTTATTGTAATTTCTCTCATGTTCTCTCCATTTCCTTTCTGCCCCCTCCAGTTCCTGTACTTTCTTTTCACTCCTTTTCCACTATCTATTCTAAGCAATATGTAATGCCTGATATTTTCCTCTTTCCTTAAAATAATCAACTCTCTTTCAAATTCAGTTGGACAAGACTTTACTAGCTTAGCCTAGCATAGCCACCTTATTAGAAACACAATAGTAGAGTTTTGCTGCCGTACATGGTCTTACTCGACTCACATTGACACTAATGATTCAGACAAAAAAAGAACATGTTGAACACATACAATAGTCATTTATGAGTCAACACAACATCTTTAACCCCATTAAAACATAGAGAGCCTGCTCATGGCCTAGATGACCCCTATACTAGAAGAACTTTAGAGCGACATTACTATTTGTAAGATCGAAAAAGTTAGACACGTTGGGATTTGACTACTGTGGACTGTGGAGGTCATGGGGCTAATTGCTTGTGCAAGGGCGGTTCCATGTGTTGTTCGTAGAATCGAAGGTCGGACTCAAATAAGTGAAATAACATGTTGGGCAATGAGGGATGAGACTATGAGAGAGACAAATGTGGGTAATAATGAGTATAATCTTATTATGATTTAGGACAAAAAAGTCGCAAAACAATGTTATTTATTGTCGTGCCAATGTTTATGTCCAATAAACTAAAATCGTGTTCGTATGACAGTTCACAGTTTTGTCGTGTCCAACACATTTCGTCGTGCGTCTCCTCCAACTTGTCCGACACGGAGATGCTACTTGAACGACAAATTCATGCTTCCTAAATTATCACTTTTGTTTATACCATGAATGTCAAGAATTGGAATAGTCGAAAATGTCGTCAAGTATACGGCTATAGTCTTGACTCTTGAGTCCTCTATTTCCTTCATTCATTTTTGTTGGAATTGGCTTTCTTACTTCCTTTCATGAACAAAGCCTAATACTATAAGAAAAGCGCAATGTGATGGAAATGAAAGGAAAAAAAAAAGAAGAGTACGTTTTTTAGGAGGAAAACCAAACCAAATAAAAATAGGGCACTCTTGTTCTAGCCAGGTGGTCGGAAAGTACTGTCAAGACGTTCTACTTAAAGGCGGCGTCGCAACTCGCAATTGCCGAGTCACCTTTGTTTTCTCGTTATTTCAAATATTTTGTACTCATTTAAAAAAAATCACTTTTACGTCAAACAGAGTACATGAGTGTTCCCGTAAACCGGTGAAAACTGAACTCAACCCATCTAGGTATTTCACTTTAGGGGTCCACATTTCTTCTACCACATTAGGGATCCAAATTGTCACTTGTCAAAAACGACTCTGATAATGTGTACTCGTATATATGAAACAGGGAGTTTGTCTGAAATAGTAAGAGCAACTTATAAGTATTGACGTATCTAACTTAGAGGGGGAAGTCCCGATATTACAAAGGAAATTTCAGCCCAAACTCTTTACATGTGTGTACTTACAAAAAACTGGTGGTCAAAATTGGCTAAAATCAAAGTATATATATAATTCACCATTTTTGGCCTAAAAATCACCCGAGTACAAAAACGGTTCGAACTTTGTAGAAGCCCCCTAGAGTTATATCATGGGTCTTGACGAAATATTAAAGCCAATAAACCTATGGCAAATTCCAAAATCGGCAAAAACGCTCACTAGCCTAAATAGGTGATATTAAAAACCTTAAAAACCTTCCCTAACAAAGGAACCAATTTCAAATCAACAAGAATACTTGAAGACTATCCATGCCAAGTTTTTTGAATATTGGGAACTAGTTTTAAACCCGTGCGTTGCACGGTTCAAATAACATATCATTCTTAATGATTATAACCAACTACGCTATCATTTCAAATAAAATAATTGATAACAATTGTTGTGATGTTGCTTAAATGTATTTTAAAATCTGGATCTATTCAAAAAAAAAAAAAACAAATACATAGTTGTCTTGATTGTTCGTGTTTAAATTATACAACAACATTTCTTATCTATACTCTTAAAAAAAGCTTTTTTTAATTGATATAGTATATAAAGTTGATTTTAAAAATTAAGCATTGCATATCGTAAAATGCATAAATGGATCTCAAATTGAAATACACTTCGAATCAAATATAATGATATATGTTTAAAAGTTTCGGATAGACATAACTAATTGTATGATCAGTTGTACCCTATTTCTATAAGTATAGCTTTATGTAAGAGTTTCACGAAAATGAAAATCTATGTGGGAATTGTTAATGATTAGCTGTGTAATATATCATTTTCTTCTTTGGACTATGTCTGAGCTCGTGCATCTTAATTATCTTTTACTATTATGTGTTTATCTTAAATAATAAATCTGTTTTATCTTCTTTACTCTTTCACCATACACTGATATATGTTTCAAAAGTTTCTGATACACATAACCAATTGTATGATAAATTGTACCATGTTTTTATAATATGGGTTTATGTAAGAGTTTTGCGAAAATGAGAACATTTTTTTTGTGGTCGTGCATCTTAATTAAATTTTACTATTATATATTTATCTTAAATGATAAAGATGGACTCTTTCACCATACACTAAACTTTTTTTGTTTACTCTTTCACCATGCATTAAACTCTTTTGTTTACTCTTTCACCATGCATTAAACTCTTTTGTTTACTCTTTTACCATACACTACTCTTTGAGTATACGAAAACATGCATGGAAGGAGTTAACAAAATGAATGTTTTATGGCAATTAATACAAAGACTTGTCTTCCAAAAATATTTCTTGAGAGCTAATTATAAAAACATGGAAAGAGGTGCAGTGGAAGACGTTCTATACATATAGACTATGGAGATTGCTTTAGAATATAAAGATTTGCTTTAAAAATATGGAATGAATTCCTAAACATTACCATTTAATTAATTTGTTTTGCCACTTTACGTCATTTTTAGAACTTTTACTCTTAGTCTAATTTTTCCTTATACACATAAGGAATGATCAAAGAGGATGAAGATAGAAAAAAAAAAAACGAAAGCTTACACTAAATATGGCAATTATGCAACATGTGCTTTAATTTTCATCATATGCTTACACTAAACTTGAATTTTCTATCACTATTAAAGTTAGATGGTAAGTTTTGATTGTTTAATATGATAATTACATTATTATAGTAATTCCTAAGATTAATGCATATATTCTTTTGCTAAACTCACAAACTCAAAAGATTAAAAAGCTCTAAGAAATTTTGAAATGCTCTAGACGCATTGAATGACCAAGAAAAAAGCTTTGTTTATATATATAAGACTAGTTTATTACCCAGGCTACGCCCGAAATATATTTTATCATTTTATTTCTTTGTAAATTGATAATTTTATCAACAAATATTATCATTTATAAAACTATCACTTTTAAGTATAGATTATGTGATTCAAGTTCAAATAAGTAATAAGGGTGGTACAAAATAATGAAGTGGAGATGAAATCAATTAATAAAGAAATATTATGAATTTTTTAATATGGTGAACTTCACTTGTATATAAACATGGATGGAATATCCATCTACATACACACTTTACCATAAAAGGCGTTTTAAATTAATTTTTAGGTGAAAATTACAGAGACATGCCACGTGGCATGACATATGGTCTAACTGAAGCTGGTAAACGTGGTCGTTGCCTCTAACACAGCTTTTAATATATAGTACAAGATTAGATAAGATTAGATTCGTTGAAATTCAATCAAATATTCAACAAATTCAAATCAGATCAGATCAATTCAGAGCCATTTAAATCAGATCAATTCAGATCATAAGCAATCACATTAGATCAGATCAGATGTGAAAGATGCAATCCTATGAAACGGGACCTTATTGATTTAGGCTCTATTTTATAGGAGTTAATAAAATTAGATTTCAGATCAGTTCAGAGTCATTCAAATCAAATCAGATCAGATCAAAATTTCTCAAATAACGATCAATGAATTTGTTCTATTATTGATGCTAATGCGTTGAAATTCAATCAATTTTCAACTAATTCAGATCAGATCAGACGAGTTTAGAGTCAGTCAAATCAGATTAGATCAAGAGCAGAGGCGGA
This sequence comes from Spergularia bocconei, assembly GCA_963457585.1. NCBI lineage: Eukaryota > Viridiplantae > Streptophyta > Magnoliopsida > Caryophyllales > Caryophyllaceae > Spergularia > Spergularia bocconei. The sequence continues at coordinate 22,245,890 of OY734945.1, read as the reverse complement.
GCTTAGGCATCGTGGGCCAGGGCCTGGCCCCCCAGATTTTTAAATATAACTGTTTTCTTGCACATACTAATCACACAAAATGGTTTGTCCTAGCGGTTAGGCCCCTCTTGAGTTTCTTGTTGACATTTGAGAGGTAATGAGTTCGATACCTGGCTCCCTCTTTTTTTTTTAGCCAAGCTCCGCCACTGATCAGGAGCAATCAAATCAGATCAAAAAATGCAGTCCTATCAAACAGAGTCATAATTAGCTAGAAATTTGTTGATTTTAATATATTAAGAGTAGTAAAGGTCACAATGTTATTATTCTGATTGCATCCTTACTCCTAAACGAAAAAATCTCCAATAGTTACCACGTATTATCAACCGTTGTATTAGAACTGAAATAAATAAATTTACTACTATGGTCTAGTTAAAAATTTATTTTCTATTTAACATCTTGTTTGATAGAGAAGAATTGGACGTGAAGAATGTGAAGTAAGAAAAAGGAAAGGAATGAAAAATAAATTAAAAGAACTAAAGCTTTCTTGGTTTGGTTTGCATATTAGTAGTTTTCAGGATTTGAAAAGGGAGACGTAGTTTTAATGTTGTAGATTGTTTTTTCGTCCAATTTCGCTCTTTTGATAGGAAAAAAAAAATGACATTTTAATAAATTAAAGGATCACTTCTTTCATTTCTTTTTCTTTCTTTGCCCTTCCCAATTTTTACAAACCAAATGTTTGAAAGCTAAAAATTATGTTTCATTTCCTTTCATCCAGTTCCTCCTCACCAAACAAACTGAAAGTATTCCTCTTGTAACAACAGCTGAATTCATGTATTGATATGTGATGCCCCGGATTTCCGACTAGGGTTCCTAGGAGATAACCTCGTCCAGTGTGGATATTTAGAACCGTAGAGATTAGAATCACCTTAGGTCCTACGTCTATAATGATCCTAGCCAATACAAGGCTCGTGTCCACAACAACTCGTTTTTGAAACCAGGACAATTTACAGAACGAACATGCCTCAAAACACAATAAATCACGATAGTAATCATACAAACGTTTAGAAAGTCTATCCAAACATTGATACAAATAAAACTTGTTGTTTATGTACCACAACTCGATCGGTGAAATAAAATAGATAAAGTCCTATAAGGCTATATATAACAGCCCAAAAGGGAGAACGGATAGGGACAAGTATCCACAAAAAACTGCCAAACGCCACACCAAACAAAAGTCAAGTCCCAATTTGGAGTCTGATGTCTCAACGTTTTTATCATTTGGGGTCCAAAGTTTTTTTGTTATCAATTAGGGTTTGGATGGGGTTTCTTTTTTTTCCCTCTCCTCGATCTCCACCCAACTCATTTCTCCATCCACTACAACCTAGAAAACCCCAAATCAAATAAATCTATCTTCATCCCTTCAACTCCTATTAACCCATAAAATTCCCAAATTCAATCCTAAACTCCGACGAAGGCCTCCACTACCGCCGCCGGACTGCACCACTTCTTGTAGTCTTCGACTCCTCTCAAATTCTTGACACAAAACCCCAACCCAGATCATAAAAACTCATGAAACCCTACTATTTCTAAACTCAACCACTTGATCTGATTAATACCCATGAAACTGATAAAATTGAAATATCATGATCCGATTAATAGCCATTAAATACAATAGAATCAAATATAAACCCAACCCAGTTTATAAAAAAAAAACATCCTAACTAAAGCAAAAGTAAAATCCCCAAATTCGGTAACCCAACTACTTCTTGAGGCAGGTGGAGCGGTAGCGTGAAGGTTAATGATCTTGGTCTCATCAAAGGCTAGTGCAGCGGTGTGCTGTGTTGATAATTTGGGAAATTTCTGAGTTAAGCGGAGTTGAAGGAATGGAGATGGATTTAGGCCATGTTCGGCAACTCATTAATAAATAGAAAGTTCAAACTGCTACTTTACCTGTTTGGCTAACATTTTGAAAGTAGCATTTTAGGAAGTAATTGGCATATTAGGTAGCATTTGGAAAATGTTTCCCAAAGTAACATTTTGAGTAAAAAAACTAACATTTCTATTTTATTTTTCTATGTACTATATAGTTTTGATAACTCAACAGTTACTTCTACCGAACACGTCTAACATCAACTACTACTATTAGAGCTAACATCTACCTGCTACTAAAACAGCAACTTGCTACTCGAACAACTACCTGCTACTCAAACAGCTAGTGCAGCCGAACAGAGCCTTAATAGATTTGGGGTTTTCTAGGTTGTAGGGGATGGAGAAATGAGTTGGGTGGAGATTGAGGAGAGGGGAAAAAAAATCCCCACCCAGACCCCAATTGATAACAAAAAAAACTTTGGACCCCAAATGATAAAAACCTTGAAACATTAGAGCCTAAACTGGGGCTTAACTCCCCCAAACATAAAAAGGGTTTCGAGCTCCATCCTACCCTACAACTTTTCGCCAATCAAGATGAATTGATCAATAAAAGCTAATATGGTAACTTGGCGAGTTAAAGAAGGGTCTAATGTTTGCGTTTTTTTTTTATCCGTTTGGAACCTGAACATTTTTTTTTTCCATTAAGCACTTAAAGTTTGTTGATTGTTAATTGACTGCTAATGTGGCCGAATTGCTAATAATGGCAGTATCACATCCATACTGTGGACCGGGGAATTAGACTCCACCTGGAGGCCAGGTATATGCACTTTTCGTTCCCAATAAGAGATTTGTTGAGATATGAGTGCCTCAACATTACATACTCTCTCTCAATTAATCTCAATATACTCGAGAGATGCAAAAACGGCACATGACCTCGAAAGTATAATATAAGAATTGTCTTTTGTGTTTACATATGGCTTTATTTTCGAATGTAAGCCCATAAAAAACCGGAAATGTTATATTGGTACAAATCATCTCCGGGTTAATTTGAAGAAATAAATTAGTACGCGTCCCATGCAAGTAAATTTCGGTTCACATGAGGATTGGTTTGGATAACTTGACTTTTCGGGTGTATATATATATATATTGGCTCGGTTGGATTTAATTTCGACTTTTTTTTTTTTTTGAAAAAATTAATTTTGATTTTGTGCAAATTGGGATTTTCATACATTTGGTCAAATTCGGATTATAATCACGTATTTCTTCCGAATGGGTCTAATCTAAAGGTATAAAAACTGCGTATAAACACTTATTTCAAAAAATATATATATAATATTAAGAGTAATTCTAAGGTAAAAAGGAGCAGCAGCAAAGGAACCCTAGAAAAAGCAAAGAGCTTGAAGAAGAAGTCACAAATGGATACGATGAGGCTCCTGGGAAGCTGCAATATTCAATCTTATTACCCCTCCGCCAACAACAACAACAACAATTCAATTGTTATACCAAGCAAACACCAAATCCCCAAATCGATCGTCTTCACAACCCAACCCCAAACTCCCAAATTCCGTTGCCGTTGCTCCTCCTCCTCCTCCCGCTTCTGTCGCTTCGACCAGTATTCCCCGGAGAAAGTCAAGAAAATAAACAGATATACCATCATTAACGCCATCCGTGATCTACTCATCAACTTGTTTCTCGATGAAGTCCGCCGTCAGGTTCTCTCCGTCACGGTAATTCTTCTTTACCCACACTTGCCGTTTATTATTATTATTTATTGTTTGATCATATATATATATATATAAATAGTAGTTATTATTATGCGGCAAGTAGTGGTACTGGATGAAGATGGAAAGCTGAAAGAGATATTTGAGAAGCTGGTTAGCAGGGTGGAGAGTGCGGATGATGCTAAGAAGCAAGCTAACATCGTACTCGACGGTCAGATCAGCACCTTTCTATCCAAATTTCAATTACTAGCTAGCTTATATTCGTTCAATTGTCGTCGATTCAACTAACCTGTATCTAATTCTAATGTCTTCTCCCCCAGAGATTGTGCCATGCTTGCTCGAGAATGCTGATAGTTGGGCTTCTAGCCGCTTCATGGTCCGTGCCTTACTTGACGACCAACTCTAAGCTGCTAATAATAACATGTTAGCTTCAAGAAACTAGTTATGTACATATCTAAATTTGACAATAATGCATGCATATGCAGGTGGCTTCAACTTCAGAGGAGTCGCTTAACAAAATGGTCGAGTCTGAAGAAAAGACCACCGACAAAGTGTATTTGATGCCCGATGGGGTGGAAGGTGAAGGTGAAGGACCAAGTGAGTCAAGCTTTGATAAGAATGCATTCAACACTAGCCGTTGCATTGAGGTATACTATATGATCCCTCTTAGGTGTATCTGCTTTTAGTTCCCTGTGAATCTCTAAGTGCTTATGTACTAATTACTAATTAAGTGGCTCATGAGTTGGTTAGTGGAACGATCTTCGATGATTTGGGTAAAATTAGTAAGAATCCATATGTCTATGCATGACGGATAGGAGGTGGTGAATAAGTATTGTATCGTTGCCATCACTCTTATTGCATCAACTTTGAATAATGCTTGTGTGTTGACATTTTGTTCAAGTCTCTAATTTAGCTTGTTTCGTTAGCATTGGAATATAATGGATTTAATCAAATTGGCTGGTGATTTGTTCACTCTTAGCTTGTTCTTAAAGAATTGTTGAATTTATTTAAGCAGTATAATATCAGACTACAACATAGTGATTACCTTAAAGGGACCTTAGCTTAGAGGCAATCACGACTTGGCAGTAATAATTGGAATTACCCTTTGGTTGATCATACTGGAGGATATAGGAATAGAGTCGAGATACTAAGTATGGCGTATGTATTGGACACGACACTTTGTTCTCATGTCCATGAGTGTTGTTGCCCTTGGAATATGTTGTACAACCCAGATTGTCCAAGAGCTAAGCCATTACTCCTACATTTGTACAATGGATGTGTCATTGAGTGATTATCTTATCTTAACTCTTCTTTTCCTTTCTTTTTGTTTAATACATGGTAGCATTAGAGTGTTCTTGTAAACCGCTAGCCATTGGAAAATTAGCTTGTAGGATTGCTAGCTTTTGAATTCGTTTTTTTTTTTTTTTTTTTTGGAACTTAGGCGCTGCCAATAGATAGAATATGAACTTCAAATTGGAGTAGCTAACTATATGCCAGCAACTTAGGTTTTGCTGTAATTTTCCCTATATCATTGAGTAGCATGCTCCCATTGTGTCTTTCCAGTACTTGTTTTGCATATTTGTCAGCTTTTCAAACTCGTAAGCTTTTATTATATGGGTATTTAGGGCAGTGATTAATCTGGTCATGCATAGGCTGCCAACTACAAAGAAGCGCTTTACGTCATTAGGTTTATCTAATTGATCATCTTCATTCTTCTAGGTTTTTGTGGATGTACGTATTCATGGTGTAATTGATGAGAAATTCAAGAATATTCAGACTCGTGAGGATCTCAAAGTCCTTTTACAGCACTTGATGGCAATCGAGGGCGTGATGGTAGGTATCATTCATTCAATTCAGAATATTAGGCTTTTTTTTAGTGACTAATTATCACTTAGTGTTGACTAGTTATTATTGGTTTGTTGCAGGGTGCAATGTCTATGGTGCTAAGTGCGGTGGTGACAAAAGAGAAGGCTAAAGCATTAGAAGAGTATCATCATGTTACTAGCTGAAGATGGATCGGACCAACTATGTATGTAATAATGTCTTCTAGAATTGAATGTGTGCTCAAATCCTAACCTATCGTTGGTATTTGGTGACTGACCTGCACTGTGGTTCTTCCAAAGGAGTTTTTTTTACGTAAATTTCTGGGATTTTCCTCTATGAAATCAAGTGTTCAAACCTATGTTGCACGAGCACGCACACTGGGACAGCTCAACCTCAAAATGTAGGACACCTACCCCGCTATTATTTTTTACTATAAATATATTAACATAAATTAAATAATATATTTTTAATAAAAACAATAAGAATTTAACGATTTTAAAATAAAGATATTACACATGATTATCGAATATGTTAAGGGAAACGCTAAGAAATTAGAGGTTAAGAATGTTCATTTCTCTCAAATGTTTGTTTAATGTTTGTTAATTGTGTTAGAGGTGTCCGGGTTAAAAAGAATAAACCGGACACCGGACCGACTGTGTCCGACACGTGTCCTCCTGGTGTCCGTGTCCGACACCGTATTGGACACGGACACGTCACTTGAGAGAGGTGTACGTGCTTCATAGGTTCAAACTTGAAATGGTTTCTTGTATTGATTTTCACCACTTTCCGTCCCAATTTACAAATTTACAGGGCTTGAAATTTTATTAATGATGCCGTGCTGTTACTAACCAGCCCAGGGAAGAAAGAAAACGGAGATGATAGATTTAGTAGAATCGTTCGTACATGAGGGTTTATGACTTGGGACCAATGAATCATGATTACGCTTACTAGGCCGGAGAGTTAGTTACTCGTGATTACATTTGGTCATTGTTTATAAAAAGTGGCCAAACTGACGATTTTTTTTTTGGATAATCTGATGAAAATTGAATCATAACATACGTTCTTTAATTTGGGCGAAAATATCCAAAAATGGGCAAAAAAATGCATGATAACCTCAATAGGTTAACTGTGACATATGCAAAGGGGCATTAAAAGCTTTCCTAACCGAAGAACAACCCTCTTATCCAACAAGATTACTTCGAGTTCATCCATGTTAAAGTTCATCGAGATGGCTGATCGTTGGGTTTCTAGCCGCTCAATGGTGCGTACCGTTTACTACTTCCCTTTATTCATCTACTACAATTAACTACGAATGTGTCGATTTTGTGATTACCTGGCTAGCTAGATGAGGATCTGTAAGTTAGCATGTTACGCAATGTGGCTTCTAAATCATATCATATTTCACAACGTAGGTGGTTAGAAGTTAGAACTATGGTGGAGTCGTGCCAAAAGCTGGATTACTCCGAAGAAATGAGCACCGAGAAAAGTGATATTTGTTGGGAATTTATGTGTGCCAAAAGCTGGATTACTCCGAAGAAATGAGCACCGAGAAAAGTGATATTTGTTGGGAATTTATGTGTGAGCGGTTGTCCCACATCGGAAAATTAAAGTGGATGGAACATGTTTATAAGGTAGTGGATCACTCCTCCTATTGCCAATTGGTTTTAAGATGGAACCTCACTAACTTATGGACATGGGCCGGTACTTCTCCTTGGCGGCTCTCACCAACAGTGGTATCAGAGTCCATGGTTCGACCTGGGCTTGGGCATGGTTGTACCAAGGAATGGGCCGGAAGCTCTCGTTGGCCCATTGGTGGTACGGAAGGCGCTATGGAATATGGACTAGAACTGACGGTACACTGGTATGCACAAGGACTCCTGGAAAAACAATGGGCCGTCGATGCGGATTCTGATGGAGTGGGTGCGAGTGTGGTTAAGACCCTTTGGAATATAATACACGGGTGACATGCGGGTACCGAGCGGAAACATGTGGGCTACCACACATGGCTCGATCATGGTGGTGTGTTGGTTAAGGGCGGTGTCAAGGTCCAATAGTGCGTATATATGTAGTGATCACTCGTCTGAAAGAAGCTTTCATCTAACCAATTTTAACATTTGTAGGTGATTATAGATTTATCTGTTCATGGTATATTTGATGACACATTCAAAGCAAGAATTCAGACTCGTGAAGATCTCATAGCACTGCTGCACCACCTGAGGACTATAGAAAGCGTAATGGTAACAATCAATGTGTTTGGCTTAGTTGTTCCTTCCTTTCAAAAAATTGGCTTTTATTAGTGTCTCTAATAGTTTAATTGTTGATTTAATACAGTTTGCGTCAGTGTTTTGGCAAAATGTGTTGGTGAAGAAAGACAAGACCAAAGCATTGGAAGAATACTCCCATGCTACATATTAACGCTCAAGATTATCAATTGCTTATCAGTCACGACGTAGTAAAGTTGTGTAAAAAGAAATGTGTATGGTACGGCCGTACGGGAAGTAATTGCTTGCTCATTGTATCCAGTACTCGGCTTAGTCGGCTACTGACCTTGTGCCCATGGTTGTTGTAAACTTGTAACACGGATGTTATATTTAAGAGTTTTGTTTCAGACGTGGTTTGCGTGTACGGTTATGATGATGAGCATGCAACAAGATCATGCACTTACCAAAGGATTAGTTCTTTCAATCTTATACTATTATTGAAAAAACTCATGTGTGTATATATATATATATATATATATATATATATCGATACTGATTTAAACTCTGATGATTGATGCATGAACTGATTGTCGGCCCATGTGTTGAGCTAACTATGTATGTTTTGATGATGACAAGAGCTATGTCGGTTTATTCCCTAACCACTTATGATCGTCTTTAGTGAGCTTGTATTTCAGGTGTTGCATAATGCCTCTGTATTTGAAGAAGAAGAATTCGATCTTGTGATGGACTGAAGACTAGTTAAGAGGTTTTAATTTCTAGTCTTTTGTAGTATGAATGATTCTAATGATTGGTGTAGTATGTGTTGGTCGAATAGCTAGTACTGGTCTTTGATCTGTACTAGCTGTTGGTACTTGGATGAAATTATATCAAGGTTTTCACGTGAGTTGATTTTCAATCAAGAATATTTTTATCAAAGAATCTGGATTTAAATATAGGAAGTTTTTGTTTTTTTTTTTAAATAGATTTCTTTCTTGTAGAAGTTATATGTGGAGTTTTGGAAAATTGTTTTCTAAAAGGATTCTAATATTTTCTAATTATTCTTTGATAAATATATAGGCTGTTGGTTTTGTGAAAAATGATTCCTTCTTAATTGATAAGATATTTAGTCATAGTTTCCTTTGTATAGGATTCTTAATTTCATCTTTTTGAGTCAATTATCTTCTATTTTTGAGGAGGAAATAAAAACTGATTTTGGTTGATCTTTGACCTAATCCTCAAGTCTTTATAACGTGAATTTTATGATCAGAAGAGGTAGACGTTTTTGGTGAGAAAAACTTCTAAGTGTTATTGAGAGAAAAACGTCCAAAGTACTGTTTGACAATCTGTACTGCCAGATCATATTGAGTCGTTCATACCTAGGTTGTATTTTATCTCTATTCGCTTTTGAGAAGCAATCAGTGAGATAATTGATTGTAATCTTTCCTTTTAGAGTGAGATTTTGGGGTACGGGGTTGTACTCGAGCTTTGCACAATTGGGTTGATTGTGCAAGTTCTCTACTTGTCTTGGGTTGAGCGTGTAGGGAAGAATTTCTAGTGAAATTGTGTGGACGTAGACCTTGGGTTGAGGTCGAACCACCTGAAATCTCTGTGTGTGATTCTTGCTTATTTTCGTTGATTCGTTTGTGGTGTTATCACATCATTGAAGAGAGAGAGAGAGCAAGAGAAAATAGAAGGTGAAACTTCAAAGAACCCTAGAAAAAAAAAAGGAAAAAAGGAAACGGCTTCAATAAGAAGCTTAAGTCACAACTTTTTATTAATGAAAGGAGAATTACCCATTAAAAAAAGATAAGTCCAAGGATTACAACTTCCCTAGCTAAAGCAGAGGGGAAAAACAAGCATAAGAAAAGAACACAAACAGAAAGCACAGAGCTACATGTGAGGCATGTCTTCAGTGAGCAGACCTCGGCTGCAGGTAGGGGGGATGATGTAGACAATCCTCCTGTTTTTAGTCTCAATAGCATATTTGGCAAGGCAATGTGCGACTTTGTTGGACTCTTTTCTCGTATGGAGGAGAGTAATGTTGGGGTTGTCTTTGATCATCTTCCATATGTCATCCGCAATGGCTTTGAGGGCACTGTTTTGCGCCGTGTTGGGATTATCAAGGAGATTTTTGATCACCAGGGCATCAGTTTCAACATGGAGGTCCTTGATGTTATGATCAGCAGCAACAAAAAGACCCTCCCGAATGGCCAGAAGCTCAGCAGCAGCAGCCGAGTGGGTTTTAAACTTGATGGTGAATCCTAAGAACCAGGAGCCATCTCCTCCTCTGAAAACTCCTCCTCCTCCAGCCTCTTCATTTGAATCTTTCCAAGCAGCATCAGTGTTGAGTTTTATAAAGCCGGCCGGCGGGGGCTTCCAAAGATAAGTTACCGGACCTTGATCATCTCCAGGGCTGTCATTCAGCTGAAAAGCAGAGAGATTGCAGCAGATATCAGATAATATAAAGTTAAGCAACGTTCTAGCCTCATTGCCTTCTTGAAAATGGTGTTATTACGGTTAATCCAAATATGCCAAAGACAAATACTGAAAATGGTAGACCAGATATCATCCCTGGAGAGATTAAAAGTTATCCAATCACTCCAATTAGAGTTCCAAAAAGTAACGAGATCATTATGGGGCCAAAATTGAATCATGTCATTCCAAACATTGGCCGAGGTCAGGCAGTCCCTAAAAAGATGGAGGAGGGTTTCAGTCGGGGCAAGGCATCTCTCGCAAGTGGGTGGGAGATGGCTGATAATATTCGCAAGATCCTCTCCTGTGGGGAGGACTTGAAGGGCGCAGTTCCAGAGCAGAAATCTCATTTTCTGGGGACACTTTAGTTTCCAAAGTTTTCTGAAGTCAAAAACAGGGGCGGTTCTAGAGGTAGGAAAACAGAAACTGTAGGCATATTTGACAGAGAAAGTGCCATTTGTGGTGTGGCTCCAGATGAGCGAGTCAGGGGTGGGGTTGAATTTGGAGAGGGGAGTGGCAAGGATGGCCTGGCAGATATTTTGAGGGATGATATTTGAGATGAGGGAAAGGTTCCAATCTCTGTGCTTATCAATAATGTGTGCCACTCTCCAATGTTCCATACGCCTGGGGATGAAGTTCACTGTGAGGTAGAGGGGTCCATCACCTACCCAATGATCAAACCATAGAGAGGTTGATTTACCATCTCCAATCCGAGTAATGAGGCCTCTGCAAAGAATCTCTCTCCCTTTAAGAATATCACGCCAAATTGGAGAGTTGGAAGGAGAGAGGTCAGCAGTGAAGAATGAGCTTTTTCGGAGATATCTAGCCGAAAGAAGGCGGACCCAGAATTTATCTTTGTCCTTCAAAAATTTCCAGCCAAGGTGTGTCATGAAACAAATGTTCCATTTGTGAAGATGTTTGAAGCCCAGACCTTCAAGAGCTTTGGGAGAACAGACATTAGCCCAGGGAACTCTAGGGAGGTAATGAGGTCTATCCACCTTATTCCAGAGAAATCTGCGACAACATTTTTCAAGGAGCAGGAGGGTTGTTTTGGGAATAAGAGTTGTTTGCATATGGTAGGTGGGAAGGGCTTGAAGGGTGAAGTGATCAAGGTGGCTCTCCCAGTCATATTAAGAAGCCTAGCCTACCAGCCTTGAATACGATCCCTAACTTTGCTCAGCATCTCAGATAAATCATTGTGTCTAAGTTTCTGCGGGAGAATGGGCACTCCCAAGTATTTACCAAAAGAAACCGTACCAAGGATATGTGAAGAGGAGGCAAGGAGACCACGAAAGGAGGAGGGAAGCTTGGGAGGGAAAATGAGTCTGGATTTACTCTTATTCATAAAAAACCCAGAAAGCTTCCCAAAGTCCTCAAGTGTCTCAAAGATGGTGTCAAGGATCTCCACAGACGCTTTTCCAAAGAGGAAAACGTCATCTGCGTAGAACAAATGCGATATGTGCAAATCCTTGTTAATACGGATGGGAGACCATTGTTTAGCATGTATTTTGGCTTGGATCATTTGAGATAGGCGTTCCATGCGGAGGACAAGCAAAGAGGTAGGGGGAAAGGGGGTCGCCCTGTCTGATACCTCTGGAAGGCTCGAATTCTTCCGTTATTTCACCATTCCAAAGGTCTTCTTAAGTCACAACTGCTGGCCGCGATTACTACGAATCTCCTTGGAAACTGCAATCTTCAAGCTTACTCATCATGTTTCGCAGCCAACAACAACATCAAGAAATCAATAGTACCCACAATCAAACACCAAATTCCCAAAGCAAACAAGTTTCGTTGCTCCTTTTCCCGCTTTTCCCACGACAAGTATGGCTCTCCTAAAAACCTCGACAATTTGGATGCATTTACTCTTTGGTCACAAGTTTGGGATCATTTCTCTCCCGAAAAAATCAAGGACTTGAACACAATTGCCCTTGGCGATCGCATTGTTGATTTCACATCCGACTTATTGTTCGATAAAGTCGGCACTGAGACTCTCACCATTACGGTAAAAGCCCTTCTTTTTTTTACCGTCTATTACTATTTTGCCAATAGGGTTTTTTTTTAACCGTGTGGATATATATACAGGTTGTGTTAGTGGATGAAGATGAAGGGCTGAAAGAATTATTACAGAAGCTGATCAGCAAGGCGAGCAGTGATGGTAATACAGAAAAGAAAGCTAACATTGTATTGGACGGTGAGAATTTAGTTATATATATTGGACTCGATTTAATTCAGTTCAATTCAATTTAAAGTTGTTTGCTTTTTTATTTTCATTCTAATGTCGATCGTCTCCAGAGGTGGTGCCATGCATGATCAAGAATGCTGATAGTTGGGTTTCCAGCCGATTAGTGGTGCGTTTAGACGTTTAGTATGTACTTCACTTTATTGATCGAGTATATACAATGCTTGTACCATGCTCTCGCGAGCACTAGGATAGGACTATGACCACACGTAAAATAATTTAAAATTTATTTAAGTTTGGTTTCTACTCCGTTATCCCGGGAGCATGATATAATTTGACGAGTACATATATGTGTAGGTTTTGTTGGGTTTGTTTTCCTATTTTAAGGACGTTTTATGTCTGGTTCGAACGTGCGTCTATCAAAGACTCTTGTGGCTCAAGGAGAGGGTCATTGGAGACGTTTTGAAAGCATTTTCTTTTGCAAGACACGCTACATTATTATTAAACCTAATTTCAGCTGGTTTACATACTCTTGGTGTCATTTTCGCACGTAGAGATTTTATGTTCAACAGTTCAAGCAATTTGACAGAAAGTACATGCATGCATCTTCATTATAGTTGGCACGTTTTGGTTTGTGGCTTAACTACTTAAGTGTATGTATGTATATTGTTCAACAAGCTAAGTGCTTATCTAGACTTCACAATGTACATATATAGGTGGCTGAAACTACGATGGAGTCGAATCAAAAACTTGATCACTCTGAAAAATTGAGCCCCGGTGTAGTGTGGTTGCCCCGAGATATGCCCCGAGATACGCCAGAGATAAAAAGACCGTCGAGGTATATGTTTTGAACTTTTCATTTTGGATTACATTGCCTCTTAGCGGGGACTAAAAGGTACTTAATTAATTTCTCTTTTTCGTCGAAGTACAAAAAAAAATTGTTTAATTTTTATGTGTGCATATAAGCGTATTAAGCACATCATAGAATTTACTCAATAAGGTTAAAATAAAATATTTTGCATTGTCTTTGTCCATTTAAAATTGCTCCTTATATTGTCTTATTGCCAATGTATGTTAGCAAACTTCTGCCAACTCTACTAATTTTGTCGTAACTTCAAAGATGAGGAAGTGTTCACCTGAACTAAAACCTATATTCATTAGGCCATAGGGAGTACATGTATGAATATATTCATAGAATCATAGGAGAACTAACCTAATTTCTAGCTAATTTTTGACTTATAATACAATCATAAATTATATCATTGTCACGGGATTACAAGAACGATGGTACTCCCACACGCAATAAAGGTGTAGGTCCATGAAATAAATAAAAAAAATTGAAAAACCACTTTTTAAGTGTGGTTCATACTTCCCTATTGTGAGAAGAATCATCATGTTTCTTGTGTATCGAGAGCATGGTATAAGGTTATACATAGTACCTAAATCAGTTTAATTCTCTAGATATGGTGAGTTGTCCATATACCCTGGCTAGATGATGATCTGTACTGCAAGTATAAGGTTATAACGCTTTGGTCTTCTCTTTCAACACCAACACAGTGTGCGGCAGTGTCTTGGACCGTGTAAAATTGCAAATATTACAATACCCTGACAAACTATATTAGGTATCACGCACACTCTTAAATTTACTAACTTTAACTACTACTCTATATACCCTGTCACGAAATTGTCACTACACCAGTGCATACGTACTAGAAAATCTCATCAAATATGTAAAACAAATTTAATTGACATGAATTATTATATACATATTCAACCTGACCATAAGCACTTTATCTTGCAAAGCATAGTTGTCCTCATTATCATTCATACATATAAACTCAATCGTTGCTAATGAAGTGACTTAATTCTTGTTTGAAACACATTTCGAAACTATTATTATTATAATGAAACTAGACAATGTTACATTCTAATCTACTATTTAACTTATTTAATGAAACTAGACAATCTAATAGTTAATGATACCACATTCGGGTAGTTTTGTTGCGTTTTTCTACTAAATATTCTCTTGCCCATCTAGATCGTGGGCCACTCCTTGTATTTACACATTTGTATCCATGTTTTTTTACTTTTGCCATATGATTAACGAAATTATGGATGGTGAGACATTCTTTATTAAAAAAATATAAACTTAATACTGGAGTGGAGGATATGTGTAAGTTGACAACCCCCCCCCCCCCCCCCCCGAAAGTACAAAGTTTCCGCTTAAATATTATTGGTATTTTTTTCACGATAAATGAAACTTTTAGCAACGAGTATCTAATATTTAGTATCAGCCTCAATAACCATTTGCATAGTTTTAATTATATTAGTTTCCGTTATGAAATTAATAAACCTTCATTGTTTATTATATAGTTTCACCAGATTATAATTAGTATCAATTGATTTTTTCTGTGTTATTCAGAAATTTACCTCGTAAGGGGTGGTTTGTGATTTCCTTCTGTTTTTACCTTTTTTGGCTGACAACCTTATAGCCCTTAAAACTATGGGAGAACCTACATATGACAATGTATTACAATGCTAAGTAAAATAATTTTTTGTTATTAATTGTAGGGGGATATCACTTTGAAGAAATTGCGACGTGTATTGAGAAGGGGCAGCTGCCTATTAATCAATCAGGGATCGAGGGATTGAGCTATTCGCTTAGTTATTTTGGACACGGTCTAAATAGATTTGGCTCTATATATGTTGTATACTTATAATGTTTTGAGATGTTTTACCCGAATATAATTGGTAAATTTATGTCAGGCGTCAATTCTTCGGAATTGAGTTTTATTAAACCAAGAAATTCTTCGGATTTTTAGAAACAGAAAAAAGAAACATGCGAAACTGATTATGTTTCGGCCCTCTCAGCTCACCGATTGTTTTGTGGTCGATTGAAGTGCTCAACCCTTGGAAGGGATTCTGACTTCGAGAAGAAAATGTTTGCAACTAGCCAAATGTTTTGTAATACCCTTGAGATTCTTCTTTGCATGATGTACCATCCATTTTTAATGAATTCGACCCATTTTGTTGTCAAAATTGTACTCATTTGACATTTTATCATTGAGATCAATCAGATCATCTTGCCTAATGCAATAAACAAATTCCACGTTGCTCACTCGAAGGTGTATGTATGTGAAGTACTTGTATGGCTATATGGTATAAGTCATCGGAATATATACTCTTTCATGTTCATAAAATTATAATTGATACATGCATGACATTATCACCGCTCAACAATTACTAGCGTAAATAATGTTGGGGGCCCGTGCGCAACGCGCTCGGTCCAACAACTAGTATAATATAAACGATAATTGAGCTCCTTCAAAATTGGCCCGCTTTTTGTGAGGAAGTCTATCTTTCGTACTTAAAATTAAGAAATCACTTTTGACTAACAGATTCGACCGAGTCAACATAACGTATCCTTATTGTATTGGTCTTTAAACGAAGCCAACCCAATAAACGAGTCATGAGCCTCAACTTACATGGCTGATGACACACGTGAAAAATACGTTGCATAGTGTACCAAAGAATAAAGCTTAGTGTAGGCTTCACAACGTGGTAGGCTAGCTAGCTCTTTTTGTTTGTCGATGCTGAAGGGTGTATCTTCTTATATACGCAAGAGAAGCAACCACTTTGCACAGTTGTGTTACTATGATGATCATATGCCTGAGTGTCGTCATGGTCGCCTTCTTTGCTTATGGATGTTGTGGTTGTAGCAGTCGTGGACTTTCCCTTTCTCTTAAAATCTTCCATTCTTTTCTTTTCGAGCTTTCGAAGCACGTAAATTTCTGCTAGACTTGGACCAAACGTCGCCATTTCTCTCTTTGTGTGTTAGCCTCTTGCAAAACCAGCTCCTTTGATTTGATGAAGATATAAAAGAATGTATGGATAAGTAGAATTGTAAGAATTTTGAAGAGTGAACAACGACTATAAGTAGAGAAATGGGCTTGGACTCCAAGAAAAGTCCATGCCCCACATAATCTAATTTACGGCATAAGTCAAATTAATTGAGCCCATGAGTGGGGGTCCAGTGAAATGTTGGTCGCACTTTCGTTCCATTGCCTTGTTCTTCAAGGAACAGAGTCTCCAGTTGAGAAGTAAACTTTGGGCTGCTTTTTGGTCCTTGGAGAATTTTGGAAGAGGAAATGAGGAATGTTATGTGACACGAGCAGTGACGAATGGATTTTGTCATTCGTTACTTCGTTAGCTCAAGATATTTAATGGGATGGTGACGTACTCCTTACTTGTTGACGTTGTGATTTGAATATTTGAAAGAAATTTAAATCAAATGTTAACAATGAAAGAGGAAAAAAGAAACAGGATCGTTACTTGAAAGAAATTGAGATAGGCACCGGACTCGCCGGAAGAGGTAAAGCAAATGTGGCCAGGCCATTACCTCATGTGATGATTTTCCTATGAAGAAACCTTTCCATTCCATACTCTATTGACTAGATTTAGTTTTGAAAGGTTTAGCGACGACCAACTGACCAGGTTCTAGTTGAGTAGTTGTCACTTCCCAGTTATAAAAAAAAAAAGGTTTTTAGTTGACAGAAAACCGAGATGAAATTTCAAACTAAAACCTTGAAAAATCGCCAAAAGAACTTGGAATCTGTGATTTCCTACCATAAGGCTAACTCCGGGGGTACTTGGTGGTAGTCCGATAATATGCAAGGCAGAAACAACCTGCCACTTAGATACAAAACATTCCGGATTCTGCACAAATATGTCATTATACAGTATGAGCTTCGACTAGCCCAGTAAAGCCGCCAACAAATAGATATAGGAGGTCTCAGACAAAATACAATGCCAATGCAAAGCTTTGTATGTAAAGTGTAACCAGTACACAACTGCAAGAGCAAATCGAAAGACAAGTCATATCTGCCAAATCAAGATACCTTACACCTACAAACAGTTAAGTTTACAATACTTTTGTTAACTTTCTTCTGACTCGATGCATCACATCGCCAGTGTTTCAAAGTATTTCAGCTCCAAAGACAGGAGATTGAGGTCAATGTATGTGCACTCAACCAGACAAACAGAGCCCCATCCTGGGGGTATTTGATAATTGCTGTGCTGAATCTGTAAGTACATCTGCAGCTGAAGTTGGGAGGCAAGAAATCAACGTCTGGGGCGCTTACTGTAAGGACCCCAACCTCCACCATATCCGTCAGTGAAAGACCCTCCTCCTCCTCCTGAATATCTCATATCTGGACTCCCATTGTACATTCCATAATTGCCACCACCTTGGACAAGCAAGAGAAAGTCTCAGATAAAAAAAATTCAAATACTAGTACTAAAATAAAGGCCGAACATAATATTGAAAGTTAGCTTCAATTTAAACAAACAAACACAACAAAAACGAAAAATAAATAAATAAATAACTGACATTTCAGGATTGACCCGGTGATATGGAAAATTTGACTAAACAAACAATTTCAAAGAAGTATGTAGTAGATCTCAGAAGGATCCCAGCAAATCCCATCTCTTGAAGAATCAAAAAATTAAAACTAAACCTCCAAACCTGTTCCATAACCGTCCATGTTTACAGCTAAAGACACGACATGAAACTTATATTTCTTCGCAGAACATACTCCCCCCCCCCCCCCCCCAAAGAAAAAGAAAAAAAGAAAATAACCTAAAGGTAGTATTGACGTATTGTAAGCTATGATACGAGCAATACAAGATTCAACAAAACCACACACGTTGATCCCTTGCAAAATCCACTATAGCATCAGCTACTTGGCAATCAACATCATATCAAGTTTTAGTATCTCACAGATTCCTATTCGTACACTGTAAGCAAACTACCCCACCACAGGAAACCAAATCTCACCATCTGCCCAAAGATACAAAAATCTAATTGTACTTTATCTGATCCTGCTGTACACACAAACAAGTCATTACCAATGTTGACAGGCACTAGTTGTAAGTTGTAATATCATGCGCTAATAATTGTAATAGTACTATGTAAGAATTGTAGATAGTTACCAGCTGCATGTCCTCTCCTATCCATGCTCAGGTGCTCCGCTTGAAGCTTCTCAATATCACGAGACATTGCCATGAGGCTCTCCTCCATACCTCGTTTCTGTGCTACCTGTTCCTCATTTGCTTTCTTCTCATATTCCAAAGCTCTCCTGGATAAGCAAAGGGCAAATGCAGAAAATAAGCACTTCACAGGACGCAAACCACCAGCAGCTCAATCTTAGTTTAAAAAAGTGCGCCTGAGGCGCGCCTAGGCGCAAGACGCACTGAGGCGCAGCTGCAATCGCCTCAGAAGCTTGAGGCGCACTGGTGTACATGAGGCGCACTGAGGCGCACCGAGGCGCACTGAGGCGCAGGTCTTGAGGCGCACGCGAGGCGCACAAGTGTGCAGTTTCCAATTTCTTTCTCTTGTAACCTTCTTTATACACTTCCCTTTGCCCCTTAATCCCTTGTTTATACTTATTTACCCATTGTCCCTCGTTAAATACCAAAAAAAGGTTTTATTTTTTCAAAATATGGTTTCGTAAAATATAATTTTATTCGCTAAATGAGTGCGCCTCGTGTGCATGAGGCGTGCGCCTTCGCCTTACGCCTCGCGCCTCATCGCAACGGCCCCCCAGCGCCTCGGTGCGCCTCGCGCCTCCTTAAACTAAGAGCTCAATACACATGATCCTAATCATCGCTGCCACAATGAGGTGGGTATTATACATAGCTAGCTTACTGAACAGTGCCCTGCCCACGGAAATGTTGTAACACGGATATTGGACTTCAAACCTTTAAAGACGACGAAAGGTAACTATGTAACCCTTATCCCCATCCCCTGCCCCCTCTCGCAGAAAGGAAATAGATATCTGCTGAAAAGGAATCGTGAGAATAAACAAATAACGTCTAAAAGAAATGGTTGCCTAGACTCCACGGACACTAAAATTCAGTATGTTCTTCTAAACCAGGAAGCTGCAGCTTCATTTAAACAGCCCTCGTTCCAAAATTCCGCAGTTTCATTTAAATAGCTGTCGGCCTGTCGTTCCACCCTTTCGTAACAGAAAGTTGGTCCACTCAGATGCTAATCCAAATCCTAAATTACAGTAATCCAACAACTCTTATACACTCGAATTGATCCACTGAACTCCAACAACAACAAAACCTTAGCCTCAAAAGGATTTTTGGTCGGATATCATGAATCTACTTAACTCCATAGAAGAAGAAAAAAAGAAAGTACCATGAATCTATTTTCGCATATAAGCATTACGTAACAGTATAAAACGAATGGTAAACCTCTGGACTTCAGGTTTATGGAGGAAGTAGTGGGCCACGACATCTAAACTCCTAGTGTTATATGTCAATCAGACCATATTGTTCACTTCACTCACTTCGAGGTATTTTGGGGAGTTCATGATACTCGGGCTCTGACTGACTGAAAAATGATCCCAGGAAAATGAGGGGGGGACTTTTTAAAATGTTAGGAAAGACTGATCATATTTAGAAGCTAACATTATAATACAGGAGCTATCAACCAATTAACTGAGGAGGTCCCCACTGTGACAGCTAACAAACCATTTTTACCAACTCAAACCACGTTGTGGATATGAAGGCACCATCGACATTTCCCAAGGAACCTGGCAACAGTTTCCTTACATATCACTTTCCTGATAGACTCGCCTTGGAGTACAGCCCATCTAAGAAAAAGGATCAGAAGTGTCTGACATGGGGGCAGGGCGAATTAGGTACTGGCCTGAATTAGAAACCCAGAGGTGTTATCCATCCACCGTACACTTCAAAGTAATTTCAGGAGATCTCAGGTACTATCCCAGACCAAGAGCCACCAAGAAAATTCCTATACAGAAACCTTTTACCTCATACACACTCACACCCCTCCCCCCAGCCCCAAAATAAAAGTTTGGTGCGTAGAGAAAAGAAAAGCAAAAAAGATGAATGACTAGATAAATAGTCCACCTGGATTCGGCTAGTTCCTTGCGAATATGATCTACATCAGCTCTCAACACACTATAATGCTTATTTTCAGATCGCAAACGGGTTATGTCTTGCGTGAGACCCTGAATTTGAGCTGTCAAATCTTGTCTCAGGACACTCAGTTTATGAGCTTCACCTCTCAATCGTAGAACTTCTTCTCTAAGAGGCTTAGTAGCTCGTACATCAGCTTCCAGCTTCAAGCCCCTTTCAACTAAATTCCTAGTCTTCGCGTCTTTTTCGGTGCGAAGTTTCCCTATCAGCTCACGTAACCTGCGAATTTCATCTTTAGCAGCACCCAATTCTCTCTCGATACTCACATTTTCCTCAATTAAATGTCGATTTTCAATAACTATCTTCTTGTTTTCTCTATGTTGAATTTCAATTTCCTCCTCCAGAGCCAACGGATGAATAGGAAAGGGCCCTGATCCTCTGTTTAAATTTGGACGGTGACCTTCTCGAAAGCCTTGGAAATCAGCAGGATGGCGAGGCATACGGTTTCTCCCTGCCATGCTATATATAATCCAGAACAACAAATAAATGATACTCTGATAAGAGAATGAGGTGAAAGGGAATTAAAGCTAGACAGTAACTGCGGAAGAAAGACAGTAACAGTCAGAACAAGATCCCTCGAATTCTGTGCCACAAGCCCACAACAAAGAGTCCAATAGGAAACACCTACCTTTTATTTTCGTACCAATTCTGAACAGCTCTGAAAAGAAATTAAGGTTGGAATGGGAATGCCTAAAGAACAGCACAAATCACTAAACGTTTGCCCTACACGAGCACAAGTTCACTCTTAAATTCTAATCAACTAGTCATCATTGAAATAATTCCTACTCAAAAGTTTGATGAAGGCACTCCAGTCCACACAATGACACACATATTTCAGAAAGCAGACTTGTCAATCAAAAGTCAAAGGTTGCTCGTCTTCACTGTCAGTTCACTATTCAGACCTAATGATTCTCTACAGGAAGCAACCTTCAATCACAGTGATTCGTCTTCAGTGTTCACCACCCTATCAACCACACTCATAATTCCATGTAAAATTAGCAGAGGATGCTGCTCAACCTGACGGACTCCAATTTGATGATATCTACTCAATGTTGAAGAAACCTAGTAAAAATTTAAAGGGACTCCCGGATTCCTGATGATGAAAGAATTCTATAGTCTATACACCCACCAACCAAGTAAAATATTCCTAACATGTCAACAGCTTAATAAAGATGTTTTTGAGAGTAAAGTAGGTCAGGGTTGTCTCTCACCACAAGCCAGATCTGTCAGAGGAAAGTAGGAAATTAGATACAGAGTACATATTTTCAGCAAACATGTTTTTAGTATCACCAGATATGGACTTAGCAATCTCTAACCTTTCACAAATCTCCTAGCTACCTCTTTCCAGAAACAACTTGACTCCCAATTATAAAATTATCACATAATTGAAAGTTATGAACAATGAACAATAAAGAAAAGACAAAGATTACACTATGACATGAGGTGAGTAAACAACTACAACTGATGAAACAGAGACACTTGATACGTCCAGGTTTCTTCACATCTCAACAACAAAACACCTATCCTGGCATCAACTGACATGCGAGGCAAGTAAAAGACTACAACTGATGAGAAAGAGACACTTGATCCCTCTAGGCTTATTTTACGTCTGAATAAGAACCCACATACAATCAAACAAAGCACAGTAATTTGAATAATGAGTTAAAAACACAATTATAGCTATCAATTGCTATTATTGCAGCATATATGAGAACATGGTAATCAGACACAGAATACAAATCAACTGTTTTTTGATCTCCACCCATTGACCACTACAACTATCCAACAAAATGCCTTTGTACAGGTCCAACTATCCAACAAAACAAATCTCGTTCATCTGCTACATCCTACATGAAAAAGTTCCATCCTACTCTTTACAAATTTTCAAGAATACCTGCTAAACAACCCCTAAAAGGGTACATAAGGAATCATTCAAATAAACCCCAAGTTATGAATCCCACAAGTAATTTGAGCAACACTGAATAGTGGTAGGACAAAACCTCTGCTCAAGCATACATTAATCACAGCCCTACATGCCACAAGGAACCCCTACCACAAGTTAGATATATACCAAAATAAGTCTCTCTTCGTAAAGTTTAGAGTCTTCTACAGAAAACACGATCATCCTCACATACCACGTGCTATACATTATTAAAATAAACCAATACCAAGTCAAAACTTTGATGTGACAAACAACTATATTACTCACACATAGCTATGAGTAACCCACAGGAGTGTATGTCCAAGTGTCAAAGAGAGTATCTTCGCCTAATATGTAAGAAAAAAAAGTCAAGTCTCTAATAGACATTCAATTAACACCAGGGTTATGCAGGAAACTGAGTCAACCCAAAACATATGAAAATGCTACAATTCCCCAACCATGTCCAAATGTCAACCCAAAATAATTACTATCTAAAGAGCGTAAAATCTTTCACTATTACAAAAAGTTCAGTCATTTTGAACTCAATGCAGAAGGACCGAACAAAGATCTAGCATGCAGAGTGCGCCAAATGGGGAAGCAGAATCAAGCAAACATGCAAACTTTCCAAGAGTGCAACGTTTTAAACATGGAAGTGTCCCATACGGATAATCAATGATCATCGCCAAATTGAAAGTTTATAGACCAGGTAAAGAGGTTCCAAAAAAAAGAAAAAAAGTATTCACATCTATATCCACAGAGAAATAGATAACAGCTGGATATGTAAAACCAAGACTTCGATAGAAAGATATAATAGATATCAGGACTTCGATAGAAAGATATAATAGATATCAGAAGAATAACAACAAAGCCCTAGTCCAAATTAAAAGGGCAACCAATACCATGTAGATAATGATCAACAAGAAACAGTTAGATGTTGAAGAAAAAAGTAATATTCCAAATTTAGACAAGCTCTGTAGCTATAAAGATTTACAGCATCAAAACAGGCGGAGGTAAGCTACCGAGCTTGTATCAGCAAAAGGCGAATACATTTCTGTGAGCAGAGGAATTAAAAACATAGACCAGGTAACATGTAGTATGAAACCAACAAAACCACACGTCTATTAACATAAATGGTAAAAGTCCATACGCCGAGCTCTTAAGTCTTGAGCACAACTGGACCCCTCTAGAACTGAAAATACAGAGACTGTATAGTATATACTAGTCTCTTGCCAATTCAAATGGATACCACCGAAACCTAGTATGCCAATTTGTTTTGCAAGAAGTTTACAGCTCTAGTATGGGAGTACTCCTTATTAAGTATGGATAAAGTTGAAGGCTTTGTAGATCCATTATATCAAAATAACTATTAAACCGCACAAGGTAAGTTCATTGCTAATACCAACACTCCACCCTTACCAGGGAAATACAAAAATCTCCAAGGCTAATATAAACATTGCACCCTTAACGCAGATTAAAAACTATGGACTCCTTTAAACAACTAACACTCCATGGATATCGCAATGGTACCCAACACAGAGAATTAAGAGTAGAACCATCAAATCACAGGATCTTAAATCGATGGAGCACCTTTTGCCATTCTTTACAGTGTCACGGAAACAAATAAGCAACTTCAGAAATATCAATCTTCTTTGCCAATTGATACTCTTAAATACTCGAAATAATATCCTCCTCCGTTGCATATCTCCATCATCCCTTGACTCCAGCGCCTCTACTACACATGGAAATATAATGTTTCTTCACTCTATGCAGCTATAGCAGTCTCACACTCGATCTTCAAGTCATAAAACGCTTACACTCATCACATGAAAGCCATTTACTAGTTCTCGAATTGGAAATCGACCCAATGTGCCTAATATACCTTATAATCACATGATCTCCAACACGCACACATTCCAAATCGAGTTTGCACCAACTCGCCCATACCAAAATAACCGTTACACAACGGCTTCTCCATTCCAATTCTTTCGACAACCACCATGTCGATCAAACACACCACTGCCACGTCGAATCACCAAATTACCAGCAACCAATTCCAACGATCAAAACCAACGGCCTTGTTCCCCATCGTCCGACATTCGACAATTATCCATATGCATTGCTACCACTCCACTCCACTTTCTGGTCGAATTCAAATTACCAAAAAAACCACCCAATCTGAATGCACCCAAAAATTCCCCCAATTCAAAACTAATAACTCAATAAAATTAAATTCCGTGCAACACCCTTAGCTCAATTAAACCCCAATTATACAAACCCTAATTCTAAATTCCCCCAATCCAAATAAAACGATTAAAATTATGCGCGATCATGAAACTGGAAATAGCTAAACTCTTCCTAATTAAAACATTATTAATTCAAAGAAAACGACATAAATTATCAAAAATAAACAAAATAAAAGTGAGAATTTAGGGACTTACAGAATAAAACCCTAGAAATTGAGGTTGAATGCTGGGGAAAGTGTGCGTATTCGACGCTGTTCACCGGAATTTGGGTTTTGTTGGCCGAAACAAACGAAAGAGATTCGGGGACTAGTAGTAGTAGTACTAAGTAGATATTTTGGTTTGGTTATTTTGGGCCCGATGACTTATTTAGTGGACTTGTTTTCCCAGAGTGGGTTGTATCACCTGTGTACTTGTGCGTGTGTCCGACGAAATTTTGGGTACACGCTAAAATGGGTGATGAAATTTTAGGTAGAAAGATATATTTAAAGATCACGAATTTCATCTAATACAATCAATGTAGAAATTGAATGAGTTTTTTGGTTTTCAAGTTAGTTACACATCAATGAAGATCATCTGTCTCATTTTGTGTGTCACTCTCTGTACCCCTCCAATCACAAGCTTGGAATTCATTAAATATATAAAGTAATATGGATTTCTTAAGGTTATAATATGAATTTCCAATCTCGTGATTGGAGGGGTATAGGGAGTGGCACACAAAATGGGACAGAGGATCCTCATAGGTTAGACATGGTTTGGTTAAGTCATTACGTGGGGTTCTGGACAAGACGAGAAGGGATGTGTTTTTTTTTTTTTTTGAGTTATTTTGAGTATGTAAGAAATTTGTTGGAAACATTTGGTGAAATATACAATATCTGTTCATTTTCACTCTATTAAGTTTAATCATAATCCTGCCATTTATCGATCGTCACTTCTTTAACTAGGTCATGGTGGGATTGTGGCATTCCGCGTTTTATAAGGTGCAAATCTATAATCAAGTTCATTTGGATTTTCGTTACATGTTCTAATTATGATGAGAATTTAGGGTTGATCGACTTTGTCTCTATTTGGGTCCTCTTCAAATAAACTTCAAAAAACACATGAGTTTTGTTAATAGCATTGAATAAACATAATTTAGGTCAATTACTATCCAATGTGCAGTTTATCCTATGCTCGAAACTAATTCCTAATAAGAAAAACGCGCTTCCTTCACCTCTTTGTTAGTGAAAACATGTATATACTCATACTATGTTCAATCTTAAAAGCAAAGTTCACACACAAAGATTGGTGAAATCGATTCTCCAAATAATATGTAAAATACGATCATAAATCATGGAGAAAAAAAATGTTCTTACGGCACTTTTGCAACCCAATTTTATAGAGATATAGGATTTCTATTTTAATTTTTAATGTTTAGTATAGTTTTAATAAGTCAACAGTTACTTCCGTCTAACACGTCTATTATCAATTATTACTTTTAGAGCTAACAACTAGCTACCGGCGACTCAAGGAAAATTATAAGATACCCCTGGGTATATTTAATTTGTTTTTCATACCCACTCACCCATGTTGTGACCTTGAATAATAAATTAAAAAGTAAAAAAAATTAAGTGGAACAGCGTAGTAGGGTGGTTATGTTTTATTGTGAGAGGGGTATAAGACCTTGATGTACCCCCGACGGTACCATATAACAATTGACTACTCAAGTAACATTGATGTATGAGGTGTGTGTCCGCATACATGTGACTTCTTTTACTCTCTTTTTTATTATAAATTAAAAAATGCAATGTGCAAATTACGAGCTAATACAATATTAAGTGTCATGTACATTTCCTTTGTGCATGGATCTTGAAGTGTCATGCATGTACATAAAGCACATTCATTGTACTTTTTGATAATTACTTATCCAAAGGAGATGAACATTGTAGATGGAGAGATCAAGGTCAATATGATATCAATAAGTATTTTTTCTCCCAATTCTCAAGATTCATACAAAACTCATTAATTACCCAAGCCACAAGTGCATCAACATTAGACTAATTTGATATTATAAAAAGGGATTTTCCAATATGCACCTAACGTTCTCGAAATTTTCAGATATACCGCTCAGATTTCCAAGCTCTCCGGACTCCAGCGTGCCCATGAGGTTTGCAAAATCGTGTTTTTTAGTATTTTTCATTAACGCCGTTAGTCAGTCAGTTTATTGAACTTAATCTACATAATGTCGCGATTCTAGGTCTTATCACCACGTGTCGATGCGGATTTTCACATGGCGAGCTCACAGTAAACGTCGCCACATAAGCGTGCTACGTGTCAACTTGGTATTCCAAGTGGCGATCTCACAAGCAATGTTGCCACATAAGCTTGCCATGTCATCAAAGTGTGACCGTCAATATTTTGCACAAAACAGAATACCAAAAAGACAATAGTAAGGTTTGAACCCACGACCTCTTGGTATTTGTAAATAAAAGTCTATCATTGTGCCACAACAACTTAATTGATACTACTTTCTTTTTTTTAAATCATAAAGGGAGAGGCAAAAATCTTTACAAATATGTACAGAATTTTAATTATGGATAATCATTTATTATATCTCTTTTATTTAATGTAAAAGATATGGTCATTTCTTATATTTCACCTAAGTTACGTCTTCAAAATGTGAAACTGATCAAAATATTTATTTGAGTTAATCTATTTCTAAGCGCAATTTATTTAATATCTTTTCTCAACTGAAAAACACGATACTCATGGATGAGAACAGAATATCAATAATACGGCTACTCAATTTCTAAGGATTAACATATTAGTAGCTATCTTTTTTTCTAACCAAGATTGGGTCGATGTTTAGAAATGATGATTGGTATCGCGTAGGGTAAATTTGGGTATGCAGGTCGTGTAAGGGAGTCAAGAAGACCTTAAATGAGGTTGGTCATAGAAGTGGACAAGGGTTACACTGGTGGGGTATAGGAATCGATCGGTTTAGGGGGTCGGGTGGAGAAGTTGGCTTAGAGTGGGTCATCTTCACAAAAACTGATAAGTGCGGACCTAGATTCAGTTGGGAGTGATTAGAGACTGCAACACTGCAATGATATCAATTTTTAAGACATGATTCACCGTAAAGTTTTTTTTTTTAATTCAAATGCCTTAAAAGAAGTGTTTAGAACAAAATACAATTTAATATTAAATGTTAACTTTACACGTAACCAACAAGCTCAAAAACGAAGATATTTGGTGTAACTGTAACACCACATGATCTCATTGGTTCACCGCGCGGCGTAGGTAACATCACATAACAGTGAAGGTAACACCAAATCGATAATGTTACCATGACATAGGAAATTTTATACTAAAAAACACAAATATATTATAATAGAATTAAAAGTTTATTTTCTTTACATTCATAAGTAGAGTTATGTAGAATAAGAGACTAATTTGATTTCATAATGTAATTTGTATACTAGCGTGATGCATCAATTTGACATGTTTTTATTGACTACCAAAATCAGTCTACTCATTTCAGTTATGAAATTAATATAATATACTCACGCATTTAGAGTCTAGATATAAATAAGGTTAGAGAAATTAGAGTTTAACAATTAAACAAGTTGAGGGCGTTAGGGTGACGAGTTCACGTGCAGAAAGCTGAGTAAAAAATTAGAGGGGATGCCACTTGGAAAATTTAACGGGTCTAGGGGTATCAGTTAGCGAGGGAGGTCAGGCAAAGGAGTGGTAGGGATTGAGATTTTAACTTGAATATTTGATCAACAGCGATGGGTATAAAGAATTGTTGGTTGGTAATAGTCTTAGTTGAGAAAAGGGTGGGAGTAGGGTAATAACAATGTCGATGATGGAATGATTGTTTTCTATTGGAGGTGCGCGTAGAGGAAGAGGGGCGACTAAGATAGTTGTCATGGTGAAAAGAATTGTTAAGTACTAGAGTCGGTGGGTAATTGTGGCGGTGGAGCTTAGGATAGTTAGGTTGGAGGGTCGAGCAATTCAAGTAAGTCAAAGGGGGACGAGGCTTTGGATGTGCAAGGTTCCAACTACGATTTAGCTTGGAAACCACGCAGTGTCTGTGTAGTTTTTAAATTTTACATGACACCTACTTTTTTCGGGACATTCGATCAATTCTTAAATTCTGTATTAGTTTTAAAAAAGGTTTGTTTGTTACTTTCAATTATCGTATACGGAGTATGTTATAAACTTATAATCACTGCAAAATTTCTGTTTATGTTTTTTAATATTAGGGTATACGATCCTTAAAATAAGTTTTTTTTTTCAGTTTCAAAATAATAACATGTTACATGGTTGATATAAAAATTTTAATTCCCGTGCATTTGCACGGGCCAAAATACTAGTTATTTTCTAAAAAAATGCCCCTTAATTAAATTAGTTAAAAAAAAAGGCAACTCATTTTCTCTCTCCTCCCTCTTCCAGGCACGACCACACCGGACATCACCCCCACCATTTCGATGGCCTTATCCGGCGACCCCATCAGGGCACCTCCGCGACACCTAGTCTACCCCCCACCCCCGCCTTCATTTCTTTTTCTCCCATCTTTCTCTCTCCTTGAATGGGAGTGGCGATCATGGCGACAACTCGACAAGGGAGGGGCGGCGACTATGGGGAAGCGTGCGGCGTAGCATGGGGAGGGAAGAGTTGCATGAAAAGTGGGGGAGAGATCAAATGATATATGTGATCGTGGAGGTCGAAGGATGCGTAGACAGTGGTAGGCCATTGCATACGTGGGGTCGTAAGGTGATCACCGGTGTTCTAGTTGTTATTGACAGAGCATTGGTGGCGGTGCGTGTTGGAGGAGGTGGTGCACATGGTGGTTGGGGGTGGGCGGGTGGTGGAGGTGGGAGGAGAGGAGATGAGAGAGAAATGTTAGGGGAGTTTTTTTTTTAATAATTAATGGTATTTTAGGTCAATTTGTTTTAAAAAGTCAAACTCACTAATGGTGTTAGACGCCATTAGTGAAAAATACTAAAAAACACGATTTTAAAATCTTAGTGGCAAATTGGAGAGCTCGGAAACCTGATGGGTATACCTGAAAATTTCGGGAAACTCAGGGTATGGCGTTGGAAAATTTCCCTTTTAAAAATCATACTATAATTAAACTAAACTTATATAATATGCATACAAATATCATAAAAGACACATAATCTAATTTACATGTAAATTTTTTGACCTAAATATGTAATATGATTGTGCGAAACACGAGATACTTCTTAGTTTATTACCAAAATCAAGTAGGTTGAACAGTCTTGCGCACTCATTCTTACACCATCGTTAATTAATTCCCCGTTAAAATTTCCCTTTTGAAAATCATGCTATAATTAAACGAAACTTATATAATATGCACACAAATATCATAAAAGACACATAATCTAATTTACGTGTAATTTTTCGACCTAAATATGTAATATGATTGTGCGAAACACGAGATACTTCTTAGTTTATTATCAAAATCAAGTAGGTTGAACAGTCTTGCGCACTCATTCTTACACCATCGTTAATTATTCCCGCCCCCTCCCCCACCCCCTTTTTTAGTTACTCTTTTCAATAAAGAACAAATCCAAAAAAAAAAAAACAAGTTGTACTAAACATAAACACCCGTATTTGGAGCCATTCGACCTTCAAATCTTCAATGATATAGCTTCATCATAAACACTCCTATGTGGTTTTTTTTTTTTTTTTTTTTTGCTATTGATGTTCATTTGAAGCGGCATACATCATTTTTTCAAAAAATTTATTGATACCTAGGGACTTTGATTGAAGCATACGTGGATAGGTTAGCTAACATCTATTTGAAAATGCAAAGAGTTCCGAATGAGACTCTGTGGGAGTGTAGAGGCTGTCAACAGGTTGCACAACGCGGTGGCGGACAATATGGCGAGAGAAGCAAGAGTGAACATCTTTACAGACTATTGAAAATCTCGGCCAAGTAGATCAGAATTCGGCTTTGCTTGAATTTGGTCTAGCACATTTCTTTGATGACGAACTTTTATTTTTCCTCCTGTGGAGGATGTCTTAGATAGTAGTTAGTTTCGTATTCTTGTCATTGTACCAGAATTTTTTTATTGATAGTTAGGCATCCATCTTCTAATTCGGAGATCAGAGGTCATGGATTCAAATCTCGTCACTCTCATGTTACCAACTGTCTTCTTCCTCCAATCCCCATTGGAGGGCCTTATTACCAACTCAGAAAGACGAAGAACATAAACTATTAACTTTTGTTTGAATGAATAACTTAGGCCTTGTTTGATATGACTACATCTTTCTAAACTGATTTGAATGATTTTAATCTGATCTGATATGTTTTGAATGACTCTAAACAGATCTGATCTGATCTGGATTTGTTGACAATTTGATTGAATTTCAATAAACTAGTATCAATTATGGACCAAATACATTGATATTTAGTTGAACATTACTCATCTGATCTGATCTGATCTAATTTAATTTGAATGACTCTCATCTGATTTGGTTTGATTTGAATGACTTTGAATTGATATGGATACTATTTTTATAAGTCATATAAATATAGCATCGGTCTGAGAGGATTTCATTGACAATTAAGAGAACAAATAGATGACAACATTAATGGTAACATTTCGTTTCGATTTTTGACAAAGTTCAAGGTATTACATATGCAAATTGATAGAGGTCTATAGTTTAGACACAATTAATTTGTTTACAATGTAAAATTGAGCTAGTAGTAGTAAAATTGAGATCGGAATAGTAAAATTAATTGTAGTAAAAAATTCAAGTAGTAAAATTAATTGTGTGAGTAGTAAAATTTTGATAGTGTAGTAAAATTATTACGGATTGTAGACACTTTTGAGTGTCTATACTTTAGACCTCTAGCATTGTCCATTACATATATAGAGAGATAGAGAGGCTGATCAATGATCAATGAATTCGATTCACCTCAATGTCGCCTTAATCTGCTGATTGGTTTCTTTTATTTTCGTTTTTCTTCGTCTCCTTATACAAAATTTCCCAAACCTATATCTTTTACTCTGGTCATATAAGATATACATGGTATAGACATGTATGCAAGTTAGAAACAAGATACAATACTTCTTTTCCATTTCAAGTAAAACATAGGGAATTGCAAGAAATATAACTCTAGAGTATCTTGATCCGTAAAGTGACAAATCGCAATTGTCACATACGACTTTTTAAACAATTTGATCGGTGATATACTGAATTTAACCTCAAAATATCTAATATTTTGTTGAAGAAAATATCTCCAAACTTGAATTTCCAAAACACATTTGGCTTCATAAAATCATGCTCTTTACTCATACGCTTTGTTGTGAACCTATATGCTCAAAATTCCCCAAGATTGTTGTCTAGAGTGCCATGTGAGTTGTGACTTAGTAGCATGGGCCGTATACCCATCCATAAAGGGTAAAAACAAGACCACCCCAGAAAATTCCAGCCCCTTGAAAGTAACCCCTTGTCTTCTTTTGGTGCATACAAGTTTGCTCCATCATGCTAATTGACGTAATGACCCTTCTTGCACAGAAATCAAAAAGAATCCAGTATACAATTCACAATTGCAAATTCGTAATCCTCCATCTATTTCAACATATTGACTATTGTTCTCATTTCATTTTTTCGTGATCTTATCTAACTTTTGTAATATTTTTAGGTCATCTTTGTATGATCTCATTTCTCATTTCATCCAATCACATTATTACTATAGTCATCGTCCTACATTGCTATATATCATTTCTACTTGTTTTGAAGTATTTTTGAGAGGTAATTTTACACTAGAGTAGTAATTTTCACCAAAAGATCGAGAATAATGTTATAACATACATCGTACACTGTTTGGATTGACAAATTAAAGATCGAGAAAATGTCACATTACGATTCCATTATTGAGGACGGAAATACGAAACATTTTTACCACATATAATTTTCAACGTCGATTAAAATAACAACCAATGAGCGGATTAAAATCGGAGAAGAAACAACCCCAATTTAGTGGAGCCTAAGGAATGGTCCCTGTCCATGTACATAAAGCGTCGAGATAGAGTTGAGACACATAGAAGGTGATAGGGAAGGACAATGACATTTTTTAGAGTGTTGCCGGAAGTACTATTGTCATATGAAAGCGGCTTTATCAGAATTATTATGGGACCGTACCGCAATTGCATTTTTGATATGTCAATCATGGCTCACGGAGCATAAAACACCAACTTTGAAATTTAATTTTCATGCCCTACTTTCCCCATCACTATTTATCCTCTAAAATCTCTCTTTGGATCAACTCTGACAACTAGTATGTACTACTACTAGATAGAATTGTTGTTTCTCTTGTTCTATCAATTTCCAGGTGTACATCTTCTAATTTGTGGAAAATATCCATTTAGATAAATTTGAAATTATTTAGCGCAGAAGTTTGTGTCAAGATAACGCAACTTTGGTGCTAAGGGTAACATAGTTTGAATTGGCCTAGAAGGTTAATTATTGGCCGAGTTGTGGACATGCGCCTGGTGGGGTTTGCTTTCAGATGCCACACTAGTGCCGGAAAGCCGAGTTCTTCACTAACTCAATGCATTGCTTGTTTCTCAAAGGCTTTCGTCAATGGTGAAGTAGGGGGTTCCATATAACTTTATTACTCTGTACTCCCTTCTACCCATAATGATCTTCCCCTTTCTGAAACAGTTTATTCTATTCTGCACTGCATTCTACAAACTCCACTTGATTTCAAGATAGACGGGTATTTCATTTGATCTAGAATTAGCTCCGAACATAGATACTTACAAACTGAAAACAAAAGGGAAAAATCTTAGTGGGTAGGAGGGTGTATGTAGAAAGCTTGTTTGCGGTGTCATAAAATGAATATTGTGTTGCAAGTCAACTTGATAAAATGGTACTTCACACCATATTGAGAGCTATTTTGCACTAACATATCATGCGCGATTCCTGATCATGCGAATGAATCAATTACTTCTTCCGTTCCAATTCAAACGCCCCATATTCCAGTTCGGGACATCCCACCTCAAACACCCTATCTATTTTGGGACATATTTCTCTCTCCTACTTTTATTAAATTATTACATCATTTGTCACATTATCTCTCCCTCTTTTATTAATCCTCACATTCTCTCTCCTCATCTTTCATAATATTATCCCACTCAACTTACTATATCAATTTTTCTTATTCCATTACAAAAACGCCTAGAGAATTACTACACTTTCTCACATTAACAATCACCATTACAATATCAGGATTGGGTTAATTTTGATTACACATGAATTTTCGATTACATTGGCAATAAGCACTCTCACCGTCTAGAGAATACTTAGGCCTCGTTTGATAGACATGCATCTTTCTCAACTGATCTAATCCGATCTAAAATGATTCTGAATGATTCTGATCTGATCTGATTTGATTTGAATTACTCTAAACTGAACTGAACTGATCTAATCTGAATGTGTTGAAATTTTGATTAAATTTCAACGAATTAGTATCAATTAGTATCAACCTTATTACTCTAAAAGCTTGTTTGCGGTGTCATAAAATGAATATTGTGTCGCAAATCAACTTGATAAAATGGTACTTCACACCATATTGAGAGATATTTTGCACTAACATATCATGCACGATTCGTGATCATTCGAATGAATCAACTACTAACTAAAAAAAGTTTAATAAGTCGATAACAAAGTAAGGTCCAATTACTATACACTTTCTCACATTAACAATCACCATTACTATATCGATCAGGATTAGGTAAATTTTGATTACACATGAATTTTCGATTACATTGGCAATAAGCACTCTCACCGTCTAGAGAATACTTAGACCCCGTTTAATAGAACTGATGTGAACAATTCTGATGTGATCTGATTTGATTTGAATTACTCTGAATTGAACTGAACTGATCTGATCTGAAATGTGTTGAAATTTTTATTGAATTTCAACGAATTAGTATCAATTATATACCAAATACATTGATAGAAATTTGAACTTTTCTGATCTGATCTGATCTGAATTGAATGACTCTCATCTGATTTGAATGATTCTGAACTAATCTGAATACTACTAAGTCCTATCAAACAGGGCCTCAACTGGTTTATTATTATTCCGTTTCGACGTGTCTAATACATGCAACCAAATATACCCTTAAAGTTGACGTAGACGGATCTAAATTTAACTCTAAATTCAGTATATATCCCTACAAGTCAATTAACACCTATAGCCATAGGGTAAGTTGGACCATTTTCCGTCTCTTTCGTTCCTATAACATGATTGAAATTTGAAGTTTCTTGAATTACTGTTCAACATATATAGTACACAAAATAGTGGACTGTTGAACTCGAGTATTTGTGATCACAACAAAGGAGTGATGGTCAGTAAATAAACCTTACGCTTTCGTTTTGAAACAAAAAAGTCGTATAAACCAACACTATTCGTTTTACGACAACTATAACTTCTCTATTGTAAACCACTACGTACTAGACTAATATCTTGGGAAATCCGGGTAATCGACGTTCCACATTTCTGTTCACAATAAACTTGTGATAATGAACAATCCTAGGACATTTGGTTTTGATCTTAAAACTATAAACTTCTATAATTTTTGTGGTCATTTAACAACTTTTTCTTTGTTTTGTTTAGCGTTTCGAACTTTTGGTTTATTAAATTAGTTGGACATTGAAGCGTAGTTTAGATTTTAAAACGATTGCAAGAGAGACAATGATCGTATTACTCTTATTTTAGTATTAATAATATGATATTTTCTAGTTTCGCACCAACCAATTGTTATTTCTGAATTTAAATCGAGATACACATATCGCGGACAAAGTTGAACTTCGGCTTGAAAACTAAACGAGCTCGGGCTTGAAGGATGTAATTAAGGTGCATCTACTCTTTACTGATCAATCTGCATGATTAGGTTGAACAATACTAATGCCCTTTAAATTCGTTAACCCTTAGACCAAATTTGTTGAGGTCCTTAGACCAATAGATAGGTACTGTAAGTCTCCGCCTCCATACATATGTACTCCCTCCGTCCCATTTCAAACGCCCCAATGCGTTTTTGTAGTGGAATAAGAAAAATTATAATAAGTTGAGTGGGGTAAAAGGAGAAGAGAGAATGTGAGGATTAATAAAAGTATGGGAGATAATGTGAGAGAAGATGTAATAATTTAATAAAAGTAAGAGAGAGAAATATGTTCCAAAATAGATGGGGTGTTTGAAGTGGGACGTCCCAAAATAGAATATGGGGCGTCTGAACTGGGACGGAGGGAGTACTCATTTTCACCAAGCAACAGGTGCCACTGTCTCTGACTTAAACAATTTTAACTTTGTATTGAAAGGGTGGAGTAGTGATCCAACGACATCAAAAATATACTCCCTCCGTTCGGCTATAAAACACGTAGGGTCGGAACACAGTTTTTAAGAAAAGTAGAATATAGAATGAGCTTTAGGGTCCACTTGGTGTAAAATTACACATAGGGGTATGTCCCACTTGCACTTTTAATAAAAAAGTAAGGGTGTTTTGGTATTTATATGTACAAATAAGGAAAGATTTCAAGTATGAAGTTTAAAGATGAACACCCCTAAATAGAAAGTAGGAAGTTTAAAGCCGAATGGAGGGAGTAATTAACTCACTTAGTCATGTTACATAGTGGAAAAATCAACCCAAGGATAATGAAAACGGAAAATTCACATGTTATTATTGAACTTTGATTGATTGCACATTGTAACCAAGTTAATTGTCAAGTCTGTGTATATGTTATTACCACTGAACTTACTACTTAACATATACGCAAACTTGACAAGTTAGCTACCATGTACGATCGCCTAAAATTCGAAGGTAATATGTAAATTTTTCGGTGATAAAGATCACTATTCCAAGTTTCCAACTACGAGCGAGTCTCAAAGTTTTTGGTAGGGTAATTCGACACTACTCCCAGCATCAAGTTATGAGAACATGCATGAGCACTCTGAAAAAGCGTCCTCTGCACCCTAGAGACTGAAGTGGAACATCTTGGCAGGTGTATGTACGAAGACATGAATAGATAGTTGTTAAAAAAGCTGGTCCTGATTTTATTCTCGTACTGTACATAATTATTCACCTTCAATACAAAGAATCTCTCTCAACTCTCATACTAAAAAGTTTCCTACAACTTTTCAGTAAACAAGGGCGTTTTTACATACACCTTTTACTATTTCACTTTAGTGAAATAAAAAGGCCATCAAATTCTTAGTATGAGTACATACATTTTGTTCAAAATCAAATTAACATTCTATCTACACAAGCAAAAATAATTTACCCTCTAAGCTACTACTTCTTGGAAACCAAAGGAAATGAAGTGGTAGTTGGGGCAAATGAAGACCTCTTGACAAACCTCCCTTTCATTCTAGGCCTTTTTTCCGCATTCAATTTCCTCACTTCGTATCTTATTTTCTTAGAAAACAATCTCGTCCTCCTCTTCTCTCTATACCGTGACACCCTTGCCTCCCTTCCTCCGTCTCCTACTCGACAATGGCCTCCCGTTCCTCCCGTTGGTACATCACCAAATAGCGTGTGGTGCACCCCTGTTCCACATGCGCCCTGATACAAATAATTACACACTCGCGTTATTCTCAAGATAACAAAACTTTTATATATATCATCATACTCGCATTTAATTCCATATATATACACCATAGGTTATTGTGAGACCAATCACTGAAATAATAAATAATTATATTTAAGTTTCAGTTTTTTGTGTGTTGGTCTCACAATAACTTATGGTGAGATCGTCTCACACAAGACTTGCTGATATATACAACCGGAATAAACTATTGAGACGTGAATTACTAACGAGGATTTAAATAGAACTTACCATGCAATGAGGCCAGCAATCATCTTGATTAATTTGGGGACGTTGCCCATTAATCCAAGGAGACCCTTGATTAGCCCAAGCCGTACTAATCGCATCATAATCCAACCTTAACAAAATCTTCCTTCTCTTATTAATCAACACCTCATTACTCTCTTTATCATCATCATCTTCTTCTTCAACTTTACATAATCCTCGATTACTATCATCATTAATAATCTCATCAACGACGACCGACGAATCATCAACCATCATTAACCCATGATGATGATTATGATGATCATATCCATTATCTTGTTCCTCACACGTCGTCGGAAAATCGGTATCGTAATCGAAACTCAACTCAAACGGAACTCTAAACCCTACATCATCACTCTCAATAATATCTAACTCACATTTCTTAATCAACTCAACATTATTATTACTATTATTAATATGATCACCTAATAATAACACATTTTCTTCCTTGACTACTTTTTCATCATCATCATCATCATTAATACTAATATGATTATTATGATTATTATTACTAGTAGGACTATAATCTAACAAACCCAACTCTTCAATCCCATACGACTCATCATCAAGACCTTTACCCAACAACGTCTCAACATCCGCCGCAAACTCCTCTAGGTCCAAATCGGACGGTAGATATCCATCTGCCGGAGATTTCATCATAAACTGATGATGATGATGATGATGATGATGATCATTCTTTACGTCTAAAGTTGGCGTGTTTGTAGTTGACGTACAAAGTTCGCTTACAAACGGGTCGTAAATGGGTACCCGGAACAAAAGTTGCTCCTCGTCCTCGCCATGGGACGAGGAGAACGACGTCGTTTCCTCGACACCGAGGTCCGGCACCATATGGAGCGGGTTTTGTTGACCCATCATGTTGTTGTTGTTGTGTGTGTTTGACGACTTGTTGGATGATGAAGAATTTTTGCCGTGGCGGGGTGTACGTGGCTTTCGGGTCAAACCGCGGTGCCATGTTGGCAAGTTGTCGGATTGTTTAAGGGAAGCGGTCTTTAGACGGACACGCTCGTGTCGCCGGGCTAAAGGGTTGGCAGAATGGACGGAGGAGTCGCATGATTGGCATAAAAAGGCGTCGTCGGCAGCGCAGTACCACCGCGCACGCCTTCGGACGCAACAATCGCACGCCCGAGCGGTCTTACCGCTCATGGCGTTAGCCATGTTATTATTGTGGTTCGATGTCATTTTAATTAATACGGTATTATTAAATATAAAGGGAGCGTGGGATGAACGAAAGTTTATTTGTTGTTGGAGTAAGTGTAGGTGACTAGTAGTATGTGTATGTTGTGAGTGAAATTATGTGACGAGAAATGGAGGGTGGTTTGCAATAAGAAGTTGGGAAAAAAATGCAATAATTGAAAAGGCTTTTGGGGGGGTTTAAGGGTACCCCTTAGGGGACGTTTGGTGGGGTAGAGGGGGGGAAATGGGGGGACCATATTTGTGACACTATACAGAGTGGAAAGCGCAAGTTTAGAGTTGAGAAAGGGTGAGGCGGCAGTAAGTTAAGGGTATTGCGCTTTTTAGGACCAATCAAACAAGGCCTTATCTTGCATCTTATTGGTTACGTTTGGAAAGTTCATCCTAATTTGTGAATTCTCATTGGTTGAAGTTTCTGAACATGGATTTCGTGTGGGTTCCATTGGTTTTTGGATGAGGGTATGGGTTTGTGAATAAGACTTGGGAAAAATTGTCTATAGATAGATAAAATCATGAATGAAGAAATAAAATCTACTAGTAGAAAAAATATGCAAGATCTAATCTTTTGTTTGATGCTTTTCATGATATCTATGAACCAATTCTATGTTTAAATTA
The DNA here is from genome assembly GCA_963457585.1 of Spergularia bocconei. NCBI lineage: Eukaryota > Viridiplantae > Streptophyta > Magnoliopsida > Caryophyllales > Caryophyllaceae > Spergularia > Spergularia bocconei. The sequence goes on along the minus strand of OY734945.1, from coordinate 22,206,774 downwards.
TTGAGTATATTAAAATTTAAAGTGTTAATTTTAACTGGAGCTTCTTGTTTGATTTCGATCGTCTGGTAGCCTATGAAGTCTTGCGAACGTCCTTCATAAACACCAATATCGATTGAAGATGTGCTAATGGTCTTTAACATCATTAACTAATGAATCTATCTGTTTCAGAGAATCATTATTAAGACGACTTTGAAAATGAGATTTTCTAAGGATGAACCAATTATATTGATGTGAGTTCTATTCACTCTTAATGAACAATCCATCTGACACCTTCTACAATCACCGTCGTCAATTGTAATAAACTCATAACCATCATTTATGTTTTGTGTCTAAATGCCGAAAAATGAATTTTTTACTACTAGCTACCTTAAAGACCTTAATTTGTGTCGATACATACCAATTGCTAGAACTAAGAGTGAAAAATAAGAGATTTACTTAAAGCTTAGTTAAGAAGATGAAACTCTTAAAGGCCATTGAGACGACCAATTAAGTAGTTAGTCAGGTACTAGCGGAAACAATTTTGAGTGTAGATTTCGTTCTTATGTTTTGAACCTGATGCTTCGGCCCTAACCCCATACACAAAGAAAAAAAAGGCCCATTAGGCCACTACACCTTGAATGTGAAAGGCCTTATTGTATTATTGGGCCATACAGTCCATCTGATAGTAGATTCTATAGGAAGGCAAATTGTTGTTTGAGACGGTCTCACATGGGAGACGGATTCAATAATAGAACCCCAATAAATTATACACCATGCTCTCAATAATTTTATTTTACCATATTTCTCATATATTTTGTGCATTTTCATGGTGATTACTACATTAAGTTGACTCAAATATTTACATTAAGTATTCGAGAATTTGTATTATGAGTTTAAAGATTTATATAAATATAAAACTCAAAGATTTATAACGAAAATTAAACGCTTAAAGTTAAATTAGAAATTTACATTAAAAACTCAAACTTTTAAGTTCAAATCTCAAATATTAGCATAAATATTTATAACGTGTAGTTTTGATTGAGTTTATAACTTATTAACTCTATTTTTTCCATTAATGGGTTATCTTCTTTTTGGGCCCTTCTCATAGATGAGACGGTGTCACAGAAGACTTGTGGAATTACAATTTTGCATAACATACCATTTTGCATTTTAAAATGCATGCAACATTTCGTTTCCTTTTTTTTTTTTTTTTACAGCCGCAAAGAAATGAACTTAATATTTTATTTCCCTTAGTGCTGCATATTCTCTTCTTGTATCTTCTCTTCCAACGCCAGCTACAATCTTTAGGGGCATATTTCTCTCGTCCTCCCTCCGATTCAAATAGATTTTCTTGTTTTCTTTAAAATTTTGAGTTGGTAAGTTAGGGACCATTTCTAGATCAAATGAAACCCCATGCCTTAAAATCAAGTAGACTTGGTAAATTGAAACCCTAAGCAGCAAGTGAACGATTCATTTGATCTAAAAATAGACCTCAACATGGCACCTCAAAACTGCAAAAAGAAACAGGGAAATCTATTTGAATCGGATGGAGTATATATAGTATATTCATTTCATAACAATTTAATAGGCTCATGATATTCAATATTGTAGTGTAACTGTGTAAGGAAGGAGCAAAAATCAAGTACAAAACCCGTCTAAAACTGAGGGTGTGTTTGGTCAAACTCTTGAAGCGTTTCTGCATTGTTTTTGGGTCCTAGAAACTGAAAAACGGGCCAAACACCAAAAACTGAGAAAATGTTTCTGGATTTTGAGAAGTGTTTCTGGTGTAAATTTGTTCATCAGAAGTAGAAGCTCCAATTTGGAGCTCTTCCTCCAAAAACTGTTTTTCATAAACTGTTTCTGAGAATTAGTTTTGGAGAAGTTGAAACTTGGCCAAACATGCTCTAAATACTAGTCGTTTCCAAGAAATCGTCGACTTACCGTACTCCGATAGGCCACTTTCTCTTTAGTAAATTGCTACCGTTTAATTTGTATTTCTCTTACACTTCAATGTGAAAAAAAAATATATATATATGCGTACTAGCTAGTTTCTAATAGTGAAAATCAGCGTAAGGATATTCGCATGGGAAGCAATTGTCAACAATTAAAATGTCACGAATATGCATGGCGGCCACGTCACTTTGAGTACGTGGAATAATGACCAATGTTTGCCTTTCCATTAAAACACTAGAACTAGAAAGCGCACAATTTCTCCTGTAATTTTCTAATATCTTAGCTTTGTGCAATTGCGACTAATAAGTAACAATGCATCGATGTATCCTTCCAAAATGCAAGTAAAAAGTGTTTATACGTACACTTGAATAGTTTTAACATGCACAATTACATCTACCTTTACCTTAATTAGGGTACAATAATTGCACAAATCAAACAAGAGGACATGATAATGGATTGGTTGGACTATGATAAACGGCGAGTTGGTGGGAGTATGATAAATATAAGTGAGTACGGGTGAATGAATACGAGGAGAAAATTCGTTCCGAATCTTAGAATTGGAAGCAAATGTAAAGCACTAGACACGAGTTTATGAAATCAAATTCAAAATCGGTAGAAACGGTTCTTGAAAAATATAAATATTCACCAACATCACAGTTCCAAGTACACAATGATGTTACAAAATTTAGAATTACTCACCAAGCTAAAAGAATGAGAATCAAACAAGTAAGCTAGCTACATATCTTTCATATACAAAATCAAAAACAGGATTGACGGTATAGTACGATGTACTTTCTTATTAGACAATATGAACTAATCATAATTTCATTTATTAATCTATAATTATAATGGGCGGGTAGTTGCCAATTAATGATTGTGAAATTACGCGGACCTGGGCCACACCCGTATTGAGAAGAGATAGTCCACTTAATAAGCACAAGAAGGTTCCATCCTAAAACCAATTGGCAATAGGAGGAGTAACTCCTTGGTTTATATGGTAGACAAATCTCTTCTATTTTTCCAATATGAGGTCCCTTTTAAGGGCAGACTGGCTTACCGTAAAGCCAGCTGCAAGTATGCACTAATTTATCAGTGGCCGAATTATCGGCATTTTCGGCCCAGATTAATTAATTGAGACCCAGGACTTTAACCATGGGTTCTGATACCATGTGAAATTACGCGGGCCTGGGCCACACCCGTATGGAGAATAGATAGTCCACTTAATAAGCGCAAGAAGGTTCCATCCTAAAACCAATTGGCAATAGAAGGATTAACTCCTTGGTTTATATCGTAGACAAATCTATTCTATTTTTCTAATGTGGGACACTCATATGTAGAGTATTTTGGGTGTCACTCAACAATGATCAAAAGTTTTAATATCCCAGAACCATTGGGATAGTACCTAAAAGTTAGGACCCAGATATTGATGGCCATTAGAAATTGGCCTAGTTTGAAAATGACGATTGGTACCCAAAATCAGGCAAGTATCCGAAATTGCTCACCCCTAATTATGAATGACTATATTTCATTAGTGACACAAACCCAATCTAGCATTTTCCCACTTACATATTTTGTCAAATCCTATAGCAAGACTAGCTCTCTCCAATGAAATAGGTGACCTTAAATAGTTAATAGGGTATGATCTTCGTTCCCAAAGGACTCAAACGTCCATTTTCCCTATACTTTGGCACACTAATATATATAATGTGACTAGAAAAGGATATATAAATTGAAGTTGATGCGCATTAATATTACCAAGCAATTTAAGTTGGAGCTGAGTTGTAATAATGTAACCATTCTTCCATGTGTGTATATTAAAATTGTCATAACGATCACATTTTTGCAACGTGACAAGTACGCCAATTATGTTCATTATTTTGTATTGGACAATGCTATCATTTGGCTTATTTCACTGAGCTCATTACTATGTTATTCTGTTTTGATCGATGAGTGCGAGAGTAACCTAAATTAATACATTATAATTAAGTATAGTAACACAAAGAAAAAAAAAACAATAAGAGCTAATATGTAATATTCCCTCCGTTTCTTTTGGTTCTTTACGTATTCCGTTTTGGGCAATTTCTTTTGATTCTTTACGTTTTTATTACGGACCAATATTTGTGGCATGACCTTCCGTAACTACCCTTACTAACTCTACTAACAAATTTTCTAATTTGATTATTTACTCTAATTAATTGAAAACCCAACCCAATTACTCTTAGTCCTTCCCAACTCTATTTTATCCAACAACCACAAAATTCAACCCACATCCCCAATATCAGCGGTCCTCATCTTCATCATTTTTCATCTTCTCAAACATCTTCATCTTCATCATTTTCATTCAACTACAACATCTCAATCATTCATTTTTATTCAACTACGGAATCTCAACCTATCCTATCTTCATCATTTTTCACGCGCGAACCCTAGAAAATCATCCAAAAAAAAAATCCATCTCCGATCCATTCCTGTAAACCCAGAAATTTCCCCAAATTAGTCAAGTTCCCAAATTCGACCAACCCAAAAAATCCCCAAAATCATCTTTGATTTCCTCTCTTCTTCTTCTCAAACCCAGATTAATCGTATTCTTCACCCCTTGATTTCGATCTTCATCTTTCTATCAACCCAGAAAAAGCAAAAAGCCCCAAATTTTTTAAACCCATAAATTTTTATTTCTATTTTCCCAAAACCGTACACACTTCCTACCCAGAAAAATCATTTGTCAAAATTAAATTGGGGATTAGTTTCAATATAAGGGTCGCTCTTATTTTTTTTTTCCAGATATTTAAAGTCACAATCTGAATTAAAGGGTAGATCTTATTTTTTTCATACCCAGAAAAATTAGATGTCAAAATCAAATTGGGGTTAAGTTTTAATTAAAGGGTCATTTTTTCCTACCCAAAAAAATTAGTTGCCAAGATCTAAGTGGGGATTAATTTCAACTAAAGGGTCACTCACGTTTTTTTAGGAGAAAATAGCAGTGGTCGATGGAGAGTAACAGTATGGGCAGTGACGGAGGTAGTGGTGGGCATGATAAGGTGAGTGGTGGTGCGGATGAGGTTTACAGCTAAAATTAGTATCTAATCACTCCTTAACAACTACCCTTTTCTTTCCTAATTTACTTGGTACTCCCCCACTTTCTCTTTGTAAAGAAACAAAAGAAACGGAAGGAGTAGCATTTGCGTGCCCTTGCAAAATAATGGGAAAACGAACTCTTATAAATTGATATAAATAATACCCAAAGCCGTTCGGAACACTTGGGACATTTCCTTACACCTATTTTTGTGAGCCGCCAAAACATCCCCGTGCCTTTCACGGTGAATGATCGCCTAAGAAGTAAGAGCAAATGCAATTGTTGTTCGTTGTCTCGGGGTCGTCAATTAAGAACAGTAAAAGTATAGTTCGACGACCATTGCAAAAATTCCCCATTTCAATTCATTCTAACATTTCTTTAATATTTTCTCCTAATTTATTTTCTTGTTCCAACACAATACGGTGTATATTATTAATTATAAAACAAATACAATTCATACTTTATATGATTATTAATTGCGACTCACTTTCATTAGATGAGTCGTAATAACATGCAAATAAGCATAGGTATACAATGTCTTTCATGTAAATTTTCAATTATAGGTATTTTATAAACCCAATGTGAGTTCCAAACCAAGATCACTCTCAGCCACCTGCCCAGCAACGGACCCTTCCGTACTAGTCTCACCAGAAAACATACTCCTGTTTCCACGGTCATCCTGTTCATCTCCTACTCCCCCATTGTTCAACGAAACCCGGTCCGAATTCGCCACAGGAACCCGAGGGGTACGCCTGTGGCGGGACCGGGTTTGGACAGGGGCGGAGGCCGAGGTCGAGGCGTTGTCCCGGGGTGGGGCTGGCATGTGGCGGATGTCATAGAGCTGAGGAGGGGGGAGTCTCATCTCTTGGGGTGCACCATTTGGTGGGAGTTGCATGACAGGTAAACCCTTGAGAACTGAGTCAACTGCCACCTGGCACTGGTGCCACTGTCCTGAGTACATAAGCCCTACTGAGCCGTACACCGGGTCCACCAATCTTCCGCATGCCTCAAACAACAATGACTGGAAAATCGCTGCCAATAGAAATTAAAATTGTTACTGTTGTTTCTTTATAGAATTCTGTTCTTTTGTATCGAAAACCTTTAATTTAATTTAATTTAAAAAAATAAATATATAACAGTTTTAGTTTAGACCTAATTGGAAACGTTTGGATTGAGGGCTACCTATCGTGATACACGATGCATTACCGCTTTTATACGTTGGACATGCGTTTCTCTTCTATTCTTTTCTATATACTTTAGAAGAAAAAAAAAATTAAACTATTGTTTAGACATACTTGAAAACACTAGAATTGATTGCTGATAAATAAACAGGTGATACACGGTGCATCATCTCTGCATGCGTTACATTTTTTTCCGGTTCCACCATAAATTTTTTAGAAAAAAAAAAAGTCATTAAAATTAACACTCCTCATTTCCTTGAGTCATTAACACTAGTTTGATTTTTCCACCACACGAACCTATATACAAACCAAATGTTAAAATCTAATGATGATGACCGTCATATAAATGAATATATATGACGAAAATTAAATTTCACAAAAATACATTTCATTTATTAATGTTTTCTTTAAGATATATAGTAAAACATTTTTACAAGTAATTAAGCAACACATACATTCACAAACCATGCATATATATATGGACCGGACCACAAAAGCATTTACGTAATTGTAATTAAATTTGTAAGTACACGTAGTATATATAGTTACCGGGGCGAAGGTGGTCGGCAGCGGAACCGAGGAGGTTGAGGAGGCCGGCGCGGCCGTAAAACTTGGCAAGAAAGACGGTGGCATTGGCTTGACCTTCAGCAGAGTTGATCCAATTCAGACAAGGGCGAATCACGCAGTTGTCGCTACACCCCTTTCGGAGCACCCTACACCCGTTGCAGCTAGTTCTCATTATTGTTGTGCTTCTTTGTGAAGTTAGCTTAGGGAGAATAAATGGGGAGTATGTATATAGAATATATTGAGAAATGAGGGTTTATATATATACTCCACAAATGTGTGTGCAGTGGTTTTGGGTTACGGTTTTTTTAGTCCTTAGAGAAAGGATGCACTTTTGGAGATGCATGAAAACCAGGCAAAGTCTAAAACTTTGCCAACTTTTTTCCTTAGAATTTATTTCTTTATTTATTTTAAATTTTTTATTTAATTTTTTTGGGGGGTTTTTTGGGATGTTTTAGGGTTGTCTAGTGTATAACTTCCAAGTGTAAGCCTCAATGTTCGGGGTCTTATTGGTGTGTTTTTATGTGTATAATTGCCATGCAAGATTGCAAGTTGCACATTATATATCAAACAATAAAGTTAGTGGAAAACGAGTGTACGACGATTAGATGGACGAAACATACACATGAGAATCTAAGTTGATCGAGCTTTTTTATCGTACTAGTAATAGACTAAATAGAGGTCGAGGGGTTTGGGGAAACTATAAGCTAAGGCTTTTATTATTATGATTAATCATTTTTAGATAATAAGTTTTCATTAGTAGTAATGAGAATGAATGAAACAAGATGATTTGTGTTATTAGTGGTAATTAGAATGTATGAAGCAAAATTACTTGTTTCATTATTAGTAGTAATTAAAATGATATTGGGAGTTAGATCAGAAGTTAATAATTTTTTCAAAAGAATAATATATATCGCAAATTGAACTGACTTTTATTACATTCGAATATTAATATCCTGTTACATTTTAAAAATGCATTCTTAGTAACGAGGTACATAAAAATACATCAATTTCATCTCAATTAATTAAGTCGCAGAATATCATATTTTTTCAATTTCTTGATATTTTATTTAGCTCATTTTGGTTTTATGAATACTGTCGATGAGTATAATTCAGTTCGTTTCAATGTCGAAGAAATTTTCTAACTCCCCCACATACCACGACACCACCGATTATTTGTATATATACGTAATTTCTAATTGAAATGATAAGCCACCAACAAATGGCATGAGAATGTAATAATGTAGCACAAAATAATGCAAGGGTTTCGAATATCCGATGTACGAGCTAGCAATGCAGATGACATGATATCATTTGATCGAATTCGATCTTTTATGTATTGTTTTAAGAAGATTTTGCAAATTGAACTAGCTCGATTTATGATGAATTTCTTAACATTTTTAATAAAAAATATTATAATTCACGAAATGAGACAGAAGATGAATTCCAGGAACGGGGGTACAGTGTACCTAGAGTTGGGTTCAAGCTAAGTCAGAACAACTCAGAAGGACATGCAAAAGAGGGGAGAGAGAACAAGAAACATGGGGCCAAAGCATGCATAAGCACGGGAAAAATCAATATTCCAACACACTCCCGGTTTTCTGGAGTCCGTACGACACTGGACCCGGTCTGAACCTATAAAGACCCGGTTCTTGACAGGTCCTGGATTTCTGGCTTTCTGCTTTTGGAGACTGTGGGCGCCTACTGATGAATATTCTAGTTTCAAGTTTTTTGGGCCCCTGGTTTTTTTATTATTATTATTATTAGGTTTTTTCTAATTACTAATTTGGTTTTTTGTTTTGAGAATTAAATGAATTTTGTTGCCCTAGCAACGTGGAGATTGCCACCTTTATTGAGTGTTTATAAACTTTGGGGAAACTCTATAAAAAGGATGGTTTTAATTAATTAGTTGGCTTTTGTTCATTAATTGAGAGTCTAACCTTAGTTTTTTGGTGGATTTACACTAAGCGGGAGTAAAGATTTCTTTGGTTAATACGTCAAGTTAAAGGATTACAATTCTAGTACGCTAATCGTGAACAATATTGAGCATGCAATTACCTTGTTTTTGTTGAAAATAAATGCAACTTGATTTGATTATAAAGTCGAATTTAGAAGTCCTAATAATTTCCGTCTTTGCATGTAAATAATATGAGAAGCCTGTAATTGTAACCATATTGTTTTTGTTGAAAATTGCAATTTGCTTTAATTTGAAGAAAACGATTGTAAAAATTGGGAAGGAGGAGATAAAAAGCGTGGTAGCGGGGCCGATGGAATCTGTCATTCGATTAGCTAAGTTGGGGAGGCGTCCGTAACGGTGAAGGTTAGGAGGCTTGCAGGGGTGGATCGGATGAAATATTCTCTACAAAAAAAAATATATTTAGGTTAATTTAATTAGACAACTTACATTAATTTCTAGTGTGAAATAATTTTACTAACAATTGAGTAGTATTGAGATGGAAAGCTAGTGGTGTAAGTCCATGGTGTATTTTTATGTTATGGCATCAATAATTTGACATTTAATTTACCGATGTGATTGTATATATCTCCGATATTTCTTTTTGTTGTGTAGTACAACACATTATAACAAAATAGTTGCGTCTTGAGTTCTTTGTTTATCTCTTGTTTCTGTTGTACATGAAATTAAATCGTGTTATTAATTAGTTAGAAGTTGAGCCTTGTGATTCTAGTCCATGTTTCTTTAATGTGGGATTTGGATTGACACCCCAACAATCCTCTCCTCGATCAAACCAATGCCCAGATTCATGACCACCCCTCTTTTCGTTCATTATAGGGAGACACTGAAAATTATTGTCACCCGAGAGACGTATTCTCGTTTCTCATTGTGTACTTTAAATTAACATAGAAATTAATGTACTTTCACCCTAATTTAATGTATTTTTAAGTACAAATTTGTGTATTATAAACCACTTTCGTATAGTGTTGCTAATATTTATAGTATTTGGAATTATAAATATGTAGAACTACACAAAGATGTATATTATCTTGAAATACAACGATGAAAATATTGATTAAAGTAATCCAAAAATGACAAGTTATATTTGGTTGCACTTTGACAAATTGCCCGTCATAGATGAACCAAAACACTTCAAACTTGTTTGTCGAGTATGCAAAGCTAAAAACAATACTTTTGAATTTCTATGGAAAGAAGATGGCGGAACCGGCACTCAACCTCGACACTTAATACGCACACATGGCATATATTACCCTAAATTAAGCGGTGCCGGTGAAGATGAATCAAGCAATGGTGGTGCCGGTGAAAGCGAATCAAGCAATGGTTGATCAGAGGTTAACTTCTATCATAATAAAGAAGACATAATTTATCATATGCCTACTTAAGCGTTATAGTTTAGAGTTGAGTTGAATTAACGTTGAACTTAGTATTCTAATTATGTAGGTGGTTTAAGTACTCGTAGTAGTGCAAACGAACCAAGTATTGTTTGGTCGTACTTCGAGAAAGTACAAACCCATCGAACATAATCCAAGAAATTTATGGTTATTTGCAAATTATGCAAATACAGCAATACTTGGTGTTGTATACTTATATACTATAGCGTATATCACATTCAATCTTATATACTACATAGTCACTTTACCCGACTCTAAACAACTAAATCAACTACACAACCTTCATTAGTTAGAATAGAACTCAGATCATTATAACTTGACTCAATCACTAATGCACCTAACTTATATGTACAAGATTACACAACAGAGTTATACGAGTATATAGTAATTGAAATTAGATGTATTCATGTGTAATCTAAGCCATATTATACTATCACATTATCACAGTATCACAATCATATGTTAAATCCAAAATCTCAACCGATATGCGAATACTGAATTTGATTTTTATATTACACATATTATTATATAAACTTGAATTAAACTGTCATATATAATAAGTTTGTTATAGATACGTTTTACCCTTGATCAAACAAGTAAAAACACACCTCTTAATCCGGTTCACAACTAAATAAAAGTCACAACGAATCTCAACCCTCAATTTAATCCAATCAACGGCTCACACTCCTCCTTAGCACTCACACGGATCACCCTCCATAGCCGTCCGATAATTCACATTAAATCCGGACCATTCATTCCCTCCTTTTTTTCCGACCGAGGCAGTAGTGCCCGAGCACTAGCCCGCTTGGCACTAGCCCGGGTCAAGCCCGGTCAAGCACTGACGGGCTAGTGCTAGTGTATGTAGGGCTAGTGCTAGTGCTTGATTTTCCGAGCACTAGCCCGGGTGAGCCCGACACTAGCACTAGACCGCCTGGTCCGTGGCCATCTCTAGTTAGAACCTTAAAATATCAGTTCAAACTTTTATTAATCTATCTTTGTTGTAAATGACTAAACTATACATAAATTCATAAAAACATATAAAATATCCACTAAAGTACATAAAAGCAATTCGCGAGAGTATGGTATACATGCCGCGGAGGCACACAGTCGCAAGGGGTATTGACTATTGAGGGAGGATGCCCACCAAGTGCAGTCGTCAACTGTCCACCACAAGTACATTTTTAATCGTGTCTCTGATACGACTTGTTGTGAACTACCAAGTCATCGGCTGTACGATTAGTATATTGTCAGCTTTGGACCAAGTGGCAAGCTCTCACGGTTTTGAAAAAGTGGGTCAATCTTACCCGAAATCCCTCATACTATTTAGTATGGAGGTGAAACTTATAAACAAGGATTTTGTTCCTTATTTATTCGGACTTGGCTTGACACCCCAACAATAGTCTCATAGAGGACTATAAGAGAACCGAGAGATTAGTGTCCTTAAAGAGAAATTAATTAAAGCCAATAGAGTCAGTTACAAGCTAAATAGTAGCTAATATCCCATGTTTTTTGTTGTGGATGCAAGCTAAGATGACCGTAGAAAGTAGAGGTGGCCACGGTCCGGTCTAGTGCCGGGCTCACCCTGGCTAGTGCCCAGAAAATCGGGCACTAGCACTAGCCCTACATTGTAATATCCCGAATTTTCGTGATATTTTGTAATTGAATATCGAGCGTTTCGCGAAAAAGAAAGGAATTTAGAAAAGTTTCTAAGTATGTATAAGCTATTGAACACTTTCCATTTTCAGTCCAATGTATTTCTTCTATTAAGCCCAAACACTCTTACCCAAAAATCAACCCAAAACCAAATAAAAAAAAAAAACGAAAAATCTGTTAAAAGGAAAAAAAAAATCTGATAAAAGGAAAAAAAAGAAAAAAAACCCCTCAGCCTTCTTTCTCTTCCTCACGCACGCACGCACCTCTCCTCTGACCTCTGCTGCGCGACAACCACCAGCCTTCCTTGCCACGCCTGCCGCCGTGCTCCGCCTTCACCTTCATCCCTCCGATCTTCCTTCCCCTTTTCCGGCTAGTTTCTGGTAAACTAAACCCCTTTGTTCTCTTTTCTCTCTCCTCTGTTTTCGGTTTTACCTTTAACCCACTTCGATTCTTACTTGCTTTGCTTCGTTTTTGTGTTGTAGATGCTTAATTAGTTCTTATACTAGATGGGTAATTGAGTAGGATCAATTTTAGTATCAAAGAAGTAATTTTTATGCTAGTTTTGAATTATTGGGGTTAATTGTAAATTATTGAAATTGGGGCTATTGTAATTCGAATTGATGATTAATTTTTTTATTGATTTGATATTGTTGATAGATTGATATGAATTATGATACTAGGGTTTTCGGATTTTGGTTTGGAGTAGTATGTGGAATTTGTTGATGATTGTTGTTTAATTGAAATTGGGGATAGGAATTAGTTTTGCAATTAAAATCTGTTTTGAAAACTCGAAATTAGTATGTTAAACCTATTTTCGAAATTATCTTAATTTGTGGAATTAATTTCTGATTTTTCGGAATTTAATTACTAATTTTCGGATTTAAGGGTAATTAGGCCAAAAACATGGGTTTTTATTGGTTTTGTACATGATGTATATAGTTGGTTTGATTTGGGATTAATATGGGTAAATGAAAGTATGATTTTTGAAGGTTTAATTTCTGTTTTAACAAAGTTAATTGGATCTTTTGGAATTTTCACGTTATTAGCATTCTAGTGGTGTTAATGAGCTAGTTAGAGTAATAGAACTCCAAAGGAGATGCTCTAGGTTCGTTTATGTGTTGGGGGATGTCTATCGCTTGATATATATATCATGGGACTTTCATACATGACATATCATATAGGATTGCATATCTAGTTAGGAAGTTAGTATGATGGTAGATGAATTAGTGACTTATTTAGATTCGTGTTTATATTATTGTAGACGAGGAGTTCGTGAACGAGGATTATTTCTCTGAGTAGTGCTGTTTGTGCTTGAGTTGTGAAGGTAAGCTAGCATGCTCAACCCTTCTATGACTTATATAAAACCTTTCAAAATATGGTGCTAAGTGCGATTTGGTTGTTGGTTGAGAACATAGTTGCATCCTAGGTGGAGAACTATTGAATATCATGTTGGTTATTGTTATTGGATGATTGTATTTGGATAACGACCACATATTACTTATGAATTGGTTGATGGTTTGATTGAATGAAAGCTACTTTGATTTATGCTTGATGGTTTGTGAATTATGATCGAAAGTTATAGAAGACTATGAGTTGGGAATATTGATCGCATATATTATTGACCGCACATTATTGATCGCAAATATTATTGTCCGCAAACTATTGATCGCATATATTACTTTTGCTCGCATATATATTTGCCCCACCGCATAGGTCTTCAAGAGGGCTTGTAGGCGTCTAGTACTACTCTATCGGTTAGCAATACTTGATAGGGGGTGTGCACACTTAAGGTCTAGATTGTCTTGGTTGGATTATGTAGGGCTGGTTATATTGCCTTAAATTAATGAATGATCGCACATTATGCAGGGCTGGTTACACCGCCTTAAATGATTCAGAACTCCCACTCATTGGTCTTACCTGAATGCTACAATTAAAATGACGATAGTATTTATGTTTGCGTTGAAACATTATTGGATTGATTGTATGTGAATATGTGCTAAGTGTTGTTTTCAAATGAAAAGTAAAAACGTTTTCGAAAAACAAGGTAAGTGTTTTTGGTTTTACAAGTTGGGGTGTTAGCTTACTCAATTTCCTGACTTTTTCAACTGTGGTTTTTGTATTTTAAATCTACCATAGGTGGGATGTGATGCATGACTGCTGGGGCGCGAACCACTTTCATAATCTAGGATTTGATTATTGAATAAAGCTAGACAAACTAGTTGCTAGACAGTTCGCTAGATTTAATTATTTCTCATTTCATTTGGAGTTTGGATTATTGTAATTTTAAGTTTGGATGTAATTGACCACTTTAAACAATTTAGATTGTTTGGACTGATATTCAAATTCTCCTTGCATTTGAGTTTCGACTTAAATGCGGAGTGGCACCTTCAAATTTCCTGAGCACTGTCTTGAATTTTCTCAAAAGTGTTTTAAAAAGTGACAGGAAATTTGGGAGTGTTACATACATATTCGGGCTAGTGCCAGGGCTCGATTTTCTGGGCACTGGCACTAGCCCTCTAGTGCTTTGACCGGGCTTCACTGGGCTAGGTCAGGGCGTGCTAGTGCTCCGGCCCTGCCTCGGCCGAGGAAAAAAAAAATGAAAGGAAAAAATCGAGTTTGACCCGGGTTTGACCAGGGTTAGTGTTTGAGAAATTGAGCACTAGCACTATCTAACTCGAGGTAGGTAGTGCTGGGCTAGTACCGAGTCGGGCTGTGCGTTGACCAGGGCCAGCCCCGGACTCCTAGTGCCCAATGGCCACCTCTGGTAGAAAGTATGAACTGAGGTTTAGTAGCTCCGCTAAGAATGTAATACTTTAAGTGATAAGGCTATGTGTCATTCTTTAAAAAAAATTGATAACCCGCTAAGAAGTGTTAAAACTTTAAAAGTAATAAGGTCATGTGTCATTGTTTAACAAAATAAAAGAATTAGTACTCCCTCTATTCCAATGAGATGTTGGACTTTGCTTTTGGAACAAAAACTAATAAAGGTGGGGAAAGGTAAGAGAAAAGGAAAATCCCCTCAAAACCATAAAATGTCGGGTAGAAGACTGGAAGTGAAGGCAATATAGTAATTTGACAAACTGGAAAACCCCTCATATAAGAAATGTCAACATCCCAATGAAACGCCCAAAATGGAATAATCCAACATTTATCCCACTGAAAGGGAAGGAGTATTTGGTAATAAGTATTAAAACCTTAAAAATAAAGTCACGTGTTATCCTTGAGAAAAAAAAAATTCACCTCCATTACATCTGAATAAACAATAATTTTAATTTTTGATCGGCCCTCCCATATCATATTAAAATGACTTATTTCATTTTTCGTTTAAAAGAATTATTCAGATATTATAGGTTAAATTTGCCTCGATTTCGGATTCGTGCCAAGCAAAGAGGCATGTTGGCATGGAAACACCAAAAGGAGGGACTAGGGATCGAGTATGGGTGACGATTCTATGCTGTATGTCCCATTTTTGTGTTCAACTCCACAAACTTTTACACTGATCCGCTCAAATTTTTATGATACCACCAGTTTCGAAAAGTAATATGCATTTTGTGAAAATATGTAATGAAATTCTTCAAACTTTAGAATAGTGGGATACATATAAGACACAAAATGGAAGAGAGAATTTTTACTTCGAAGTATGGTGCATTGGTGCGGACTGCGGAGAACAATCATTCAGGAATGAGAAAAGAGAATTTCTGATTTGTAGA
This sequence comes from Spergularia bocconei, assembly GCA_963457585.1. Taxonomy (NCBI): domain Eukaryota; kingdom Viridiplantae; phylum Streptophyta; class Magnoliopsida; order Caryophyllales; family Caryophyllaceae; genus Spergularia; species Spergularia bocconei. The sequence goes on along the minus strand of OY734945.1, from coordinate 22,191,295 downwards.
AGTGGGCTTAACGCCTCAAGGCCCTCAACATTCACCGCGAGTTTCATCCCACGAACTTAAGTGTACAGCCCACAATATTTTGGGCCCCCAGCCGAACAAACAGAATGCGGCGGATTTCTTCTCGTGATTTACAAGTCTAGACGGTGAAACGAGAACTTCTTCCATTTTATACGATTCTTTATATTTAACAGGGACCTACGGAAAGAATTAGAACCAAAACTAAGTAATCAAAGAATTGAAAAGAGTGATAATTTAAAATCATCGAAACTTGGCTCTAGGCTCTAGCTAACAAGTAATCTATTTGACTAATCCATAATTACAATTTACAACCCAACTTGAAATTCTCGAATGATACATGTACATATTACATAACCATCGATTTGACAATAATTTAACTTACTTAGGTATTTCTATTTTTAACTTTTTCTATAGAAGATTAGACTTTAAACAATTTTAAATATTAGTGTTTATATTGAAGTCTAAGTCTTACACGAGTGTGTCAGTGACACTAATGTGACCTCCCAAAACTCAAAATGTCGAATGAACGAGATTTATTTACCTAGAGTTAGGTAAATGTAAAATTATAAATACCGTTTATTAGATGATAAACTAACCAGATTCGTTCTTACGTAGCTACGTACTTATGTTACTTATGTATGTAATAAATCAGCGAGTTTGACAGTTTGCCTCTCAAACACAGGTTCTAATTGATGCTTCTTCAATTTCTTTTAATTATATTTGTATGATTTGAGTTAATTTGCACGTAAATTTCATCTATCTTAAAGGATCAAAACAGACAAATGAGAAACATATCAGTAGCTAAATCTAATTAAAACAATCGGTCGTAAAAAATAGTGAGAGTTGTAGTTGAAGCAAAAGTTTGACTGAAGAATGGACCGGAGGAGACAAAGGTGACAGCAGAAAAGAAGGGAAGGAAACAGTGAGATTGGTAAAACAAGAAAGAAAAGCGTCATAAAGAAGATGAGAGCTCCAGCCTCCAATCTTTGGCAAAATTATTAGGCGACGGAATAGTGTTGGAAGCAAGTTCCCTTTGATTCCTTTCCAAATTGCTAACTGACAAATTCTTTTCGCCGCATATTAACGTGTTATTTCGTCTTCTCTCAGTCTCCTCTTAATAACACCTTTACTCCACTTTACGAGGTCAATCTTTACTCTTACCCATAATCCGTGAAATTTATCAAAGTGAGTACGGAGTACTAATGGTTATGAACAGCATCGTAGTTTTTTTTTCTTAGGAACATTTTCAAAAGAGTGAACCCGATTGATTTGAATAAATGATCCCCATCGTAGTTAGATTTGTTAAGTGCGTTATTTGGATTGTACGTGATCTAATAACAATTAGTGCGACCTGGACATATCATCGTGCGGAGTAGCTTTCAAATAGTTTTTTTTCTTTGTCAATTTAATCACTATAGTATTATTATTTATTCCAATTCGGTACGTTTAAAGCATTATTTAAACACACTTTGTGTCACCAACAACTTTATAATAAACTCTAAATAGTAACCAACGTACATATAAATGTCTTGTTATCAAATAAATATTTTGGTTGAAGTGTAAAATTGAGTTCATTATGAAATCAACATTTTACTCTACAATTTACTAGGTGTACTATAATTGCTTAAAAATCGACATTGATTCGAGGATACAAATACATCTCAGTTTCTATTGCTCATTTTTTCTTCAAAATTCTACACCAAAAGATAATTGGCTTTGAAACTTGAAGATATGATACTTTTTTGTCTCATTTATTTATAAACATCCGATTCTATATAACTACTGTATTGTATTACATAAACCCTTCCAAAACAATTACTCTACTATTACATAAATTACTTCCGATAATAAAATTAATACGGAGTAAGTATATTTTTGTTTAAAATTGAAAAATGCAACTAAGTTTGTTTTTGCCATGCATTATCATTTAATCTCTATGCATGAAGTATACTCCCTACGTCCACTACCTTTAAACACTTTGTTTATTTTTTTTTTTTATATAAATTAAGGTGGTGTGGTATAAAATTGGAACATAGGGAGTACAATGCAACAATGGATTGCTCTACACAAATATATAAATAAACATAGTATTCCAGCACTTTTTTTACTCTAAAGAACCATTTTTAACATAAAGTTATATCAACTGGTTCAGGAACAAGCCATAAAAGGCGACGATTATAATAACACTACATTGAGTTGTCAACATTTTGCGTAGCTTTTCATGCATGCTGAGACAAGACAAACATATAATTTGACAAGAACAAAAGAACAAAAAATAGGAATTTATATTATTAAGGACTTGTTACTGTTTGTTTTCAGTTTGGACGACTTCTCTAACTCCCATAATTTTGACTATATTTGGAATCTTTGGGGACGTAATTAACCATGGAATAATATCTCTGTTCATAGGTGTGTGGCATTCGTTCGTAAAACCATCTATCACTTAAGTATTAGCATCTTCTGTGATATAATAATGTCCTTTGTTAATATAGTATAGTTAGTTAATTACAGGTGATTAGTTGTATAATGGTGGAACTTGACAAGGGTAATTACCTAACTGTGGCGACTTAAGCCTTAAGGTCACCCCGCCCCATGCGAAAACTACAACGACGTAATAAATTAATTACTATAACTTTCATGACTATTTCTGAGTTCGGAATTAAATTGAATTTCTTAAGAAGACACAAGTGCTTAGCTAAAACGAGTTCCTTCTTGAAGGTGTTGATCTGAAACCCAAGAATTAAGGTGGGACATGAATTGAATAACGATAGTTTATCCATGATGTATATGTAGAACAACAATATTCAATTCTTATTTCCAAAATGATAATTTGAGGTCGCCTAACATAAATCGTCATCCACTGACTGCGCGTCATATATATATACATGAATATATGATGTATATGTAGAACAAACAACAATAATAATCTTCTCATGCTTGTGTTTTAGTTATGGATACAAATTCATTTAATAATAAATCTACAGGCTAATACGAAGTACGCGGTATGAAGAATAAATTGAAACTAATGCTGTAACAAAATCATCAATCTTTACTAGATTTTAAACTAACGTCATGATTATGAGTTTATGGTGTTTCCGATCCTATATATCAGATTATCAGTTGATGATGTTTCATAACTAATCGACTGAATTTTCGTGTGTGACAGCACAATCAAGATGGAATTGGTTAACCATGTGCATATATGTTAACGTTAGCAGGTCAAGGACTTAATTCAATCATTCCTATTCTGATCTTTGGTTATATGACAAGGATTATCAGAGGTCCACCAGTTCTTAATGCTCAGCGTTTCTCTTGATATTGATTGATGCTAATTACAGGAAGTGGAGTAAGATATCATCAATGGTCGAGCATCACTAGGGGCAGTAAGCCAAATTGATAATGCGTCAATAATGTTCTAATGCATACTTGGATAGTTAATAGTACGAATTATCATCAAACTTGAACCATTTTCTAGTAGTTATCGACACATACATACACAATATTACGGACTACTCCGATATAATAGGCTCTGTTTCGAGCATCAATTATGTTAGAAGTTAAAATAACCTACACGCACCAGTCATCATCAGTTTCAATTGGAAAATAAATTATAAAATTCTTTGATATCATAAAAATAAGAAATTTGATGAAATTCCTTGGAAACATGTAGTGTAAAATTAAGAAAATAATATGGTCGACTGCAAGTGTAGATAGTTGTCCACGAACATAATTCTTGTGCAATTTTGCAGTGCTCGACATACAGCTTTACAAGTAGTGTAAGTACTAAAGTACCTCTTTGAACTCAAGTGTAATTGGTATTGATAATTAAATTCATGTTTAGAATTTCGTTGACAAATTTGATCTTTTTATTTCTTTTACGTGCTTGTGTAAATTAAATTTAATCACAGTCGTCGAAAGTTCGAACTCATATAATCATGTATGTAAAACCCCACCTAGCTAGCTAGCTACTTTGTTTACAAGGAATTGAAAAAGTAGATGTCAAGTTCTTACAAAACCTCCTCCCCTCGTGTCCTACGTCACTCCAAAAAGAAATTCAAGCCTAATGTTAGGGCTGACTTTTTAAGTGCTTATTAGTACGAGTAGTTTTTTATATACTCCTTTCGAACTAGAGAAATATTTTCTGTTTCTATGTGTAGTTTTGAGGTGTCATGGTGAGAGTTATTTTTAAACCAAATGAATTGTTCACTTGCTGCAAAAATTAGTAAATATTTCATTCTGCATTGAGGTCTATCAACTCTACTTGATTTGAAGACAAATAGGTCTTTCATTTATGTGGCCTGTAAATAACCACTCACATGATAACTCAAAACTGCAAAAATGAAAAAGGAAAATGTTTTCGAATCGGAGGTAGTATATAATCATAGGATTGAATCGAACTCAAAAATTTAAAAATTAATAGATATTCAAATTGAAAACTACTCGGTTCAATTTCATAAAATAAAAAAAAAACCATTTTTGTTATTCAAAAGACCAAACAGAGTTTAAGTTCGATCTGGCATGGGTTATGATTCAATGCGAAGAAAATTATGATTATCGCACGAGAATAATAAGTGTAATAAATATATGCATCCATCATAGGAGTGTCCAACTCAGCAGTCACTTCCCCTCTCACAAATCTCAAATTCTCAATACAGCATTACAATTTACAATGCTCGATTACATGATTTTACTGCTCGGAATGTATAGGCAATCAAATCACTACATGAACTTAGTCACTTGGACTCAAATAATGAAACAACTCAATAGTATGTTGTGTAGGCAGTGGAGTAAATGTTGGAAACAAAGCTTATATCTAACAAACAAAAGAGGCAAAAAATGAGATCACATGGCAACTTTCTCTGTCAGCGTACGTAAGATTTTGTTTCAGCTTTATTTCTAGCTATAACTCCGATAAGGAGCAGGTGAACAATCAAACTTCTGTTCTAAGATAAAAGGAAAACTGGTAGCAGTATTGTACCCGGCCATACAATCAATAATCCTCCAGAGTTATTTTCTCGTAAAATTAACTAGATTGACCAATAAACGCTTTAAGTACAACTTATAACTATAAACAAATTTCAAATTTTCCGTTACAATATTACGTGGTAGAGTTAATTTTTAAGTGCGAAAATTCTTAAATCGTAATTCGGTACTGATCCGGGCTATCCTGCATTTTAACCATCCATACAAAAATTGAAGCAATGACATCTCCATATATGATACATCAACATTAGTACAAAAAAAAGGTGTGACTGATTAACTACTACCACATAAAAAGTTTTGACATTAACAAAATTTTGGTATGAGACATATCATATCATACCAAATCTTATATGTTCATCAATGACACATGAACACAAAGACAGGTAGAGTGAGCACATGCAACTCCAAGTAAAACACTAGAGTACTATAATAATAATAATAATAATAATAATAATAATAATAATAACAATAAAAATTGAAACCGAACGAAATTGCAGCTTCTATACATCATCATTCATCAAAGATTTGTCTCATCAGATCTAAAAATAAAAATAAAAATAAAATTACATTTCTGGGTGACCAAAATACCCTCGGTTTTCTTCCTAGTTATCCCTAGTCATACAAGCAAAAGGGTATGAGAAAAACGAGGGTATTATGGGTATTCTAGATCATTCCCCCCCTAACCAAAAATCACTTCCCGAAACAAAAAGGTAAAATGAACCAAACACACTTTTGTGGCTAAGCTACCTTGATTTAGTCTCCACCACGAACTCGAACTTGTTAAAGAACCATCTCATCCAAAAGTATATAACATCGTGCGAATAATATAAAGGAAAATTTGCGAGACCACACCTTATAAAACCAGGTTTTTGCGAGACCGCACCTTTTAGGTTTAATTTTGCGAAACCGCACCTTTTAAGTTTGTTTCTTTGCGAAGCTACACCTTTTCTCATTTTCGACCAAGTTTGACCACTCTCCGATGTTGGCTAGACCTAACAATTTAGGGGTTTTTTGGGGAGGGGGGGAAGGAGGGAAGATTGAAGGGAGATTGAAGAAGAAGAGTAAGGTCGGGTCAATGCCGGATAGTGGTCAAAATTAGCCGAAAATGAGAAAAGGTGCTGCTTCGCAAAGAATTAGACTTAAAAGGTGCAGTTTCGCAAAATTAAACATAAAAGGTGCGGTCTCGCAAAAAGTTGGTTTTATAAGGTGCGGTCTCGCAAATTTTCCTAATATAAATTCCGCTCGTTGTTGACTAGGTGATCAATACCGGGCCTACTAATTGTGTAGTGGGTCGGGGCAGCTAGGAACCATGCGCTTGGCATCGTAGACGACCGTACTGTTGTATTGGACTGAACTTGTGTTAAAGTACTTGGAGAACAAATCATCGTTACTAGGATGAAAACCCGTGCGTTGCGCGGATTGAGGAAATGGGCGCGTTGCGCTAATGACGTTGCTGAGCAAAACAAGGATGATTAACAACATAATTGCCACGCCGAGAACCGGTGTTGTTGTTGATGATGATGATGATTTCTTGTTGCCTCCGGCAAACCACATAGCCGGTGGACTACGACCCACATAAAGTTTCAATCTTTGGGTTTCTGTTTCCTCCCCCTCAGAAAATGGTAACTTGTATTAGAAGCTTATTGGAGAAGTAAGAGTAGTGTAGGAATTTGAGTGGGTATATGTATCATTCTCTCTCTCTTTCTTTCTTTTTGCAAGAAAAGTGGGTTAGTTTTGTAACAAGGTCAAACTTGGTGAAGAGAGAGAGAGAGTGATGACGTGAAATTTTGTGGGGAGGAGAGAGGAGAGAGGGAGAAATGAGGGAGGATAAAAGGAGGAGTTTTCAACTTCATGCCATTGGCCCCATGTGATTAGGAGGCAGTAGCCTACTCACTCATTCACTCGCTGTTTCATTTTTCTGTATTTTTCTTTATTTTTCTTGAATTGTTGCTCAAGATTTGTGTTTTGGCAAATTGCAAATAGTACCGATGCAAATAGTAATACCCTAAAAAAAATAAAAATTAACGTGGTACCCTTGTGTTTTGGGAATTACATGTGATATCCAGTGTCTTGCAATTTTGTACAAAATATCCCTCTAAATTTGAGTGGATTCCGCACCACACCCAATTTTTAACACCGTTAGTTCATACTGTCAAAGTTTGAAGAAAGAGATGGGAATGACGGTGAGTCAAAATGAATTGAGAGAAAATTAGCTCTTCTTTTTAACGATGTTAAGGGGAGGGTTAAAATTAGGGTACCGTGTGCAAACAATGAAATCTTGAGGACATTTTGTACAAAATTGCAAGATTGCAAAACATTGGGTGGCACATACAATTCGCCAAAATACAAGGATACGACGTGAATTAACTCCTTAAAAAGTGTACGAAAAGGAAAAAAACGACAAAGTTAAACGTCACGTGTAAGATATTTTGAGTTTCCAAGTTTTTTCTGATGTCTAAACCATTCTATTTAGACCTAAATGATATATAGAATGTTAACTCCGTTAATTTCATTTACTTGATAGGAAAACTGGTGAAAAAAAGAGAGGAGAAAAAAAGGAAGCAAAGGACGAGAAAGGGGAGAGGGCGTCATGAACTCATGATGGTGGGGGTCACGGGCCAATGGCGGTTCTTATGGTGGGTGTTGAACTGTTAGTGAGTGTGGGGGGTACATTAGCCCCGGATTTTGGCCAAAACATAACGTCAAGGATATTATAGACATTTCGAAAACTACATAATTATTATATAGTTGGAAAGATGTGAAATCATGGATGTACTTAAAAAAACAAACTAATTTCAAGGGTCTGTTCGTTATCGTTTTCTGTTTGCAGTTTTCAGTTTTTTTGAAAACCAAAGTCTCATTTTTGAAAACCAGAAAAAGTGGTTTTCAGTTTTCGATTGTCAGTTTTTATTTTTTATATGACTATTATAGAACCAAACAATTTACATTTAATTTTGTAACTTATTTAACTAAATATTTTACGAAAAAAAAGAAGAAAAAAACTGAAAGGGACAGAAATACTGAACGGGCTCTAGTTACGGCTTACAAGGGAATACTCCAGTTGCATATACGAGTACTTCATATTAGAGAGTTTAGGACTCCCAAAAATAATACCTCCAAAGTCCAATGTTACACCTTAGCTTATATTATACTACCTACTGATTAGCACTGATTATTGAGATTGACTGGTCTATATATTCTCAAATCTGTTGATTCCGTTATGTGAGGAATTCTCTCTAGTCTCTAGAGGAAAACATAGTGAGATCATGCTTTCAAAACTAAGGCTTATCGGAAATGGATGTTAATAGAGTTTAATAACCTGAATGGATTTCACAATTTACGTTAACTAGGATGAAGGCCCGTGCAATGCACGGGTCTCATAATAATAATATCTATTAAATGTGATAAAATTGAAGCCATAAACGGAGTAGTAGCCCTAGTCCTAACCTGATCTGATAAAATGATTTTCTAGTAGTCTGATTATATTTGAGATTACGTAACATTTCTTATGAAGTTTCTTACGAACTCGAATTGAAACTAAATCTTAAGAAAAAAACATCAACTATATCCTTTTTTTTCTCGTATACAGTAGCTGGAGAAATGTGACGATCTACAAATTAAAATACATATAGAAGACCTACATATATACCGACATAGAGGCGTATATATAGGAGTCGTAATTGAAATTTCTTCAATGTTAAATTTATGGAGTGGAAGACATGCTTATATAGTGTTTAAGAAACTAAGAATAATGCTGCATAAATAGTACTAATTAATATGTAGATCAACACCATCGAACTGACAAACGTTTAGACTATTATAGCATGATCATCGTAGATCAAAGAGTCAAATAGCATTACTAATCAATTAGATATGTTATTATAATTCCCAAGTTTGTATGGATAATGTTAGACATTGACTTGAATGTGGAGTATCAGTGATTATTACTAAGTATATTGAAATCTATATATAGCCGATAGTTCTACCATAACTAAGACTTACCAATGTATTGACCTCAAAAAAAAAGACTTATACAGATGTATTAAGATAACCAATTAGCAATTATATATCATAAAACATGTATGTGTCCTACTCAATGTCCTAAACTCCCGAGATATGTCCTACTAAAAGTTCTAAACTCAGGTTTATATACGTAAGATAAGACTACCAAACATCTATGGTTCCTTAAATTATGGCGGTCGGTTCACATTAGTGAGAAATTCGCGTGTAATATGAATCGTTATATACATAGATTGTATTGTAATTATTGTTATTATATATAACCAAGTTTTGATTAAATAAAGTTTAACCCCATATTCTCTTTTGGTTTTTTGGATAGCCCTGACCCATAGTATATGTACGTAGGATTCATTCTAACTACAACTATCTATCTATCATCGATACCATGTTACCAGCAGCTCTAAGACCAATAGAAGATATCAAGGTTTAGTGTGGTTTAGGTTGGTGTTTGATACGTAGGATTTCAGGATATAATCCGTTATCGTAGTAGATTTAGTATACATTTAGTACTAAAAATTAGGATACATTTTTAATTTCAAAAATATATAAATTAGGATACATTATTAAACAATATAATATAATATTTAAAATATATTATGTAGAGACGTAGAATCCTACTTAAAATCATGTTCGATATATATTTCAATATAATATTCACCAAACTCTCTAATAACGCTCGATCGTTGTGAGAGCTACAAAAATGTCTCATTTAATAATATTGATATATATTTCAATATAATATTCACCAAACTCTCTAACAACGCTCGGTCGTTGTGAGAGTTACAAAAATGACTCCTTTAATAATATAGAAGGATTTGCTTGCCCGATACCATACCATCAAATTACTTTAGTCGGGCCGCTATCTACCTAAACCCGTATTATTTGCTTATCCATACAAACCATCAAATTACTTTAGTCGGACCGTTATCTACCCAAACCCGTATTATGGTTCATAACATTTACATCGGATGAGTTGCGATATGTGCTCTAAAGTCACTTCTAAATCTTTATCATTCTTCAAATTAGACATTGTTTCGTAAGCCAAGAGTTGTTACTCCTAAACGAGTTACGATTATGACAATTTTGAAGAATGGCGAGAAAGACTTAGGACATCGTTTTCTAAGCCAAGAGTCATTACTCCCAGTTCCATATCCAACGCCTTAAGTATTTGTATGTCAGACTGACTTTTAAGTAAAATGACCGATGTCTTAATTACTTGACTTTATCGGTCACCTTGCATTGATCCGATCTTCGTTGAGTTCCAACCAGTGCTTATACAGTTATACCCATCTATGATCTATGCATTTCCACCATTTTCTACTAGTCAAACAACGATACTTATCATAATTAACTACTTACAGTATGATACTTTGTGATGAACATACTTTATACAAAGTAGATAATACTCTTTCCATTTCTTTCGTTTCTCTACGTTGAACTTGAGATTATCTCACAAAACCCGACCCAACGTAAATAAATGAAATAGATTTGGGAGTACGGAGTATTAACTAGTGGAGTATTGTCTATTTGTATGAAGTTGAGAACTTAAATTATTAAACAAGCAAGAATATAGAATCATTCAACTTTAAGGTGAAAAAGTAGATTCACCCGGACGCTACAGTATTAACATTGGAAGCTGGATTGTACACAGCTATAATGTCGCTGACTTGTAATTTCAGAGCATATGCTTCGGTTTATTAATTGTCGGTGGTGTTCATAATTGTAGAGATGGAGCATTTTAATTAGCAGACATTCCATACTCCATGCAGTATTATCTTCGTTTGTTCAAAGATATAAATAAATTTATACTTGTTTAGATGCCCTTGATTTTATTAAAGGCCGATCGACTTGCTGTGTATTATTCTCCACCTGACAGTTGATTGGATACAAAATATTTGTCATAGCTGTTATTTTCGGCGACGAATACCACAAATGGAAATAAAATTGGTTACTACAGATCTGAAATATTCTTGTACAAACATGGCAGGGACTAAAATGAGTCTATATATACTTTCATAATCATAAGCCGAGGGTTGTGTGGACGAGAAGTTTTTTACGAAGCCAATTTATGGTGTAGTCTAGAATGCAACCGAAATCCCTTGAAAACATATACTTTAATATAGTCTTAAAAAGTAGGAAATTTAGATCAGTACAAGTTATACAGCAATGTAAACAAGTGTTCGCAGCATGAATTACGAGTTAGCTCAAGTATATTTCATCTCTAAACCAATTGACCATAACAACAGGATTAACTTAATAAAGAGTAGTTTATACGACGGAATTAAATCTCCTCTAATCTTATCACTATTGCGCGATGCTCAATTGCTCACACGATAGTTCACATGTGAAATGAATGCAACAGAAAATGGTTTAGAATAAATTTGCAACTTGAGACTTCAAAATGAAGGAAGGTACAATTAATTAAGATCGAGAAAGGTGTTGATGACGAGTTTGAGACATTATTAGTAGAGCAAGTAGAGAGTGTGGGCAACGGATGGCCGCGAATCTCGCCATGGTGTTAATAACTCTGTGAGTTCATTCATCACTTCCCCTCCTTACTTCTTTGACACCCGGCAATCCGTACACTCCCTTAGTACTGTACCTTGTTTCACAAGACCACCTCACATACAATTTCTAACACTTTTTTTTTCTAATATATACTCCTATGACCTGGTTGGCTGGTCTCACTTTAGTTGAATCATATAAAATTAGAGTTTTGGTCATATGTATGTGTACGTTGACGTTTGTATACAACGCTCTTACGAACTTATGTGTTTGGTATTTACAATAAAATTTTATGCGTGGTTTTTAACTTGTTTTTTCACATTGTTTGAAATTATTTTTGATGTTTGTATTTTTTCAAAACTTGACGGATTTTATAAAGAGACTGCTCAACTTAGTGTTAACTAGTTTAGATAGGTAGCTTTATGCTCTGTAGTAAAACTCCGTATGAACTACTAGTAAGATCGTATTTAATACGCACTATAAATGAGGGGTGGACTTTGAATGTAATTTGGCATTGGTAAAAGCAAAGTGGTAAAGTATGTTTTGTCAAGTGTCTAGTACATTATTGCCAGAGTAGATCGAGAAAGATGGCTTGTTTGGGAAGCTGCTTTTCAAAAGATCTTCAATTGCAATTGAAAGTTGAAACCCTTTTTTAGCAACTTTTCATGAATCATTCGCCTTTATTTTTGTCTTTGCTGCTTTTCCATTATTATATTTTGCCCTTTTCTTCTTGCAATTTCCGGACAATTTGCCATTTCCCTCTTTGGCATCATTCATATTTTATTTTGGCAATGGGGCACAAGTCCGAACCACTTTTTTAAACAAAATGTAGCTTAAGCTGAATTCAATTGGTCCATTTGGACCATTATCATTATTATTCGAAGATTAGTTGGTATCATTTGATGTCGTATTTGCTAGACCGTGCTCTTAAGAACCTGCCAGGATTAGTGTGTTCCGCAATCAAGTATTGGCTGATGGGCTTTCGTTCTCAATTTCTCGCCGGAAACTATTATAAGCACCCCATGAGACTTCTCTAGCACTCCTTCTAACTCCACCAATTGAGTACGTACCAATAGTCGTTGCCTTTCTCCCGTTTGGAGTGATAATATGAAATTGTGGGATACTTCGTCAAATAAAAATCTAGAAAAGAAAAAGGAAATTATGTAATACGTGCAATCTTTCATACATTCAAGATTTACTATAGCTTTGCACCTGAGTGATAAATTTCGACAATAATCATAGATTGATGATAACTCAATCGAGGTGTTCCCACAACTAATGAAGATGAGGAAATTTCTGTAGCAGGTTCATGATGACTCAGGGATCACTACTGGAACTCGAGTTTTAGTTTTGAGGAACTTCCAGACTGCTTATGGATGCACATTGCAGAAGCAGGCAGGTATCCTGATTTGAGAACATAGAAGAGTTCTCCATACGCCAAATCACTGATATAATGTATGTAACCTTTCAAAGTTTCAAGCCTAGATGTATGATATTAGATACATAATGTATAAAACAGCACTCAGATCCGAACTATATATGGTTCTCTCATTGTCTCATGTTTGAATTCTACAAACACGTTTCTCACCATCAGAAATTCTACCAGGCATCAACAGAAACAGAGAGATCACACATTACGCCAAAAGGGAGGACTACAATTACACCATCCCTTTCTATTCAAGACGATAACCAATCATCCATGCTTCTCTACTAATACAAAAGCTTCACCCGATCTCAGCCGCCCACAAAAGGAAGTATACTGATAACATAGGGCACTACTCGCAACTCAAGATACCTTTGTTTCACTACCCGTAAGTGCTAAAATGGTTTGTAGCTCAAACTATACCTATGCGTAGACTACAGAATGCAACTGTTACCCCATAGCCATCTACTTTCCACATTATAGGCTGAGATCACATTTCGACAGTAATGAATACATCTCAAAATAACAACGGTTCAATATGATCAGTTTTTTGCATACCCAGTCATTCCCACAGATGAAGTCGTGCGACTGGCCTTGGAAGCTTCCACCTGCGAGCCTGTAGCCTTCGCAAAGTACATGTAGTAGTATATGTTTAGGATCATATTTATAACCACAAAGATTGCCCCAGCAATGAAAACGCCTTTCCGCAGACTCTCACAAGAAAAGTTTTGTGCGTAGATCACATGTCGGTACTTGGTATGGTAAGCATTCTTGGTCGCACCAGCAAGGAGGCAAGCTTCTGCTACTAGAAATGTTAACCTACACAGCACAAGTAGTGGCATGAGTACATATATTTCAAAGTTTCAACGCATCACGAAAATGCCACAGCAAGAATTCCTTTCCAGTTCAACTATGAATTGAGCAAATACAAAAATGAGATAGCATCGAGAAGTTGAACATCTTGCATTGAGAATACAAACATAACAATAAAAAAAGATACTGCAATAAAAGCCTAAACCATGAACTCCTCGCTTAGTGGGGACGCCAATGTGCACCGGGCTGCCCTTTTATTCATGAACTCCTCCCAAATGACCACTCCAAACAAGCAGAAAATAGAAGGGCATGTTTTTAAGCGTGAATCACTCCGAAAAAAGCACTTTCATTAAACTCCAAAATGCAGCTGTACTGGCCCATCTTATAAGATGAACTGGTAAATTGGTCATGATTGGTCCAAGACTCGCAACACTGGCGTGATTGTCACAGTGATTTGATGATGTGAACTAGAGAATGTATTCATTGCTACTTTGGTCTCCATAGGTGAAGATCTCAGAAAGGTAGACTGAAGCAGCAGAATAAATGGACGTACCAGCAACATCAATTGGGAGGATTGTTTTGGGTGCTCAAACTGTCAGAGGAGTAGCCATGGGATGAAATTTCTATTTATGAAGCTCTCCGTCTAAATACTACTTACATTTGGCTTGCTCACCTTGGCATGACACTCATCAAATGATATGGATAATACACTTTACTAACGTAAAAGAATCACTCACCATAACCTCAAACAATAAAGGGGGATAAAAAGAAGAATCACTCACCAGGACGAAAAGAAATATATAATGGTCCATGCTCGATTGCTTCCCGGTGCCAGAGGTCTTCCAAAGCACATGCACTTAGTCACACCCATCAGCAGTGATTCACTTGAGAGAAGAAACAGGAATCCACCAACGCCATATCCAGTTGCAACATCAGATGTATACGAGCAGTATGTTGAATTGGTGCGTGAATCGTCCACTATACGACCCTGTCACAGAAAGAACGTCAATATAGAAGTCCCTGTGAGCAACAAAAACAATTCAGAAATGCTAAGGTTCACTCTGAATAGGCAGAGAAACGCTTCATGGCTCATATACTGGGTTACTAGTTAGTAATGTCCCCAGAATTCCAGATCCATAGCTGACAACTTAAATTACAGAGCTAAGCAAAAGATATGCCCCATTACTTTTCTACGTTGTAACAAGGTTATGAGCATGAAATCAAGAGAAAAGAATATAACAATTACAAAATGTTGAATGCAGCATTGGCTAGATGAATATGAGTTGACAAGTTGCTAGAGTTAATTCATAGTATAAGAAGAAACACTGTGACAATTAAAAGGGAAAAATCAATAGTTTACAGTAAAACCATCAAACAACAAATGTTTTGTGGCAATGATACAAAAACAAGATTACAAACTTGCCACAAAGGTTAGAAGCTAGCATAAGAGGCAAGACTGCTCTACCTTAGTTGAACGAAGAAGACAAGCACCAAGAAATTGTATCAAATACACATCCAGTGAGAGGTTTAGGATATAAAGTTTTGAGTGACACCGGAATTCTTTATATTACAGAAAAAAAAGGAGCAAAGACAGAATTGAAGAGACAACCATACCACGTACAAACCAAGTCATAAAGCACTAGAGAATTTCCTAAATACCATGTGTGATGGGCTTTTGGTAGCCTAGGACAAAAGCACACTTCAGCACACACAGTCTGTATTATTAACAAAAAGCTCACTTTATATTTGGGATGACTAGAACTAATAGGTTCTTTTCAGGACAGAGCAAGTTAAAAAGTGTAGCATAAATGGGAAGAACAAGTGAGAACCTACCCCTGTCCAGTACTAAACCTAAATAAAATGTAGAATACAAGGTTAAGATACACTAACATGAATCTTTTAAAGTACTACAGATACAAGTATACAACAGCCGAAGTGTCACCAAAATGAAACCATAGGAAAAGCATAATCATAATGAAGAGCTCAAAGAAACAAGATGATAATCATAACTATATCTGTACTAAAGCATGATCATGTCTAAACAGTGCCAGCAGGTATTATGCATATCTGATCTGAATGAATTCAGATCATAATGAATGTGTAGCTGATTAATTTCCTAAAGATTCGACACAATTTCATAAACCTTTGCTCACGTGTCCCATTTTTATTTAAAATTAAACAAGATGTTGTTTGAGACTCAAATTGCACATTAGATTACATTGTGTGAGTGGAATACGCATCAACTGTATTATTTGCCAACTAAAAAGACTCCAATAAGGTCATAAGGACCTTTCTTTTTTCAGTAGAAGGCTGTGTTGATCAAGAGTGTCCGTTTTGAGTCTTTTCTCCATTTAGGACTAATAAGAGCTTCGTACTTTGCTCAAGGGGAGCGCGTATATATGACGTAAATTTGTAACATTCAAATTCTTGTTTCACTACAGGTAAGGTTTTTTGGAATTTGTACGGAGGATTGGCTGTCCCAACTCTTTGGTAGAGTTCCTACACACCATACTTGGAGGTACGAGGAGAAGTAAGGAAGGAAACTTGCTGCGGTAACGAGCAACACAAGGTGTTCTATGGTGTATGTGGCTTCAGCGGGATTCTTGTATTTTTCCAGGGATTGGATATTCCTTAGATTGTTTCCGCACAGGTGGTTTCTTTGGCTTTATTTGTAGGTAAGGGAGCTGGTGCTTTTGAAGGGGCTCCCGGTCCCAGTACTTTGCTTCAAAATATTTGGGGGGACTTGCAACTTTATAGCTTAGCGGATTTCTCCTACTCCAATGCTTTTTCAATATATTTGATGATAATCTCAATAACCAAAAAAAAAAAAAAAGGTAAAACAGCAGAAGTTGGTCTTTAGTCATGCACCATTTGAGCTTTAGCACACAAAAATCAATAGAGACACAGATAGTAGATCCTGAGGTGGAGTCAATAGGATTAAGAAGGATGATATTGTTTCTTAACTATCTAGGTGATGAACGTAAAAGCATGGTGTCCCAAGTCGATTTCATGACAGAATGTTGCTATGCACAATCAAACAAGTAAAGAACCAGAAACTTCTTAAAAACCCAGAATGAACCTCTTCTTGGGTTGAGAGTCTTCCGCAAACATTACATTTTAGCAGCCCCTATTACCTTAGTTTTAGTACCCCCAAAAGCCCAAAGACACGGCAAGGAAGGACAAGGGGTGTTCAGATTAGCTTTACCCTTGGGTACATACTGCTCTTCTCTCTCATGGGACAACAAAAGGGAGAGACATAGTATCTGAATCCAGCATGTAAGGTGAATCAATCATTTACATTGAAGTTACCGCTGTCCAGCGAACAATAAAGAGGTTATAAGACGGGAAAAGCATAAGTCACGTACTACATTCCTGATTACTACTACTTAACTCGCCGTCTACTGAATCATAGAGCCAGACAGGTAATTCAATACAGAATTACAACTAAACAGAAAAACCGCGACTACCTAGCTAGATTGCAACAAAACTCGAAAATGGTTCAAGCTCCATTCCATTACAAATATTAACTGCATCACGAAGTATACCAATCACCTCACAGGAATTCCCAAACTACATATGACGACATTGTTACCGTCTTACCAATAATTTAAGCAAAACAATCAAACACACTAAAATGAACCACAACCGAAAGTAATTACGCTAATCTACAGCGTATACGGGCGAATTCAACGGCTTATAGACTACGCAATTGGTGAAATTAATTGAATCAAGATCATATGAAACCTTGAATTAACTTGATAACACATGAAATTACTGTACAACTTTCCACCTAAAAAAAATAAAATTACTGAACAAGTTTTTCACACAAATTTACTCCAACAGTAAATTAAAAACAAACGGAAATTCCGGCACATTCAACTGAAACTAACTAAATTGAATAATTAAAAAAGAAATTCGACAAAAGAGCGAAATTAACATAAAAAAAATAATTAATTAAGGCGAAGAATAGAAAATTGATTAAATTGACTAATCGATGACTAGCAGCGTGCATTTGACCAGGTCTATGCTAAGAAGAATATTTGTCACTCCTCAGATTTGGTCAAATTACATAAAACATTCGAAAATTAAAGAAAGCTTCTTGGAGAAGAAACTAATTAAATCAACAGTAATGAAAAAAAGAAAAAGAGAGAGGAGAGAGAAAAAGAGAGTTACAGTGCTGCGGCGGCGTTCGGCGGCGATGGCGAAGGTGAAGGCGATCAAGCTGAGTAGGATGACGAGAATGTGGAGCAAAGTGGAACCTCTCCCTTCCTTCATTGTTAGTTGTTGTTGCAGAGGAGAGAGAGAAAATTTGGGAGTGTGGAAAAGAGGGGAAAGTGTGGAATGGAGAGCAAAAGGTGCAGCTATTTTAAGAGACTGGAGTGTTTTTTTTTGTTGTTGTGGTGTGTGCAGTAAGTTTCTTTTTTTCTCTTTTTTTTTTTGGGTTTGAAGGTAGTGTGCAGTAAGTTTCACTAGTAAATCATCTTTACCACTGCTTTTTCGTATGTGTGGGCACTGTGCAGTGTGCTGCTTTGAGCATTTCCAACTTTTTCTTAATTTCTTCCCACGCGCATCTAAAGGAGTCGTTGTTTTCACTTATTAACCTTTCTCCCTCGGATGCGTATATTTTGAAGTACATCTGGATTATACTCCCTCCGTCTCAACTCAAACGCCCCCAGTCTTATTTGTAGTGGAATAAGAAAAATTCATATAATAAGTTGAGTGGAGTAATATTAGAAAACAGAAGGAGAGGGAATGTGATGATTAATAAAAGTAGGAGAAATAATGTGACAGAGGATGTGATAATTTAATAAAAGTAAGGGAGATAAATATGTTCCAAAATAGATGGGGTGTTTGAGGTGAGACGTCTCAAAATAGAATATGCGGCGTTTGAGCCGAGACGGAGGAATTAGTATTTTTTTTTTCTTTTGTTCGAGCGGAGCTATAGGCATTTGAAAAAATTCCGATAAAAGTTGATTAGTACAGGCAAACTGTTTGTCGTGGACTAGGGGGTTAAATAAATGTTGAGTTTTCGTCAGAAAAGTAAAATTATACTCCGTAGAAAGTTGAGCCGGTGATAGATGAATGAACTTTTTGTTTTGTGAAAATCATGGGTACATTTATGTTTGTGGGTTATGCATTTCGGCATTTCGCTATGCCTCTTGAATAGAGCAAGTAGCTAGTCTAGACGTGGTGAACCCGTTTGTTGTGAATAAGTGATTGTTTTAAATTTTCAGAGGCAAGCTTGCTTGTTTAGTTGTTCAGATCGTTATTGTTGGGGGTAAGTTTCTATATTTACATTATTATATTTCTGAAAGCTAGTGGTTTAATTAGCTGACATTTATGTAAAATGTTGCTCAATCAAAAGAAAAAACAATGTGAATTAATAAGGTGAGGGAAGCGCTATCGTAAGCGTGTTAAGTATGAGGCTAGATGGGTTGATTTGGGTTATGACTTTCTTCCCTTCTCTTTTCTCCTCTTTGGGGGAGTTGGAGCTCTCAGTTGTTGCTCTGCTTAAGGGAATCCAGCAGTTCTCCATGACGTAGGATATCGGGACGCGGGATATCGGGACGCAGGCTGCACCTTTTATTTTCACTAGGATTGGTTTTTCCATAGCAAAGAGTGTGGGGGCTCAGATCGTATCTCGGTTCCCACCAACTTTGTGTAAATTATTATTGATTTTTTTATTACTTTATATTACATAAAAGCAATACTCCATACCATTTATAAATTTATAATTTGGTGATTCTTAGAAGAAAAACTAAAAAAGTACTCCGTATTAAGCATGCTTTAATAATTCTCAACATTGATTCACGGTTTACAATTCCATCACATCAATCTTCGTTGACTTAAAAAGAAAAGAAAAGGCCATTTTGCTTAAACTTTGTTTGACACTAGTCAATTTTAATATTTTGGACCGTACCCATGCATGTATAGATTTCTTCAACTAACTTATCCCGGAAATTTGGATCCGGCCTTGAGATTTACATACAAAATCAAACAAACAAAATGCAAATGTACGAATTAGCTACACAACACATACATGGAGAATTTATATATTTGACATAATTTGATCACAGGTGAATTGAGGAATAGGCAAGTACCGTACAACTAGGACTGAATACATCATACATTCGGAGTATTGTTAAACCCTAAAAACCATTAAAAAGAGTTTTCTACAATGAGATTCGAATGTAGTATATGCAATAATAACGCCCGAGCATGCATCGGAAGAACTTATGACTTAAAACTTACCATGTACCTCCATCTTAGCCACCGAGCTAGTATAGATAAATAGACATTATTTGCCCTCTAATTTATTATCAGGTTGCCCTAAAACTCATCATTGAGGAGCTTCATGGATACTCCTCAAGTTCCAAATATCATCCTCCAAAACATCACCATAAAAAGCATGGGAAGCATCCACATTATCCTTGTCCCAAAAGGAAAAACAAACTGAGCTCCATGACATTTGCTCATCCACTAGCATTTCTGGCCTACACCATGTCCACCAATCTTCATTTTGATCAACTCCCACAAACTGATAATTTTGACCACTCATCACTTCCATGCTGCTACTATGGTTGATGACGTCGTACCTTCTCCTCTCCTCCGCCATTGCGGCCGCCTCCACCGATGTCGGGCCGTTGTTCTTTTCAAGCTCCTTACCATTTGCCTTCACTCTCGCCATGGCCTTCCCATGATGTATATGATGACTCTTGCCTCTAGTTTCCATTCTCTTTCGATGTTCCCGATTGTCCATTAGTTTTGGAGAAACTAACAAGAAAAAGTGTGTGTTAGAAGCTGGCAAAGTGTAAGAAATTATGGATGTTTGTATAGGCTTTTATGTTGTGTTTGTAAGTTCTCAACTAGTAACACCTAACATATTTATAGGTGAACAATCTTGTGTTGTACGACCGCACCCAAGGTTACAAGTCTATACAAATTAAAATTGATTACTTTGATATTGATGTGGACAGTGTTACATACGTTAGCAATAATTGCAAATTGAGGTTACATTGGCAACGAGATACAGAGTACTTTCCTTATATTCATGCAGAATGTAATGTTATTGTTTACTCTTTACTCGAGGATGACAAATCAACAATGATGTAGAGTGATTATTAGGCAAATTTTGGTATTTTAAGCAGATTACACGATTTTCTTTTTAACTTCCACTGTTGTTAATTTGTCATCTTCGAACATGTATCGCTTAAAAACTTATTGCATTGTTTAACCTAAATTATGACCTAAATACGTATCTACTAGAGCACGAGTATTACTGTATTAGTCATTGATAAGGAGGTATGTCGGGGGGTTTAAACAAGAAAGTGTCTTGTCTTTATTCGGATAAATTCCGATTCAGTCCTTGAATTTGATTACATGGCATGGGTAGTTTGGTCTTTTATCGACTGGAGGCCATAGCCCATCAGCCCAAGTAGTTTAAACAAATTAGTCCATTGGACCTAATTGGGTCGGCCCCATGGATGTCGGCCTAGACGACAGTTGATCTACAGTTATACACCTAAGTGACAGGTTTCGAGCCTACTAGGACAAGTTCGATATGTCGGCACAATAAAGTTGATGTAAATATCACCTTTAAAAAGGGCAGTTATAACCGATAATGAGGATCATATCTCATTTTGTGTCTCATTTGAGATACCATCTGAATTTTGATTAAAGGGGTACAAGGAGTGAGACACAATATGGGACAAATGATCCTCTTTGTAATTATAACGTCATTGTGTTAAATGAACTAACTCACACTCTTTTAATTTGTGTTTGACAAGTCATAGATACGCGCGGTTTTTATGATTTATTGGATATAAGAGAGTGTAAATCAGTTTATTTACGTCGTGTCGTTATCATCATCCTTTAAAAATCCCCTTCTTGAAATAAAAATACTTTCTTAACTTGGGTAAAATTTAACATAAATACTTACTTTGTCAACTTCGATCCAGAGTTTGAAACCATATATGATATCCATTTTTCTTGTCGTACAATTGAACAAATTCAGGAAGGAATTGGACTTGAAATGCAAGGGAAATGAAAGGAAATTTGTTATTTTCTACGTGCTTAATATGCATAGTTCGACAATTGTCAATGATTTGTGCGGAAAAGAAAAAAAAATGAATGGATTGGAATTGCTTTTTTTCATTATAAAATGTTATTTTTGTCCTAAATCGATGGGAACTAAATATATAAAAAAATTAGAGTTTTTTGTCGAACCATACCTATTAAAACTAAAATTTTGTCAGATCACAGCTATTATAATTCTTTTTGTCCAAACACAGCTAATAAAATCATTTTCTTTGTTAGACTACACCTTATATCAAAGTCCGTCTTTCATCCATCTACTGCCGCCACTTGCCCACCCACTGCCGCCGCTAGCCACCGCCCCTAGTCCACCTATTGCTGCCGCTAGCCTCCCCGCTACCACCACAACAAAATTTTTCCCCTCAAAATCGATTTTCTTCCCCCTACATCTAAAAAAATTTGTAGTGGTGGTAGTGGGGTGGCTAGGGGCGGCGCCAGTGCGTGGGTAAGTGGCGGCAGTGGATGGATGAAAGACGGAAGTTAATATAAGGTGTAGTTTAACAAAGAAAATGATTTTATTAGGTGTGGTTAAACAAAAAAAATTATAATAGGTGTGGTCTGACAATATTTTAGTTTTAATAGATGTGGTTCGACCAAAAGCCCAAAAAATTACAACTACACAACTTTCTCCCTTACACCGTTTATATAGTTTGTTTTTGTTATCATCGGGTGAGCCTAGCGAGCTATGTCGTCGTATTGGATCAATATGGGTTCAAATAGTGTAAGTGATAGAATTTTTCGTGCTAATTCAATTCGGCGTATAAGTACCAGTGTATTACTTAATAAATTACAACAGGTAAGGATAACGCTAGATACGCAACTCTCCACGCAACCTTGTCTACCCACACACACGAATCTGAGAAAAGCCTGCATGGAGCAATCTATTGTTATAATATAACCAATTATTGGGGCTCAACCATCAAATCTAGACTTTTGGTTGAGTTGACTTTTTAACATGGTATCAGAGACTCAGTGATCCTGAGGTTTCAAGTTTAAATCGTGGGAGTCCCCTCCTTTTCAAGTGGAATCACGTGAGGGGAAGTGTTATAATATAACCAATTATTGGGTTTCAACCATCAATCTAGACTTTTGATTAAGTTGGATCCTTTAACATATTTTATTTTTGGCGCTAGTGCTAGCCACAGCAATAGAAAGAGGAAAAAAAGTTGGAGCTATTAAGTTGCGTCTATGCTGCCGTTATGGACCTGTAGAAGTAGGAGTGACGAATGAATACACAACATATGAGTCGAGTGAAAAATACGCAAGAATTTGGAGAGGTTGCCGACTTGTGTTGGGATCAATTGCATTTCTTTGGACAGTGTAACAGAACAAACACATGATTGGGTTTTAATTTTTTAAAGCGAACATCAACACGACGTGACTTTTGTCGAATGTACCATATTCTAAGCACGATGGGATCTTCTTCTGCGGAGTGTCTCTTTGCTACGTTGAGGGAAGTAGGGCAAGTGGGCAACCCATTATTATTATCCTTAAAATAATAATTGTATACAACTATTACATTAATTTTTTTCTCTTTTTTTTTAATACGTGAAAATATGACTTAATCTCAAAATAATTGGTGATAAATATTCGACTTATCGAAAAATTAGTCTTTTAAGATGAATTTTGGCGCATTGATGATGGCCAAGCGCAAAACAAAATAAGGTGGATTCGGGCAGCAAGTAAAGGTTTCATTAATCATTACATCAAAAAGTTTAAGATTTGATACCAAAACATTTCGCATAATGTACAAGACAGAAACTCTCCTCCTCCCTCTTCTCCTCCTTCCCCTCCTCCTCTCTCAAATGATTTAGAGGCTACCACATCAATTAGATAGTGGTAAGCCCCAAATTTCTTATCATTCACCTTAATTAATCGATTATTACTATTTATTATCAATAATAACTCGTTTCTACCTCCTCGATACGGTATCTCTACCACCATATAGGTGGGTTTATACCGAGATTCGCGAGATTTCTCTAAGGATCTAATGTTCATTAATTTTGTCATGACGGTGCGTTGGAAGCTGAATTTGGGATCAAATATCATCAACTAAGTTGGTTGCCTTTTCTTCCTCGGGTTACATAGATCTCCGATGCCGATAAAAGACGCAAAGATGTCGACGTGCAAGGGATCAAATTAGTCAATTAGGGAAGAATTGTGTCAATTAGATTTATTTGATGATATTTGTATCTTCACCGTTATTGATGTAAGTGTCGCTTGGCGATAATATTAATGAATTTCCGTTTATTTTAAAAAAAAAAACATTTCGCATAATATACAGAGTATAGTTTTTGGGTGTGGTGGTTGTGAATTTCATCGCAACTACGGCTAACGGCTGTGATGTTTATGTAATGAAGGGTTGATAAATTCCATCAACGTTTGCCTAGTGGTTAGGAACTCAACCTACATGAGGGATGTCTCGGATTCAATCCTCATACCCCCACCCCCGCAACTAGAGCTGGCAATCGGGCGGGTCGGGTCATATCGGGTTCGGGTCTTGCCGGGTCGAGATGAACTTTCGGGTCGGGTCGGGTTTGACTCGGGTCGCTTTCGGTTCGGGTCATGTCGGGTAAATTTTATGTCGGGTCGGTTTTGTGTCGGGTCATAATCGGGTTTAGTTACTACTGGTTATTAATCCGCGTCATTTCAAGTTTTGGTTAATATTTTTTGGTTTTTTTGACATAATTCGGGGAAATTATTTAGTTAGTAAGTTAAAACCATCAATATGCATACTAATTGTTTTATTTTGGATCATTATTAAGCTTAACAATTATCGGGTCATCAAACGGGTCGGGTCATTGTCGGATAACGGGTCACTACGGGGCGGGTTGGACATTATCGGGTTGTATCGGGTCATGGGTCGTTATCGGGTCGGGTCGGATCGAGTCGGGTTCGGCTGATCACAATTTCGAGTCCAACCGGGTCGGGTCAAGGTTGTCAGCTCTACCCGCAATATTAGTCGCTCCTTTGTATCAAAAAACAGTATTTATTATTGGGCTCAAATTACTATTTCTTATCCGACTCAAACTCCTTGGACGGTTTGACCAATTCATCCCGCACGATTATCGTTGGTTACTGACTACGAAGCAATGTGGTGGGCTGTTGCTTGGATTGGCCCAAACATGTTCCTTTGAACTTAGACACATCTCGTGTCGTATTAAATACTGCTCCATCTTCTGTTTTACACAATTGTATCTTAAACCAAGTCGCAGTATACCTGTACGGCCGTACTCTTTACTATCTCTAGGTTCTAGTTAAAAATACCAGGTAAGATTGCACTATCCCAGTGTTAAGAAATCACACTAAAACCAGTGAAAATATATACTACAGTGGTCGTTTGGGTACCTAAAATCCCACTCATCCATCCTCAAAGGCTTGCATAATCCGAGATCGACTCCCAAGCCCCAAGGATTCCAAATCCATCCTTAGCTCGATGTCACGCTCTTGGAAGGCCTATAAGTCACGGGACATCATGGTCGATCTTGGAATTTGTCAGGATTGTTGTCATTGCCCATAGTAACGTATCCTGGGCTCGTGGCGCACCTCATCTCTAGTCAAGTCCCGAGCATGAACATATGCTCCAACTGTTGTCACACCCGCTTGCTCGGCCCATAACATGCCATTCGACATAGTGTTGCCTGATCACATAATAAGCGTAAATGTGCAATGCCGAGAAATAGTGAAGGAGCTTACAGTTACAGTGTCTTATTTCTTGCTACTCTGTTCTGAACCTTTCACTTTCATTGATTAAAAGTAGACAGGCTAGCTTGGAATTATTCAGGAACTTCTACAATGATTTCGGACTAACAAAAAAAATTGAAAAATGCGAAATTAGAAGATCCTCTTCACGGAAAACTGTGTGCGAAACTGCGAATGCAAAAACTGTCAAGACAGTAGTGAAAAGGAACCCCAGATGGGACTTATATTTACACATAAAAGTAGCCTTGTAGTACAAGATTGACGCAAAAAAACCAGCATTTATACAGCTTCATCTCCCTCATTAAAGAACCGCACATGGAAAATACAGATCCAAAATGAAATTACAGAAGGAAAACTAAATATAAAAAAAAAAAGGAAAAAACAACTCCCTGCCCTCATATTTACATTGACTAAAAAAAACTCAATTCTCAAGTATTCTCCAGCCAAACTAATTTTCTCACTTGGAAGAAACCTAAGAAACTCAACTCCCTTCTTATTCAGTCAAAAACTACTTACACATGGATTTCTGTACTTACAATAGGAACATCCTTTCAACAAGAAGCTCCTCTTCAACTGCATATATTTACAATGCGAATCGACCACGACTCTTGAGAATTACCAAAACTCTTCTCATGCTATTCTTCTCTCTCTGTCTCGCTCTCTAAATTGTTATATCTCGCCTTAAGGCTCTCTGTTTCGACCACTATATGTACTTCTGTTTTTTTCTTGGTTTGGGGGGTCTTTAAGCCAGGGCACGGATGCTGCAGTTGCGGCGGTCCATGTCCAAGCAATCAAACCCCTCGACTCTTTTTGCCGGATTGTTTCCAAAACTTGACCTAACACATCCTCCTTTCCTTACTGAAGAGTTAGGGGAGGACGCAGACACTGAAGTAACCTGAACTGGAGACGGTTGCAGTGGTGAAAATGGAGGAATTGGCTGCTTCACCTCCCTGAATCGAGCATCCTGAATTAATGGGTTAGAGACTCTACTTGGTGGCGACCCACAGAAAAATGGGGGTGACGAAGCTACTTGTGCACTCGACCTCTCAGCACCTTGACCACCCTGCCAGAAACAAAGCAATATTCAAAATAATATCAGAAGCCGACCACCAATTAAAATTACTGGAAAACGGTACTCATCCATATCAATCACAACTTCGCAACAGACACAAATCAATCAAGACACAGCTCCTAAAATAATCATCTTTCTAAATTCCCATTAAAAGACAGAAGAATCACTTTCCAAACCACTTTGAAAGCGCAAAATGTGCACTAATTCAATACGTCAAAGACGGATTCTTAAGACCGAGCAACCAAGGTTTGACATAATCAAATCGACAACTTTCCTCAAAACACAAAGGTATATATCCAAATAATAGGTCCACAAGCATATTCTAATTGATTGATCGCTTATAACATTCAAAATAATTGTTCCATAAATTGGACTGACAAGTAACAAGGTAGGTTGTTCGCCCACACGAAATTTGCCCTTTCATCCCTAATAAGGGTGTTTACAACAAACTCGCTCATCTCATCTCATCTCATCTCCATCCTATTTTTTTAAATTAATTGACATTAGATTACAATACTAATCATCCACCACAATTTCCACACCTTTTTAACACATCATCATTTTCTAATATAAAATACCCTAGGTAAAATATTCAATTACCAAAATAGCAATTCTTGTGTGTTTTACCGTCATTTCCACTCGATCTAACCCGGGATTTTTAGGAACAGAATTACATAGGACAATCTTACCCGAGTTTTTTTTTTTTTTTTTTTTTAACCAAGGCAAGATTGCATAAAACATGGGGGGTTTAACCCTGGTTTACCATCGTTTTCACTCGATCTACACCCGGGATCTTTAGGAACAGAACTATACATAGGACGGTCTTACCCGAGTTTTGTTTGACGAAGGCAAGATGCATAAAACATGGGAAAGAAAAGAAATTTGAACCATAAAAAAGGTATCATGATGATCATCTTCCCACCCACCCACTACCAAAGCTCTAAAAAGTCCACAACCACAAAAAACACATCATTTCATACCAAACTAGAGATAACAACAAATTATTACAAACAACATTAAACACAAAAATCAAATCATATCTAATCCAATCAAATCAAATCAAAACATTCACTTAACTTTTAACCTAAACATTTTTAACCAAAAATTACCAAATGGTAAAAATTAATTACCTTACTGAGAATGATATCCAACAGCTCAGACCCAGCTCTAGCATCAGATACCTCATTTTGGTGACTGTATTTCCCCCCAAATTTCAAGAAATTTATTAAATCAAATATAGTAAAAATGAATTCAATTGAAAGTCTAAAAATAGAAAGTTTAATTAATTATTAATTAATTACCCGAGGTGCCAGCGGAGAGGTCTGGAAGGGTCGGCGGCGGCGGTGGTGGCGGAGGAGTGGTTAAGGAGGCCGACACGGCGAGGTTTCGGACAAACCACCGAGCTTCTACAGTCGTTCATACTACTCCGAGACGACGATGCGACGCCGTTTTGCTGGATCGCGCAGTAATTGTAGCTCATCGTTTTTTTGATTTTTTTAGCTTATTGTATACGCAACAAGATCTAATCTTCTTCTCTCTAATTGTATATATAAGTTGTATGTACGTCCGTCCTTTTGTGTTGATATATTTACACTGTCGAACCAAACACCAAAAAAGTTCCGCAATTTTGAATTTTTTTTTCTCCTGCCAAAAAAAAAAAATCATACGAATTAAATTAAATTAGATAAATAATACAAAAAAATCGGAACTTTAATTGAAATTAACGCGGAAAAAATGAATTAAATATTACAGTATGTTATGTTATGTTTGTTTGTCCGAAAAATTAAGATCTGGATAAAAACTAATTAATTAATTAATTAGTAATTAATAACGGTTATATCTGAGAAATTATGTCAATCAAATCTCTTCGGAAAATCAAGATATACGGAAAGATGATAGAATTTGGGGGGGGGAGAGGGGGAGAGAAAGATAAGAGTACCTGAGGAAGAAGCGTGAGTGAGAAGGTTGAAGAAGAAGAAGAGGAGCGGAGTGAAAGGAAATGGAGAAATGGGGAAAAGAAAGAAAAAGGGGCGGAGGGAGGGGGGGAAGAGGAGAGAGGGAAAGGAGCGTCAAGTTGAAGGAGGTACTTTTGGTTATATACACATCATCATGTGATGGAATGGATGGTGAGAGACATACGATTTGAGTTGAGAGGACTGAGATGAGAAAAAAAGAGATATATTTAATTTTTTTTAATTATTTTAATAAGAAATAATTGTACTGTGAGTATTACAGAATTCTGAGTTTTTTTTTTTATTAATATTATTTTATTGTTTTGATGTCTACCCTATAGGGAATCAACACAAGTGCTACGAAAGATGAGGAGAGAGGAAGAAAAGGTGTAAAATGTAATAAGGTCTTGGGAGTTGCGACTTTATCTCCCTTTTTTTCTTTTCTTTTTTGTTGCTCGTTAACCTCTGATTTTTTTGGGGGGGAGGAGTAATTGTAGGGGGAGCAAAGTAACGCCGTAAATGGTAGAGGTATAACCTTACGTCAGTTACATGTATCACACTTTGTTAAGTACCTTGTAAGTTGTAACTCATAAGTTAATGAGTTACTATTCTTACTAACTTGTTAAAATTATATTTGTGTCTTTTAGTGTCACCGATATCGTGAGTTGGAGTATATGTTTCACATATGGAAATGTTTGCGATATTTGCATTAAAATGATTTCAGACATTAATAGGATATAGGGTCTAATTTGGAGAACATTTTGATTTTTGAGCTTCTGCTCCTTGATTTTAAAGGTTGATGTAGTATGGAAACGAATATGACACGGTAGCGAAATGTGGCATGGCAATTCGAAAATTTTGCTAGTAGATCAAGACATGATTTTTGGATTTAATAATTACTAAAACAATGTTTTAATAAATTTAATGGTTAAAGGCAGTAGTTTGTACGATAGATACATAGAAAATAAAATTGTTGTAATACGAGAAAAACATAGAATATACACCGTAGTTTTTATTATATATGAGCTATATAAAATCCTATCAGAACCTCTTATAGCTCCATATGGATTGAGGCATCAAAGTATCAAATGCGAGTTTTACTAAAACACACAACATAATGGTAACAATAATTTATCATGTAACAAATAACGACTATGGAAATGAAAATTGTTACAAATTAGCTCACTTGATACATAAAATAAAAGATGAATAGTAATTTTAATATGTGCTTATAGATGAGCAAAGGTCCGATCCCTATGATTTTAGACACTTGTTTTTACCTGTTTATCATTTGAGTGTGTTAATTATAGCTTACTCCGTATGCTTTAGGGAGGTTAATGAAAGTGATTATAGAATAGATTGGCCTACTGGGCTACCTCCAAAAGACTGTCAATTTTTGAGACACTAATCTAATATTATTGTATAATGGTTATAACATGCTCCCTTACACCATGCTCCGGAGAGTAGAAGCATAATATAATTTACTATTGTTGTGTGATGTCATGTACTATTAAGGAACTTGAATCAATGCCTCAATTTTTATAATAAACACTATACAGTTTAACCCTCAACAAATAAAAAGGTCAGAATACCCTTCCCTTCGGACTATGGGCTAAAGGGACTAAACTACTAAAGGCTAACCATTTTATAATTTCATAGAAAAAAGAAATTAGGACAAAGGGATAATTACTCGTCTAGAGGCGGTGTGCAGTTCGAACCGAGTCCCATGCTTTCTGTTCGCCGTACCCCACTTTTACGTCTCTTATTACCCAACCGTCAGGGATGAGGTACCTTTATGAACTTTCCTGAGTTTCCTCCTTTCACAATTTCAGAGACCACAATTTCACGTACGGAGTATTTTACGTGAAATGAATCAAGTGACTGATTGGGTTGGCTGTATATAAATTTGGTACGTAAAAGTAACTTAGACTCGAACACCTGATCCGAATTACTTTTCTAATATCCAAACTTAACCCGAATTTCGAATTTAAATTCAACCCGGACTCGAAAATGACCCGAATTCTATTTGACCTGACCCGAACATAACTTGGACTGAAATGACCCAGATCCAAATAACCAGATATTTTAATGAATTTGTTAAGCAAAAATGACTTGGATTGGTCATAAAACATCTTCAATCACTCGAATTACCAATAAGACTTTAAATTAAGATAATATTTTTTTAAAATCTGACATTAATATGATAAGATTAGAACAATTTGAAATGATTCGATCCGAATTTGACCCGACACCAATCTGACCCGAAGTTGGCATATCCGAACTAGATCTGATCCAAACCGAACTAGACCCGACCCGAAATACATGATTCGAAAGATGACCCGACCCAAATCACCCGTTTGCCAAGTCTAGCTACATGGAGTCTCAACGTCCTAGAAATTCAAGATATACCCTGTCACCTCCTTATCCCTCTCTTATTTTTTTTTATACAGATTAGGTGATACTTTGATTAAAAAGGGTACCAATATTCTTACTCCAGTAAAAAAAAAAGGGGGGGGGGGGGTTCGGAGTTTTTTATAACGGTCTTCAATTGGGGTCTAACTTTGTTGTCCAACTCGTAATTGATACCGTAGAGATACCGACTGAGAGGTAATTCGAGCGATACTCGAGTAATAATAAATTTGGTTTATTTACAAATACCGTATAGAGTATACATTTTAATTACTACGGAATATTTAATTGAAAAATTAGCTCATGTGAAGGGTAAACCACGAAGAAACATGATGTTGAATCAAACCCAATAAGCTCGGAAAAGATACCTCCACTCCACATAAGAAAAATTGTACTCTGTAGTAGTATTCATTGAACAGAACACCAAAAATTGGTGGTTTTGGCAACAGAGGGCGCGACCTCTACGTACATTGGCTGTAATTTCTGTAGAAATAGTAGGGGTGGGGCACCTTTGGCCGTGGACTTTATTTAACCACCAACTAAGTTTTTCATCAGAATCGCCTTTCTTTTGCAGGCTCCTTGTCTGTGGGCGGCGCCTTCAATTCTGAAAGATGCTACCCTGTAAATAACTATATATACTGATTTTTAATTTCTTACTCCGTATTGGACAATTCTTTATACCGTTAATTGCCTACGAGCTCATTATACAATACTCCATTTGATCCAAAGATTTTCTGAATGGACCTAATTTTAAATTATATGAATCGTTTACCTCATGTAAATGCTAATATAAATTGGTTTTAAAGTAACCGAGTGTCTTATTTAGTCTAAAAATAACTCCTAACATGATCACTTAAAAAGTCAAAAGTAGCAAACAAAATAAGAGCGTTTTTGAATTTGGGGGGGGGGGGAGGACCCGGGGAGTATATCTTGGTTTTCGGACTTATCAGCCATAATAAAGTCTTAGTCCATACACAAATATGTGGAATTGTGCTTTAAAAAAGATTGTGGAATTTGTAAAACCGAACTTGTATGACGTGATTAGAATTGATTGTTAATGTTGACGGAATATAAGGCCATTAATAAATCGGAAGATTAGATCACCGAAAACAGTGGCGTACCCAGAAATTTTGAATAGGGTGTGCACAACAATCCATGAATGAAACAAAACCCACAAAAATAAAGTGAAACATTGTCACCAACAAAGTTCGAACTCCTGACCACTGCCCCTAACCAGTTATTCAACTATGCGTTAAACCACTAGACCAATTATAGCTAGATGATGACATACAATAGTGTTTTATATATATATTAACTTGTTTATGTGAGGGTATGCAATTGCATAACCCTAATACATGCTGGGTCCGCCCCTGAGCGAAGACATGTCTGAATTGATTAACAATGTTTATCTAAGTTCAATTAATTCATGACAAATCGGGGTAGGGCAAGAGTTGTGATTGGAAACTGGAGTAGTGAGGTTATTATGAATTTCTAATATTAATACAGGATTACATCTCTCCGACTCATTCTATCCAACAATGTTCATTAGATAATTCGATCAATATGCAAAGATTAAAATTCAAGGTAATAAATAATGACCAATGTTCCGATCATGAGTTCGCATACCCTCACCAATCCACAATATCCACGTCATCCCTCAATATTTGGGACCTATATTATTCAAACCATTCTAATTTCCACCACTATATAAGGCCCTGTGCGATTGGACTGCAATTTTCTGAACTGATTTGATTTGATTTGAATAAACTTGATTTGATTTGATCTGAACTGAATTAATTGATAAATTAATTGCAATTAGACGAATTAATAACTAGAAATAGACTAGATTCATTGATTGTTATTTGGATAATTCTGATCTGATTTGATTTGATTTGAATAAAACTGATCTGAATTGATTTGATTTGAATAAATCTGATCTGATTTGAAAACACTGTTGAATAAGTTGAATCGCACAGGGCCTAAGTGTGGTACATGGCCACATGAATACGACCACTAACCACTTTATTTTAGGCTAAAAGAATGAAATTTTCACTCAAAATGACTGAGTTCGACACTTGAATACATATCCACTTTACCATGTCGGACACTTATAGCCGATCGAGTTCTGAGTAGCTAGGCTTTAGGTATTTCCTCAAAGTTGTAATGGTGCAACAAATTTTTTTTAGAGAAATTCTCACAATAGCATGTAGATGTAGTACTCGTATGACTATTGCAATTTGCAAGGCAAGCGGAGCCAAAGAAGAGTGAGGATGAAGGATCACATGCGAAAGGGGAGACTCGTTAGAAAAGCAAAAGGGCAGCGGATCTGATCTCAAAGAGTGGGACTGTGGACTCTCTGTGGGGGTGGGTGTATAACTAAGCATGTTTTCCGCTGTACGGTCTCATTTTCCGATGATAATGACATCTTGTTACGCCCCACGTTCTCCCTTGATTTTTTACGGGTTTATTGTTTTTATATTTCACCAAAATCTTCTTCCTCGTGTCTTCCTCACGTGACCCTTTGGATATTTTCTTAGGCTTTCATTTCGCAAAATGTATTTTACTTCAGGTAAACGTAGCCCAGGCTTAATAGAATTACATCTTTTTCTAATCTGATCTGAATGACTGTGATAAGATTATGTATGATTTGAATAATTATGATCTGATCTGAATGTGTTGAAATTTTGATTGAATTTCAACGAATTAGTATTAATTATAAACCAAATACATTGATAGAAATTTGAACTTTTCTGATCTGATTAAAATGATTCTGATCTAATCTGATCTGATTTGAAGGATTCTGATCTGATCTAAATTATTATGGTCTTGCCTGAATACTGTTTTTATTAACTCCTATCAAACAAAACCCTAATCTTTCTACCTCGTCAAATACTTGTAGAATGCAACATTTTCCGTTTTTTTTTTCCTTTTTATTTCTTAATATTTGGTTTGAAGTTATCTTATTATACTATTTTGGACTAAAAAGTCGATCATTTATCAATTTTCTCAACTTCCGATCAATGACTAGATTTACGAGTACTATAAATTAATGAACGTCTTTACGATTATCAAATTTAGTGTTATCGCTCGGGTGTAACAGAGTTATGATTGCATGACGTTATAAGTACAATGTATTTTACATTAAATTATCTTGGAGGTATCAAAGTCGTGTATACGCGAAATTACGGTATAATAATAGCTTCAATTCACTTTTAAGTGTTTTTATAAACGTTAATTAGTTTTTTCTATTAAAATATTAAATGTTTGCTTTGATTTTACTCATCCTTTTGGCTTCTTTGTGAACTGCACTTGATTGAGTGATGGGTCCAAGATAATGGATTGGTCGTGACTCGTAGCCGTAGGTTTTGGTGTTTTCCATTTACAAAGTTGCAACCACATCATCATGGGATGGCAAGAAGGTGACAATTTCGCACATGATGCTTACATATACCACACTTATTATGCATTCGGATTTGTCAAGTAGTAAAGTTAGTCAAGTGATTAGTACATTAGAAATAAGCGTTCTACAATCTACATACTCCGTATGATAAATTCACAAACACGAGCTAATAAAGAGGTCTGTAATTTGAAACGAAATGAACAAGTTTTAGAACGAAGAAAATGTGTGCAAATATGAACCACCAACCAAACTAAATTCTAGCCTTAACTTCGTATTGTTGATCACCATAAATACTAGCTATTCCCAGTCCTAGTGAAGAATCATTTCGTAAAGCTCAAGATTTAACAGTGAAAAGAAAAGAAAAAGACTCATGAGACATGAAGACCAAAGAGACAAAAGACAACGGTTACTTGATGAGTTGATGTCATGATTCCAATTTAAGTAATTCCGGTTCACTTTCACTAGGAAAGAAAGACAGGAATGTACTTATGTACTATAACTAGCTTATTAACGAGTTGGAAGAACAAATGACCAACACTCCACCAGCTTCATAAAAAAGAACACGTTTTTAAGAAATTGTCCCGTCCAATATAAAAAAGGTAAATGTTATATCCATGTTGAGACTCAACTCGTCCATGCTCGCTTCCACCAATCCACTTGTGAACAATAAACGTTAGAAGCAGATTATTAAATTTTAGAAGAAAATAAAATTACGAAAAAAGTTGACGTTATTAGCCAAAACCATTTCGAAAAGACATCTCCAAACCTTAGATTACTTGAAGAACAAATCCAATCTGAAATCAATTTGGGAAAATTAGGCAATTAAGATTATTTGTATGAAAACTTTTCCAATTTAGGCTTAACACACAAGTTACTTGAGGAATCCAACTTTGCAAATGCAGTGAAAAGGGACAATATCTTGATGGGGTAGCTATGGCCAAATTGAACATGTCAAATGGGGACTATGGTAGTCATTTCAAACCCTGAAATAACATGGTGTGGGGTGCATAAAAATCCCCCTAAAATTAAATTAACTCATCTAATTTTGTCTGCCAGTGGAGCATGAGCTTGAAAAGTTAGATAAGTTGTCTATTGATGACTTTGATACTTAAGAATTTATACTATACTTAGTAAAAAAGTTAATTTCATGATTAGCCCTAATGTCCCTTTCATAACCCTCAATTGCTCTCAAACATTACACATGTCTCATACCTAATTCCATAAAGCTTCATACTAATATAAGTATACACGTCACATATTATATGCACAATGTTGTTGCATTACTTTAGGCAAAGGATTGCCTCTTTTAGTATTGATGGTAACTGGCAATAAGACGTCAGCTCTTTAGTGTAGTGTTGTGTTACTATTCCCGGCGTAAGATAAACTATCGTCTTTTTTTTTTGGAACGTGGAGCGTATTGAATTGAACTACTTATGTGACTAGAGCCAGACTTGAGCTCCTGAGACATTGTCAAAACTTCGAGATCATTCAAGTATTGGACATTTTGAGTGCTACCATGCGTCTCCACTTTCAACTCGTAAGCATTTGTAAAGGTCTCAAATTCAAGCTCTGTAAATGAAGAAATCAGAACTCATGAATGAATTTTCAAGTGACTCTACCTGTAGAATCAGGATTACAACGGCTGCTGTAGCCGGGAAATCCGAAGAGAATTAAGCACCGAAACCAGAAATCCAGCTACAAGCTTTCATGGCACTTGAGTTAAACTGTACTGCAAGAATATTCTAGACGGGGGTCATGGAATGTCACAGTTCCGGGACACTGTAAGTACACACGATCAATGATACTGCATTAACAAAATTCTCAGGCAGGTGAATGAGTATTTGATTACACCCTCGAATTGACCTTTTTGGTACAAAGTAAACCTCTACAAAAGGTGAACAAATCGATACACTACATACATCTTGGTTCCTAAGGAAACTTTTTGGGTCCGTGGCTACTGATATTGAATTTATGCAGAATCAGTTTCAGCAGAGGAAGCTGCGGCTGCTGCTGCAGCTCTTTTCTTAGCAAAGTACTCGTCTGCACGAGCAAGATTCTTAGCGACTGATGGCTTAACCCATTTCTTTTTCCCTGGTAGCACTGTGAGAGTACAACCTGCAGCCTCTAGCTTCTCTTTTGCTGACTCTGAGAAAGCACGAGCCTTTAGGTGCAGCTTTACGCTCAGCTCTCCTTCACCTAGAATCTGAAGACCGACGAATGCCAATTATAAAAGCTCCAAAAGATTAGTACTCATCGACATCATTCCTCAAAAGTCTACAGTGTTCATATTCTATTTTTGTAACATACTCCATTACTAACAGGTTGAAATTACTTGAACAGCGTCTGTTAACAACATACACCATTCCCACTCTAGTCAGGAATTTTCTATGCTACCGAAAGGCCAAAACCGTCTACAGAAAATCAACAATATCCAGAAAGGCAAAAAGACAGAAACCTAGAAACTTAAAGCTACTTAAGCAAGTAATCTAGTTTGAGACATTATCCTAAACAGTTATAAATATTCTGAGTTAAGCTCTTACACAATCGGATCATTTAGCTCTCGAGGATCATCTTCCGATACCAAAGAGTTTTTTTTTTTTTTTTTTTTTTTTGGTGATGTCCGTTACCAAAGAGTTAATGCTACCAAGTCAACATATCAGGAAATTTTATACGAGTAGCTCTCTGACCTCTCAGAGCTCCCTCTTTGAGACGACAATTGTCATTTCAAGAAGTGTCAACGAACTAAAAAGTCAATTGCCCCTAGTACTCATATTTGTAACAAAATCATCACAAGCAGAAAATGAAACTCAAAATACATCCCTTATATTGTAACAACTTTAACAAACACAAGTCACAGGCCACAATATGAGGCCCTATCCCCACTGACAAAATGACAATCAGAAAACAAATCAGCAGGTTTAAATCATCATTCAAAACTATAGTAGCTGACGGCCAGAGTTATATTCAATGAGCATCATTTTCTGACTCCACCTAAGCGAGTTAACAACAACAACAACCAAGCCTTATTCCCAAAATTATTTGGGGTCGGCAAACATGAATCGTCATAAGTAACCGTCTCGCAGATGACATACAAGTTAAAGATCAATGAGAACAAGTTAGAAACCGTTTGAAACACGTTTAAAAGGAGTTAACATTGATACAACTTTTTTTTATAAGAAAATTAAGTAATTAAAATTATACAAAATAAGAAACAAGAGAGAGCAAGGGGTCTTCAAGTGTAAAATGTTACAAAAAAGTCCAAATCTGTTCAAAGGAAGTGCTAATTGAAGTACACTTGAAAGCATCACCACCTTTAGCACACAAAGAAACCAGAAAAGCTATCCTTCCCCACAAATGATCAAAAGTGTGCCTTCCCAAGAGAAAAACGACCCAACCATATGCACCAAAAGGTAGCTAAAACCACACACCTCCATAACAACTTCCTTTCTTCGGGTTAAACCATACTTAAATGTCAGTGAGTGAAAGTGTGAATCATCCTAAAACTACGAAATAAGCAGAAAAATAAATAAATAAATAAGAAAGGCTATGGACTGTTTGGCACACAGTAGGTGATGGAATGTATATGGAGCAGCAGAAGACTGTAGAAATACTTTGGTTATAACTAACATGTGAGAAATTCAGTGTTATGACCACCTAGAAATCAATCACTTTACAATGTGGTACATGGTTACAAAAATGTTCACAACTAGTCACATGGAAACAAGAGCACACAACCTCCAAATAACTCCAGCAATTCAAAATAAGAAGCTTTTTATAGGCCTAACAGACTTACCTTCAAAGGCAATTTTCTTTCCCTTCCTGAGGGATTTATTATGCCCCTGTCCTTCAATGACTCCAGAGAAACTTCTTCACCATCCGTAAATCCAGCAACCTCAATGTCTCTTAAGTTCACAGGCACATACTTCGGCAGTCCCGCACTCATACCTGGTCAAATACATAAAAGCAAATAACCAGAAGGTGTTAAAGGGTTTCATACAGGTCAGGCACCGTATACAACTTAGCAAGTTTTACATGGAAGCTTGATTGTAAGACAAACAAACCATAAAAGAAGGTACAGAACAGATATCTGTTTAAGGCATCACGATCAATACAGTTTATCTATTTACTTGAATTGTTCAGTTTTTGGATTGCAGGAGAGGAGAAACGAGTTCAATCCCAGGCAGAGGCCCCCGAAACTGGCAAGGAGACCTCCCCCCCCCCCCCAACTCTCACTCCATTATACAGTTTATTGAATTGCTACTGCCTCCAAGTCTGTACATTGTTCCCATATGCTTTAGCATGGAGTTTAAGTAACTCATAACGTGTGGATGAGAATGAAAGTTTGGGGACATCACGGGGTCACAATT
The DNA here is from genome assembly GCA_963457585.1 of Spergularia bocconei. Classification (NCBI taxonomy): domain Eukaryota; kingdom Viridiplantae; phylum Streptophyta; class Magnoliopsida; order Caryophyllales; family Caryophyllaceae; genus Spergularia; species Spergularia bocconei. The sequence goes on along the minus strand of OY734945.1, from coordinate 22,152,537 downwards.
CACAAGCCACAAATAGCATACTAGAAAGAAGATGAAAACCACATCATGAATTGACCCAAAAATGGAAGGGGAAGAACCGTCAGAAATTGGAAGAAGGATTTCTCACGTTGCACATGGTTTTACTCCTAGTACATCATAAGAAATGATGTTATAGAATGCTGATACGTAGCAGAGTGGATTTCAAGGCAATACCAGTTTCTCTTTTTCCATAGAGTTCAGCGTATAGCATATTTACTTCTATCAAGTCATACTGTCATAGGCACAGCGACTTGAAACAGCCGTTTAACTCGTCTTTTTTCTTTTGGAATAAGACTCCATAAGAGACAGTTCATTACTATTTTAATTCAAAGAGGATACTCTCATAAGGAAGTCTTTAAGAATGTTGCTCAGAGCAGTTTTTTGGGCCATTTCCTTGCTATTGACGTCTTCCATGACCGTAGTGACAACTACTATACGACAAGGAACAGCAAACATTTTGGATGTCACTGACAAAGCACTAACTTTGGCATGATTGAAGCACTAGCAGTTACAACCAAGAAGTCGTTAGTGCTCAACATAAAGAGTACTCACAGGTTACACAGCCTAAAAGTTCCAAACATTGGAACCCTTGGGCTTATTAGATCCTCAAGCTTCAGCACAACCAGTAATAAGAATCAGCTGTGGTATCCAAAACATTATTCAAAAGATTTGATGAATGCCTTAGTAGGTACTACAGAGACTACACCATCATGGCTTGAGGTTATGGCTACCAAAATACCTTGTCCATAATCAGCACGTTCTATCGCCATTACACCAAAAAATCCTAATTGCAAGTTCAAGGTGCAACACCACAAGCACTCAATCAAATGCCTCAATTCACAGTTCTACACTCTCAAGTCTTAACTATTTTCTTCGACATATTCAATCTGATCAACTCGAATTCCATAACACATCTCCATATAGGGCTTGCTTGGATTGGGAGTAATTATTAGGGGGGTAATAGGAGCTAAAATAAGTGGAAAATTAGAGAAAATGTGGTGGTGAAGGGAGGAAATGAAGGGTGGAGGAGGAATCATTACCCCCAAATGGGAGTAATGCATTACCCTAGGGGGGGGAGGGGAGTAATGCATTACCCCCATATGGGGGTAATAGTTCCTCCTCTACCCCTTATTTCCTCCCTCTACCACCACCATTTCTACCATTTTCCCCTTGTTTTAGCCTCCATTACCCCCCTAATGATTACTCCCAATCCAAGCATGCCCATAATCTAAACTTTTTAACCCCCAGTTACATCACATCAGACTAAATACCTCAATCAGTGCCCTCACTTTCCCATACTCCTCACTATTTGCTAACCACATTCCACTAATTGCCAATCCAACTCGAAACTTCAACTGAAATACCTCATCTTGTAAATGCATTTGCAATTGATGGCAGATAACCCACCTATTTGCACAAGCTTTGACACATTGGCATTAGTCCCGCAATGATTTGGGGTCGATTAACATAAACCCGTCATGTCTAGCCCTCAATATGACAACAGTATCGACTTATGGTATGGTATAGTATGACTATCAGACTAATATGATAAAAATTCAAACACAATAACGAAATAACCAACAACCAAATGTAGCAACAACATCCAAAATGCATAATTCCCAACAAACATACTTATTTAAATTTACGAGACGAATTCAAACCACACGTTGAAATGCATAATTCACAACAACGTACTCATCCAAACCAAACGTTAACAATCCAAAAGCGCAAAAGAAAGAAGCTTGATGATTACGGAATTACCTCCAGCAATACCGCGCAATTTGGGAAGGCGACGGTAAAGAGGCATCTGACCACCTTCAAAACCCCTCATAACACCAGGACCAGACCTCGACTTCTGACCCCTCATACCAAACCCACAACTTTTTCCCTGACCAGCAGCATGCCCTCTTCCCTTTCTCTTTGCCTTCTTCCTAGAACCCGGTTGCGGCCCGAGGTTATCCAGCCGGAACCGGGTTCCTGAGGCAGAACCAGAACCAGTAGTGACTTCCTCAACAAGGGCTGATGCAGCCACAACAGAAAGCGGCTTTCTTGGCGTAATGCTGAAGCTGCTCAAGTGGAGTTTGAGTGTTGAGAAATTGAATGGGTTTTGTCGGATATTTTTGAGGTTTCCCTTGAAATTGGAAGATGGGTATTGGAGTGTGGGGGTGTTTGAGTGGTTGCTTGTGGTTGAAGGTGGGTGAGTAGAGAGAGAAAGGAGGGAAGCCATTGTTTTTTTTTTGGAGGTGAGGAGAGAGAAAGAAAGAAAGAGAAAATGGTGGGAGTTTTATCAGCTTGAAGGATAAGATAATGAGTTAAGTTCATTTGGGCCTTTATTTGGGCCGTTGGGGTGGATCTTTTTGTTTTTAGCCCGATTACAGAGCCCGGCCCAATGCACTATCTCCTAAGTATTATATCGTTTAGTTTGTGAAAACAAGGCCTATGAGGTTGGATTTGGAGATGAAGCATGACATTGGGTTCAGTGCTCGTTTCTACGTCAAATTCCCGGGTAATTGGATAGAGGTGTTTTCGTGTTTGGATGTCATAAGAGTGTGTTTGGAAATACGGATTTGATTCTCAAATCTAAATTTAACACAAATTCCATGTTGAAAACTCGAATTTGAATTTGTGTCAAATCCTTTGAAATTTGTTTCAAATCCAATTAGGGAAAAAACAAATGACACCTTAAGAGGTGTCATTTGGAAATCTCACCTTTCCCAAACATTTGATTTATATTTAAATTCCACCATCTCAAATGATGGAATTGAAATGATTACAAAATTTTAAATTCTTGTTTCCCAAACACCATCTTAGAAATTTTGGATTTCTTGGAATTTTCTACGCCATGTGTTGTTTGGATATCATCCTACTACCCATGTTATTAATAACTCAATTATCTATCTCTATCTTACGTTGGCAGACGTGAGGGTTATTATTTTTGGACAATACTAGAGGTATACAGTGTAGACACTCAAAAGTGTCTATAATTAGCAAAATTTTACTACACTATTAAAATTTTACTACTTACACGATTAATTTAACTACCTGAATTTTTCATTACAATTAATTTTACACTCCGATCTCAATTTTACGACTACTTACTCAATTTTACACTGTAGACAAATTAAATGTGTCTACACTGTAGACCTCTAACAATTTGCATTATTTTTAAGGGTACAAAAGTAAATTTCTTTATTATATAGCATAAGCATGTGAGTCGTGAATTATCAAGGGGTGTTGGGTAAGAAAAATCCCATGGTCTATGGGAATAAGAAATTCCAGGGGAATTCGAAGTTCTATTTCCCACACTTTTGGCAAAGTTGATCATCCAAACAACTCCAAGTCTCCAACAAAACTGAATTTCTATAGATCAAAATTGAGGGTATCCAAACAGGACCTGAGTATTGCCAAAATTTGGTGGGTCTGAATATGGAATGAAGAGGTATATATAGGTCTACAATTATGAAATCTCAATGGTGCAATATGAATAAACCTGAAAATGTCCATATCACGTGAAAACGGCAAATCAAAAGGGTACTTAACTACTTAAGATGTAATAACAGTTGGTTAGTTCAACCAAATTTATTTGATTTGATAATATAACTTATGAGTTATTATATATATGTAGAGGAATACTTATGATGAAATAACAACTGGTTCATTCTTAAGTTAATTTGATCGCACGTACACCTCTACAATCATATCGTGTTTAATTTTTCTTTCTATAATTTAATTATGCTCGGTCTTTCAACTTTAAATCGACCAAGAGAACTCATGATGAAGAATATGAAAGTGAAAGTTTGACGTTGATGGTTTTGCACTCTATTCCAGTGAAGAACAATGACTTCACAATGCGACGATGGTGTAAATTCTTAACCCAATATATATATATGGATCATATAGTTATGAGATCTTCCTAACCTGCCTACTTCAAGATAATGACTGAAGCAAATCTGTCCGTTTGAGAGGGTTTTTGGCTTTGTCTACTTTGACATTTTTCTCAAGGTATAAATTTCTACCACCATATATGTACTGTAAATTAAAGCTAGCTAAATCGATCATTTTTATAGGGCAACTTTAATGCATGTATAAAGGAAATCCTTGAAAGATATTTGCATGACTGTTAATTGTTTTTTAAAATATCCGACCATTCAGGATCAGACTCAGGGAGTGTCTGAACTATATATACTGACTGACCACTCCAAACATATTGAAATTATGTATATGTTATATAAAAAAGCTAAGAATTTAAAACATTAAAATAATTTAGAAACTATAATTAGCAATAGACAAGGGTATCCCAACTTCATAGAGCTAGAGATTCGGCCTCGGTCACATCCTTTTGTATTGTGCTTTGAAATTGAAAAACTATTATCTAAATTTATATCGAAATATATTTGAACAAGTCCACCGAACGTAAAAGAATGTGGCTTAAATTTCACGTCAAACTTTTCTTTTGGGTATATCCATAATTTGTTAGTGCATGGTAAAATGTTATTGGTAAGTAAAGCATATATGTATGTATATGATGTGCGCGTAATATAACAAACTTTGTAGGGTGTTAATTAAAGGACGAAATTTATCTCTAATTTTCGGTTTAGGCTACATTAATCGTTCTACCATAAACAAATTTGTTACATACATTATCGAGGTTATTGCAAAACCGGTATGGTTAGTGAAAATTAATTTAGTGACAACTTTAAACCTACTATGAGTGATATACGGAGTATATATTTGGAGACTCGGTTTTACATATGTGTTATTCTAAGGGTGATAACAGTTTAAGATCAGATAACCTATACTTAATAACATGGTTGATTATCAAGAAACATTGGTATACCTATATTCGAGAGCTTTTAATTTGCTGATCAATCATCATAAGATGAAAGCATCAAGGTTAAGGAACCCACAAAAGAGATAGCTACCAACATTGTTGGACGGACTCCCCTAGTTTGGTGACAAAGTACAATGGAGAATATATCATTAACATAAAAGTTTAATAATATGTAAAATCTTGTTTTAAATACCATAGGATGTTTAATTTCTGAATTTGATCCGCTATTTGACTCATATTCTACATGAGTGCACGAGTACACCCCTAAACATAAACATCACCACTCGATCTTTCGATGACTTAACCAATAATACCAAGATGGCCGGTGCTCAATACACATAACTAAACCTTAGCTTCTAACATTGAAATAAAGGCGTAATAGTACAATTAAGCCGCATTGAACACTACCATCGACAATGAATTCGATTTGTGTTATAATAGCAAGATGAAACATGACCGCAGTAGCATCCTTCGTCACATATGAGTAAATTAAATTAAGATTAGACAATTTTAAGGATCTACTATCTGTACACTATTTCCAACATTGAGTGAAACCGAATAAAGTTGAAATGATGATGTGAAAACACAAGCTATATGTTGAAGCCAAAAATGAAAAGAAAAAAAACTCTAGTAGATGCTAAACATACAAAATTGAAATTCATGTTTTTGCCAATTACAAAATAAATACAAAAGACAATAGTATAAATGAAAGGGAGAAGTACTCATAGACCTACAATATATAGGCTCTACCCCTTAGCACCCAAGGCCACGTCGCTCTCACTCCCCTTCCCCCTTCTCCTATGGACCTAGCCAGATGACACTAACACCTGCCTAAAACCACCTCCTTCTCTTTTCTCTTACTCTTCTACTCCTCCTTTCTCTTCCCCTCTTTGCCCTTTTTAAAGTCACGAGTCCCAATAATTATTTTAATTTACCCTTTTTTTTATTTTTAAATTACTCTTGTTTTTTTCTACTCATTTAATTAAGAGATCAGAGTGAAAAATATTAAAGAGCTGACACACAGAAAACTGAGAGACAACACTCAAGCATACTTATATAGCTAGGTTGCCTTTATTTCTTCTATCTCCACCTTCTTCAAACCAACTAGCTGTTCTCTCTTACTATCTTCTTCTGCACTTCCTAACTCAAACTTCATCTTTACTCATCACCACCCTTTACTATATATCATGTATGTCATTCTTTTAGTTTCTTTTATTTCCTTATGTACTTTATTCACATTATTGTTGTATAGTGTTCGTCTTTTGGTCGATTCATGTTAGCTGACCCCAAATTAATTTTGCGAGTATGTAATAAGGGTTTGTGGTCATTTTCTTGGTTAAAAGAGAGGTTTTAATATTTGTAATTTGTTGTTTGTTTCGGGTTTATGATGACCGTGTTAGCTGACCCTAAATCGATCTGTTTCGTTATTTTGTTATTATTGTATGTTACTTGTAGATAGATAATAATTCTAGTAATTAATATGTGGTTATGTAACTTGATTAAGAATTGATTGGTTGAAAATAATGTGGTGGTGGGGAGCAGGAGATCAGAGGGGAGCCCATTAGACCTGAATCACTTGCCGGAGGATTTCACTAGAGATGGCAAACAAGCTTATGAAGACACTTCCACTTCTGGTATTACCAATTATTTCATCCCCACCATACTTTATTATTTTTACTATTTTGTTCTCTTCTTTTTCATCACCTTTAATTATATTTGCAATTATATAAGAAAAAAAAATCTTCTCTTTTGTTATTTATGAGGGCCCTTTTGAGTGTTTATGAAGTGTTAGTGCTTACTTATTTGATAAGCTACTAATATAGTTTAAGCTGTTTAAAGAATGGAAAACAAGCTATTTAGCCATATTTCATAATAATACAAACAAAGGCAAACCCCTTAAATTTGTATCGCAAAAGAGTGATAATGTACTCTCATCTAATGGAACAAAACGTCAATAATTCAAAAACACGGATCAATATAATAGTTTTCAACAATGTTATGTTTTTAACTTCTTTATTGTATGTGATAGACTAAATTAGGGCTAAACTTGCTTGATTAACCTTGTGGTTAGTTCTTGTCTTTCTCCTTCTCATTGTTTAGTTACCATTTTATTAAAATGAGATTGAGCAAAATAGCTCAAAACCGCGTTCAAATAAGCTTACACCCTCGTGTTTCAAAGGAATGGAGAGCTGCGATGATGGCAATCTTTTCGGGATTGTTATTATGTTGTTGTTGTTGATGTTGATGAGGTTGTTTGGCGCAGGACAAAGGAGGAAGAAAAAAGTAGAGGAGAACAAAGTGTACGAATGTAGGTTTTGCTCACTTAAGTTCTGTAAGTCTCAAGCTCTTGGTGGCCACATGAACCGCCACCGTCAAGGCAAGTCTCTCTACTTAGTCTACTAGCTTGTGTTCTTAAGAATTTCATTTTTAGAAAGCATATACATACAGATGATGCAGTATGATATCAGTGTATGTGTTCATGTCACTGTATATACCTAAATAAGTCAAAGCTTGACTTGGAATTCAATGATGTGGATTTTTTTTTTGGACAAACAATTTCAAACATGTTGCATCATATGTAATGTAGATGTTGTACGTTTATGATAAACATAGAAAAATTGTGCTAATTTCAGAAATGATTTAACACTTTATTAACCAAATAGTCCATTATTGTTGTGATTCCGACTAACCGAAAAACATACTATATATATTGTATTATACTTATTAGCAAAATGATGCATTGCCTATTTGTCTATTAACCTAACAATTTTAAGTGTTGTACATACATATCAAGTTTCTTTATGTGTTAGGCAAATTTGTTTTTGGTCGGCACTTTTCACAGTGTGAAAGTAAAAAAATCTTAATATAACTGGTGAGTTTTAACACTGTTTCATTTAAAGACTTAGCTTATAACAATACAGATTCCTTATAAATAGTTAAACAGATAGAATATAAATTACGTACCAACCTAACTAAATGCTCGTGGGTACGTACAACAGTAGTACATGATAAAACTAGGTCTATGAAGATTAGACAAGAACTAACAAAAGCTATAAGTAGAGACTAGAGGAGGGAGAGGGGGCTAAGTCAAGGTAGCAGCATCTGGAGTCAGCGGTACTAAGTCCAAAATTAGCACAGTTAAAGCAACTCTAATTTAATACGATCGACCATCTTATCTTATAATAATATACTAACAGGTTAGTTTGTTAAAGAGTGGTCAAATCAAACATATACTTTTATCCCTTCACAGAAATTCCAGCAAGCAGTAAATAATAATGAGTTAATTAAATATACTGAGTACTGTAATAATAAGCAGCAGCTGATGATCCTAGGCTGCTGCTGCTGCAATGTTATTCTGGGCTGTCTACACTGATTTGATAGATGTGATTTCAAGTGTCTTAGATTTGATTGATTTTAGGCTTTTTATGTACATCTTTCACTTTCTCTCTCTCTCTCTCTCTCTCTCCTGCTGCTAATAATAATATTGTTGTTGTTTGTTGTTGTCTCTGGAGATCAGAGAGAGAGAACGAAACTCTAAACAAGGCTCGTCAACTGGTCTACAGCACTGATCATAACCCTGTTGTCCACCCCCACCCCACTCACCTTGGGTATGTACACACTTACACCACTAGCTCTCTCTCCCTCTTTTTTTTTACCTTTTTCTTATGCCAATCAATGTTAAAACTTAGATGACTATTCATACTAAATGTAGTATCATTAAGTTGCTTCATGTATACTATTTGACATACGTGATACGTAACGTAAGACTTGGTCTAGTTTACACGATATGAGATTAGTTAAACTTAAGTGAGGATGGTTTAATTACTAAACTGAATAGTAAAACATAACTATGAGTCTCAGAAACCAATTAAATGTACGTCTTATTCAAATGTTGAGTGTTTGACAAGAGTATTTCTCTCAAGGTTCATGCCCTAGAAACCATTTAAATGAAAGGTACGCGACTTACGTAACTTACAATTTAGTCTAGTTTATATGATACTCCGAATTCAATCAGTTTGACTACTCCATAGATTAGCTAGGGTGGCTCAACCAAATAATTTAAATATATGTTTTGAGTTTTATTTCAGTTCCATGATAGTCGAGTCGATTTAAACTAAAGCAAATCGTTCAATACTACAAACAAAAATAAAAATGTAACGACTATGAGTCTTATGTGATGAACACAACTATTTGAGAAACACATTTAAATGTTGTTTCCTCCATTCTCTTATTGAGATGTTGATTGTTTGATATGAGTATTTCACTCAAAGTTAATATTTGAGGAACCTATTTAATTACTAGGGTTTGGACATACAATAAAAATCTAAATTATTTTGACAAAATAACTAACTCATTGCCCAACAATCAACATTGTCGCTATGATATATTTTATCCATTCTTTTTATAATTTTATTGTTGAGGTTTGAGTGAAAAGAATGGAGGCATATCATTATGTTATAGACTTTGATTTTACCGAGTGGAGTACATTTTTACGTACGATACATCAAAATTGTTACTGCCATGAAGTGTACTTATTACGCTACTCTTGGTAGGTCATATTTGGCACCAAGTAGTGGAGTATATCAACAACACAGTCCACAGGCAGCACCAGCAGCACCTCAAGTCTACCCTACAAGACCAGTGATGTTATCCGGCATTGCACCGCCTCGTCAACCACCACAATACCACCACCCTCAGCCATGCCTATACCCGTCGACAACGCCACGGATGCTCCAATCCGGGGACTACTACATGGCCCATGGCCATGCTCTCACTGGATCATCCCCTAATGACTTTGGCACCAACTACACCTGCATTGGAGCTCCGGTTGGCATACCCGGCCTCGCCCCGGGCGGCCGAGACTCATCAGAAGATGGGATTGCAACCCCATATTAACATATATAATCATCAAGCTAAGCTAAGGTTATATTAATTCAAATTTAGTGTGTGAAAAAAGTGAGGGGCCATGCAGGAAGAGTGTTGGTCTTCCTGATCTGCAGGGTTTTGATGACAGCTTTTTTTTTTTTGGTTTGTTTTATAGTAATAAGTATTTTAGGGGGATATTGATTGTTTTTGAAAAAGTTTTCTTGAGCTCACAAACAGTGGCAGTGTCTCTCTTTCTGAAGAGTGTAGCAGAATGCAGATGCATGGCAGATATAGAAAAAGATCAGAGGAGAGAGAGACTGAGAGAGAGAGAGAGAGAGAGAGAAGTAGAGTTTAGTAGTTTGTTTGTATGCATGGCTTTAAATTAGAATGAATAATATTTATGTATGTGTGTGTAGGAAGGAACTAAATGGAACTAGAGTTAGTGTGCAGGTGGGACAACCAGTTAGATTTGAACTGAATGTTTCTAATTTACTTCCCCTTTCCTCCCCTTCTCTCTTCTCGATCTCTTTCAAGATCAGGATGTCTAATATACTGCTGTGTATTGATTAGATAACTTCTAGGGCATTGTAACCGAGTCGAAGCTTGATGAGTTATTGGGTACATTAAACTCGTTCCTATCTCGAGTCCCGTTTTGTATACTGTTAGGGTGAAGAAAACGAGATAAAGAATGAGTTATTGGGTACATTAGACTCGCTCCGATCTCATTACCTTTAGGGTGAAAGAAACGAGATGAAGGATGAGTTATTGGGTACGTACATGAAATCTGTTTTTATCTCGAGTCCCGTTTTGTATGCATATATAGATACCTCTTTTTTTTTTTTTGGGAAATTCGGCGTCAATAGATAGAAGTAAAGGATAATGTAAAGTTAATACAGATCAACGAATTAAAGAGTTACAACAAACAACTACAACAAAGAGGAGCTCCCAGCAGCTGGTCCTCTAAAGGGCATGAAAATGTAGTTTTCATCAAAAAATTCCTTGATTTCATCATCAGGGAAGCACATTTGAACAACCTGGTGAATGTCCAACGTCTTTCTCGCCCTTTTTGCCAAAATATCAGCCATACCATTATCTTTGCGACCAATGAAATCCAAGGTGATCTCGTCTAGTTCATTTAGCAACTCTCTGCAAAGATTATAAAAGTTAGAGAGTTTATCTTTCGCCTGATTGTTGTCGTTCACGCCAAGAGCCGCAAGCTGACAGTCCGAGAGAATCAATAAGTTGCTAAAATCCATTTTCTTGATCCAGAATAAATATATAGATACCTGTAGGATGAAGAAAACGAGATAATGAAAGATGAGTTATTGGGTACTTAAAGGTGTTTCAATCTCAATTCCCTTGTCTTCTTCGATCTATCGATTGTATTGACGTTTGCGACTTCTATATATATAAGACCAAAACGAAAACAATAATGCTATGTAGCTAGTTTCATACGGAGATGAGTGATGAGTACATGTTACCACATATTGAAAGATGTGAAACTGTGATTGATTCAGCTTGGCTATAACTTTATACACGAAAATGTGTTACTTCGTTAGTACTGTGAAAATGAGTGGTACATATATACAGAAAAGAACTAGAGAATAACCAAATGGCTCCACTTTCAGAATAATGGTCTCTCACTTTCTCCATTTTAGCATGCACTTCCCTTCTTCTAGTATCGTACTCATGTTTCCTAATTTTATAGACCAGTTTCTATTCATGAGCGCAAGTAATTCTATTATTAGGCCGGACTTGAGATGATAATCTCAAAACATTTTACAACTTGATACATAATACATTGCTCTTGTCTTTTGATACATTAGAACAGTACTCCCTCCGTCTCAAATTAAAGTTTTTACTTAATTTAAATTCCTCTCACGTATTTAAATGAAGTATGAAGAAGTTTATAGTGCGACGATGAGAATATACGTTAATGTTGTAATGAAGGGATACGAGATTTCGAAACATTAGAAGGTGACATTATCCGCCATACATGTGAAAACAATCTATATATAGTAGAAAATGGAAGGAAAATGTTTTGAATGCGCGTTAAAGATATTTCATCATGTATACTCAATCCGATTTAAAGAGATTTTATGTTTGATTTCTTTTTGTAGTTTTGAGTTTTCATGTTAGTGATTACTTATAGATCAATAAAAAACTCATTTGCCTTAAAATCAAGTAGAGCTGATAATGGACCGTAATGCAGAATGACATTAAATATTACTGATTTTTACAGCAAGTAAACGATTCATTTGGTTTAAAAATAACTCACAACATGACACCACAAAACTGCAATAATCAATTTGCTGAGTCGGAGGGAGTATACCAATACGCAGATTACAGTAAATTCGTTTACACAATAAAAACTAGCATTTGGCTGATTTGACATAAGAATACTTTGAGCGTAATATATAAGAAGCCCTATATGACTCGGTGGTTAAAGTCTTTGCCCGCTAACATACCTTTTAGCATAGGGGGAGGCAAAAGTGTAGTCAACATGGTCACATCAATCCCGGTTAGCGGCTGCACTAAGAACATTTGCATCAGTGCCCTGCAATATTAATCCTCCCACAGTCGTCGTTCTACTATTAGTTGTAGTTCTTGTCTCCGTAGTCAGATTTTCTCAATGTTTGCTCCATCTCATCTATCAGCTGACTTAACTTAGGCCTCTACCGTACGGTAGCCCGGTAGGGATAGTGAAGGCCATGCATGGCCCATGACTCCATGAGTGCTGGCACTCGGGCATTATCGGGAATTCGGGATGTCTTAGGTATCGGTTCATGATGATTAGATCCGGTTGAGTCGAGTCCGATCCGACTGATGACCATATTTTCAAATCGGGTCAATTTTTGCAGACTATTTCCTATCTATATTTAGTTAGTTGAAGCCTTTAAGGGGTCTAAGTCACGTAAGTATATATATTTCACTGAAAATTAGTACTACTCGTAGATGAAATTTGTAAAGTGTTAATATTTTATCATCTACGAAAGTTTATATCGAAAATTAGGCAATAGTAGTACATTTATTTGGTTGAGTTTTCACAATCCTAGCTAGACTATACATGTGACTCAACACTAATATCAATCTATACAAACATACTCCATATATAAGATTATAAGTAAAGTTCAAAATTTTTTAAGTGAAAATAAATGAATTATTTACTATACTAAATACTCTCGAGTCTGGATACTATAAGATCGTTGTCTCTGATAGATTGCAAAGGCTAGTCAAAAAGATATGGTAGCTTAGCTAGAGCCTAGCAGTAAAAGCCAAAGTTACCACGGCAGATACCACATACTGCCAATTGAAGGAGGCCTACGTTGGTTTGCAGCACAAGTGTAAGAAGAGTAGCTTTAGCTAGAAGAATGAAAGGACTGAAAGATGCATCGTGGATCGCCCTTCACTTTTTTTTTATTTAATATTAATTCTAGATCATACTACATGCTATAGCTACTAAAGAGAGAAATTTTCATAAAAATTGAAAATCAACAGCTAAACCCTAGAAAAGTTGCATGCATGTACATACTACTCCTATATCATGTAGTATACATAGAGTTTTAGGTCAATACATATCTGCATGTGTACTAAAGTTTTAAGTAATTACTTTGATAAGGCTATACTCCTATTCTAAGGTATTGAAGTACAATGAACAAATTAAAACGACGTGTTTTATTTTGATCATGATATATATAGCAGCAGTTGCTCGGTATGATCTGAATATTTTTGATGCAAATTTTATTATGATTATGATTAATTAGAAACATGTCTCCTCTATGCTTTTAACACAAGGATACAGTTGCGTACATTAGACTTCTTGTGACTTACTGAGATCGGAGCCTTTGATCTAAGATAATGTTGGTGTTGTAATAATATAGGATTATACGAGTACTACTGGTCTGTCCTGCATGCTTGGCTGGTTGCTAGCTAGAAAGTGACGGAGCGAGTGGCAGCCAACAAACATTAAATGCAGATTTACAGAGATTTCAGGATGTAAACTAAGTGATTGAGCTCAACATGGCCGAGTTAGGCTACATTGTGACTTTCTGTAACCCAAATTTATATGGACCACCCTAAGACTTAGAGTCTAAGAGGTTCCAACTCCCAGAACAAGAAGATGTACTGCTATCTGATGAACCCCTGAAGGAGTAGTCTTTAGTGTAGTAGCAATTTGGCAATCATGTATCACATCCAACATCGTCTAGTTGATCTTTCCGTTTCTTTAGGTTGTTTATGTTTGATTTTTTTTTTTTGGTACAAAGGAGCAGTTAATGCTGCGAAGGTGGTGGTATAAGGATTTGAACCCGATACAACCCCTAGGCAAGTTAAATTCCTAACCACTAGGTCAACTTTAATCCTCTATGTTCGATTATTTGTATTTGTATACCTCTCATCTATCCAATCCAAACGTAGATATTCAGGACACATAAAGTAGTGGCTAGCCTAGAACGACAAATGCATGTATGCGTGATATTACAATTTGTTAATAAATAATTGCAAATTGCTAGAGGTCTACAGTGTAGACACAATTTATTTGTCTACAATGTAAAAATTGAGTTATAGTAGTAAAATTGAGATTTGAGTAGTAAAATTAATTTTAGTGAAAAATTCAGGTAGTAAAATTAATTGTGTGAGTAGTAAAATTTTGATAGTGTAGTAAAATTATTGCTGATTGTACACTGTAGACCTCTAGCATTGTCCTAAATAATTTTGTGTTCAATTAATCTCGGTTTAAGACTTTAAGCTATCTATTTTCATTATCGCGCAACCCACCCATTTTTTTTTTTATTGGAAATTGGACGTGGGATTGCAATTGAAACAAAGTTTGAGAGATTACAAAACATAAGCCTAAAACAGAAAAACGGAGAACAACGTAAAGCCCACCCATTTAAATCTTAACCTCGTCCATGCCTCCGACTTGATTAAAACGAAAAATGAAGATACAATGTAGCAGTGATGAGTGGTGTGAAGGTTCTCAATGCATGGTCGCTAACAAGGGTGTGTATATGGAAATATCGATTGCAGGCAAGTCCACGAAATGAAATCATGTAATTTTGCTGCCAAATTAAAATTCAAGATGAAAGTGACTGTTCATCTTAAAACACCAATGTGGGTTTACCACTGCAGATCATGCGCTTCTCCACTTGCATCACTGTACTTCTTACGGAGTATTATTATTGGGCCATTTACCAAAACAACCATTTGAATAAAACTATTTACCAAAATAACTATACTCTAAAACTATTTACCAAAATGACAAAATTTCAATTTATTAGTATTATTTTTTCCAGAGTGCATTTTCTCCTTTATAAGAAAAAATAAAAATAAAAATAAATAAACCAACCCCAAATCCAAACCCCTGCGCCGCTACCGCAACCATCCTCCCTTCTCTTCATCCTTTTCCTGTGTATCTTCTCCCTCCTTCACCTATTTTATCACCTTTCCTCTTATCCCCTACACGGCCGCACATCCATCATCGATCATCTGGAGGAGGTGGGAACGGTGGTAGTGGGGAAATGGGAGGAGAGAGAGGATGGGATAAGGGTAAGAGTGGTGAAGAGATGGAGATAAAGGCAAGGAACAAAGAGGGGATCAGAAGGTCGGAAAATGACGACCGGCCGGACTGGGCCACGGTGGTGATGCGAGTGTGGTGCGCCGGTCCAAAGGTTGCGAGTGTGAGTGGCCGTGTGGGGTTTGAGAATTCTGAGCTATTAATTTTTTTTAGTGGAATTACTCGCTATTGATATTACTCATTTCATGGAATAATAATTGTCATTTGTAAATACTGCTAGGGTATGGTCAGTTTTGGCAAAAGACCCATTATTATTACAATCCCGGTCTTTAATCTATCTCGTATAATATTTCTTTCGTTCTTTCATTTGTTAATATTTGATTTCTGTTTTGGTTTAAAAAGGTAGTTGAGAAGAGACCGTCTTTTATGAGACTTTGTGCAAATATATATATAGAAGGATAGAAGGGGTATATACATCATTTCATGATGCAACTTTGTGCAAATATATATATAGAAGGATAGAAGGGGTATATACATCATTTCATGTGTAACGTTGCATCATCTTACGCACGCTGTGCTATGAGTTAATTATATATCACTAATTATCCCAAATATTGAGTACATGAGTTTTGATATATTGGCCAATTACTCAACTATGTAACGATTGTAATCAAAACTTATACAACATGAACTGAATCTCTCCCTTTCTCATGTGGTGGGGGTGTGGATTATGATGTACGGCTATGAGTTTATGTTTTTCATTAGGATGGGGCGTCTTCATGAAGCATGACAACGATGTTATAAGTGAACAATTTTACGTGAAAATTTTGTCATTTTTTTTTTCGTTCAGGGTGTTAGGTCTCTGCCTATCAGCTCACACATGCATGTGTGCATAATAAAGTCTGAAAGCATGCGTAAACCAACAAGGCCAAAACTTAGCTGACATTTCTCTATTCTAAAGCAAAGTAGCATCACTTACTTAGTTTCAAGCTGGAAATTGAGTAATTTACCAATTTAAAATGACTAGCTTTGATAATCCTATAACTTATTGAAAGACAATTAAGTTGAACTTGTTGATATTAGGGAAATGAATCAATTATTATAATTTCCCAATCACACATATCAAGCTCTCCTTAGATCATGCACATAATTTATTGTAATTGATATTCTTTGAATTATATTAGAAAAATATAATATCATGTAATATATTGTATCCTAGTTTAGGTGCTAATAGTTAGGGATTAGTTTTAATGTACTCAGTATATAAACTGTTCTAGATCAATGCAATAAACTTAAGCTTTCATGTATATTTCTCTCCTCCCTCTCCCCTCTAACTCTCTACAGTTGAACCAACATTTGAATTATCAAGGACTAAGAGTCCGAGTAATCAATTTTTATTTGTTATTAGTTACCAAGTCAAAATAGATTCGGTGTGATTATTATTATAGGTTGGATAAGTGTAGACTAATGAAAAAAAAGGTAGCTTGGTTGTACATTATTGGTGTGACATGGTGTCCTTGCAAATTAAAGGTTCGGAAAAGGGTCCCACTAAATGGTTGTAAGACTAATCTTGCAGTTAAATTGGAAACACTTTGGCGAAATAGGGATGATGGTCTTTGCTTTGTGATATACTCCCTCCATTCATATCCAACCTTCCTCCTTTCCTTTTAAGGGAATTCACATCCAATCTTCCTGTTTCTTATTTTGGTAACATTTGAACCAATGAAATGCTTCCAAAGTGCTATTGTCCCCATTCCCACTTGCTTTTAATAATTTTTAATACACTCCTAAAACTTTGTGCAAAAGTCAACAGGAAGATTGAATATGAATGGAGGGAGTATATGACTTGTTTTACCATACTCGTGTTTCAAAAATTAAGATAATGAATAAGGAGTATTTAACACAGTAGAATGAATAAGATAATGAATAAGGTCGTAGAATGAAATTACAAGCTAACAATAGTTGTGGAAGTTGCAAATAAAAATGTGATTATTAGGCCTAGTTCCACTCTACTGTTATACTGTACTCTAAGTTGTAGGAGTAATATTTACGCCTGATGATTTCGTGTAGTATACCTGGGACTCTGGGAGTATTTATGCTTCAATTTGTGTAGTTTTGCCCCTTTCCAAGATGATATATTATTTCGTGGTCCTCAAATTAATCATAATCACTAGTGGTCCTAATATGCAATACAAGATGACATTGCAATGTCGTGGCAACTTATAAAAATTATTAAAGATCAAAAGGCTAATTTAGACTATTGATAGTAGTATTTGATTTTTTTCTTTTGATATTAATTCTTGGATCATTCCACTAATTCTTCTATGATTCCAAAAATGTTTGTCAAGTAATTAAATTGGTGCGTAAGTATTATTTATCAAAAGGACAAGATTTTTTTTTTTTTTTTGACAAAGCGGAAATTTTATAACTTACCAACCAAAGATACAAATTAACATAAGCCTGATCCCCTCCGAGCGGCAAAGGCCCCTCTCAACTGCTTTGTGGCACAACGTACCACCACAACATGGCGTCGATTTGTGGAAAGGGATCCCACATGGAACAACAAACTACAACTACACTTATTAAAAATAAAACATAGATTACCAAGCTTCAACTTCTTCACGGGAGGCAGCAACACTTCAGGGTGACTTTCAGCCTTCCGCTTTAGGCCTGGGGGAGGCCTCCATGCGGGAACACTCGCCCTCCTCTGGTGCAAATCACTAACTAGGCGCCGTGTAGAGCCTGTGGAGTTGCGACATCTTTGCGAGTCCCTGCAAAATGACGAATGTCGAAAGAAAAGAGGTACAGATTGGGGTACAGTTACCTTCTGCTTCTTCATAGGGGAAATAAGAGTAGAGCTATTGTGATGCTGTAGGAGTGCTGACATAGCACTGTCCTCTAGATCTTTCTCCATAGGAGATGGGACACCAGTGCTTCGAACACCACAATCAAACACACTAAGGGTAGAACCAACATCCTCGGAAACCTGGGGAATGGAAGAGACGCTTGCTTCCCTCGACTCAAGGTCGGAGGGGGCCTCCATCTGGATTTGATTTTTTCAGTGACGGCACGAACCGTCATGAAAGACAAGGAACGACGGTGATCTCATGACCTTCAGCTAGTCTATTTAAACCAAATTGAGATAACCGCAAAGAGGAACCCATTTGCTTGTGATAATTCACAAAAGTGTGATGCGTAGAATTAACAACGCCACCAGAAGACTTCCTTGAAACTCCATCAACACTGCCCGAATTGCAATTAACCGACTTTATTGGACAATCCATATTCATGCTTTGGACACCATCTCTATCCACCATGGTGACACTACCGGAGTCACAAACTTCACTTAGGCAAGTGCTAGTGGTACTTACTCCCACGTCTTCCTGAAGCACTGCCCTATCCAAACTTGCTTGACACACCTTGTCAAGGGAAAAAGAGGCTGGAGCCGAGACAAGTGGAGTGCTCAGAAGCATATCGTCCACCTCTGCTAACTTCTTTAAGACGTCCGTATTTCCAGCCTCAATACAATTAGCGAAAACCAAGTCTTCTCGAGCATCTTTAACAGGACCCAAATGAACTAGAGCACAAGCTCTTCTAAAGAGCGCCTTGACATTACGACTATCGAAACTTAACACCAGAGAACACAAATCCCTGGCTAGAACATAATCACACAAACGAAGAGCACACACTGCTAAATTGAGATTAAGAAACACAACAAGGTTTCTTAGCAGCGAAATTCCTTCCCCATCTAAGGCGACCACAAAACAAATGGCTTTAACCGCCTTCACATACTTCGAAGAAGCACCCCTAAAATTACCCTGTTTAAACAAGGAATTGCCATTGGACTTTAATGATGTAGCATAACTGGCAAATTCCTCGGGGCCATTAAGTAACCCCATCATCTCCATAACATCGCCATCACAAACCCCAAAACCCTTAATATGAAACGAGGTAAGAGCAGATTGGATAACTTCAATATCCATAGCCAAATACCACAACACTAACAAAGCAGGAAGAACACAAACACTAAAAAACTAAACTCGGCAACACAGCTAACACATAGAAATAACTATCCCTCTGATCTCAACCAAAGAGAGCACAACCCAAATTATACCTGAAAGGGAGAATGGAAAAGCCAACAGGACCAAAATTAACCCGAGATTATCCGGTACAGAAGCAGCGAAAAAGCTGCTAAGGATGGTTAATTTAAGAGTGGTGTTATTCGGCGCCCGCTATATTACTATTTTCGCCCACTATATTCCCAAAATACCCCTTTTGATTTTAAATATTCACTTTGCAATGACTTAAATTAATTCCTACTATTGCCTTCAAATTGATTAGCCCTTTCCCATTCCCCAACTCAGTCTCACCACACCAACCCCCAAACTTTCTGACAAACCCCAAACTCTAAAAACTCCAACCATCGTCGGTCGCCGCCCACAGCTCCCCAACGCCGGCAATCCGACGCCAAGCAGTTTGACTTTGCCGATAACACTCCAACTCCGACGCTGTCACTTGGGTTATTGCTGTTGTCAATCTTCATTAAGTTGCAATTTAAGTTGCATTATCGATCATTAGTAAGTAGTAATTGCGTCGAAGTCCGCCCCATACACTCTGTATGTGTTAATGTCTAAGAGGCCTATATACCACGTCGACGTGGAGAAGCAAGACGCCTAAGGTACACGTCTGCTTTTGGATCCAGACGCTTGGTCTACACGTCTGCTTCTGAAGACGAACGTGTAGTCAACACGTCTATTGTATGAGAGCAGACATCCAGTCAACACGTCCATGTTGGGTCGCAAATGTTTTGGGAAGGAGATCGCCGTATGACTTCATCAGGGTCGACGACGTAGTTCGAGAATATCTATTGAAAAATTAGATTATTTGCAATTAACTCACATGCTGTAATTGTTCACTTTATATACCTCTTGATTCTTGAATACCGTGGATGATACATGGAGTCAGGGAATGAATGTAATATAAATGAAACATATTTTTATTTTATTTTGTAATTTATGGGAACAAGGGTATAACAGGCAAAAAGTGGAAAAATTTGGGCGACATAAGTAAAACACGGGCGACGAATAGCTCTTCACTAATTTAATACGGTGACAGGCTGCTACGCAAATCCACAACACCAAAAAACCCAGACGATGACGATTACGATATTGAGGAAAAGGCGATGGAAAACCACCCCCCAAAACGCACGACGCCACTAATACAGATGGGTTTGCACCGGAGGGATGAGAGCCGAGACTAAAGGACAAGGAGGACCTGGGAAGGCTCGCCGGCGTGGAGAGGATAGGAAGGAATTGCCGGCGAGCCTTGATTTGATTAGGCGGTGGAGTTTTCTTAATCCTTGGGTTTTCTTTTTCTCTCTCTAGATATTTTTTTTTGTAGTACTATTTCTTCGTTCATTTACCAAGAGGGGCACGGTTCAATTTTTTATCATTAAATGTGAGTAGTATGTGAATTTGTTACTCCCTCCCTTTCAATATATATGATGTTTTCAAGTTACGAGACAAGTTTTGACTTTCAATTTCATGAAAAAATATCTTGGCAAAAATTATAAAAATTATACCATTGGATTCGTTATGAAATATACTTTCACATGATCATGATTTCATTATTTTTACCCTTATATTTTGAGAGATATCGAAGGTGAAAGAAGTGTCTCGTAACTTGAAAACTTCACATATTTTGAAATGGAGGGAGTATTTGTCTTAGTTTATGGAGCTAGATCAAACATGTACGTAGGCTTGACCAGATAAAAAGTTAATTTATGTTCACTAAAAGCATCTTTAAAGCACGATTCTTTTACTCTTTTTTTTTTTTTTTTTTTTTTGGCACAAATGCGCAGCTAATGATACGGGTGTAGTGGATTATGAGGATTTGAACGCGGGACAACCTCCAAGCAGATTGAATTCTTATCCGCTAGGCCAATCTTTATTCTCAAAGCATGAGATAAATATATTCATGTACCAGACGATATATTCTATTTATGAGTGATTTTCCTTCGAGAATGAAATTAAAAAGCAATCAAGATATACATACAAATATACAACAAAATCAGCAAGATGTATTAATCCTTCATCATTTTCTGATCACCAACAATTCCACTTTCTATGTCTATTTGATAGTATATAATATTACCTAAAAAATGTGATTTTGGGGATGGAAAATAATCAAGCTTATATAGAAAGTATCTCCTCCCTCTTGTATAAAAACTTGACTATAGTTCTCAAACTTTTCAACTCCTTCCTTCCATCCCGGCCCATTGTCTCTTGCTAGGGGTTACTGAAAAATGAATTTCATTAAACCTTCCACGTAATTTTGGTATATCGAAAAGATTGACTAACTAGGCATTTTGAGGTATTCATTACTTTTTCCGAATTCTCTAATCATGGTCATATATTTGTAGTTCTTTTTTTTTTTTTTAATGGCAATTTGGTTGTATGTTATCAATTTAATCGTATGTGACACATTAGTTAATGCATCTTCTTCTTCTTCTGTAGGTGAAACTCCTCGGCATGGAATCAAGGGTCGGGATGTTGGATATTTCATGAACAAATGTTTCTAACAACCTGAAAGAGAATTTTAACTCAATTCCGTGCCATAAGATCAGCTATTATGATTGTGAGGGTATTTGGTATTCCGTCATGAATTTTATAGACTTACCATTGGGGTTGCTCCTTGACATTCTTATCAATGTGAGATCATGAGATAATAGAAGAAGCTAATTATATCATGGTACATGGTCCCGAGACCATGAAGGAGTTAGGAGCACAATGATCCTCCTCACAAGATAGAAGAATTATTACATAAAGGCTTGATAACCGAGTGCTGTATAATGTATAGTATTTGCTATGTTTGGTATGCACAATAAGCTAGCTTATTTGGCCAAAATAGCTTAATTGACTAGTTTTTAAACTGTTTGACCAAATAAGTTGGTTTTGTAACACCACTAGCTTAAATAATAAGCTAGCTTCCTCATACCCCCACCCCCGTAGCATTAGCTGCTCCTTTGCACAAAAATAAAAATAAATAATAAGCTAGCTTATTTAATAAGTTACCCCATGTAACTTATTTAAAATGAGCTAGCTTATCATAATTCTATTCCTAATTTACCCTCAATTATTCACTAAAATAAAATAAAATTAAAAATAAATAACGCATTTTTATGTAATTTTATATATATCATCTCCTATATCAGCTAATTCTGCCAAACACTCCTAATACTTTTACCTAAAAACTTTCAGCCATTGTTTCAGTTTTCAGTTACTATTTCAGCGTTCACCTACTATTTCAACTAGTTTTACCAAACATAACCACTGATCGACTAGAATGATTATCTAATATCTTCTCTATTTCCTCTCTTTTTGGCTCGTTTCGTAAAAATATATATTATTCACATTCAAAGTTTCAAACTACATATTAGAGTGTGTACTCATAGATATTGAGGTGTTACGTATTCCCTCCTTCTAAGCTCATCAAGCAACTCGATCAATTTCTTTATTTGCCCCACTCGAATGCCCCACTCGAATGCCCCATCTATTTTGGATATCTCTTCTCTCTTTAATATTTTGCTAATTTTATATTAATTTACATTCTCTCACATTCTCTCTTTTACTTTTTAGGACAAATTTTCAAATCCTACCTTATATTCTTCCAATTTCCTACCTTATATGTCCAAATATATCTTTTTCTACCTTATAAAGTGCTTTTTTTTTGTCAAAATCCTACCAAAAACACTGTTCCGTCTGGTTTGACCATCTATTCCAACGTTGACTTAATATTTTCTTCAATTTAATTGATTTCCCTCATTTTCAGTTGCACAACATCAACTTTCAGCCACCTAGTCTCATCAACAAGCTTGTTAATAACGTTTCTTTGCCACTCAGTCATATCTTCGTCATACCATTTGAAAAAGTTGCAGCCACGCCTTTGGGTTCCGAACTCATAAAACTTGCAGCCCCAAAACCTTCTACCTGGGTTGTCACGGGTTGTTGCTTTGCGAAGTGCAGCGGGTATTGAACAGTTGCACTTGATTTTTTTTGGGAGATGGTGAATAGGAGCATATTGTGCTTTCCGACATTGTAAAGAACAACAAAAGAATGAAGGGGAGAGAGAGAGAGAGAGAGAGAGAGGAAGGAATGGTATGGAGACGGAGGAAACAATGGTGAGATCTGGGTAGAGGAGAGAGAAACTGAGGATTGGGGAAAATGAGGGGAATCAATTAAATTGGGGAAAATATTGGGGGAAAATGAGGGAAATCAATTAAATTGGGGAAAATATTAAGTCAACGTTGGAATAGACGGCCAAACCAGACAGAATAGTGTTTTTGGTAGGATTTTGATAAAAAAAAAGCACTTTATAAGGTAGGAAAATATATTTTTGGACATATAAGGTAGGAAATTGGAAGATTGTAAGAATAAAAGGTAGGATTTGAAAATTTGTCCTACTTTTTATTAATCATCACTTTCGCTCTCATCCTCTTCTACTAAATTTCCCCCGAGGGTGTTTGACATGGGATGTGGAGACTGAAGTGCGTATGCATCAAGTAATCTCTGAATAGAGGATGCTATGGTCACTCTCCTTGGGAGAGTGATAATAAGCACTCCGCATCTCATTGGTTGTAATTTATCATTGTTACAATTAATGGTATAAGTAGATGAATATTATATTGCTCAATAGCCAATAAAAGATAGAGTGTCAGTGATCACTCTCCTTAAAGAGTGACCATAGCATCCCCCTCTCTGAATATTTGAGGCTCTTAATAACAAGCTTTAACTTCTTAAAAAAAAATTTGAGAGGAAAACGAGAACATTATATACGGAGTAGATCTTAAGTGACTCCAGTATAAAATCCAAAGCCACCAACATCGAGTACATCCGACGGTCCGTATCCACATTTTTCCAAAGTAACAACTCTCGCAGTCTCGCCAGGAAATCCAGCGGCTTTATTAAACCATAAAACGCGCAACTTGAACATTTCACTCTTTTGGAGCATGAGTAAACAAGAAGGAACCACAACAAAAGAGCATGAGTAATTAGATGGAACTCAGGGAACTTCCATTTCGTAGACGTGAGTTTCTTTTTCCATGAATAGAGACCCGAAACAAATACATAATACATAGCACTTTCACCACAAAAGAGCAGAAACATAAAGGAACCCCACCTACATGGTTACATCTACTCTTTACATACAACGCAAAACACCGAGTTTTCGAATCTGCTGAAAGTGCAAGTATTTACATCAACCTACCGGAGAAAATAAGGCTTAAAGAAGATTGAAGAGAACTATATATAGATCTGAAGTCCCCGTACCTGACAGTTGATTATATATCAATGGCTTTTGAACATTTCCGTTCATGACTTCTCACCTTCAATGCATTGAGGGTATATAGTAGTGATTATTGCGATCAAGTCAATAGTTTTGATAAGTATTCTTCAGGACTTCCCACCTTCTAGTTTCAATGACCCAAAATTGATATTCACCAATTCCGCTGCAGCCCGGGCTGCAGCTGAAGCACGCTCTGCTGAAGCAATGGCTGCTCGAGCTTTCTCTAAGATGTCAGAAGGTTGCGATCCTGTATCCTTCTGTCTGTCACTTGCTGAACTTACCAAACTGATATTCGTGTTTAAGGCTCTTGCACCATTGGAATTGACCAACGATTTGTTGGTAGTAGCCGCACCAGATGGAAGGCCTTGAGTTTTCTGTTTGTCAGTTGGATTTCGAGGTGTGATAGATTGTTCCCCACTAGAGTTCGAGGAATCGCGAGGCTGCTGCTGGAGTGGAAGTGCAGGCACAGCTCCTTGCTTAGGACCATTCTGTTTAAATGTACATTTGCTTCAGTGGACAGACAGCGACACATAAGAAATACTCTACACAGTATCAAAGTAACTGTTTAGAAATGAGTAACCTATACATAGGAGAAACTCTTGTCGAGCATTAACAAATGTACGATACTCGACTTCGGATATCGCAACAACCATCACCAATGGCACCATTAAGTGAAGAACAGTAACAAGCACTCCGATCCCAGACTTGGATAGAATCTAAATCATATTCCTAAAAGCTACTGCTAAAATACTATTGTTGCTACCACAATTGTTTTCAACAATGTTGAACGGATGGCGGGTGTTTAGTGGAAGATCAAAGCAGAAAATTCATGCACTACTCTCTGATAGTCTCTTAATTGCTAATTTTTTGATTTGTCTCTTATCCACAATTCTTTTTATAAACTGCTTATCCATACTAAAATAATCAAGATTCCGAAACAAATGTGTTACTTACAAATTTGCATCCATGATACAATCAAAGTGAACAAGAACTTATTACAGTAAGAGAGAGGAAGCATACCAGCAGGTCATCGTGTTTTTTGTTCAATTCTGCTTCAGTTTTTGAAGAATCCCAATTAACATTATACTCTCGGGCAATATCTTTAAGTAGCTTTAATCTCTCTTGTCCAGGTGGAGCACTAACAGAAAGCTTCTCAATTATCTGCCATAGACCAATGACAACAATCGAACCCATATAAGCTTAGAATAAAAGCATTGACTTTCTAAATAGAACTATACATGTAAAGCAAATGCAAGTTCCTCTTAACTGTACGATTAACGCTTGTATCAGGTCTGAGTTCACAGACAGCTGAAATGAATTCCTTTCCATATTTAGCAGTAAACAAGTTTTTGACTTGTAAGAGGTCTGGCAAATCAGAGCATCGTGGAGCTGCAAATATTATGCTCGCAATAGCCTCCCGCAGCTCTACAGGACACTCCCTGCAATTCAAAATAAAATTATCGTGTGACACTCATCCCCTAAACAAATGCTCAACAAGTTTTCCACTTATTCATCTGCAAAACCTAAAAAAAAAAAAAAAAAAAAAAAAAAACTCCTAATACCTATCACAGTCCCTTCTCCTATGCTAGCACTTTCCGAGATGAGTGAAGGCCTAAAAGGCTCCCCTTATTTAGATGCATGTAGTTTTGGGCTTTTAGAGTTGTGACTTGTGAGAGTAGGGTTCGGATTTTTTGTCTGAAAACAGGTCAAATTGAGAATTAGAAGTTTGTACGAACTATGCACTATATATAACATGAACGGAACATTAGGTTTGTTTGATAAGAAAAAAAAACAAATTTAATGTGAAAATACAGTTTTCGTACACAATGAGGGATGAGAAA
This sequence comes from Spergularia bocconei, assembly GCA_963457585.1. NCBI lineage: Eukaryota > Viridiplantae > Streptophyta > Magnoliopsida > Caryophyllales > Caryophyllaceae > Spergularia > Spergularia bocconei. The sequence continues at coordinate 22,126,124 of OY734945.1, read as the reverse complement.
AAGGAACTCAGAGGCCAGAGGGTATTGCATCACTCGTAGATGACCTTGAACTAAACATGTTTTTTATATGTGGTTGCCAAGACATCAGTATCAAGTAGAAAAACATGGGGTAAGTAAGACTATTGCTATACCTCTGACTTTCAAGAACAGGTACACGAGCAAGAACAAATTCACAGAACATCTCTAGTATCTCATATGCAGCCCAAACATTTTGTTCCCGTATCACATGTTCCACCTTCATTAAAGTAAGTTCCTTGGGTTTAATAGAATGATAACTCATTTTCATCAATCGAACAATGAAGATACTAGGGGATAACAGTTACCCGAATTCTAGCTGTAGCTTCCTGACCAGTCTGCAGAAACTGAGCTATCTCCTTCCGCATCTTCTTTAGCTGGGCATCTCTCTTATTCTGCAGTAGCTTGATACGGGAGATTGCCAAATTTAAGCATGTTTTACTACAAGACAGGATTTTCGCAGGATTAGTACAATGAAAACCTTCTAATATCTGAGCATTTACTGCAATCAGCCAACCAGTCAAACAAATGAACGGCTTTCAACAAACAGATATAGTTCTCAAAAGTTCAAACAACAGCACCAAGCAGGACAATATCTCAGTGAGTGAATGCTTGTCCATTTTAATTATAACAGCACTCCCCGTAGACAGAGGGTTCTCGAGAATCTTAGTTTTCATGAAAACTACAATCTCATAATTTAGCTGATGAAAACACTTCACTGACTTGCACGTTAGAGATTGTAATCAACTCACAAAATCAGGTAAAGGAGGAGGCTTCCGAACTAGAAGGGGTAAATGGTGACAGGCTGACAGCTCTTTCAGGCAGAACAATTTTTTTGAGTTTTGATGAAAAACTATCTAACCTCATGTTTCCTCCATTTCCAAGATTTGGCAAAGGTACAATGATATATTGATATGGTCTTATCTTGGATCCTACATCCTTGGTCTGTGACCTAAGCCAGGTCAGTCAAAAATGTGATTCTGCACAGGAAGTGTGGTCTGAATTTAAGCAAAAATGTGCACAGACCAATGGTGCACAGCTCTATTCCATTCACAAGGTTCTGACATATTTTTTGACACTATCATTGGTTACTTCACCAAGATCAAGCACATATGGGACGATATAAAGGTTATAAAGGGTAAATCTTGCATGTTCATGAAGATGAACATGTAAAGCCCCTCAGAAGCAACTCAAGTTTCAGCAAAATCAGAGAGATGCAACTTCTATGCAGAATCCTCTCCCTAGTTTTGGTATTGTACAGTAATTTAATCCAAGAAGAAAGGCAAAGAGAAATGTCACAATATTAAATTAATTCTACCACTTTACATGCTGCACGTCACAACCAAAATAAAACAAAATTCTTGGCAGACTCAGTCTGGGTATCTGCACTATCGTTCTACTTATAATGTGTTAAGGTAAGTATTCCGAATCAGGTTCTCAAACGTTATTCTGTAGATTATTTAGAGGCAAGTATTCTGAATCAGATTCTCAGAAGTTATTCTGCATTTACTGTAAGAAGGATGACCTTACAATTGTGGTTACCTCTCTGGATCCTACTATCAAGTTTTTTCCAGATCAGGGGGAAAGGCATTGCCGATCCTTCTCTTTACAGTAAGGTTGTTGAACATTCGAATTTTGTCACTCATACTAAGCCTGACCTAACATTTGCAGTTCAGCGCCTAATGCCTATTACAGTTCATGTTTGCTCCTAGTATCTCATTGAAATGCACCCACACGGTATCTCAACAAAGAAAAAAATCATCTTTCTCTTTAATAGGGTTTTGTGCTGATTGAGCAGCCTGCCCCAAACTCAGAAGATTAGTTAGTGGCCCTAGGAGTTAGTTTCATTTCTTGAAACTCTAAAAACATCAGCAGGTCTTTAAGAAATCTCAGCAGATACCAGAAACTATGCCTAATCCTAGGAAGTGTGATAGTCAACCTTCAATTCACATTGGTAAACATACAATCTAAATAAGATTGTCGTTTTGTTAGAAACCCGCTGCTTGCAGCACTAATCTTACTACTCTCAGTCAGCATGCCTGATAATATTTTCACAAATCATTCACTGGAACCATCATCGTCAACTTCTTCTTGGCAAGTTAAATGTGTTAATCTCAACCTTTAACTTGAGGGTGATCAAGTTCAGCAGCTCATCCTGTCCTAGACTTCAAAGAAAAGTCTTTGTTTTAGCCGGTCACAGTGTCACTAATTATAGTTGGCTCACTTTGTACAGCTTCACAGGTTGTTAGAGGTTGTAGCCTTGTAGGTAACTAAACTAGACAATATGCTAAAGTTTTTTAGCTCTTTTCCTTTCTGTATTGTCAATTCTCAGGTATATAACTGTATTTATTTTTTTCTATTTATTTTTACTAAAGTAAGAACGTGTACGCAAAAAACGTACCAGATCAGGTATATAACTGTATATATGCACATAATTATACTGGTTTTACCCAATATACAGAGATCACCTCACATTTCTGTTTCTCATTCTCTAAGTTCATTTCTCTCTGAAACAGTTTAGGTTCAAGAAATGTCTTCAAAAGTTCCCACATGCCATAGCAGCGAAGCCTAACATTGTGAAAGATTTAACAAGAAATGCATATCAATTTTCATAATTTGAGTAAAATGCAGCAGCAGGAATTAAGTGTCCACCACAGACATCCGCTTAACCCCATTAGCAAACTACGGCTTAACGTCCACATCTACGGTCATGGCTGTTGCAAAACCTATACATCCTCGATCTATTAAAGAACTCTTACAACGTTTACCTAGACAACGTCCACCCAAATATCACGGAAACAACAAACCTTCAGCTACCCAGACTAGTAGACTACCAATCATTATAAAGTGCAAATCTTACGTATAATCCATACAATCACAAAGCTCTCGACTCAGCATTACACAATCAAACCAACTCAGGCCTACTACATCCAAAGTTATAACGCGCCTTAGATGGATACAAGCTAAGCTAATTCACATTCGCGCAACCAATCACGCACTAACAACAATCTCAAAACTACTCTCTCGGCCTCTAGACTACATTCCTCCAAAAAATCAATCCCTACACTCAGCAAATACCACCCTTCTCCATCAAGTTACAAGACGTTCAATCTACCCAATACCCATGAATATAAACATTTTTTCGGAACTACCCAGAAACATAATTCCATCACCCAACAAGACCAAGTTTGCTAGGATCGCTATGTTCAACCAAATTAACTTTAATTTGATCCCAAAAACCTAATTACACCCATAAATTTCACAACTTGGTAATCCAATATTTCTACTTTTATACCCAATCATTTGCAAAAGTGCTATGAAAATCATGGAAGATGCAACACAAGAAAATCAGTAACTTAGAAAATGGCAGGAATAAAGAACAAAAAAATAGAATGAAAAAGATCAAAAAAAAATATGTATAAGAAATGGAAAAAAGGGGGGTTGAGTGATGAGCTCACCATCTGGCGCCGAGGACGCCACGATTGAAGAGCTGGTTCAAGACTGACATCGATTCAGTATCACTTCCTTCCTCTTGAAGTTTGATGATCTTGTAAGTCGGAATAAAGTCGAGAATTTGATCGAAACGGGGTTGTTCGAAAGGAAACTTAAACTTGGTACCAACTACCAAATATAATAGATCACGAACAGATGACAGTCCGTAGAGGCCGTCTCACGGGAGAGTTACTCTTACCAAAGTAATCATATGTGAATGAGATGCCATCTTTGAAAGTGGGTTAGTGACCGGTGTAGAGCTGGCAACCGGACGGTTTGGGTTTGAGACGGGTCAGGTTATATCGGGTCAAGATAAACTTTCGAGTCGGGTCCGGTCATTTTTGGGTCGGGTCATGTAGCTCCTGTCGTGTAAATTTTGTGTTGGGTCGGAATTGTTTTGGGTCAGGTCATAATTGGGGTTGGTTACTATTTACTAATGGTTCTTAATCAGCGTCATTTCAAGTTTTGGTTAATATTTTTTGGATTTTTGACATAATTAGGTGAAATTACTTATAAGTCACAAGTTAAAACCATCAACATTCATACTATTGTTAAGCTTTAATTATTATCTAGTCATCAAACGGGTCAGATTATTGTCGGATAACAGGTCGGGTCATTGTTGGGTTGGACATTATCAAGCTGTATCTAGTCATGGGTCATTAGTAAGTCGGGTTCGGGTGATCATAATATCGGGTCCAATCGGGTCGGGCTGTCATATGATTCGGGTCAGCTTGCTTGTGTCAGGTCAAAGTTGCCAGCTCGAGACAGGTGTGTTGAAATTTAAGAAATACGGTGTCTCGATTATATGTTTTGTCACATACTCACATCTCATATTGATAAATTCGAAATATGGTCGGACACAGGAACTTATTAGTAAGAAATCATCTCAGAGTGAACCATTCCCCGTAGGTTATACATAGTTCTGACACGAGAAAGTACATTAATTATGTATTCCAAATTTCCAACGAATGCTCAAATTTTTCTCCATGTACCTTCATTCATTTATTTACCTACGAAATTATTGAAAGTTATGATACAAGGTCACTTGACACAACCTGTAGAAGACGTAACGCAAGGCTACATACAATAAGGATTATACACAAAATTGCCCGCGGCTTCTGGTCTTCTGCCAGCTTTACAGTAGCTAATGGAAATGCGAGAAGAAAATCTTGGATCAGCTGGAGCATCTTGCGTCCAGCCATTCGACAATATCATCAAAAACTTGGGATATTGCATCGTCGGGTTCACCTTCAAGGATTGAATGGTAACCACCTTCATAGAGCTTCAATGTTTTATCCTTGCTACAAGCTTGTTCATAAAGATACTTGCTGACATTTGGATCCGTCACCATATCTGCAGCTCCGTGAATGACCAACAAAGGAGAACGAACCTGCAGTTTCATGACCCCGGAATGTGAAATTAGGCAAAAGTGATTGGCATTGCGTTGAGGTCTACTGAAATGTCTCAAGCAAGTCTAACCTTGTGAGAGTTTGACTCGATTTCTTTAGTTGCCTTCAAAAGTTCCATGCCAGTCTTCAAGCGTACACGATCAGAGTAACATATCATGTTGTAATTAGCCTAATAACAAAAATTTAGGAAAGAGCTGTTATCAATCACATTTACGACATATGCAAACTGAATTATTCAAAACCCAAGAGAACACAGAATAACAAACCAGTTTTCGGTATTTCAAGTCTCTAAATGCAAGCTCAGCTAGGTCTTTGGTTTGAAAGAACTTGACTTCTGGAAGAATATTGGACAGTACATTCGCTACTTTCAATACTGATTCAGGAGGCAGCACTTCGTCTGAAACCTTCACACAAGAAAAAGGTCTAGGCGTCAAAAGAACATTAGCAGATAGATATGATCATAAGACCACAATAAACAGCCATATGGTAGTTCGCTCAACACAGTATGGTCAGTAGTTGAGAATATGGATGTGTTACACACAGACATCTCGAAAATAATATAATTCACCTGATCTTGGGAGATTTTATGCTCACAAATCACTTCTTAATGATAGATGTACTCAGATAAGTATGTCTGCTGCACACATGACTCGTTCCTAATGACAACAGTGACAAGAGACTAACTTTATATACATGAAAAATTGTTGGATCATAAGCTTATTTTTGAGCTGCTGTAGAAAGTCATATATGCGAGTGATAACGTTAAATTATATTTGATGTGGCGCTGAGATCAATGTGAGCTAATTAGGTGGTTATCGTCTTAGCTTAAAACATCAAAAGTCTACAAATCTTGAGTATGGAGTTATGGACACAACACACAATAACCAATCTGCAGCCGGCTGCACCATACTTAGCTTAGATCATTCAAGGATTGAAACAACAAGCTGCAAAGTTTAGTTACCAACTTCATTCCTGTAGAAAGATTTTTTTAGTTTAAGGTTTTGCTTACTTTACACATTGGAGCCACAAGGATCATCCCATCCCACTGATTTGGCTCTTTGAGATGAGTCTTCAACGCAACTGCTCCACCCATAGATTGACCAAAGATAAACCGCGGCAATCCTTTCACCTCAGGTCTACCTGTCGGTTATTAAATAGATCAGAGCAATTTCCACATACAGTTTAAGGAGTATCATTGCAAAGATTCTAGAGCTAAGTCCTTAAAAAAAACAAGAGAAAAGAAAGAACAGACCTTTAAATTTCGCATATTGTTCAATCACATTATCAACTAAATCATCAAATCTCGAGATGTATCCATGCAATCCATCGGATAGACCAAAACCAGGATGGTCCACTGCATAGACAGCATACCCAGATCCTGCAATTCTTCTTGCGATGCCTACAAACACAAATTACTCTTTAGTGATCTCTGATCTTTTATTGAAGTGGTAGACTAAGCATTCATCCTTTGTGAAAGCGTAAAGCCCCTCATACCTTCAAACAAAAAAGTGCATGTATCACCATACCCATGACAAAAGCAAACAACTCCCTTGATTTTATCTCCTTCTTTTGGCAGCCAGCTCTTAGAGAAAATCTCTTGCTCTTTGGAATTCAATTCATACCACTACAAATTTATACCCAAACCCACATTAGACCATATAACAAAGCCAATCAGTTATATATGATTGTTTCAGTTAAACGAATACTCTAAATCAAAATGATGTTTCGCAGGGAAATTGCCTGAAAACAAATATACTATAGAAATTTGCAATCAAGATAACAGTATCCAACACGACAATTCACCCATACATTCTAATTGAAAACTAGAATTCAATCATCTCGATCAATACATCCTAGCAATACTGCGACCAGCCAACTACTGAAATACTGCACCCTCCCTCAGCCACAGACATGGCTTCCTTTCCTTCACCCGTCCTTCACACTACATTTAAACACCTCAAATTACTTCAACCCTCCCTGTTACTCAGAAGCTAGCTGGCCACACTTGTAATCTATCTCAATCAAGAAAAGTTAACTCCAATGCCTCACAGGCATCCACCTATGGAGGAGGGATGAAGTGAAGAACACAAATCAATCCTTAAACTTAAAAAGAACCCGGGTCCTTCTATTGGTCTTTTATCCAAGAGATTCAACTAAATCCCCATTTAACTATATCATGACGATAGAAGTTCACCTCATCGTAGTCCATACAGCCCATACGGTAGATACTTCCTTGATCCATACACCAAACACAACTACTACATAATAGCCATCGATTTAATCACCATTGCATTGAATCGACAAGGTCCAATACAACAATAATACACCGTGAACATACATCACACCTTCATGCACCATTCAAAAACAGCATTCATGTACATTTACCTTCAGGCACCATTCGAACCTACATGATAACCGAAAACCTACGTCACTAGTGGTGTGGATGAGCATGGGCGAGATTGGCGTGCGCCCAGGACCCTACTCAAAATTCAGGGACCCCACTCAATATGTTGCAAAAAGTTGTTTGATTTTTAGAGTCAACGTATTAAATTCTACGTATTGGGGCCGGGGGCCCCATTTAGAAATTTCGACCAGGGCCCCAAATTTTTTTCACGAATTCAGGCCCCACTCAATATGTTGCAAAAAAATTGTTTGATTTTTAGAGTCAACATATTAAATCCTACGCATTGGGGCCCCATTTAGAAATTTCGCCCAGGGTCCCAATTTTTTTGAAGATTTCCCACACGGCCCTGTACATCACCATTGCAGTGAATTGATGACATTTACAAGACTCACTACAACATCGTTAATGAACAATTCACCTTCTCAAGGTCACATCTGTCTATGTTGACTAGAAGACGTATTCCTTAAATGAAAAAAAAAAAAAAAAAAAACATTTCCAAAGGACTCAAACTTTGAAATCTTCTCCATCACTCTACTTGACCAAATTCACTTCAACAAGAAAAAAAATCAGATCATTCAACATTCCAATTCCCATTGTTTACTAAAAAAAACTCCACATTACAAAATGCAATGACATAATCTAATACTCGTTGAGTTAATCTTTTAAATTGATCAGTTGGCAGTTGCACTTGCCATATTTAGAAACAAATGTACAAAAACTAAACAAAGCATATGCTTAAACAGGAGTTACCTCTTCCGTTCTGATCCCAGGTGATGCAGACTACCCATTAACCAAAAAAAGTAAAAAAAAAAAAAACAAAACAAAATTAGTAGGAAAAATTTAAATAAAAAAAAACACACAAAAACAAAAATGTGCATTATTAAAATGAAGAGAGAGAGGGGGAGAGAGTAGAACCTTGAACAAGATATGATCAAGCTTCTGATGAAAGTCAAAGAAAGCAGATCGGACTTGTCTGCGGGCAGGTGCATGGTCCAAGTTTACAGACGCAATCTGCTGATACAACTCATCACTCAAATCTTCAAGACCTTTTTTCCGAGCCGTTGATTTCAGGCATTTGATCATCAGTTGGCATCTTTGTGCTGGGTTTCTGATGGTGGGTTTACAGTTGATGCGGGGGAATAGTGAAGTAGAAGATACACTGGAGGACAGAGAAAGCTCCATGTATAATGATTATTAGGAAAATTAAAGGAAGAGTGATCGAGAAAGTTGCAAGCTTTAATGGGGTTTGGAATGAAGTGAGACTTTGTGAGTTGGTGGTAATTAATGGTGTGTTCGATTTCTTTCCAAGATTTTGTGATGAGTGTGCCAGATTTTGTAGCGTGTGATTAACGTGTAGAGTCTATCTGGATTTTGGCACGAGGGAAATGGGTCTATATAGAAAGTTAGAAACCCAAGAGACTTGTGTCAATATGTGACGTATTTAGAATGTCAATTGAAATTGATCATGGGTCGGGCTGAACGGTAAGCCTAGGCCTATTCCAGGCCAAAGCAGGCTTTTGGGCTCGTTTCTGTTTTTATTTTTTTGGAAGAGTTGTGTTAGTAGCAAATTGTTATCGGTGACTGTCCCATTTTTCTATCTCACTCCATGTACCCCTCTAATCACGTACCTTTCTGATTATTTGTTACGGCATTTGTTCGTAGTTTGCACGACTTGTTCCACCGTTTGACGTAAGAATGTTTGAAAGGAGATGCACTCCGTAACATAGGCATAGATGTTCGGGAGTGCCTGTAAATATGTCAAAGTCTTATTCGCAAAATAGATAAGAACTTCTATGAGTAAGCAAAGCGCAATTCATACCCGAATAGTCAACAATGATAAAGTTTTAAATTGTGGGCGTTCCATTCCCAGTAAGGGTGGCTAACCGATAAGCCCCGTTACTGGAGATTGAATCAACCAAGTAGGGACCTTCCCATGTCGGGGCTAACTTTCCTGCATTCTTCTCCCGCCTGAACTTTTGGGAGGACCTAATCCCCAACCTGGAAAGAACGGATCCGAACATTCTTATTGTAATAATTTCGAGCCATCGCCTATTGATAAGCTGCTAACCCGATCTTTGCTGAATCCCGAAGTTCATCTACTGCGTCCAAATCATGGTAAAGCTCCGAATGGTCTGTATCTAATGGTGTGAGACCATACCGATACGTAGGAACCGCCACTTCTGCGGTTAACACCGCCTCACACCCATATACAAGAGAAAACAGGGAATGTCCGGTTGTAGTTTTGGGTGTTGTTCTATCTGCCCAAAGTACAAATAGAAGTAATTCGGACCACTTCCCTTTCTTAGCCTCTAACTTCATCTTTAGATTAGCAATGATAATCTTGTTGCTAGACTCCGTTTGTCCATTAGCTTGTGGATAACGAGGTGTGGAATAATGTAGGTTAATGTTCCATTCTTTACAAAATTTCTCGAACTTCCCACCAATAAACTGAGGCCCGTTGTCAAGAACTACCTGAGAGGGAATTCCATACCGACAAATAATATTCCTTTTAACAAAAGATATAACCTGTGTTTCCTTAATGGTGACATATGGTTCCTCTATCCATTTTGAAAAATAATCTGTCATTGCAAGTAGATACTCATGTCCGCCGGATGCTGTCGAGAGCGTCCCTACTATATCCATCCCCCACCTCATGAAGGGCCATGGAGTGGAAGTCACGTGGAGTGGCTACGCTGGTTGATGTAGGATTGGCGCATGACGTTGGCAATTGTCACCCTTTCGAGCGAACTTCATCGGGTCCCTGCGTATTGTAGGCCAATAATACCCCATCCTCATCAGAGCCTTATTGGAGAGACTTCTTCCACCCAATGGTTGCCACAATCACCGGAATGTAACTCCGCCACGACTTTATCAGCGTCGGTTTGCTCTAAACAACGCAATAGGGGTCCTGCCAGAGATCGTTGGAACAAGACACCATCAATGAGAGCAAAACGGGAAGCCTTCATCCGAAAGGCCCTTGAATCGGTCTTCCCTTTCGTAAGACATCATCACGGATATAACGGATGTAAGGGGTCGCCCATCAGTCAGTAGTTGCAACCAGGGTGACCTCTGACAAAGTGTGCCCTTCTTTCTGGATGGACGGATGTAAGAGATGTACCAGAGGGACATACCCGATGGTGGTATCGTCAAAGCTGGACCCTAAGGCGGCTAGAGCATCAGCCTGGTCCTGAGAAACTTGTCGAAACTGGAACTCATCGAACTATAACGCAAGAGCCTTTGCCGTCTCTAGGTACGACTGCATCTTGGAATCCTTTGTTGCATAGGAACCATTAATCTGATTGACAATAAGTAATGAATCACGCACTACTTACCAATATCCATTTTATTTTCAAGTATAAGGCCGCTTGTAACCCAAAGATCAAGGCTTCGTATTCAGCCTCATTGTTGGTAGTACGAAACTCACACATGACAACCCGAGGTATCATGTCCCCCTGTGGCTAGGGATGAGCAAAAAAAGCAGGTACTCGGACCCGCTAAGGACCTGTTACCCGTCAGGTACCCGTTGAAACAACAGGTCTTGCGGGTACCCGTAACTGTTTATGACTATAAAACAATTCAAAAAAAATTTAACCAAATAAAATCCTATCTACCTTCTAACCCCAGTCGACAAACACCCCCCCCACCTTTCTCACTCTTCTCTGCTTCTCTCGGTCGAAAAAACACACACCCCCTCTTCTGACTCTTCTCTGCTTCTCTCACTCCCCCCCAACCTTTCTCACTCTTCTCTGCTTTTCTCAGCCGACAAAGACACCCCCCCTCTTCTCACTCTTCTCTGCTTCTCTCACTTCTCTTTTCACTCTTCTCTGATTCTCACTCTTCTCTTGATCTTCTCTTTCTCACTTAGCACTTCTCTGCAACAACCCTTCCTCCACTTCTTCTCTGATTTTCTGATTTTCTCACTCTTCTTTGCACTTCTCTGATTCTCACCAACACTCCAACATCCTGCGTCCCTTTTCAATTTCAACTAATCGGGTATTCAAGTAAGTCGTCTCCACTCTCCTGCGTCCCTTTTCAATTCAGTTCTTGTGTTTAAATTTTTGTTTTTACTTTTTGATATGGGTTTAATTTGAATTAATATTTTCTGATCGTATTATCTGAGCTTATTTTCATTGATGATTTTGGTTTTGTTCATATAATTTTGGGGCTCATTTTAATTGATGATTTTGGGTTTCATTTTTTATTTATTAATTGATTGATATTTTGTATTTGATAGTAAAATGGAGTCGATTGATTTGGAAGGGATGAGTGAGGTGAATATGCAATCAACAAAGAAAGTAGGGAGCAAGAGAGGCCGAAAATCACTTTATTGGGAGCATTTTGCGGATATCTTGGATGATAAGAAGAATATTTGTGTATGGATTGCAATTGTACATTGTTGGTTTGTAATTTCTGTAAAATTATCTTACTCTTTAGCCATTATTTGAGATATTTCAAGGTTAATCGCATTTGAACTTAAAAATTCCGAGTTTCGGATTGTATAAAAACAGGTTTTAAATGAGCATCAACATTTTATTGAACGGGTACCCGGACCCTCTTAGGACCCGACGGGTCCGGGTACGGGTCTTGATTTCTAGGACCCGTTGGCAACGGGTCCGGCTACGGGTCTGGACTTCTAGGACCCGTTGTTGACGGGTCCGGGTCCATAACTTACCGGCGGGTACCCGCTCATGCTCACCCCTACCTGTGGCGACTTCTGGGCTGAAGTCCGCCACAAAGTCGACCAAAGGTTGTGAGCTAAGTGAGGTCTGGGGCTCGTACCGTATGTCATAGGCACTATGCTGGACCATTTAGCCATTCTCCCCGAAAGTTCAGCCTTTCTCATAACAATCTTGATAGGGAAGTTCGTTTTCACTATAATGGCGTGTCCTTGGAAATAGGGTCGTAGTTTTATTGAAAACATAATTAATGCTATAACACCAACTTTTCAAGGGAAATACCTGGATTCCGCCGGAAGTAGTGCTCCTAAATCCCTGACGTGATCTTTTGCCCGTTTGGACTTTACCACCATGTCGCTGATGTATACCTCCATTGTAGGTCCCGAACTGTTCTTTAAACATGAAGTTTACTAGCCGTTGGTAAGTAGCTCCATCGTTTTTTAATTCATATGGCATGGATGTATAGCAATATATCCCTCGTTTTGTTATGAATGCAGTCTTCTCTTGATCCCCCGGATCCATTTTGATTTCATGAAAACCACTTGAAGCATCCATGAAGGTAAGCATTTCTTGTCCGGATGTTGCATCCACCATTGCATCTATGTGTGACAGTGGGAACAGATCTTTGGGGCATGCATTGTTAAAGTTTGTATATTCAACACACACTCTCCACTTCCCATTATTTTTCTGTACGACCACCTGTAGACACCTACATTTGTCCCTACCCAAATGCTCCGATGATAAAAGGACATTTTACATAGAACTGCGTCTACTTGCTCTACTATGTGAACCACTGCTGTCGTGAATCCGTTACTAAATGCGTCTTCACCCAAAACAAAGCCAAAAAACAACCATTTTCCTCCCCTTGTACACCTGACCTAACTCAGGAATGACTTGCGTGCCTAAACCGGCAAAAATCATCAAAAAAACATGTTTTTATACGTCATTTGCCCACCCAAATTCACATGTGAAATATTCATGTCATAAGAACACCAGAAATACAATTTTGTATGCTGCGTCACGGGGTGCAGGCGCGCCTCTACGCGCGCACACATGCCTTGCGCACCACCAGCCACGCCTGATGCACCGCCAACTGCACCAGACGCGGCCTCACCTGAGTCTGACGCACCACCCCGCGCGCCTTGCGCACGCAACCCTAGTGGCCGAAACCCTAGGTCGTCTCCACCACTATAAATACCCCCATTTCCACACTCTTACACACACCTTCACACATCATTTTCACCCTGAATCTCTGCCTCTCTCTCTCTCTCTCCATTCTCCACCACAAAACCCTAGCAACTCTACTCCAAAAACCCTAGCACAACCCCAAAACCCTTAAACTTTAGAGCACCCCCAAATACAACACACAATACAAACAAAGCCCCTCACAAATACCTACGTTCGAAGAGCAACGCATCGCTCTAAGAACAAATCTAGCCTCCCACGACGCATACTAAGGATCATTGCATCGATCTTGAAGCATAGTAGAGCAAGTAGTGGTATCACGAACACACGTGAGTCCTGAGGGCAACCCCTCTTTTCTCAACTTGTCTTTTTAAATTTTCTGATCTTCTACCCCTTTTTTACGTGCGCATTTTATTGCTTTCGACATAAATTTATTTTGCCTAACCAAGATTTAGATCTAAAACGAATTACATGAATCACGCCTAACACACATAGTGTAAAGCGCTTGGACAAATTGGTAGCTAGGGACCGTTAAACAATCTTAACTACGTTGCGACCCAAGATCTAGTTTATGTGCTAAATAACCGACTTAGCTAATTTACTAGGTTGTATATAATTTGTAAATGACTGTAAATTTGCATGGCTAACTTCTCAATGACTTGTAAACGATAATTCAACTAGTAGAGGCCGTTATACGTGGGCGGGGTTGGGTGTCTTCTGGCTTCCCAACACGTACCGTCACCCCCGAACCTAGTCTTGCGGTCAGTAGACTGCTTATTGGCGTAGGGTACAATGCGCATTTTGTTCCTTACGTCCCTCGGTTTTGTCCCTTTCGGTAAACGACTCGCGAAAGTGTTTTGTACTTGGCATGACTCGCTTCCTCAAATGATTATGCTCAATGGATACATACTCACTTAGCGTTTACGTAGTTTCTCGGTAACAAGGAACAAGATCGCGTTGCACGGTTTCTAAACACCCCACAATTGTTTGGTGGCGACTCTTATCCTAGTGCAATCATCGCATTCGCGCGTCCGTTGCTATAGAGATCATCCGTGGAATCTACACCACCATGTTTGCTAGCCAGGTAAGGTATGTAATAACCCATATTTTTGTGATTTTTTTTTTTAGAATTTAAATATTATTTTGAGTATAATTAAAACTTATTTTATAAAAGGAAGGCTTTCACAAATCACCATTACAAGAATTTAATTAAATTTCTTTTCAGATTTTGGTTATATAAACTAAATTAATTGGGATTAATTAATTTCATAAAATTATTATTTCAAAAGAAATTTTAACTAATTTTTTTTTTAGGTTTTCAAAAATCAATTGAATTGGGATTCAAATGAATTGACTCACACCTTTCCTAAAAGTTGAATACCATTTCCTAAAAATCTAATTACTCTTACCCAAACAATACCATTAAAACTTATACACCCCCTTACTCCCAACTACTCAGTATAATTGCCTTTTCACTTCCCAAATCCATTCTACGTAAGACACAACAAAAACAAAAACAAAAACAAAACACACAAAAAAAGAGAGAAAGAGAGGAAGCAGACACGTCGGCCTCCCCTCCAACCCAAACTCCGGCCAATCTCCGGCGACTCCTCAGCCACGCCGACACCACCTCCCTGCCATCAACGAACCGTTCCCGGCCGCTTTTCCGCCCCCCGAAGACCCTCTGTTCTCCCCTGTTTTTTCGGCCGTTTTCTGCTCGATTGCTTTTAGATGGAGTTTTGTATAAAAAAGTCCCTAAATCCGAAAATGGAAAAATGTTTATGTTTTGATGAATTTCTTTGTAGTATGGGTTGTATGATGAATATAAGTTGTTGTTTGAAATGTATATAAGTTGGGTATTGCATTTGGGATTGATTGAGTGATTTTGTGAAAAATTAAGTGATGAAATTAGTGTGATGTGTTTATGGATAACATAGTAGTGTTGGTTGATATTCGTGTTGCTTTTGTTGATGATTTTGGGTGATTATTGGACCGAATTAGTTCTTGGACTGATTTGTTATTGAATTATTAAGGTTTAAACTTAGTTTTAAGACATAGATGGTGATTTTTAAATTGGTTTGTATGTATGAGAATTGTTGGTTAAATTGGGAATGTTTAGGAGTAATAAAAGGGTTGATTAAAAGTGGAATTTAAGGTGTATTAAGGTCTGGTCATGCTATCAAATGGTGATTATGAAGTGATCAATGTGAGACTATAGTGTATATATGTTTCTATTAGTGTATAGTGGAAGTTGGGTGAATTTGGTATCATTTAAAGGTCGTTTGGTTATGTTTTGAGCCATGTGTATAAGTTGTTGATCGATTAATGTTATGCATACTAAAATGAAAAGTATGGGAGTTAAAGGGTTCTTAAAG
Organism: Spergularia bocconei; assembly: GCA_963457585.1. NCBI lineage: Eukaryota > Viridiplantae > Streptophyta > Magnoliopsida > Caryophyllales > Caryophyllaceae > Spergularia > Spergularia bocconei. The sequence goes on along the minus strand of OY734945.1, from coordinate 22,110,568 downwards.
GATAGTTGAGATGTATGGATGTTTGTTGGTTAGATTGCGAAGTTATAGCGTTCTTCCAATGTATGTGTCATAGTGGATGTCATGCATATCATAAGCATAATCATAAACACACTTTAGGAGCATAACTAATTGAAATACATATCATATATTCATGTAGAGTCCGAGTTCATAGACGAGCAGTTTTAAGACTTGTTGAGCTATCGTGAGACTATTTTGCTGATCAAGGTAAGAAGATTTCTTATGTCCTTAAAAAGTAACTATTTTACAATGTGTTAATGTAAAGCGATTTATGATTGTTTGGCAATGAAAGTGTTTTAAGGAATGTTTACTAAGAAAAGAACTTTAGAGCCAAAGGTTTATCGATGAATTTAATTATAGCTTCTGTTTGTATCTTAGCCAAACTATTTGAGAAATGGTTGAGATGGTTATATACGAGTTTTACTTTATAATTGGCGTTAACTCTATTGAGGGAGTTAACATGAGTACAGGGTGACCATAATGGTCTATTTGATTATTTGTGCACAATGTATATATAGATGGGGTGGATTGATCCTCCACCCTAAACCTTTATCTCCTCCCCTTGGGAATAGGTTCTGAGGGGGATGCATGCATTCGGGAATACTGGTTTGAGGACACGGCCCTGTATGAAGGAAAACAGTTTGAACAATAAGTAAAGAAGTGTTGAATTTCTAATTTGGAATGTTTGCTTTCTTTTCTTGTGTTTGTTTTGATGACCTGTTATTTGGATTAGTGCGCTTATTACTTTAAAAGATTGAGAAAATAATTATATTTCAAATTTTACAATCATTTGTTTCCGTTAAGAAATTTCAAAGATTAAAGTTTCAATGTCTTATATAATTGAGTAAAACTTTCTATCAATGTTTTCTAGATAGGAGACTTCTTACTCAACCCTTTTGGTTGACGTTTTCTACTTTTTAGTCTTGCAGGTTTGAGTTAGGAGTACAGCTGAAGAGTCGAGAGTAGTTTTTATTCGCTTCCGCATTTGTAATTTTATTGTATAAGAGATGTTTTGTGCAGCTGCATCTCCGGCTTTGTATATTAGCTTGTAATATCTCCGAATTTTGGCACAGTTTTGTATTATAAATCGAGTTTTAAATTAGCCGAAATTTGGGGTGTTACAGGGTACATCACTTCCCTTATCATTCCCATCTCAAGCAACCTATCCACCTCTTCGTTCACAATCTTGATCCGCTCAGGGGCGAACTTCCTCCGCTTTTGCTGGATGGGTTTAAACAACATGTACGTGTATTTTAAGTTTGTGAGTTATCACCTCAACTGTTATAATCGTCATTTCCGGTGACTCCACGCAAAGCAATGCTCCTTCTCGCGCAGGAATCTTTCTATCCAAGAAGTATATGTTCCGGCACATAAGTACCTAGTATAAGTTTTCTGTCCGGAGTTTGCTTGTTGATTGGGATCTCAATGGTGTTTTGTTCCTCCGCCTCTACAATGCTGATGTGTCTCGGTAATTGCTATTAGGTCCCACACCTTGTCGATTTCAGGGAAATAGCATAACATTCTCGGGACAACGTTTGGTCCTCGTGAACAACCATGACACCCCATGGAGAGGGGATCTTGATGCACTGTTGATAGGTCGACGGAACTGCTTTGACATTATGTATCCAACCTGTGTAGGTAGGCTAATCTCACCTAGTGCAGTTCTGGTTTCTCCGCTAAAATCGACTAACGTCGTGAAGCTTCAAATAATTTTTGTCTCATCGATCCCCATATCCTTCAGAGCCTCTATCATGATGAGATTCACAGCGGAACTGTTGTCCACCAAGGCTCTCTTCACCAAACAACATCTGAGATAAATGGAAATCACGAGGCTGTCACGATTATGTTGGCGGAATCCGAATACATTAGTCTCGTCAAAATTGATCACTGGAAGTGGTGCAGACGAGCTTGAATTTGTTTCCGGAAGAGGTTATACGGCTCGTTCCCTCGTGATGCGTTTGGCGGTTGAATAGGTCATACCACACAAGTCAGTTCCACCAGATATAAAGTTAATTACCTTTGGGTTCTGGGGAGGAGGAGATGGAGGTCGAGTCTCCCTGTCCCAAAAACCGGATTGCTTTACACCACGAGAAGGGAGTAGGTCTTGTAAATGTCCCTCGCTCAAAAGTCTGGCCACCTCTCGGCGGAATGCCACACATTTCTCTATTGTATGACCAACATCTGCGTGGAATTGGCACCATTAGGAGGTATCTTTCCGCTTCTTACTAGACTTATCTTGGGGCCAGTTGTAACACCCCGTATATTTTGAAAATTTATTTAAGTCGGGTGTTACTAATTATATTTATTTTGGGTTAATTTTCATAAATTACTAATATGATTTTCATTTTTTTAAAGGATATTTTATTATGATTTATGTATACAAATTAAACTAATTAATCCAAATTCCATTTTATATTATAATTCCCTAAAGACCAAATTACGTTTTTGCCCTTAGTGTTACTAAACTAAGTATTATTAAAAACCCTTAACCTTCTTTGTACGTACGTATCATCATCATCATTCATCATTCATCGTCTTTCACCAACGATCGCCGTCAACATTCGATTGCTCGCCGACTCCAATTTCCAGCCCGGTTTTTGACGAAACTAGTACCGTTGTTCCTCTTTTTCTCTCCTCTACACAGCGGTATGAAATTCACAAAGTTTTATTAAAGTTGTTCCGACATCGTCGTTTTATATCTTCTCGATTAGCCTTGGTTTATGATGATTTGATTGGTTTTAATTCCCGTATTATTGTTCCGTATGGTTTTTAGAAGTTTATAATTTGTGTTTGTGAATAAATTGAGTTGGGTATGTTACCGAGGGCTGTTTCGTAGTATTTTCGTCCCTGCTATTTGTGTTGTCTCGATGTTGGTTGTGTTGTCGCTAATTGTTGTGGTTGATTGTCGTGGCTGGACTATATGGGTGGCTGCCGATGTTGGTTGTTGGGTTGCCATGGTGGATGGTGGAGCCGAAGGCTCTATTTTGGGCGTTGTTTGGTTTGTGAATGCCGTGTTGTTGTTGTTACTAAGGCCCTGTGCGATTGGACTGCATTTTTCTGATTTGATTTGATTTGATTTGAATAAACTTGATTTGATTTGATCTGAACTGAATAAATTGATAAATTAACTGCAATTAGACGAATTAATAACTAGAACTAGACTAGATTCATTGATTATTATTTGGATAATTCTGATCTGATTTGATTTGATTTGAATAAAACTGATCTGAATTGATTTCATTTGAATAAATCTGATCTGATTTGAAAACACTGTTGAATAAGTTGAATCACACAGGGCCTAAGCTAGTGTCGTGTAAGTTGATTTTGGATGTTGGCATTCTGATGATAGCATTCTAGTGGCATTTGTTGCCATGGTTTTGGTGGAGTATATATTTAATTAGGGTTGTACGTACAACGTGAGGATTTTAATTAAACATTAATTGATTTAAGGCTGATCATATTACTTAGGGTCATGTCTATTAGGTTTGTTATTAACTTTGGCTATCATTTAATGTAAATAGCTTGCGGGTTTAAAGAGGATCGATTTGACGACTTTGAAAGGATTAATTAAGGGGAAGTTTACCGCTACCGGTAAGAACGCCAACCCTTGAGCTTGAGCATGTTTTATCGTCTTCTAATGTGATCAATTCTTGTCTCATTTATATTGACTTCTATACTATTTCTGATTGATCACAATATCTCTTGTTTGCTTAGGAATTGGTTATACATCAAATAAAATATCTAATCATGGTTTGAATATGGGTTGTGGTTAATGGGATTTCTTCTATACACTCTAGAGTAACGTGTTAACTCCTCCGGGGGTGCTCGTTTACAAATGATTTATTATACCTCTGATCAAGGTAACTCTTAACTGGAGTAGCTACCAGTTACCTAATAGAACCTCCTCCTTGACCGGTTACATCCTACTGGCCCTCATGTGAGGGGTGTGCACACTCGGATTCTCTTAGGGTGGTTTGGTTGGCCTCTAGAGTTGTTCCTGGTTCGGGGTAGGACCCTTACCAAAGATGGGTTACTGATGCGGAGTGCCCATTCATGTATACTTGATTCTTCTCTCTGAAATTCGTAATATTATTCTTGGTTCATATCTCTCTCTAACCATCTTGGTTAATCATTTGATTGTAAGCGTTGCTTGTTCAGCTACGCACCTCAAAGGTGCGTATTTTATTTTTCCCTTGTTTTGCTTTGAGTTCTTACTCAGCCAGTTTGCTGACGTTCTTTTTTTTGGGTTTGTCCCTACCTTATTCTAGGGCCTGTGTCATTTTCGATGGCGCAGTTGACAGGTGTGTTTGATGGTGATAAGTTGAGCTTCCGGACGTTTGCATTCATGGGGCTTTTATTTAGACAATCGTTGAACATTTATTTCGTAAATTGGATTTTTGATTTGGAATTTGTAAACTTTGATTAAGTCTTCCACTGTCGTACTTCTTTATTATTTATATTTTGGATTTATTGTTTTGGTTTTGCATTGAAATTAACTCGGATAGTTAATTGTGGCATAACAATCCTAGGTTTTCATTTATTTAATTTGGTCGAAAATTTAGGGTTGTTACACCAGTTCACATGTACCTCTAACCTATCCATCTTCTTGATTAAACCTGCAATGTCAACAACGAAGTTATACTGATAAATAGGTGGAGGGATGTTCGAATCATCCTTCTAATCACGCCTATCAAAAACCGAGTTAACATTGTAGGGTTTGGAGCCTGAAGCTTCTGCCTGGCCTTTCGAATATGGAACCACCCTATTACTGTATTTCGTTGAAGTGTTAGCTCTTTCGATTTGTTGAAGTGTATGCGGAAGTTTCGGATCTGCTACTGATGTCTTCTGCCAGTTGAATCTGGGTTAGGGTTTTAGCCTGCACACCTTCGAATGTACTACAGGGATATTTAGTTAATTCATTATATGGTTCTGAATCCTTTACCAAACCTTGGCGGAACGCCTCAATAGAAGTCAGAATATGACAAGAGGGAATCAAGACCTTCTCCATGTTAAAGCGATGAAGGAACGCCCGGAGGAACTCATCCTGACGATGTACCACCCTATAAAGATCACTGGTCTGTTTCCAAGATTCGACTGCTCGCGAATTAAAATTGTTTGTTAGCTCAGCAAAAGAAGACACTCTTGTTCGGAAGATTAATAAACCATTGAAGGGCAGGTCCCCGCAATGTACTTCTAAAACCCTTACACCTGCCTCCTTCACGGAGCTGGGGTTGAATAGGCAACACAAACATCATCTGCTTGTATTGGACAGTGTGTTCTACCGGATCGGTGGTTCCGTTTAGGGATCTCCAAGAGATCGATTTCATCAGAGAATGGAGAATCAGCATAACTGGTGGAAGTCGCTTCATTGATCGGGGTAGGAACTCCCGGGATCTTTGTGATCCGCTCATTCAATTTTTGCATCTACTGCATAAGGAAATGGAACATTGTATCCGTATTCATATCCGGGTAGGTCACATTACCTCTGAAAGCCGAAACCGGCGTCTGTAGCGGAGGGACGTTCGCGATCTGGAAGGTATTGTAGGGAAATGCACCGTATCCATGGGTGAATGGCAGAGCTAGTGTCCCCTGACTCCGAATCGGGACTAACGGTGTGGATAACGGTTGCGAACGGAGGTTGACAAGGTCGATCTATATCGTTGACCCGGGCTGCATGATTGGGGGAGGTGGCGGAAGGGTGACTCCTCCTCCAGGGGCTGTTACTGGCGGGGACAGGAATCCTTCGTCCTCGCTAGTTTGGATCCGGTTTACTCCGCTCGAGCGGGACATCCTCGATGGTGATCATGCTTGGAACTGCAGTGAGGTCACACCTTGTGGATGTCTTGGAAGTAGAGGCTCCCACCCTCAATGCCTCTAACTCTGCTCGAAGTGTGACTACTTCTCTAGCTAGGTGCATGTTTTGTTCCTCCAGCTGCCCTGCTCAAGTTGTTGATTGAGCGATAGCGGTTCTCAAACCGTTAACGAATGCCGGGTTGGGCGCCTCGAATCCTGGTGGAGGTGTTGACGGTGCAGTTTCGGAGTTGATCGCGACAGTTGGAACATCCACCGGAGTTGAGCTGACTGGAACTAGAATGGTCGGCATGGGCTCTGAAGCGTTGGACATAATTGAATGTGATTCCTCGGCCATTGAGCTATGAATTAAGTAATTTGATTCTTAAAAAGCAAGTAACCCCACGGTGGGCGCCAAATTGTTTTGGTAGAAAATTGCAGGTCTACTTGCAATTGAACCTGAATTGCTTAGAATGGAGTTAGCGCGATTGAAATGTAAATAGAAGCAAAAAGACAGTAAAAGACACCAAGAATGTTTAGGTAGAAAACCCTATGAATCAGGGAAAAACCATCGGGGCGTTGTGCCTCCTCTAGTTTGCTTGACTAGATTTTGTAATTGGACGTAAGAGTACAACTTTTATCTTAATAGGAATTGTGTATATCCTTCCTACAAGCTCCGCCCTTTATATATAGCGGGACACAGCGTTTTGTAATGGCTTCGACATCAACAGCTCTCCTTGATCTTTTCCCTTTGTTCTCGCTCCTATCGTTCTCCTTCCTTAATTGCCATCAGCTAGAATATCACCCCTTCTTTCTCTGTCTTGATCACGCAATCAATCCCCCCCTTATTGCAATATCCCTCTACTCTATTCGGGTCTCATCGTATTCTTGCTCCCCCAGGTCCATATGTCTTCTCCCAGCTTAGGCCAAATTCAGGAACTCTTGTAACACAGAATTTCACCCCCAACAATTGTCATTCAAATAGCATCCGCTAAGTAGGATTACTAGATGAGTTTAGTTTGGAAGGTCAAATGTTCAATCTTTAGGTGCCATTTGGTACCAACGAGCGAAAGTGAAAGGGCTTGAGAAAGGGAAAAGGAGGGAAAGGGCTTGAGAAAGGGAAAAGGAGGGAAAGGAAACAAAACCCTTCAATTCATTAATCTGTTTGGTTGATAAAAAGGGAATCAGATTTTTCTCTCGTAGTCATCACCACCATGTCCTCTCTTTCTCTCTCTTACCACATCATTTTTGCCCCTCATAGCCACCCTTGTCCGCTCTTTTTCTCTCCTCATATCTTCATTTTTATCACCGCTAGAATATACACGTCATCCTATTTCGTCCACAATCGATATTTTTTCGTGCTCAACTTTGACATTTTCGACCATTTGGTTGTCGACTTTGACCACCAAACTCGCAGATCTAGAGTTTCAGTGGCCAAGATCGGTCACTAAACAGTCAAAATTTGTTTTAAGTGGGTCAGGAACATCGAGATATGTATATCTCATTAATCCCCAATAACCTCATTTTGAAATCCCACCCTTTCCCAAACATTATGGGGTCTATATTTGATATCCAAATTCTCAAATGATAGAATTCAAATGATTACAAATTTTCAAATTCTTGTCTCCAAACGCTAACTAAGATGCAAATAAGGAGATACAAGAGAAAATAATTGCAAGACACAAGGATAATTTCATATTATTGAACATGATGTTTTTAAAGTGATCCAATGACACAAAATTATAAGAAAGAAGATATTAAGAAATTATAAAGTTTAAAAACGGGATAATGGATTGACAAATACATAAGTTTCGATAATCAATGACGAGATATTTATCATAGTGAACCACCGGCATTTGTGCAATGTGAACCACCGGCGCCAAGAATACCACAATATATTGTGTAATATAAATTTTAAATGAAATCACAAAGTATCTAGGTGTCATTGAATAGTCTTTTCTAACTAATAGTTTGCACATTTTGGTAATTTTGCAATATTATTATTCTACTGATAAATAACAATCTCAATTTATCTTCAAACATAATATATACTAGTATGCTGATAGATTTATTTTAAAAAAAAAAACAAAAAAAAATTAAAAAAGAGCACAAAGAATTATTATTTTGAGATGAAACTTTGTGTTAGGTTTGGCTTCACTTGGTTGAGAAGTACTTCACAGGCTTATCAAGTGCATGGTGGACACTAAGGAAAAGTAAAAGCAATTAAAAGACATCCCTCAAGCATCTAAATGTGCTCCATTATCTTTCTTTTAGTTTTTTCTAAAGATTGTGTTCAAAATCCTATTTAATAAAGATGTGAATTTCATAGACTTTAAAAGTGAAAAGAATATACTACATTTATGAGATAGCTTTTAATATTTTTTTTTTTTGAGTATGTGCAAAAGTAAAAACGGAATACGACTTACTTAATATGCAATTATATATAGGCATAAATTCCAAACAACTTGAACAAACATGCATAAAAGGATTCTCTAGTCACCTCAAACTTGAAACCTTGGGAAATACATTACATTAGCTTACAAAATGAAAATAGGTAGACACTTAATATTAGAATCTCTGGTATTAACTTGCAAATAGAAATTAGTTATTCTAAGTACTTTAATTAGAAAAAAAAATACATAACAATTTGATTAATAGAGTCTCTGATGAAGTTGATTCAATGTGTTCAGTGGTGTAAAATGTGGATTTCAAAACCTTCCAAGTGTAATAATGATAAGAATGGGAATTATATATTTGGGGGTAGTTACAATTGAGAGTGTGCATTGTGCAGTAAGACCACAAAATGGATTGGAACCGAATAGCTAGATTTTGAAATCCGATCTCTATGCATAATTTTTTGGTTCGTGGGGGTTTCCGTCCAATCCTTTAATTTTTATAATATGTGCACTTGAATTTATGGGCCATTTTTCACCAAAATTCGTCGTGGTCCAATTTCAATTAATGCACACTACCTTTAGTTAAATGATAAAAAAATATCAATCAACCTTTTCGTTAGCATCATTCAATTTAGTACAAATTCGAGTCCACTAAGTCAAAGAGGAAATTATCGAATTAGGAAAACAAAGAAAATAAAAACATATGAGACGTCTTGTAGATGCTTAGGAACTTATCCTTTAGATTCCTAATTGGGGGAAATATGAGATGCCCTCCTCCAATAAAGATGATTTTTTAGATACTTGAAATTTCAACAAAGGCACGTGTCAGTTGTATGGATTTTTTTTTACAGAAGCTCACTTTTATAGATAGAAGGACAAAAGGGGAAATTATGTATTACTATGGCTTTTTCTGTTGTACGGCAACGGTAGTAATAAAGAAGGAAAGATCTTAGATTTGTCCGACTATACCCACCAAAAAGGGCCACAATTGGAACTATTGAGATCACATCACATTTTGGGTCACTACTCTCATTATATCCTATGGTGTGACCTATATATGTGAATGAATATCTTTGTACCAAAAATTTAATAGAGGGACCATATATATTGCGAAGTATATGTTGAAAGAATTTTTGTTCTGTACCAATTGGTTTGCACTTACATGATTGGACCATGGCCCATTAACTTAAGCTCGTCTTTGCCCTCGTCTCGTCGAAGGAAAAGGTACTTCATAGTTTAGATGCATTTTTTTTAAAAGCTTCTATATATACACACTGTCTATATTTATCGCAGAATCAACTTTTATATAAAGTTGTTAACAAATAATCAAGGTGAATTTGAATTGGTTACTTTAAAATAAACTGTCACTTCAATATCATGTCACTAGTTCAGAATCTATTTATACAAGTTGAATTGTTCTACAAAATGTATACCATGTTGGTTCTCTAATGAATTTGTAACTTATGAGACTATTGTTGCGATGAAAATATATGATATAAATAAACAAAATGCATGATCAAGAAATTTTTGGTACTTATGTGAGTATCCGAGTACCATATGGATAATTTTCAAACCATTGAGTCAACTTTATTCATCATATGTAAGTGGAAATTAATAAGTTCAGTTTTGGGTCTTGACATGACTGTTTGTCAATAATATACGACGTGTCTTTCTTTTGAAAATCTGTACATGGATGAGTTGTCACCTATAACATTTATTCTACTAAGGCAGCTAAGCAGTATATGTCTTTATTTCACGCCAAACCTTCTCGTAACAAGGAAAGTTTATTGCGATTGAGTTAACCGGATATGTCATAGATATCTACTACATACAAACTTATTAATGATAGTTACAGAAAAAGTAATCAATGTTTCTTTCCCTATATTAAGGAGAACTACGTAAGCGTTTGGCGTGATATGTTCGAGTCTTTCATGTTTGTACATATATACTCAAGTTTAATTTTATCATCTGAACTTAGCTTGTTCCCTCTTATACACTAGTGCATTTAAGAAAATTATCCCTTATTTTTTTTTTTTAAATGAAAGGAATTATCAAATAGTACCAGTTACATTGTTATAATAGAAACAATTCTTGATGGGGGTAGTACTGTAGTAGAGTCTCTAGTAAGTCCAATAGATAAAACACAAACACACCTCATATACATTAATTAGTACATTACACCACATTATTGGGACTTCATTATTTTCGGAACAAACCAAAAACGGATAACAGGGAAAAATACAAAATAATAATGTGGTCATCACTCATAACTCATTAATGTATGTGGTTGGTGAAAAATGATTTATCATTCGATCATGACATATATACATACAAAAAAAAAAAAAAAAAACTAGTACTACCATTCCATACCAAAACTCATAATAATAATAATAATATTACTACAAAATGTAAAGACTACTAAACTTGGTTTAATTTTGTGATTTTTTTTTTCTCCTCCATATGACCATACTTAATACTTTCATCCTAACTTCTACATAAAAATGACCCAAATTCAAAATTTTCAAAATTTTGGCGAAATTTAATTTAATCCTCGAAACAATTTTTTTTTTACCCCACCATTATATTTACCCTAAAATTATCATGTCATGAAAAAAAAAAAAAAAAGGTACCCAAGTTAGAGGGGGAGTTGAGATAGATGAGAAAAAATTGAAGAGGAAGCTAAGGAGCTGCAAAAAGCCTGTAAACCTACTCTTCCTCCAAGAAATGCCTCACAATTTTCATGCTTGGTTTTACTACTTGTCTTTCCCATACATCTGACCAACAATTACTCTTTACTCCTCCTTCCAACACCTCTCTAAACGCATCTGTACCGTCCACTCTTTTCAAATCCCACCCCGCCCCTCTCAACCGTTGGATCTTCTCCATCTGTGTCTTCGCTAGTCGACACGTGTTCTCCTTTATCGCCCTCACTGCTTCCTCCCGCACCGTATCACTCTCTTCATTATTATTACACGTGTCTGACGATGATGATGTCAGGTATTTCTCCAACTCTGGCACTCCAATCGCTTTTCTTAACCCGGTGTTGGGCGGTGAGTTGGTGATCTCGTCCGAGTTGTAGTACTGAGCCAACTCGTCCACCATCCCTGAGTCGACCATCTCGTCAACTCGCTTCTTCAAATACTCGTCCAGCACAGGGAGTGACACGTCCACCCATAGGAAACAACACTTGTACCGCAACTCGTTACTCACCGGTTCCGACCCGGTGAACACGTCCGAGTCAGGGTTGTACTTTTCCGTCAACAACGCGTATATGAACGAGTTGGACCCACCTACAATGTACGGTACCAACCCCCGCCCGGTAATCCACGACACGGTTTGAGACCCACGTGCACGGAACTGAGACGGGGTGAACTCGCCGTGACTCGCTGAGTCAATCTCCCCGAGTAAATGGTGGGGCACACCGAGTCGTTCCTCCTCCGGCATCTTATTCGTCGTAATGTTCAAGCCTTTGTAAACTTGTATCTTGTCGGAGTTGATAACCTCACCGGGAAACCGGGTAGCTAGTTCAATGGAAAGACGGGACTTTCCTGACCCGGTGGGGCCCAATATGACAACAACCTTCTCCTTTTGCCGGTTGTTGTTGGCTGTCATTGTTTTTGTAATTACCGAGGAGGAGGTGGGTATTTTGGGTAAGGGTAAAAAAGTGGGGGGGAGTTTTTTACCGATGAGGTTAAAATGGAGTAATAATGAGCCAAGTCTCATAGAAGAGGAGGGAGAGAAAAAAAAAAGAGAGATGGGGACAGAAAATTATGTGGATTAGATTAGGAAGGAAGGAGGAGAAATTTCAAAAAAAAAAAAAAAAATTTAAATTTTTTTTTTTTTTTTGAAGTTGTTATAAAATTAATAGAAAGAAAATGTGATTTTGTTTGTTGTTTTGTTGTTTGGTGAGCTGAGCTGTAAACAGTCACACACACAACGCCCAGAGAGAGAGAGAGAATAAGGAAGTGTTTGGTGAGTGTGTGGAAATGATGAGGAGTTTGCAAAGTTGTTCTTGTTTGTTATGGAAACACCCAAACAGGGCGTTAATAAAATCAGTAGGGAGTGAAGAGTGAAGAAAAAGTACATACAGTAAGCAATGGCGGCGGGCGGGGAGCGGGCCAGGGGTAAAATGGGAATTACACAAGGAGAATTGGAGGTTAAGCAGCCGGGGGGGGGGGAGGGGGAGGGGGAGGGAGATGAAGAGGAATGTTGAAACTTGAGAGAGGAGAAGCAGGGGATTTTTGTTGGATGTATGCTGCCCCCACATATTAATTGGTGATATATACTTCGGGTTTTATACTCGTGTGCCAAAAGAAGTGTGTTCATCTGACATTATTCTAATTTCATTTAACTTTTCTCCATAAACATACACTAGTACTAGTTTATTATTACTAAGCGAGCCTGATTAGAAGGGTCAAATCTTATGTTTCTATATCCTCACGTGCAGTGTTATATAATTAATTTTTCTACAATGTAAAATTGAGTTATTATATTAGTAGTAATATTGAGATTGGTGTAATAAAATTAATTTGTAATGAAAAATCAGGGAGTAAAATTATTTGCGTTAGTAGAAATTTTTTGATGGTGCTATAAAATCATTGGTGATAGTGAATACTTTCAAGTGTCTACACTCTACACTGCATACCTCTAACATTGTCTGAGCGAGAAAAGAAAGAAAATATTAGCATTTGTTCCCTGAAACGGTCAATATGGAGTGGTCCAATTCTTTCCTTTTTGTACCGTCATCAAATATTAGCCATTGTAATTCTAACAACCTTAACTTACTTCCGTTTAAGTTTTATGTAAACAGGCTCGATTACGGAGTATAAGATATGGAATTCGAAACAAAGATAATTGTACCTTACAGCCAAAACTTACATGTAGGCTGCTCCACTAGCCAACATGTAAACCTTTACATACAAAAAGATACGAAGTATAACAGATTAATTCAATTAATTTGAACCTAATTTCTTAGAATGTTACATAGTTACATACCAATTTAATTTGGAGTATAATAGCCGAAGTAGAATGACAAGTAGTCAAGTACTATTGAATACGAATTTACTTGAACTACAATGACAATGTGTTAGACTGTTAGTAATGTTATATATGCGCAGAAATGCTAGGCGGGGACCATAAAGCTTGTTCAGCACGCCGCAGTGACGAAATGGGCTTGTAACTAAAATAACCTGAATGCTAACTTTGGGCTGCTATAAATTGAGAATGACGTGAATAGAAAGAGGAAAGTGAGTTGAAAGCCAATCATAGGTTTGATCTATCTAGTCTATGTCAAATAAAGACCATGACCTACTGTAATAACTAAACTGCATTTCATGTAACTTCTCATTAATGTTGAAAGTCCCTTTCTTTTATTTCATTTCCAAGATGTAAGAATGATAGGCATGTACCTTTATTGGTGTAGGGTCATTCGCAACCGGGTAATAGAATTGGAAGATAAGATAATATTATCAAACTCGACCGATAATGGACTAATTGTGCTTGTATATCGTGTGATCACACTGCTCGTATATAAAGTGACTACATTTGCATCATAAAAAAATGGGGCAATTTATTGCACCATCCAAAAAAAAAAAAAATATCAGAGGCAAATCTAAATAATCGAAGGGAGTATATATTATTATATGACTTTTTTTTAACTAATATGCGATAAATTGTTTCATATTTTTAGGATGATAGAGAATTCAAACTTAAGATTTTCTTAAATTCGTTTATCGCTTGATCTAAACACTCATTTGCGGAATTGCAGGGATCGAGAATGTCCAACGACAGTATAGCTAGTCTGGCTCATTATAAAAGTCGCGTGTGTTGATCTCAGCATATCTATTTGCCGGCAATGCCATATTGAATTGGCAGTGGATTAAGTTGATTAAACTACTAATCATAGAGGCAAATTTAATGGTTGTTGGAAAATGCTAATAGTTAGAATAATATTGGACCGATCATTATTCATCGATTCATGTTTATAAACTACACTTGTGCATGTACTACAATCATAAAATGTATCAAAAGATATCAAAGAAATGAAATAATTTATGTATATATAAGCATGTAATCAGATTTTGCATCTCACTTGTTAGATTGAAGCTAGATCTTCCAAGCAGAATCAGATTTAGCAAATCCATAATTCATGGCCACAAAATTATCCTATCCCACCAAGCATGGGAGATATATCGAGGATTCATATATTTATACGACAAAAATCAACATATATATGTATTAGACTTTAATTTAGTGACTATGGAAATGTATCGTATCGACGAACAATTAAAGCATTTTCTTCTACTGGGTGGCGAATCTACTCTTTGACAAACTATAATATTATACGCAAAACACCAATAGGCTCTCTCGTGTCAAGATGTATTAACAAGCAACATTATATTAGAGGTATGCAGATCACAATATTATTTTGCATAATGAGTATTTGAAGTTAGCCCTTGTATCAAAAATGTATATGATCAAAATTGGAAACATGCTTACATAGTTACATTAGATAATTATAGACAATGTAGCTCGATATATTCCAAAAAAAAATCATTATAATTCTCCAATCTTACTTCTAGTGCAACTGTGAAAGCATATCAGTAGTGCGTTGCTAGCTAGGTTGGTCGGTGATGATGATGAACATTATTATCGGTCAATGCATAGATAGACGCACGTTGGTCCTGTATTGTTGAGGTTACATAGTGCCAAGTGTGCGAAGCTTAATTCTAGGGGAAGAATAATGTATGCCTTTCACATGCATGCTCGGGGAGTTCATACGCGCAAAATTATAACTGTCCTTTCCTTGAATTGCTGCTCATGATGCAGCATTATCTTATAGAGTTATAGGAGAATGTACTAGATTTATACGAGTACACATCAATAATTGCCAAGTCGATCTAAGCCCATACAAACGATAAGTCGACGAACTCACTAACCCAACCGATTATAAAATTGACTTATAATACTCCATCCAGTTCTAAATGATCTTCTTGTTTTTTTTTTTTGGGTCAGTTCTAAATGATCTTCTACTTTTCTTATTTGCCAAGTCGATCTAAGGAGAAGGATCATAACAGAAGGGAAAGAGATCAAGTGAGAATATGAACACAATATGTGGTTATTCTCGTAATATCTCAACAGACCTAAGTTCCGAAGCTTGAAATCTAGTTCTTGGTTTAGTCTTGGCATGATGGCTTGAATATTTAGCCATTTGGGAACGAATGGGTTTCACCCCGCTTCTTTTATCTGTGCTTTGTTTGTTTGATGACTTTAAACTCTTCCTAATTTTGTGTGCAAATACTGCGATGGAGTGCTAACCCCGACTTTGAAATCAACAATGCAAGAGATCAGAGGTACCAGGAGACGAAGAGGAACCTTATGATCTTCTTGTTTTTTTTTTTTTTTGGGTCAGTTCTAAATGATGGCGTTAAACGCAAATGAGACAGTCTTGGACGGAAGTTAGTCCAGACACCAATTTCAGCACAAATAAAGTTCAGTCACCTATTTCAAAAAAAATGCAAAGTTCAGTCACCATTTACCCATTTAACTCCTAATGGTTTGTCACCCACCAACTTTCATTTTCCACTACATCTTACTTCGTACAAAAAAATCCGTTTTATTTCTTAGTGGAACATCAAATAGAACAAGAGGGAGTATAAGAAGGAATCATAATAACTCAGCTCTATTAGCATACACATTCATACACGATATCGGTACTACTCATAATTCACAACTAGGCTATAGCCTTGCCACAATTATCAAATCTCTTGTTTTTTTTTTTTTCCATTTGTTAACGTTTGATAAGTTATAGGAAAGATTTAAACGAAAAGTTAAGACATTTCTTGTAATTCACATTTGGGTTGAATTGTCTAATTAATGTAACCTATCCTATTATTGCATGCATTGTTGTGATAAAAAAAAAAATCCTTCTACATATAACATGTTCAGCGAATCGAAACTGTCTTAGATGTACCAAGGGATGGGAAGGATTCTAAAAATAATCTTGAATTGAATGAATTTGTCTGTATTTGTGCGGGGGTGCCGCAAGTGAACTGGCAATGGTTTATGGAGATACTATATATCATGCATATAGATTATGTATACATGATTGAGGAGACAAGATTATATATTGCGATATACAAATCTAAAATTTGAAGTATTCTCAAATACTCTTCAAACTAAAGAACATACAGATGTAACGTAACTACGAATTGAATAGTCTGTAGTTAAATGAAAACTGATATGGGGAAGTATGTATCTTTATACTTACTTAATTAGAGTCTCGTATTAGACTGTCTTATTTCTCCTAAATATGAGCAACAACTAAAAATAATGTGAAATAGATCGAGGATCACAAAGAAATAAAACGGAGAGCCTTTGCATGGCTTAATTTACTGTTTAACACTTCCACAACTAGCAGGTGCAAATGATAACTAAGGTTTCGCATGATTCATTTGCAACTTTGTGATTTGATATGAATTATTCTGGTCTTCTCCGTATTGAATAGATAACTCAATTTAGGTGAAATTTTTTGAATTACTAGATTAGCTTTGTTTAAAGTTACGAAATTTGGTCAATTTGAATACGTTGAATTATACAAGTCCAATTGCTGAAATTTGAGCTATATCCAAGCAAGACAAGAGGGTTTGGGAACTAATCTTGTTATTGTATGTAAAAGACAACTAAAAGTCATATCCCTTTTTAAGTAAACTATACAAATTAGTACTACATAAATAAAGAACAATACTAGCAATGTGATCCCAAGGTGGAAGTAAGAAAGAGTGAAAGACAAATGCATTGATAGTAGAAAAGGTTGAGTCTTGTGTAAGCATCCCCCTTAATTAGCTTAAACTATTTTTAGCCTAGGAAGTAATACAAACATCCACTTTTTGTTGTCTATGCATTTGAATAATGATTTCTAGTCGTAAAGACATGCTTAGAAGTTAAGATGATGACATAAAAACAAAACTTCCGAGTGGCACAGCGAGCGAACCTGGTGAAGTGAGCCAGTCAGTCTCGCGTGCGGCTCCTTTGCGCACGATCCTATATTTCCCCAAAGCCACAAACCTTAAAAAATAAAACTAGCCTTTTTTGTCTTTTGTCTTACGACCTTTCTAATAACGTACTTCTCCCGATCCTTGTGCAGGGAATAATTGTCGATTAAGTTGCACTTTTTTATTCAACGTGTGAACGCGATCACAGTTTTGTACATACCGATTTTTCATGCCTCATGATGGATTTTGATGATGAGGATAAAAGTTAGTCTAGTTAGTGGTTAGAAACACAAATTGTTTAGAGTTATCATGAGTTTAAATTCTCATACTTCTCGCACCTGTAACATCAGCTACGCTTTTGTACAAAAGAAAAAAAAAACAACGATGGATTTTAACGGTCGCAATTTGCCTATATTCTTGTGGTATTTTTGCCTTTAAATTTTGATCATTATAACTAAAAGTGCCACATAATATATAATTTACGAAAAATTCTACATGTATGCAATGTGTGTGTTACCTTTCCACCCACCCATAGGTGCTCAAACTCATCAAACATAATAATACGTAATTTCGAGAAAGGTTACACGTACATACATAAACGTTATATTGTAGATGGGCAGAATAGGTATAGGGAACACAAGTGTTGATGAAAAATCAGGCCTTGTTTGACGTGCAGTGATAGTGGACCGGGAGTGGAAGATTAGGGTTGAAGCATCATGGGTTTCTAAATTTAAATTGCCTGACGACCAATGAATGAAGATATATCGTGCTTTGGATGTTGAGGGAATTGGTGTGGTGGGATTTCGTAACAAATAGGCATGCTTTGCACAATTCTTTGTTTATCCATACCATTAACAAGTTGCGTTGTGTTCAAAGAAACCATCCAACTGACCTTACATTTTGCCGAAATCGAAGAACTAAAAATGTTTTGAAGTTTTTTTTTCTTCTGGTAAACAAGTGAAGGTGCACTATTAAGAAATAGGCATGATAGACAAATTCTGAGTACTCATTAAAAAATCACAATTATAAACTTATAATCGTTGTCATATTATGATAAATCCTTATTTTGCTTAGTTACATAGGACTTCACAGTGCTATAATTGCTTAAATTGCCCCATTTATACTCTTATAATTCATTCCCGCAAGATTTCACGTTCTTGTTATAGTTGTTGGTATTTGAGCTTTCTGGACATAAAGTGAACATTTTGGAGAAGTTAAGATGTGGGATTGAAATTATTTGCGCAGCGTCAACTTTGGAGCTCAATATCTCCCAAACCACTTTGAATTTAAAATGAACCAATTGGAGGTAAAAGAATATGATCTTATTTTTCCAAGAATTGGTCACAAGCCCAAATCGGATAAGTAACAAAGAAACTAGAGGCGTTTGAAGTTGGCCCGTCAGTACCGTTTTACACGACTCGTGTAAATACACGATTTGGTCCCTGATCCGGGCACGATTCATGTAGATGCACGGGTCATGTTTTCCGGATTTTCTTTATTTTAGTTTCGAGGTTTATTTCCTAGTTTTTATTATAAAATTATAAAAGAACTTTCTAGGTATTTATACGTATTTGAGCCCTTATATTATCTATCTAAACTTTCATTATTTTCTGCACTTCTACTTTTCAAGACTACGACGTTTATTGTTCTCCGGATTTATTTTCGTTGTTATTCAGAAAAATTATTCATCACAGTATTGCAATTCTTCCCCTTTTCTCTTTAATTATGTATTGCTTCATTTAAATTATTATTGTTATTAATTTCAATATATTTGACTAGTCGTTTTCTAAGATTTGATTGAAACCTAATATGTTAGATGGTACAATTTAATTCACAAATTGCAAGTATTTATTATGGCAATATTTAATCATCAACTTCATTTAACCCTTGTCCACTTCTATAACCAACCCCATTTAAGGTCTTCTTGACTCCCTCACACGACCTGCATACCCAACATACCCTATGCGATACCCATCATCATTTCTAAACATCGACCCAATCTTGGTTAGAAAAAAAGATAGCTACTAATATATTAATCCTTAGAAATTGAGTAGTCGTATTATTGATATTCCGTTCTCATCCATGAGTATCGTGTTTTTCAGTTGAGATAAGATATTGAATAAATTCCGCTTAGAAAAATAGATTAACTCAAATAAATATTTTGATCAGTTTTACATTTTGAAGACGTAACTTAGGTGAAATATAAGAAATGAACATATCTTTTACATTAAAAAAAAAAGAGATATAATAAATGATTATCCATAATTAACATTTTGTACATATTTGTAAAGGTTCCCCCCCCCTTCTTATGATTTAAAAAAAAAAGTAGTATCAAGTAAGTTGTTGTGGCACAATAGTAGACTTATATTTACAAATACCAAGAGGTCGTGGGTTCAAACCTTACTATTGTCTTTTTGGTATTCTGCTTGGTGCTAAATATTGACGGTCACACTTTGATGACATGACAAACTTATGTGGCAACATTGCTTGTGAGATCGCCATGTCCACTTCTATAACCAACCTCATTTAAGGTTTTCTTGACTCCCTTACACGACATGCATACCGAACATTACTCTACGCGATACCCATCATCATTTCTAAACATCGACCCAATCTTGGTTAGAAAAAAAGATAGCTACTAATATATTAATCCTTAGAAATTGAGTAGTCGTATTATTGACATTCCGTTCTTATCCATGAGTATCGTGTTTTTCAGTTGAGAAAAGATATTGAATAAATTGCGCTTAGAAAAATAGATTAACTCAAATAAATATTTTGATCAGTTTTACATTTTGAAGACGTAACTTAGGTGAAATATAAGAAATGACCATATCACATTAAAAAAAAAAGATATAATAAATGATTATCCATAATTAACATTTTGTAAATATTTGTAAAGATTTCCACCCCCCCCTTCTTCTGATTTAAAAAAAAGAAAGTAGTATCAAGTAAGTTGTTGTGGCACAATGGTAGACTTATATATACAAATACCAAGAGGTCGTGGGTTCAAACCTTACTATTGTCTTTTCGGTATTCTGCTTGGTGCTAAATATTGACGGTCACACTTTGATGACATGGCAAACTTATGTGGCAACATTGCTTGTGAGATCGCCATGTGGAAAACCAAGTTGACACGTGGCACGCTCATGTGGTGACGTTTCATGTGAGCTCGCCATGTGGAAATCCGCATCGACACGTGGCGATAAGGGTTACAATCGCGACATGTGTCAATGGGGACGTCTTTAGTAAAATATAGATAGTCGGGCGCAGACCGTGCATGCAAACTAGTTACTTGCAATAATCTAATTACTTCAGATGGTTTCTTTCCTCTCCTTCCGTCAAGTTGTGTTCTTGACGATTTCCTGATGCGGTTTGTGTTTTATATAGGCCTCGCGCCTCGCTCCACCTTTCCATATACCGACTTGCCAATACATGGTCACTTTATGAGACCTGTGATCTAATAATTCTAATTTAATTTAATTAATAGTATCATACTAGTATAGCTTTGCATAATAATTTAATTTTTCGTACATGGATTACATTAATATTTGATATGGTAAGAAATATTTTAATATGATTGTACATATAAGGTAATTAACTGGCTTAACAAAAAAGATAAAAAAATACGAATTAAGTCTCCCAAAAATAACTAATAAACGTAACACCTAATTTAATAAAATCCTAAAAATTGTGGAATGTTACAGACTTTCTCTTTATAACAAATCTTCCAACTTCCACATCCAACTCTCATAATTTGTAACGCAGGCTAAAGGGAAACAAAGAAAAAGAAATGAGAAGTAAGGATGCATAGGTATAGTGGTACGGAAGGTGAAAGTGCATCATCATGCAATTCCACACAAGAGAGGTATGTTTATATGCTCATAAAATTAACACAAGAGTGCGAGGAATGAACACGCGAGGTTCTCGTCCCATTTAAGAAAAAGGTTCGTCCCGAACCGAAAATACCTTAATAAAAAAGGTGAGGTTACTTTTTAAGCATGACGGATTCGACTTCCCAAGTCGCTTTTTCGACATTGTTATTGCACCATAGTACTTTGACCATGTGAATTTCCTCACGCCGGGTTTTCCTTGTTTTCCTATCTAGGATCTTCAATGGTGCCTCTTCGTAAGTCATCATCATTTCGTCTAGTTCAATTGTCTCTAGGTCGGGCACATGAGATGGGTCACTGACATACTTCGCTTTCTAAGTTCGGACACATGAAACATATTGTGCACTTGGTCTAAACTTGCAGGTAAATCTAATTCGTAAGCCACTTCCCCAATTTGCTTCAATATCTTGTATATGGTCCAATGAACTTGGGGCTTAATTTGCCTTTCTTACCAAATCGCATAACACCTTTGGTAGGTAACACTCGCCTTAAGATTATATCACCTTCCTTAAACTCAATGTGACTAAGAGTCTTGTTGGCGGAATATTTTGTCTATCCTGAGCTGCATTGAGTCTCTCTTAAATCAATTTCACTTGGTCAGTCATTTCCTAGTCATTTCTTGGATAGTCAAGACCCAATACTACAGACGTCTACAGTCTCACTGATGTCATTCCAACACTCCAGACTTCTGCACTTCCTCCCATACAGCGCCTCATATGATGTCATCTTGATCGATGCTGGATAGCTATTGTTATACAAGAATTTGATTCGATCCAATTTGTCTTCAGATCCCTCTTTCAACATTTATGCACAAGCTCGCAACATATCCTCTAATGTCTAATTTGTTCTCTCAGTTTGGCCATCAGTCGCTGGGTGGAATGTAGTGCTTTTCAAAAGTTTTGTGCTCATGCCTCTTGCAGTTTTGGCCAAATAAAATCTAGACACAAATCGTGCGTCACGATCATAAACTATCTCATCTGGAACTTCATGTAACCTCAATACATGATGTATATAAGCAGCGGCCAATTGCTTCTTTTCCCATGTGTCTTTCATGGGAATAAAGTGAGCACTCTTCGTCAATCTATCCACAATAATCACCAAAATCATATAATTTCCTTTAGGTGTCCTAAATCATATATATGACGGAAATTCATCCTTTCTATTATAGTACCCCTAAATATTTTTGTTAGCCCAAAGGCAATTAATTTGTACCTTTCAATTCAAACATTTGAACGAGGGCAAACATGAAGCATGTCGCAGTCAACGACCCTCTCTGTGACACCCCGACTCATCACCTGAATCGAAAGCAGTCAGTCAGTCACCTAAACAGCTTGCCCGACTGTGTACTGACCTCACAGACCAACACGGGTTCTTCCATCGCACTTTGACCTGAGTTGTACGCACCCTGGAAAAGTTCCCATGAGGTTGGTCTTATAACCCATATTTCAGATGAGTTTGAAGAGATATAATGGCTCATATGAGTGCTTAAAGGTTCTTATCTCCTAATTAATTAGATCTTATATGGGAAATTTCACGCTACAAGATGTATGTCAATTTGTACAGATCTACTCTTGACCCAGATAGATTTCCCTCTTTGATATGTGGACATAATAACTACTCCATCAATTTCTTTTGGTTCTTTACATAGAGAAAGTGGGGGGAAACCAAGGTGGGTAGAGAGAGAAAGAACTTAGATAAATGAGGGGTAGTTGTTAGAGATAGGTAATTAGATGTTAATCACATCTCATACCCACCACGGCCACCAGTCCACCACCACCTCAGTCGTTGCTCCCGCTGCTACTGTCCCTTCACCACATCGACTCATCATCGTCATCATCGCTATTTACTCCAAAAATTAAACCACTTCACCTTACCATTCACCAATTTTAACCCAGAAAAAACCCTAATCAAATTTGTTTTGTTAAAAATGCAAAAGAATAGCAAACCCAGAAAAACTCAATTTGATTTTTTTAATGATAAAAGAAAAACCCACAATTTGGTTTTTTTGATTCAAAATCCAAAAGAAAAAGAAACCCAGAAAAATCCTTAATTTGATTTTTTATTTATTGAAAAAACAAAAAACAGAAAAAAAAAAAAAAAGAATGAAAGAAAGAAAAACCCCCCTAAAACGTGTTTTTCGATTGAAAATAGTAAAGAAAAGATATTCCTCAAAAACCCCCAATTTGATTCAAAAAAAAGGAAAATTCACGTGGTGACCCTGAGTTTTGCAAGATTGCACGTGGTGACCCAAATTTTAAGTTTCTGCACACGGTAACCCTGAATTATGCATTTTGTGCACGCGGTAACCCTATATTTTAACACCGTTTGAATTCCGTTAAGTTATGACATAATTAAGTTCTAATCTATAATTTTTTAACAATAAAGTTCAATTAATTGAAGTTAACTATATTAAATTAATGTTGGATGAGGTGTAAATAACTAATTGCTACCTCCAAAAGATGATATTAGAGCTTAATTTGACAAAAACTTAACGGATTTCCAACAACGTTAACATATAGGGCCACCACGTGCACAAAATGCATAGTTCAGGGTCACCGTGTGCTGAACTTAAAATTTGGGTCGCCACGTGCAATCTTGCAAAACTCAGGGTCACCACGTGAATTTTCCGTAAAAAAAAATGAAACCCAAAAAACACCCAAAAATGAGAGAGGGATAAACTATCAGAGGAGAGGGAAGACGTGAATATGGGAGGGATTTGGGGAGATTGTGGATTAATGAATATAAAGATCTAATGTAAAATGAATGATGATGATGAATGATAAAAAGAAGAAGAAGATGAAGACATAAGATGAAAAAGTGAAGACGAATGAATGAATGAAGGAAGGATGAAAAATGATGAATGAATGATAAAAAGAAGAAGAAGATGAAGACATAAGATGAAAAAGTGAAGACGAATGAATGAATGAAGGAAGGATGAAAAATGATGAATGAATGAGGATGGTTTTACTGTTTTATGTGTGGTGGGGTGTGGTGAACTGGTGATAATTTTTTTTTTTTTTTTGGTGGGTAAGTGAGTATGATTGGGTTGGATTAATATGAAGGGGGAAACATTAAAGAGTAATTGAGTTGGGTTAATTAGTTAAATGATCCAATTAGATGGTGGGTTAGTAAAGTTAGTAAGGGTAATTGCGGAAAGTCATGTCACAAATATTGGCCCAAACTAAGAACGTCAAGAATCAAAAGAAATTGGCGAAACAGGAATACGTAAAGAAACAAAAGAAATCGAGGGAGTAATAAATCATCAAACAAATCTTAATAATTTTGTAAGTAAATATTTAATGACCACTATTAAATACACCTACCCTCTAATCTCACCCCTCTCTACCCCCGATTAACTGTCCCTCCACCACCAAATGCACCGGCGACCCACCACTTCACCCCCATCAACGAATCACCCCCACCGTCGTATCGCCCCACCGGCGAATCACCCTAACGTCAAAAGATTCAATCGCCGTCGTTGGGCTCTCTGTCCATCCCTACCAGCGACCCACTTCCATCAGCGTTATCTACGCATAACGTCGTTTGCCCATCCTCAAATTCATTGGATCTCACCATTCTTGCCTCCGATCTAGCGAGGCTTATATATGGTCGTGAATGGTGATGATTATAGTGGATCGATGTAGCGAGGATTATGGTCATGATTCACCGGAATGATTGTACGTACTATTGATGTCATAACTTTTTAAGTGGCTATTGAAAGTCGGCTCCTAGTCTATCACAACTCGTGAATGATGGTCAATCTGGCGAATGGTCGTGTGATAGTGATGGTGATTGTGATGGTGGTGGTGGGTCGCAAGGGCTTGTGGTGAGGTGGTGAGAGGAGAAACAAGCTGGGTGGAAAATTGTAATTAATCCCCATAACAGAAACATAGCGAGGGTATTTTAGTTCATAAAATTTGCCAAATGGGGTTAAGTTTTGAAAGAGAAATATCTTAGGGGGTTTTTGGTTTATCATTTTTGAGGGGATTGGAAACGGATTGGATTACCAATACGTTACATTGTGATTGTTTTCATATTTTTTTTTTCTAATCCATTCTCACTCTCATTCAAATCCTTCAAAATGAATCCCACCAAAAAAACTAAGGTTACAAAATTGACTCCCCTAATCAATTTCTCTCTCCTCCTTTCCTCTCTCTCTCCTCCCACACAACAACCCCAATCCTCACCGGACCACCACGAGCCACCGCCGGAGATACACCCGCCGCCACTCCTTCCTCCGACGACACCACCCTTCGGCCGGTTTTGCTCCGGTGAGTTCGCCGGCGACCTAAACCCCCCCTCACCGCCCTCTCTCTCTCTCGCGTTTTCTTTTTCCTCTTCCTCCCCCTACCACCGCGACGACGACCCACAACCCCCACCCTAACGTTGCCTCCTCCGCGCACAACCCCGACGTGACCCCACCCCCACCTTCCTTGCCACCTAGGTAAAAAAAACGAAAAATTGAATTTTTAAAACTAGATCTACAAAATTTAAAATAAAATTTAGGAAAACTAATTGCACAACCATATTGAGTATTTAATGTTGGTTAAATTGGTGGTGGTTCATGTCGGAGAAGTAGTGGTTGGTGGTAGTTAACGCCGGCGATGGGTGGTCAAAGGTGTTAGTAGGGGAGGAGAGAGAAAAAAAATGAAAAGTTATGTAAAATATAAAATGTAAATTGTAAATTATTGTTTTAACCCTACTAATGGAATCATTCATCTTTTTAATGGAACCAAACAACTTTAACAAGGAATGATACTTGTATCCATTCCACTCCCTTTCCGTATTCAATTCGTTTCCATTTCACTTTTATGAACCAAACACACCCTTTGTGAACTGACCCAAAGAGGAATACATGAAAATCTCTTTGGGTTGGAGAGAGTATGGTCTTGGGTTGTGTAGATCCGGTACTTACCCCTTGCCCGTTTTTAGGGCTCCGTCGGCTTTACCTTCTCATTCTTGTAGTCTCATGACATTAGAGAAGACGTAACTCCACTTTGTCTCTTGACCCTTGGGTATGTTTTTGCGGGTCGTGGTTGTTTTAGTTCTTTACCGTGGAAGGCTTGGGTGGGTCTTGATGGATCTCGGTCTTGTGCCCTTTATAATCGGGTTTTGGATCCACTATTCTCGTCCCAAATAACTACGACGGGTCATTTGACCGATCTCGATTTTGTATGTTTTCTTTTCTTCTCCCTCGTCCCTCTGTACGGCACTTAGGGTTAGCACTTTCTCCCCCTACAGTAGGGGACCCTAGTGCCTATCTTTCTTCGCTTACCGATATATGTAAATAACTATTCTATGGGAAAACTATGAACTACTCTTCCTATATCTTTTCTCCTAACTTATTTTTCACTCTTTGATCAATTCATTGTATGTACATGAAAGGGTAATTGTATTTCTGACCAAAACCTAGCAAAACACCATGCTATATATATACTATCTTGAACTAAGATGTAACCGGCATAATTGGCAACCCAAAAGCTAAGAGACACCATGTTTAATGCCGTTATTGAATAATAGACCTTCCAAGTAACCATAGATTTCAATGCATATAAGTCATTTAGGGGGAAGACGAATAATTTGTTTAGAATTTATGACAGTCATAAAAATCGATGTGGATAAGAATAGAGTAGAATGTAATTTAGAGCCGACACCTAAGCGATGAGATGCCTTTTTTTTCTAACACCTAATATTCCGTTACATCATCCCGATATTAGACAATTAAAGTATATGTATGTATGTATAGATAGATAGATTAATCAGTGTGGTCATCGTAAATTTTGATGGATGAGGTCATGAGGAGATCAGAGCATCGAATAAGGTAGATCAAAATAAGAGTGAAGAAAATAAAAGAAAAAGGTAGAGAGATAAATGGCTGTATTATTGACAAATTAAACCCAAAGTTTTGGAGATTATTAAATCACATTTCGCCATTTCGGCAGTTTTATTTGTACGAAATTTATGAATTATTAGGTACGGTTTGACTTAGGGAATTAAAAAAAAGGTCAAAATCATGTTAACTAATTTTGTCCACTTCTTTACGAAGACATTTGTTATATTTAGATAGTAATTATACTAACCCGAATACGCAGACTTATGTTTTAAGACCCAAACATGCATGATGAGAGGTGAGGTACACATGTTGAATTGACGGAACTGGGAAGTGTTAAATTTGTCAACAACTCATTCCATATATAGATTAGAATTGTACGGAACTTACAAGTTTCGCAGGATTTCAGGATACTTATACTATGCCTCTCGAGAGCACTCAAAGAGTATGGTGTAATCCTTCTCATAATAAAGTAGTATTAAAAACACATAAACTAATTTGAAATCTATTTAAGTGTGATCTCTATCTAGTACTCCTTTATTGTGAGAAAGATCACCGGATTTCTTATGCTCTCCGGAGTATATGGTATAAATTGATCATTTGAGGATTTTTTTATCCTCAAACTTATTGACAATAAGAATAATGCACCTATCGTAAATCCGTGTAGACTCTTCAATAATTTCTTCAACGTGAAATACTTCTTACAATTTAATTATATTTTGGATAACCGATAATTGACTTGTGGAATAGGCAGCTTTTTGAAATTTTGCATGTGTTGAATAACAAATACAAAGCCACTTGATAAATTTAATTACAGCTATTTCACGAACACAACTGACTTTAGGGCTAGGCCACCGTCGTACGTATTCGTTAATTTAAGTCAAAGGTCATATAAGTGGGGCTACATACTCTCTTATAAATAATAATATTCATTACCAACCCAAAATCGTCTATATATACACATCCATCGTCTACATCAAACTTGTACTTTTAGCACTCACAAATCACAATCTATCAACATTAGACTAATTAACACCCAAATCTGCACATAATAATGATTTCCACAAAATCTTTGTCTCGTAACAAAAGCGTATCGAACAAGGAGTTCATAGCAACAGTGTTACGCGGTCCTCGGCCTACGCCATTGAAAATCGTCAACAAACCGTCCTCCATAAATCATCGCCAACGTAGAGCGAAAGGGAATGCTAATAACAACATTAAACCAGTCATCATCTACGTGGTTTCGCCGAAAATTATACATACTCGGCCGCAAGACTTCATGGCTGTTGTTCAGAGGCTTACTGGTGCTAAGGATAACAAGGAAGATAACAATAATGTTGTTATTATAGACGATGCATGGGAATGACCGGCTTGTATACATGTCGATCATGGCTGCTGTTAGTCATTTTATTAGCATACGGTAGTTATAAAGTTGGTTTGTATCTTACATTTGTTGTAATTCTTTATTATTTCATTCTTTAAGAGTTAAAAAGTATTATTTAATTATAATAAGTTGACATGTAAATTAATAAAGTATCACTACTTATGATTTATGATTAATTATTTGGTTTATAATCTTGTTAGTCGTTGTTTTGTATCATCAATGGCCAAATAGCCAAATTGGTATTAAAAAACACAGCATTTTACCACATTGGTATAAAAAAAAAATTCAAGGTGACAAATTGGTATTAAAAATTGCAATGAGAGTCGAATGGGCCTAATTTTATGTCGGAGTTGGAAAAATAAAATGGACAAAAATTGTATTTATTTTTTTCAAAATTATTTAAAATAATCCATTTACTAATGTTTGAAAATAAGCTTGCGAATATAAATATTTTTCAAAAAAAAAAAAAGGAAAACACTATTTTGCAAGTTTTTGAAAATATAAATGATTTTTTTCTTTGTCGATTATTTCTCAATTCGGTGAAAAATTAGGCTTATTGACTCGATCTGCATTTTTTTATACCAATATTTCTTCTAGTGCTTTTTTTTTTATATCAAACCACTTCTAGACGTGTAGTTTCATCAACATCATTTCTAATTTACCCCATTTTCAAAACAAAAAAAAAACATCATTTCTAATTTAAGGATACCTTTCACGGTGCCCTCGAGGTTCAGTTCTTTTTTAGTTGTATATATCCCTACGGTTTAATTTGGAGATGTAGCTTATGCCCCTGAGATTTCAAGTTTGCAAAAAAAAAAAAAAAAAAAAAAAAAAAAAAAAAAAAAACTTTCCATTTCCCTTATATTGCCACAATTAGAGCATCTCCAATGGTTGGCTACAATTATTGTAGCTTGGGATTGCCATGTAGGAGAGAAGGAAAGATTAAGCTACAAACCCAAACTACACCCATTTTTGTACAATGGTGAAACCACAACAGTTGTAGCTTGAAGTGGAACCAAAAAAAAAATTATATTTTACAATAAATAAATACAAATAGATTTTTTTTTTTTTTTTGAATAATTTCAAGATTTTCAGTTTTAGATAGAGGTAAACACAATATCAAAAGTCCCATACCTTTCATATTGTAAAATATTGTAAAATACAAGCAAAATAAAGGGGAAAGCTAATTATCTCATCAGCCTGGCAAGTCAAACTACAAGTAAATTATACCATTGGAGATGCTCTTAGTAGCCCTAACTACATTAAACATACAAGTTTCGATGGAGGCAACTATTACCACAGGAGATGCTCTGATCTTAAATACACCTTGTTTAGTTTTGGTAAGCTAACATTTCAGGAAAATTGGATTGACCTACGACTAAACGGCTATACCGATGGAGCTACAAGGTGTAAGGCGTTAAAGACTAGATTAGAAGCTTTATACTTTCTTATATAGTCTTGTTGTAAGATGATTTTTACGCTCGTGCTAAATGGTGCAAGAGATAGGTCGACAATCTGTGTCATGCATTGTGCTAAATTGTTTTATAGAGAACAGTACCTAATATTGTACTCTGTATTGCTGAAACTTATTGTGTTCGAGACTGGTTTAAATAAAACGTGATTATCTTTTACAAAGCATTTCTAGTAATACCAAATATCTCAAAGATTTATTTTGACATATTTTGGAAAAAGGTATTTCTTCCGCAAGAATATATTTTGATATGTGATAATTTTGTTTTAGGAAATTTGGAAAAGATTTTATTTGACATAATATTTTATTATTCTCCTAAATATTTTAAAGAGATATTTTGGCATTGTTTAGTTCTAGCCTTTACAATATGAAAGGTATGGGACTTTCGATATTGTGTTTACCTCTATCTAAAACTGAAAATCTTGCATGTTTTGAGAATCATGTGCTAGGATGGTAGTTCGTTTGTGATTTATATTGTGGTATATGGTAGCCGAAATTGGACGTAGCTAGTGTTATTCAGGTGTATGACTCAACCTGAGGGAGTACACTTGCTTGTGGTGGATATAATTCGCCATGAAAGATCGGCTTGGTTATATATTCTCATTTGTGGAAGTAATTGTAACTGCTTGTTGGTTGGGAATTTGCAGATTCCAGGGAATGTTACTTGAGTAGATGGTACTAGTTGTGTAACTACTTTGGTTTTTTTTTTTTTTTTTTTTTTGTGTATCAGAACTCGGGAATTTTTCATTTGTGGACTTGTCACCCACAAAGACAAGTGACTTTTGCAAAGAAGTTAATGGATTGTTGTGTTGTTGGAGCTAGTTGGCTAGTTTATTCTACGGGTTTGATACGACAAGGGGTGATAGTTTGAAAACTATCTTATTGCTGATCAATTGTCAAATACACGATTTCAAGCACGTTGATATCAGGTATTACTTCTTGGGTATTGAGAATGTTAGAAGAAATGGAGATCGCTGACAATCTCGGATATTTCTTTGCTAAGCTGGTGGGGTTCTATTAGTTTAATTTATTTGTTGCATGAACTATCGGTATGATGTAAGACATATTTGTCTTATCCATTTGGGTGTTGAGCTTAAGGTGGAGCTTTGAGCGACTTTATCCGGATTTAGAGGATTGAAGACCCAATCTAGGGAATATTGGACGAGTACCCAGTCAAGGGTATATTGGATGGTTATAGATTCGGTTAGAATCTATGGAGTTCAAGCTTGACGCGCATGAGCGGCTAGTACACGGATTGGTATTCGTTGATGAGTACTAGTCGTGGGGTCTTGTTGTTGTTTGATTTGGATTACGTTTGTTAAACACGTGTTCAAGTCAAGGTGGAGAATTGTTGGAAAATGTGACTTCGTCACGGTTTTGCCATTAGTACGTTAAAGATGAGCAAGCACGAAAAGTGGGCAAGTTTTAGCTTGCCATATTTGTCGTGAATAACTCATAGACGAAGGAGGCCATACGAAAAGAGGAGCCAGGTCAGAGGGACGAGGGCGGTCTGTGGCGTTTCTGGGCATGAGGCGCAACATTCTCGTGCGAGTTTCACATCGGCAGATCAGAGATCTGGGGGCGGTCCACGGAGGAATCAAGCACAGCCCGCCGATCCTCAAGCACAGTCCGCCGACGACTGGGCGCGGCTCGCGGTGAGTGCTAGCGGTTGCATCACGCGAGTCGGCTTATGCGTGTTTTGGGTAGATGTTTCGTGGGTTGTGTTATTGGACTTTGCATAATTAATTTCGTTAGCTTATTAGATCTTTGTATTAGGGGAGTTAATATATAAAACCTTCTCTACCTTAGCCTAATTGCTCATGGGAGAGAATTAGAGAGAGAATCCACCGTGGTTCTCAAGAAGGGCCGATTTTGAGAACCGGGCCAGATCATCTTTTGTATCTATACACTCCCATCGCCATAGTGAGATTGATTCTTGACCACGGAGGATGCAACTATCACATTGATAGTGAATGTCGTTAAATTCTTGTGTTCTTTATTGTTGTTTTTGCCTTCGAATTATCACAGCGCATAACGTCGCTTTCGCACAACATGGACAAGTTCTTATTACTCACTCATGCTCTTGGAATTCCTCGTCAAATTCAGGTAGGTGGAAGGTTGTGCCGCTTTTTTGGATATTGTAGAACACATATGGTGGTGGTAGGGGCAATGCGGGGCAGGCTGGAGGACGAGGTAGAGATGATTCGAGAAACTTCACTCTCCTATCTTTCAAGCGTTGGAATATATTCTTCCACGTGGATCGAGTTTATGGCGCTCAAAAGCACAATGGGTTCTAGAAGCTTCTGATACACATGGATGATGTAAATGTACCATGTCGAAATGATCGTGGTGATAACTAGACATGTCAAAAAGTGACCCGACCCAAAAACCGCCCGGGACCCGACCCGAAAAAACCCGTTTTTCTCAACCCGAACCCGAAAGCGACCTGAACACGAAAATGACCCAAATGCCTGGGTCATAACCCGACCCGACCCGGTCGACCTGTTGGGTCAAAATAATTGTGCCAAATATATATATTATAACAAAATAGTTGGGTCAAGTTATTAGGTAGGCCAGTTAGTGTCGATTTTGAGTTTTGTAGTTCTATGGTTTTGCAGAGGGTGGCTAATACCATTGAACTCATGGACGCGGTTGCTCAGCTTAACGATCCTCAAAGTGAGTTGTTACTTCTTCGGGCTTGCACTAGGGCCTCTAAGCTATATTTCGCCATGTGTACATGTGCGCCGCGCATTTTTGAGTCGGCCCGGCTAGCTTTTGATGCGGCCCTACGCTTTTCCTTATAGCGTATTGTTGTTGCTTCTGGTCCAGGTTTCGGTGATTGGCAGTGGAGGCTCGCTACTTTGCCTTTTTCATTTGGAGGGCTTGGTGTCTATTCGGCCGGGAATGCTGTCCATTATGTTTTTTTAGCGTCGCGACTTCAGTCTGTTGACCTGCCGTCTAAGCTTCTCTGTAATGCTGGTGTTGTCTCTCTGGGGTCTGCGTTTGCTGACGCTGTTGGTGTTTTTAATCGGACTTTAGAGGTTGATATCTTGGGTAATCATGGCGAGATCACTGCCTCCCGACTTATGAAACGATTAGCAGATATGTATTTCGCTCGGGTAGCTAGGGATGCCGCTGCTGTTTATTCCTTGACACCACGTCAATTGGCTTTGTGGAAGTCTCAGCATGGTGCACACAGTTCTGATTGGCTTAGGGTGGTCCCTATTTTGGGGTTGGGTCAGACCATGAATGGTTGCACTTATCGTTGCGTGCTTTGTTACCGTCTTGGGGTGCCTTTATTCACCATTGGTCGGTCGTGCTCTGCTTGCTCGTGGGTCTTCGTGAGTGATATATTCGGAGATCATGATGTATCGTGTACGGGGTTGGTTGGCGTCAAACATCGGCATAATGTTGTTCGTGACACGCTGGTTGACATCAGTTATCATTCAGGGATCTCAGTTGGAAAGGAGGTTGACATTGGTATGATTGGTGTTGATGGCTGACCTCTTCGCCCAACAGACATGCTGCTTTATTCTTGGGATCGAGGGCGCGACGTTTGCGTCGATTTGACTGGGTCGTCGCCCATGACTCAGACGGGATTGATGGATTTTGAACCTGGTAAGGCGGTGCGGGAAGCGGCCAATCGTATGCGTGCTAAGTATGAGGCTAGGTGCGCTGCTTTGGATTATGGCTTCCTCCCCTTCTCTTTCTCCTCTTTGGGGGAGTTGGAGCCTTCAATTGCTGCTCTGCTAAACCGGATCTAGCAGTTCTGCAGGACGCAGGATATCGGGGCGCAGGTTGTAGCTTTTATTTTTACTAGGATTGGTTTTTCCATAGCAAAGGGTGTGGGGGCTCAGATTGTATCTCGGCTCCCCACCAATTTCTTGTAAATTATTATGGATTTTTAGATAATAAAATTTTAAGATAACAAAAAATAAAAACTAAATAGATAAATATTAATTAAATATTAATAATTGATTAATTTTAGACATATAAGGACACAAAATTAACTAAAATATTATTATTATATAATATAATACATAAAATACTTTTAAAATAGTAATAAAGTAATAATTTCATGATAATAATTAACGAAAAAAAAGTGCGAACATGTATTTTTGACCCGTTGGTCAACCCGTAACCCGCCCGAAACCGTATTATTTGACCCGACCCGGAGTGACTAGAACCCGAAACCCGCCCGCCCGACCCGTTTTATAGGTCTAGTGATAACTGATAAGCTTACGACGGGAGCAGTGAGTGACATCGTGAACCCATGGCCTAAGATAGTGTAGCATGCAACAATACTAATGGGCCAAGTGTATTTGTATGCTATATCTAGGCAATAAGTTATAGATATTCTAAAACCCAGGGAGGACCTGGCTCCGGTCCAACTTGCCTAAGATCCGCCACTGCTCCCATGGAGCTACAACTCATCTTTCGAGAGGAACCGCTAGGAATCTCAAAAAAAAAAAAATTAGGGGCTGCGGCACGTCGAGTTAACTATACAGATGGGGTATAAAGTTTCCACCTTTTTATCAAATGGGGCATGAAACGTTTTATTTTATCAAATGGGGAATGAAGATGGATGCCGTCAGTTAAAGCTGACGTGGCACTGTTTTTTTTTTTTTTTCTATCTGCTCATCACTCCACTTTCATCCCCCCTTTTCGACACAAACCCAACTCCTCATTCCCCAATAATGGCCAACACCAGTACACCACCTAAATCAACTCACCACCCTCTAATAGTGATCACGCATCCAAATCATTCGTTGCTTATTTCCCTAAAATTGTCAATTCTTTACCTGATCACCGTCATGGATCGCCGATCAAGCTTATCATACCCTCTTCCGTTTGTTGATTGTTTTTTATGGGTTTTGGGTGTCGGTATTTTGAGGTGTTGGTAGGGAAGAGGGGCTTTATTTCTGGAAGAGCCAGTGTTCCCATGCATTTTATTTGATCAAATTAAAAGAAAAAAAACCCAGATATTTAAATTCAACAAAGGCCAGCAAGAAACCCAGAAAAGAAATAAATCAACCCCTATCTTTGCCCACCGACACCGCCAGCTGATGTTCTCCGCAAGTATGTCGTCGTCGCAATCCTGAAGATTGCATTACTGTTGTAGTCCATGCAATGAGGTGATCAAAGAGGAGAGGGGGGAACTCTAATGGAGTTTCAACTTTCAAGATTGACTAAATCTCAAGGTGATGGGACTATATAAGAATGAATTTTGATTTTGATTTTAATTTTTAATTGTTCCAAAGCTAATTTGAGGTGTGATTTTCAGATGGTGAGATTGTTTTAATGAGAGATTGGATTGAATTGAGAAGAAAATAGGAACAATTTGAGGTTTGGGTTGTGAGAATGTGAACAATAGTGTACGCACGTTTTGTGTGGTGGATTTGGGTGGTGCTGGGACTGCAGAGTAGGGGGGGTATTGACGGAGAGAGGAGAGAGGAGAGAGAAGGAAAGAAGTAATTTTTTTCCTCAAACGGCCACGTCAGCATTTAACTGACGGAATCTCTTTCAATCCTCAATCGATAAAGAAAAAACCCCCAATCCCCATTCGATAAAAAAGGCAAAACATTGTTCCCCATTCATAGTGTTAACTCGCGGCACGTCTAGACCTGCATTAAAATGATTAAATGAATGGGGGGAAACCGCTTCTAATCAGAAAGCTTTTGGCAATTTTTTGTTGATGTGTTCATGCCTAACCCAAGTATTGTGTGCTCCATCGATGGGGTTGGCAATTTGCTGATGTGTTCATGCCTAGCCCAAGTATTGTGTACTCCGGTTCAAGTCTGGCCCAACACGGCAACACCCCATCTATGCCTTACAAATATCAAATTGCCCAATACTCACAGATACGTGCCACTTTTGTTCATGATGACAAGCCTAGTATGGCTAAGAAATCATTCATATGCTGTCGTTTGGATACTCGGGAAGTCGAAATTCCCATGAACTTGCAAATCCTAGGAGTTTAGAAAGTATGGGAATTGGGGAAATTTGTTAGGATGAACAAGGAAATTCAATTCCCATGGGAATTTCTACTTACCTAGCCCCCCTAGGTAATTAAATTCCTACACTTTGGAGGAATTGGAAATGCCTAGGAATGTCCCCAATTCCCATGGTAAACAACCCATACTAAATCAATTCTTTGGAAAATAAAATTCCTATGGATTTTGAGGGTATCCAAACGACCTTTTTTTTGTTTTTTGTTGGTGAGGTTTTCTTTTGAGGTCTTCTGTGTTGAGTACTTCCAAGTTTAAAGACTCGTATGTTTTATGGTTCCAATTATGTGATCAACTATCTCCGGTTTATTCGCAATTTTATGCTCAATAATCAGTGTTTCATCACTGTATTCACACTTCGATAGGAATTAACTAAATTAATTACTATAACATGTGTGAGCAACGTTCACAACACTATGATATCCGAGGGTGAAAAAATGATTCACCTTTACCAATATATTTGCGAAAAAAAGAGAGATGTATTTACAAGTTACATAAGCAAAGGGAGCAAACTTTCAAACAAATTCACAAATCTTTGTCAAAGTTCCAACTCCTCCACTTAATAAATTTTTCCCAATCTACCAACATTTATTTATTTAATCAAATCAATAATTCAGTGACAGTTCATCAGTTGGATTACAATTAAGGCAAAGGATGTTTCCCACCGAAATCGTGAAAAACACACTTCTTGATTAATCCTCTACAATGACTCACCCAATTCCTACCCAGTTACGCCGTCAGCGTCCCACCACAAATCCTCCTCCTCCTCCTCCTTCTCCGCTCTTTCCGTTAACGGCGTCTCTATCATCCTGACGTCACCCACCGTCATCCCCATCGTGACGTCATCTCTGACACAAACTTTCCCGGTCCGGTTCACATCCGCCCCGACCACCCTACCATGCCGGTCCGACCGCCACTTCGCTTGAACCGCCGGTTCACTTCTCGAGCATCGAAAGTCCCACACACTCAACCCCAACACTCCGGCCCCACCGCCTCCGCTACCTTCCGCCGCCGTCGTAACCACCGCGGGCGACCCGAAGAACGACCCGAACCGTTTCCAATCGTCGGTATTTAATTCCAAGAAAGGAAAAGACTTTTCTACCCCTAACCCGAACCCATCCCACATCTTTACAACGCCGTCTCCGCTAACGAGGTCCGAAAGGGAGAAATCGTCCCCGATACTCTTCCGCCGACGCTGGACTTTAAATTTACGCTTTTGCCCCTTGACAGTAAAATCATCCTCGAACTTTGACAAGTCTTCATAGGAAAAATTGGTAAAAACCGCGTTCGTCTTCGTCTCTTCTTCTTCTTTTTCCTCCTCTTCCCATTCCACGTCATCATCAGACGCGATCGAAACGGCGTCGTCGTCTTCATCATCATCATCATCGGAGGTGTAAAGCTCGTCGTCAAAACTCGACAAAAGGGGTTGCGTATTAGCTAAGAATGATTTGGATTTATGATGGTAATGAAAGATTAATACTTTCAATTTATTAGCAACGTAATTAAAAGCGTAAACAAGAGCCAACAAAAATGCGCCCCATTTCCACAATCTATGAGCGTAGGAAACTTTACCCAGCTCAAACATCGAAAAAATCCTAGAAAAAAATGATGGGTTATTCAATGCTTCGAAATTAATTACTGGGATTATCTCCATTTTCTCTGATTAGTTTTTCTAATTGAAAAGGTTGGTTTTTTTTTTTTGGGTGTAATTCTTAGGAGAGGAGAGAGAAAGAAGAGAAAGGGGGGTTTTGAGTGGAGGGGGAGGAGAAGGTGTATATATAAGAATTGGAGGAGTGTTGGAGAAGATTGAGGAATTTTTGGGGGAAATGGTCTTGTTTTTGCTTTGCTTTGCTTACTAGGGTGGTGGTTGGAAGATAAGACCATTTTTGGTGTGTTTGCCATTTAATCTTGTCATTATTTGATTTAAACTTTCATTTATTACTTGTTATTATTAATTGTTATAGCTTGTACTCGTTTATTCCGTGGTCGAGATTTCGGCTTTGTGAGACTATATGAAGCTTGATAAGACTAAGACTGCGATTCGAGTTTTAAACACGACTGTATTATGATTGACTCGAGAATTATAAGTTGGATTTTAATTTGGTGTTTTGTGGAGTACTCCTTATAATTTTATCCGATTCCGATTCAGCGTTGATGGGATTGTGATTTGTGATACACACCAAGATAATGTACTATTGTATCCCACTAGCTCGTAGGACTATTACATATTTGGTTTATTATCCAACTTAATTTGTTGTTTACTCTTTTACATACTAGACTATTACTAATGTACAGTTGTACAAGTTTTCAATGACATTAACGTTGTACAATACTACAAACTCTACTACGAGATGACTACATATAATGGGATTGACGATTGGTCACTTAACTTTCTACTATATTTCAAAAACTAACTAAAAGAAATGTGAAATACTATTACATATTAAAAAATGAACATCTAAGTGATCGTATACAATGAGGCGGTCTCAAAACATACGTGAAATTGAATATTGTGTTACACGATCATCATGAAGAATAACTTGTGTAAAGTAGGTACTTCAAGTAAGGCCTAATGTGTCCAATAATACTTGATAAAACCCTTACACGAATGACTATATATGGAATAAGAGAATTGTTGGTGGAGAAGAGAAGTGGTGGGATCAGGATTAGGGATGTTGTTCGGATGTTAGGTGCATAGTTATACTAGAAAACACTAATCATGGAGATTCAATGATTTGTTCTACCCGCTAACATTTTTTATTTGTATAAACGTAGTACCATATAGTTCTACATAATTCTTCATTTTCTTTTATTATTAATTATTTTTTTTTTAGGGAAAGTTCTACATAATTCTTGGTGTAAAGTGACGTGACTCCTTCATTAACATTTTCGGTGGGACAATATTATCAACAAAAAATAGATCAATTTTTTTTTTTAAATGGAAGTTGGAAACATCTCATTTATTCACTTTAAGGGGCCAAATTGTTTGTGTATGTTTAGGTTACAGGAATGCACTTGTGTAGTTGTG
The DNA here is from genome assembly GCA_963457585.1 of Spergularia bocconei. Lineage (NCBI taxonomy): Eukaryota > Viridiplantae > Streptophyta > Magnoliopsida > Caryophyllales > Caryophyllaceae > Spergularia > Spergularia bocconei. The sequence continues at coordinate 22,071,760 of OY734945.1, read as the reverse complement.
TTCTCACTAATTCTATCGCGATGATTATCAGGGGCATAGCCAGGGGTGCACGGCAGGTACGTGCCTCCCAAGGCCCCAATTCTCTCTGAAATGTATTAGTATATATGATATTTATGTCCCTTACATGCATCAGATTTGTGATAGACTAGTGAAATTTGGTCCATTTTAGATTGCAGACTACTTGAGTTCAAGCCTAGTGATTGTCACTTTGGCTCTTTTTTTTTTTTATGTTTTGTTAAAAGACTCTCGAATATGCAGTTCATTTTTGGTTCGTAATTTTGTGCCCCCCTTTCTCCCAATCTTGGCTTCGCTACTGATTGTTATAGCTATGCATAACAACACATGCATAACACTTTTAGATGGTATGTGTACCCTACGAAATAACACTAATACTTCCTCCGACCCAATTTGATTTTCCTCTTTCTTTATTGCAATTTTGAGGTACAGTATTAAGAATTACTTTTAGACCAAATGAATCGTTCACTTATACCTTTGCTTGAAGTTTTAACACTCTAAGTTAATTATTAATAAAGAAAATCCAAACATCAAGCTAATAATTGTGTTTCTTATTTAGGACTAACGACGTCTATTTTTTATTTATATATTTCAAGTAGTAAAGGAAATCAAACATTGTCCAATCCCTACTAGAATTTAATTTAGATCAATATGCATAATAAATTAGATGCAAACATGTATGTGTACAGGTTGTCTAGGCCAATCACAGTGATTAGAGTAGAAATTCTAATGACTGCTTGGACGATGTCGTTTCAGCCAAAAAAAGGCAAGGGATTGGGGTTGCTAACTGTATGCCTGTATTTCATGTAAAAAAAAAATACATTGGCCCATACTTTCAATACAAGATTTTAAATGCAATGAATTCATCTATACTCCTTCACTACTACAATAAGCCTTATAGACATGAGAGTTTTTGAGCTATAGACGTCGGTTTTGGTTTCGACGTGAAGTTGGGTGACGTCTATTCAACAAGCATAGACGTCGGTTTTTAGTCCGCTGTGCTTAATTTTTATAGACGTTGGTTTTTTTTAGAAAACCCATGTCTAAGCAATCAATAGACATCGGCTTTCATTTAAAAACCCATGTCTATGCAATCAATAGACATCGTTTTTCATTTAAAAAACCCATGTCTATCCCAATATAGACGCCAATTGTTTAAAAACTCTGATGTGTATTCGTCTGTATGCACAACAAATTTTGCCGAAGTAGAAGCATTGAAGAGACTAAGAGAAATTAAGCCGTAAACTCGACCATATGGATGAGAAATGCAAGAAATATATATAAATCGGTGAAGTACATAATTTACAATCTTACAATCCAAAACTGTTCTTTGGAAAGTGAACAACAAATTTACAAGAAACTTATGACGAATTCATTCTGCCTATGAACTTGAGACCGGTTCTAATGCAAATTTGTTGAAGTTCTGTAAAAGACAAAGAGATTACAAGTAAAAGTTATATCAATAATAAAAAGACTTAGACACAAACCTTTGATGAACAAACGCATGCAGTAATAGATCTACACACTGATTGTAATTGCTCTTTGTCTCCTTTACTCCCTACTCTTTAAGAAACATAACAGATATGCGAAATGAACCCCAAAAACAATAACCTATACATATAAGCACGAAAATTTGTCATAACATATAAAATTTGAAAGTAAATCATTAAGAGATTCAGAATGTAATCTTGTTTTCTTGCCGACACAATGTCTTTGTCCTAAAAGACAATAATTACAAAGCATATCTACAAAAAAAATAATGAAACACATAAACCATAAGACTATAAGAGTAGGCAACACATCAGATCTAAAGTATATACCATTATAGTGGTAGATCTAAAGTATATACCATGTAAAATGTGAAAGGCAACACAAATTTTTTTTTAACAAAACATCAGCAATAAAAGAACATGATTTTGGAACCCACAAATCAAAACATCAAACAAAAGCGAGAAGAGAAATCACAAAAAAAAAAAATTACCAAATGAAATCTGCAATTAATCTACGCAAATTAGGGAGAGTTGTTACTGGTCTTCGAAGATGAAACTGAAACATTAATAGAAAAATTGAAGAGAATCATGGATTAGTAAGAAGGAACAATACTTTAGGATTCATAAGGAGAGAGAGAAAGAGAGAGAAGGAGGGGGGCTGATAAAACAAGATACTGATGAGAGAGAGAGAGAGAATGAGGGATGCGGCAGTGTACATCAAATAAAACAAAGGGTGCAACTAGGTCAAGGCGTAAAGCTAGTAATTTGATAGCTATGAGTGTAATATATGCACATCGGGTTTTATCAAAAACTAACGTTTATGCATCAGTAATAGACATCGGCTTTACCAAAAAGACCCATGTCTATAAATAGACATGGGTTTTTAAAATAAAACCGATGTCTAATAGTTCTAGATAATTGCAAAAATGCCACCGCCTTCTTATAGACATCAGTTTTCCAAAAATCTGATGTCTATATACCGACGTCTATAGCCATATTTGTAGTAGTGCTTTCTCCACAATTATTCATCTCATTAAATAAATCATCTATTCCACATCAGGCACCATGGATGGCCGACCACCACATTTGGTCGGATAATGCACAGGCGAGTACCGGTTTTCACCGATAAGTTGTCGGCCACCTTGATCCAGACCCGAAAAATCAACTTTGATGTTCTACCTTCTGATTCCCATCTATACTATCACCACCTAAGCCTCCTTTACCGTCCAAATCACCCCATGTCGACTAACAGCCAAAACCAACCATAACCACCACCTCACCAAACCACCGCCAGCCAAAACCTACCATAACCACCGCCTCACCAAACCACCGCCATTGTATACCATTTCCCCGTCCTCATATACCATTTTATCGTTATCATTATCTTAATTCTCCATATACCATTCATTCATTCTCAAATACAATTTCACCATGCCCATACACAATTGCACCATTAACCTTATTTCAAACAGTGATTTGTTACACAATAAATTTGTTTGAGTTTTAAGAAAACCATGTCTCACCATCAAAAGAACAAAAAAAAAAACATACCTCCATGGTTGATCTCATCAAACTAATAGTTTTTCCAATTTGGTTTATTTTCTCTCTCCTCGAAGAATAATTTTGGGTGGTAAATTTGATTCGAAACACGGAGTATATAGGTTAGTATTTAGATCACAATTTCTTTTTCTTTTCTCCCTCCTCAAAACAAAATATGGGTAATTTTTTATCTTTCTCTCTCCTAAGTTACCTATTCTAACAAAATTTTCCAGATCTCATTATCCATATTTATGGAAATTCAAAATATATTTTGTAGCTTTTCTCCCTCCTCAATATTGCGTATGAAAACAAAATGGAAAGGGGTAGTTGTATTTTATTTGTATGGCTTCACTGCCTTCCTCCATGCATGTACGCGCGTGAGCCACAAAAATGATGATTAGAATACCCCCATTCTAATCACTGTGATTGACTTGACATTTCTCTGTATGTGTGCACCATGTAGTGTGCGGTGCTACAGTTAATGTAGGTGTTGGTACTTGGTAGGACTACTTGGGGAGATAACAAACGAGGTGTTAAAAAGTATATAGTTAATTAAATAAAGAAATTACATTATTCAGTTCTAAATTTGATTTTTTTTTGACAACGTTTAAAAGAGAAATAAAACATACAATATTACAGCTAATCTAAGAGATAACTAAAACATACACTATTACCGCTAATCTAAGAGACTCTTCCTAGCAACTATAGCTAAATTATGTGCTTCCTCTATTTCTTTCTGATCAACCTTCAAAGTAGTGCATTGTTGCAGCTGTCTCCCCAGAGCTCTTACTTCACCTAAAAGCCAAGTGCATGTAATGTCTGTAACAAATTGAGCCCGCAACATCGTAACCAAGTTGTAAGAATCTGACAAAACCAACACCTCCTGAAATCCAGACCGAATACTCCAACGCAAGGCCAATAAGACGGCTTGAAACTCAGCCTGTAAAGCAGAACTTGAATAGCCTCGCACATTGCTCCTCTCCAAACATGTACCACGATCTCCTGTGTAAGCTGCCCACCCGAAACAGTGGGATCATTTGTTCCGCTCTTGCATGATGGTCCAACATATTTGGCGCGCTTGTCCATTTGGTTTTAATGTCTCGGCAAATCTTCAGACCACATTGGAGAATTGGGTGATGGACACGATCACCTTTTTGGGTAAGTTGGATCCTGATGGTTGTATGGTTGCTTTGTTTATGTCAATCCTTTGGGCCATATGGGTACATCAAAATGAAGCAATCTTTAGAGGCAGTGCTCCAAATCCTTCTACTGTTTTGTCGATTAGTGGCAAGTTCTACTCCGAGTTTCTTCAATCTCGGTCAACACAAATTTACAGTTGCTCCATTTATGGAAGCTCGACTACTGTTGGAGGGGATAATGATACCCCTCCAGGTTTCTTTCTTGCTCACTTAGGGCAGGAGCAGGTTTTCTCTAATGGTGTTATTCACTTATTAGTCGATGGAGCATGACATGCGGCTACAAAGAAAGCAATTCTAAATTTGATATAATAATGGTAATTTGACAAGTTCCCTGCATTTGAGTACGTAGAATCGTAGATCGATTGACTATATTGAATATTAATTATAGAATTTAACCTAATAATTTGCTTGAGACATGTGATATGGTCTCTTTTCCTAGTAAATTCAAACATAGTGTATAGGTTTGATCTTGCGTCCTTTATAAGTTAATGTACTAGACGTCTAGATCATATGAGAGGTAATTAAGGAAGGTTGCCAAATGAGGTATGTAGCACTCTTCTTTCTAGGAAGCCCACTCTTATACTTCATATAAAATATCCGTTACAAAAACACAAACTTATGACGTTGCACCGTTTACTTGCGTATAAAAGTTCTTTCCGCCCCACTATCTACACTTACGACCTAAATCACCTAATGATCAATAATAAGAAATATAAAGTATGCGTATTCTGCAACATAAGTCTATTTATCTAAAAGAACAAAGTTATAACTATATTACGACCCTACGCATTTTATAGGCAAACGAAGGAAGTACGTTTCAACCACGTACTCGGTCTAGCAACTTAATTTGTGCATTCCATTTTCGATCCGGTCTAGCCGTGGACTAACCATTACTAAAATCCATTAGTGAGGGGGTGGCTGGGTGGATGTGGGGGTTTGTTTGACGTCGACGGATGATTATAAATAATGGCTGGTGAAAAAATGTTGGTACACGTCGGAAAAAGTGGCGGGCTTTTTAGGGGAAGAGATTAAGATTGATATGACTGCTTGGTATTGCTGACAAAAACTTTATAGTCATGTTATGAGAATTTTCTCATCTCCACAATTTTTTATTCATTTATTATATAGTTCTGACTTCTGATAACATATGAATTTTATAAAATTACTGCTGGTGTGGCATTGACGGACCAAAGTCCAAAAGTTTGCGGACCTTGAACTTTGTTGAGAGTCTTATCCATCCAAAGTCGACCACGTGTTGGTAAGACATGTGGTGTACGCCGAGGAAATGGGGATTCTTTTCTCCGCATCCACTAGATCGCTAGATGTCATATATGGTCTGCGGCTTTGCATTTTGTGCGCCCACTCGATCGTGACATCCATTGCTCCTGGACGGCTGGATCTTACCATCCTCGTGTATTTAATATGATTTTTGTAAGGATAGTGCCGAGGTCTACACTGTAGACGCTTTTACTGCCCGTCCTAATAGTTTCACTACATATAAGTTTTATTACAAATCAATTTTACTACTCCAATCTCAATTTTATCATTATTAACTCAATTTTGTAAACAAATTTATTGTATCTACATTGCAGACTTTTGTTTTTATCTAAGACCCTGTTTGATAGGACTGCATCTTTCTGAACTGAACTAATCTGATCTGAATGATTCTGATCTGATCTAATCTGATTTGAATGACTCTGAACTGATCTGATGTGATCTGGATTGGTTGAAAATTTGATTGAATTTCAACAAATTAATATCAATAATGGACCAACTACATAGATAGTTATTTGAACATTTCTGATCTAATCTGAGTTGATCTGATTTGAATGACTCTATTCTGATTTGATCTGATATAATTTGAATGTCTCTGAACTGATCTGAATTCATCTGAGAATAAGTCATATCAAACAGGATCTAAGTAAATTCCATTATCTTATTTCAGAGAAGGTGGGGAGTTTGTTAATACTTTGTACGGAATATATTGTTATGTGGCAGTTACCCAGTTACAAGGAAGGGTTGAGATAAGGAGATTTGAATCCGTAACATCCCCCATACAGCTTGATTTCCTAACCATTAGGTCAACTTTAATCCATAGTTACGAAAAACTAGATACCATTTATATCATAGATAATTGACACAATTTTTGCACATTGACAAAATTGATCTCGTACACATTTATATCATTTTATCTTTCATCATCAGAGGTATTAGATGTTTATATGTGAGCGGTTATCTCATATCGAAAAATTAAAATGGATGGAACACCTTTACAAGGTAGTGGACTAGTGAGTGACTAATCTTATTAACAATTGATTTTAGACCCTGGGCGATTCAACTTATTCAACAGTGTTTTCAAATCAGATCAGATTTATTCAAATCAAATCAATTCAGATCATTTTTATTCAAATCAAATCAAATCAGATCAGAATTATCCAAATAACAATCAATGAATCTAGCCTATTTTTAGTTATCAATTCGTCTAATTGCAGTTAATTTATCAATTAATTCAGTTCAGATCAAATAATATCAAGTTTATTCAAATCAAATCAAATTAGATCAGTTCAAATCAAATCAAATCAGAAAAATGCAATCCAATCGTACATGGCCTTAGGATGAAACCTTTTTGTACATGTTATCATTCACATAATTTGTGACAGGGAGGACTCTTCTTTGGCGACTCTCCACAATGAGGTGTGAATTTTTTATAACAGTTATCGAAGGAATAGTGTTGATAACCTAATAAAACAAAAAAAATTTACCTACCCAATTTTTGCTACCCGGTTGAAAGTCTCATAAACTCCTAGTCCTCCCCCACACTTCCCACCCTTTCTCTCTCATTCCCTCATTTCCTCTCTCCTTTTTTGCTTCCCCATTTTTCATCATCATCGAACATCTTCAACACCATATTTATCATCAACACCATCCATTATATACATCAACAACATCATGATCATCGTCCGATCAAATTTCTCGACCAGATCGCCCATCAACCTTCATGATTACGCTGACCATTAGCCATGGTAGGTGGTTGTAAGTTTCATTTCACCGGAAAAGGGCTTAGGGTTCGACTTTCCGGTGCCTCGTTAGCGGCGCCGGTAAGTCGAACCCTAAACCCTTTTTTGGCCAGTTTATGGTTGTTACCGCCCTAATTTGTAGGGTTTAGGGGTTCACCACGCCCTTCCCTAGGATGTCTTTTGAATCCCAGGGTGTCTAGTGATTGCGACGGTGAAGCCGTTGGAAAATCGGGGTCGGTTTTTGATTCCGGCGACGATGAAATTTTTTGATCGGTGGTTGGAGAGGTGGTATAGTGATTGTGACTGGTTCTGGAATTTTTTGGACGTTGATTGACGAAATTATCCCCAAATTATGGCAGTAAATGTCGAATATGCCCCGTTATTAACACTGATCCCTTGATAACGGCTTTTAATAATTCAGCCCTCCTCCACAATAGTGGTACAGAGACAGAGCCCATGGTTCGACCTCGGTTTAAGCAAGGTTCGTACCAAGAAGATGGGCTGCAGACCTGTTGGGCTATTGGTGGACTGATATATGGACCGTTTTTTGAAGTATCCATAATATCATTTTTCCCATAAAATGGTGGTGTGAGAAGAGAAAGATGACCGTACTTAAAATAGTCAAATCTCATCAAATGACATTTCACACTGCCTTTAGAATATTTGATCCCATTTTAATGTGTACGCATTTTGATATGTTTCCTTTCATATAGAGTATATATATATTCACATCAAGAGAATGCATTGCATTTCAAAAACTAAAGAAAATAAAAATAAAATAAAGATTATGAGGTCCATTATACTTAGCTTGGTTTGTTTGTTCATCGTGTTTCTTTGTCCAAGTGTTCATGGCTGGGGTGTTGATGGGCATACTGCTGTTTGTCGGATTGCTCAGGTTTTCTTTTTTCCAATCTTATATATATTCCGCTGTTTATTACCGTTAATCTTTTACGTTTGATTTGAAATTGAGTAATGATCTCAAATTGAACATAAAAAAATCGATAAATGCTAATACAATACACTACTAGTTTGGGTACTTGTATCATATTGGGCCTTAAAATCTTAAAGAAACATCTTGCATTTGGTTTGGCAGTCCAAACTAAAACGAGTGGGACTACGTCAAGGACAAGTTGAAACGAATTTGTAACGGGCGATCTACAATCTAGATACCCATGTTTATCGATGCAATCTTAGTATATGTGACCGTCTGATCATAATTCATAAGTATGATTAAACGTAATTCGCTGAGATTTAATTAAAGCTGAAGATGAATGTTACAGCTAACATACTTTAATAGCAAAAATTAATAGGTAAAATAAAATAGCGAATGTGTGTTATAGTACTATGTGTGATTGTGTGACAGTCAAGGTTGAGTGATGGAGCAAATGAAGCAGTGAAGCAGCTACTACCACACTATGCAGAAGAGGATTTGGGCAGTGTGTGTTCCTGGGCTGACCGTGTCAAGTTCCGTTACCATTGGTCTTCACCACTTCATTATATTAACGTTCCTGATTCGGCCTGCGATTTCCAGTACAACAGTATGCCTCTTTCCCTCTACATTTTGGTGCAAGCGTATGTTTTACGTGAACCCGTTTCACACAAATTATTTTCAAATAATGCATCACCAATTAATCAAAAGGAACACATACACGAGCGAACTTTAACAACAGGAGGCATAACCCGACCATAACAATAGCTTACACAAGAAGTTTTTTTTTTTGTCCTTTTGTTTTTAACAAGGGGATTGCAAGGATGAAGATGGAGTTAAAGACAGGTGTGTTGCTGGGGCAATCAACAACTACACTGCTCAGCTTCTTACTTACAAGGATAACCTGTCTGCTGATTCTGCTCAATGTGAGGCCTAATTATCTCTTTCAAGCATTTCATGTTTCATTTTGCGCTCTTTGTACAATTGTACACACACGTATTCTGCAAGATTGAAATGAAACCAGACAATAGTTAGTAACTAGTAAACTAACATTTTAATCTTGCTAATATTGGAACTTTGGCCTAACTGCTGTTATATCAGATAATCTTACCGAGGCACTTCTTTTCCTGTCTCATCTGATGGGAGACATCCACCAGGTGTGTACTTTTTTTGACCTGTTTACTCCCTTTGTGTTTGCTCATGACACAAGTTATACAATTTTATGTTTATGTCGTTGTTAGAACTAGTACGACTGTACGATCAACCTTATAATCGGATTTCTGAAGTTTATGTTTCGCTACCTGCAACATATGTGTCAATTCACAACTAGAGTCTAATTCCATGTAACACAAGTACACAACTAATAATAGATGTATCATGTATAAAAATTTGATCAATGATTATTTCTCGGAATCATAATACCTTTTCCCAGGGTGTATGACGAACTCATGGAATTCATTTCTTAAACTGTAGCCTCTGCATGTTGGTCATACTTCCGATAAGGGAGGAAATACTATTGATGTCCACTGGTTTAAAAGGAAGACAAATCTCCATCATGTGAGTCTCCTTCATCTCATCTTCATACATATGGACCTCCTGCACCAAATATCGTCGTCTTTATGAATTTAACAAATCAAGAGCTATTTAGAGACAAGTGTATAACAAAAAAATTGTTACAATATTAGGTGTGGGATGATAGCATTCTTGAGACCGAAGAAAAAAGAGGCTATGACACAAGTCTGGACGAGCTAGTTGATGCACTCCAGCATAACATTACGGTATATCAGTAACTTTCATCTGTTAACTTATATTATGTTAGCTTAACAAACAATCTACACGGCTACACCTATCCTCACTTACCCTGTTGTTTCAACGCCATATAACAGAAGGAATGGGCTGATCAAGTTCCGGAGTGGGAAAGCTGTAGTCGCGACAAGACAACATGTCCAAACATGTATGATCCCCTACAATATGGTTCCTTTGAGCATATATACCTGCTTATATTGTTTATGATCCACCATTTCCCGTTCCTATTGTGCATCGTTTCTCATTAACAACATGCATGGCTGATGCAGCAGCAGTCTTCCATCTCATTTCATGATTTCCTAGACGTAACAACAGTAAAATAATCTGCTTTGATATCCTGCAGATATGCATCAGAGAGTATCAAGGCAGCCTGTGACTGGGCATACAAAGGTGTGGATGAAGGCTCTACCCTAGAAGGTAAATAGATAATCAAATCAGCTCTGACAAAAGTATTGTACTTACCAGCACATCTAATCTGAATCCTTTTCTTCGAACAGATGATTACTTCTATTCTCGTCTACCAACAGTAAACATACGGCTAGCTCAAGCTGGAGTACGATTGGCTTCTACTCTCAACAATGTACTAGGCTAATCAAATGTTCTTAGCAACTTCTTGTCCTAAAAAGAAACATCACCAGTGGTTTTATTGCAATGGTATTTGTTATATCTACGCGTCCAAATGTCTAATGAATCATACACGATAGTATCACGGGGAGATGATACACATACATGCAATAAGCTGGTCCAATTTAACTAACCTCAGATTATTGAAAATCAGACACTCAGGTTGGATTTGATCATTTCTGCCAAAATGATATTCATCCTTCTTCCTTACCAGTATGTGGGAAATTGCAAGGTCCGCTACAGTGCAGGTCTTCTGTATATATAGACGTATGCAGCCTTACCTATGTTAAAAACTCACCCAAAAACCAAAAAAGTGCGCGCGCACACACACACACACACACACACACACAAAAAAAAGAAAAAAAAAAAAATCATCTAGTCTTAGCATAAGACGGTCTTACATTATCATGATTACTTCAGAAAGAAGCAACAAATAGCGGGAACATCAAGCTGTATCAGTGACAGGGCAACTCTCCTTTGGCATGACAATGACTTAGTACACCCTGCTAAGATGTTAAGAATCACATGCCAATGAAGATTTGCCTTATCACTAATCCGCTTGCTTAATCTTTCGATGACAAAATCGACTGTTATTAAGCTTTTGCTGCTTTTCAACAGAAGCAAAAAACTCATTTATATATAACGGGCAGAGGTATCTTACAAGTTACATCAAACTACTGACATTGTTGTAATTGTAACACTAGAATAAAATCAAAGGAAAGAAGTTGGCATATCCTTGGTACATACTCAAAGTGCTATCTATATTGATCTTACCTTTTATTTCCTCTTGGAATGCTGCGACTCTTCTTACAATCTTAGTGGCACCTAGAATCTCAGAATCTGGCTCTTACCTTTGGTGGTGAGCTCCACTTTTTCCAACAGTGATTGAGAAGGGTAATCTGGTTGAGATGCTATATGAATTGTATTCATGCAAGTAGCTGTACTGTAAAAATGAAGATATGTAGCATATTTTAGGGATATCCATGGCTTGAATGAGACAGCCTCATTGTATATGATTCCGCAAAAACTTATACTGATCAGCTTCAATAATGTAAGGCCTTTAAACTTCGAAATCAGACAGTTTCTCATGAATGACTTGTAAATAAACTACTTCAGAATACTTGAACATAAAACTTCAGAGACAAGATCTTTATGTCTTATGGTCGAAACAGTCATTCCAGGCTTTTATTCAACAACAGTAGCCCACAGAAGTACAATGCCTGTGACTCAGAAGTCAGAACACATCTAAACAGTGATGACACCAGACTAATATGTTACAGTGTACGTAGAGAGTTAAGAAGTCTTGAATATTCACATTGCTGAAAAACGCTTAATTTCTTCACGCAGGCTGCTTCACAATAATAACAGGACATTTCGCGTTGTTTGCGCAATAATTACTCACACTTCCGAGGAAAACCCTATCAAAAATCAAAAAGCGAAAACTTACATACTTCAGCAGTTCAGCTCATGTACTATTGTCACAGTAAAATGGCAGGAACATAAGTGAGGCGTACTAAATGCAGCGTACGAATGAAGCCAAACTTCCAGTACAGTAGCCATGATAATTCGTAAGTTTTTCACTAACCTCTGTAAGGCTCCTCGGCCATGATTGCCGATAACAAGTAATGGACAACGAAACTTCTGAACCGCGTCACATACAGCGTCTTTGGGATCACCAATCACACAAACTGTTTCAGCATCCACCTGTGTTAACGAAAAAGATCAGAACTTGCAGTCTGAGTTATAGAAGTTTAATAGACTTACCATAAGTACATATGTCTTGCGTATCAAGACTTTCCATATCTCTGTAATGTATGCGGTATAAATACCGAGAATTGTGATTCAGAAACACAAGTAATTAACAAAGCAATACAAATCCTATTATGGTATCAGGATTTTGATCCTAAAATCTACCACAACCCTATCAATCCCTAGCCTTCTACAATGGCTGGCGATGAGGAATCCCCTCCGCCACCTCCCTTCACACCAGCAAAAATCGAGCCTAATTATATTACCTCGGCTCGTCTCAAATTAACAAATTATGATGAATGGTCCCATGCCATTGAACTTGCTTCGGCTTCGTTGATGGCACTATCACTAGCCTTGTTCCTCCGGCCACTCAAGAAGATTGGAGGGCAGTACAAAGTATGCTGGTCTCTTGGCTTATGAACACCCTTAGTCCCGAAGTTACTGAACTGGTGCTATACAGATGCTAAGAAATTATGGGATGATCTTAGTGAGCGGTTTAGCTCGGTGGATGGCCCCCGGGTTCATCAATTGACTAGTGATCTTAAAAATTGTACCCAAACTAAGGATATGTCGGTTGCTGTGTATTACGGCAAACTTTCAGTTTTATGGGAAGAACTTGGTCAGCACGACCCTTTAATCTCATGTAAGTGCGGCAAGTGCGAGTGTGACGTCGGCAATCAGCACTCCGAACGTCGCCGGCGGGATCGTCTTCATGACTTCCTGTTTGGTCTCGACTCTGATTACTATGGCTCTCTACGCTCTTCCTTGCTTTCACGTGATACCTTGCCTAACACTCAACCAAGCCTTCAAAGCTGTTTCTCAGGAGGAGTTTGTTCGGGGTTATGGTCAGACCAAGGAGGTGTCGCCCCCTGTGGCTGGTTTCGCTGTTCAAACCCAATCTCGACCTTCCCCTGCCCCTCCCAAAATACTCACCTCTGCTTTGGTGTACCGAGTGCAAGACTCGGGGCCACGATGTATCCACCTGTTTCGACATCCACGGCGTGCCTGACTGCTTTATTGAGAAGTACGGTCACCAATTAATTCTATTCAGTCTCCTGCATCTCGAAATCGGGGGGGCTACTCCCACAATGGTGGTGTCCGTGCTAATCAAACCCAGGCACTACTACCCACACCTAGCCCCACAAATTCCAAATCATCACCACCCACCTTCACGCCTGCACAACTTCAATATCTAATGTCAGTATACGGCGCCTCCCCGACTCCTCCGAATCAGTTTAATGGTAAGTGGTTTTTGGATACGGGGTGCTCCAATCATGTGACAGGTAACATTGCTCTTTTGACGGATCTCTCGTCCATCCCTCCGTGTCCTGTCACTCGTCGGGCCCGACGGGCGCCAAGTTCACGCTACACAGGAAGGTCGTGTTACTATTTCGGCTACGATAATTTTGTCCCATGTTTTATTTGTTCCTCAATTAAATTGCAATTTAATTTCTATTTCACAATTAAGTGACGCCTTAGACTGCGATGTTGTAACCAATTCTACCACTTGTACTATTCAGGACCGACGCACGAAGAAGGTGATTGGGACGGGTGTGATCGCTGTGATGGACTATACTACTTTTGTGCCACGACAACTCCTGCAACTTCTACTATTCAGAATGTGTCTACCGGGCCCTCCTCCACCCTTCAACTTTGGCACAGTCGTTTGGGTCATCCATCGGAGAAAGTAGTAAAGTTGTTACCATTTTTATCTCGTAGTCGTACTCATCTAAATAAAGTATGCGATGTGTGTCATAGGGCTAAACACCATCGTACCAGCTTTCCTTTAAGTACCTATGTAGCTACTCGAATATTTGAATTAATACATTGCGATTTATGGGGTCCCTATCCGATATCTTCTATGAGTGGTGCACGTTTTTTTTCTCACTATTGTTGATGATTATTCTCGTGCCGTATGGGTGTTTCTCCTAGTTGATAAGAAGCAAGTGTTTCGCACATTTATGTCGTTTTTTGCAATGATTGATCGACAGTTTTCTCAAACAGTTAAAATGGTTCGTAGTGATAAATGGCACGGAATTTCACTGTCTCCAGTCCTACTTTGACCAACATGGCATCTTCTTCCAAAGTTCCTGCGTCGGTACCCCTCAACAAAATGCTCGGGTTGAGCGCAAGCATCGTCATATCCTTAACGTTGCTCGCGCCTTGCGGTTTCATGGTGGTCTTCCTATCAATTTTTGGGGCGAGTGTATCTTAGCTGCTGCTCATGTTATAAATCGTACGCCCTCTGTGCTTTTTGGAAACACTACCCCTTACGAACGTCTTTTTGGGCGTCCACCCTCATTTGATAATCTACGTGTGCTCGGTTGTTTGTGCTTTGCTCATAATCAAAAGGCCAAGGGCGATAAATTTGCAAGTCGGAGTCGCAAGTGTATCTTTCTAGGTTACCCAGTCGGCCAAAAGGATTGGTACCTCTATGATCTTGATGCTCGGAAATATTTTGTTTTCCGCGATGTCCAGTTTTATGAACATACTTTTCCCTACATTGATCCGGAGGCGTCGAACTTCTCATCCCGACAGTTAATTCCACTTCCGGGAGGGGCATCTCCAGTTTGGTCGGATGATATTGATGATTTTGGGTATGCCCCGCTGTCTGTTATGACCCCTGTTATGACCCCTGCTAATACTCCTCGGGCCACTCCTTCCGCTGCTGTCCCTTCTGACTCTCTTCCACAACCGACATCACCATTGGATGGTCATGATGATCAGCCTGCTCCCATGTCCTCCCCTCCGGACAGTCATGTTGCTGCCACCTCGCCTGCCCCTGTTGAGCCCACCTCGGCTGCTCTTATACAGCCTCCCCAAATGGGTCGTGGCTGTCGAGACAAGAAACTCAATGTTCGTCTCTCTGGGTATGCGCGAAAGCTTCGCGGAGACTACTTTACGACGACGGACGAAATAAATTGATAGAGTCAGATTCCCTGGGTTTGCGCGCTTAATTATGATGCCAGTGATGACGATGATGATGAACAACAAGCCCATTTAGTTCAGCTTCCCAGTGTCTGCCACCCTAGTCCATCACCAGTCTCACCGCGGTCTCCCCGTCCTCCTACGTCACCTTCCTCAGGTATTCCGTATCCCATAGCTAACTATGATACTTGTCGTAATTTTCGTGCTCCCCATCAAATATTTGTTGCTACTCTCTTGTCTATCCGTGAGCCTCGTACCTTTAAAGAGGCCGTGCAGGTTCCCGAATGGCGTGACGCCATGGACGCAGAGATGCAAGCACTCGATGCTAATGGTACCGGACTATGGAATCTCTTCCTCCTGGCAAGAAAGCATTGTGAAGTCAATGGTTGTACAAAATCAAATATAAATCTGATGGGACTCTTGAACGATATAAAGCTCGTTTGGTGGTCTTTGGCAACCACCAAAGAGGGTATTGATTATGACGAGACCTTCGCTCCGGTTGCCAAGATGTCTACAGTTCGTACTTTTCTTGCGGTTGCTGCGGCTCGGCGATGGGAACTTCACCAAATGGACGTTCACAACGCCTTCCTTCATGGCGACCTTACTGAGGAGGTATATATGCGCCTTCCTCCCGGGTTCACCGCTCCTGCTCCTAATCTTGTGTGTCGACTTCGTAAGTCGTTGTATGGCCTTAAACAAGCCCCTCGGTGTTGGTTTGCTAAACTTGGTCAGGCTCTCCGCGAGTATGGCTTCTCTCAGTCGAAGTCTGACTATTCCCTCTTTACTTTTACTAAAGATTTGATTCAGCTAAATGTGGATGATTTGGTTCTCTCTGGTAATGATTCCGCTGCCTTACAATTGTTCAAGGACTATTTGAGCTCTTGCTTTCACATGAAAGATTTGGGTATCCTGAAATATTTCATTGGTCTTGAAGTTGCCCGCAACGATTCCGGGATTTATCTGTGCCAGCGCAAGTATGCCTTGGACATCGTGCACGACACGGGTCTCTTTGCTGCTAAACCCGCTACTACTCCAATTGAACAAAATCATGGTCTTGGCCGGTCTACCAGTCCACTTCTGTCCGACCCTACTGTCTACCGGCGCCTGGTTGGCCGTCTTGTTTACCTCAGCGCCACCCGTCTCGACCTTGCTTATTCTATCCATATTCTCTCTCAATTTATGCAAGTTCCTCGTCAAGATCACATGGATGCTGCCTACCGCGTTGTTCGCTACCTTAAAGCCACGGCTGGTCAGGGTGTTCTACTTTCTACCGCTTGCGACCTTCAACTGTCGGGGTGGTGTGACTCTGATTGGGCTGCTTGTCCGATCACTCGTCGTTCTCTCACTGGCTGGTACGTTTTCTTGGGTAATTCCCCGGTATCTTGGAAGACTAAGAAACAACATACGGTCGCCCGTTCTTCGGCCGAATCTGAATATCGTGCTATGGTTGTTCTTACTTGTGAACTCAAATGGTTGCGTGGATTTCTCGCGAGTTTGGGTGTCTCTTTGAGTGGTCCTGCTCCTGTTCACTGTGACAGTCAGTCTGCTATTCACATTGCGCAAAACCCCGCCTTCCATGAACGTACCAAGTACATTGAGGTCGATTGTCATTTTGTACTGGATGCTATACAAGATCGTGTCATATCTCCTAGTCATGTTTCTACCAATGAACAGTTGGCGGATGTTTTTACAAAGGCTCTAGGTTCCTCTCAGTTCAAGTATCTTGTGTCCAAGTTGGGCGTTGTTAACCTCCACGCTTCAACTTGAGGGGGGTAATAGACTTACCATAAGTACATATGTCTTGCGTATCAAGACTTTCCATATCTCTGTAATGTATGCGGTATAAATACCTAGAATTGTGATTCAGAAACACAAGTAATTAACAAAGCAATACAAATCCTATTAAAGTTGCTTCACGCACAATCCATTTCCTGTGAGACATTGGCTTCTGTCATTTTATTTAAATTTCTCTCGCTTATTCAAATCAAATGTTAACTCTTGTGCAGCAGAACATTTCAAGTTCTTGTGATACAAGAAACCAAAGGAATTACACAAGAGTTTATATAAATAAAAGATTCAAAGGTCCATGATTGAATTCGAAGGGTACATACAAATGAGTCTAACACGTAGGTAGCGTTAGGGAACAAAAATTCGATTGTGAACAAAACGAGCAAAGATTTCATAGAACTCATACCCCACGTTTTGCACAGAGTTCCTTAGCTTTTGCAAGGAGAGAAGCTGCAAACTTTCTCTCGTTCTCTTGTATTGTTGTCATCAGGTCAATAGCTGCACAAAACAAGATGAGCCAAGACTAGAGTTGTGAAGGTTACGTTACAATAATAGCAAATTGAGGAACTGAGGAAGATATCGAAATTGAGTATCATACAAGCAAAAAGCACAAGTTAAAGAGGCATGCGTAAGAGGGGTGCTTACGAGCGGCGCCGTAAGTGCCGGCGTAAACACCACTAAAGTTAACAGAAACAGCAGTAAGAAGGATGAAACCAGCAGTTCTGAATTTCTGATCAAGATTTTCAAGTGCCCATGCAAGAGCATAGCGGCTACAGTCGCTCCCATCAATTGCAACTATTACCCTGCTACCCATCACTTCCTTACTCTCTATTTCATCCGCCATACTTCACTTTTTTTTTTTTTTTTTTTTTTTTGCCAAGCTAGAGTAACTTTGGCGGTGATTCTCCTGATTTAGTTTGCAAATATACAGGTAAATAAAGTTGATGACAGTTCACTGTACATACTGACGTACTACAAACAAAGCTAGCTGTGTGATCGTCCTTCCACATTTGACACTTGTGACTTGCCATGCAACTCCCATCCATGTTACACTTCTTTTCGTCTTTACCTGATTAGTTCACCGGAGTTTCGTTTCAACTATATTCAGATCCGACGGGTGTCTTATATTATATATATACAAATGAGGAACGTAGCAGGTTACTTATAGCTCAAACTATGAAATTTTGTCGGGGCATGCAGCATGCATACCCCGGAGTCTCGAGTGATTAGATTAGATTATAGATTTAAGTATGATGTAATATTTCAACCGTGCAAATGTGCAATGCACGGATTTAAAACTAGTCTATCTATCTATTTAATAGGAGTATCTTAGAGTATATGTTTGAGAATAGTACGGAGTATGTTGAAGTATAAAATCATTGTGAGTGCCCTAATTATAAGTCTAGACTTTTACCTCTCTGACATGGTATTAGAGCTTCAGTGACCCTGAGATCTCAAGTTCGAATCCTAATTAGACCCTTCCTTTGTTGCGTTGGAGCCTTAATTAAAAAAGAGCCCAGTTTAAATGTTGAAAAATAGTGTGCAAGAGGATGTGATAATTTAATAATAGTAGGAGAGATAAATATGTTCCAAAATAGATGGGGTGCTTGAGGTGGGACGTCCCAAAAAGGAATATGAGGCGTTTGAGCTGGGACGGAGGGAGTATTGTGGTATAAATAACACAGTATTATTAATGAGAATAAGAACAAGGGATTTCGTAACCGTAAACACAAATCCAGCATGGTATATCAGAGCCCATGGTTAAAGTCCAGGGTCTCAATGAATTAATTTGGACCAAAAATGCCGATAATTCGGCCACTGTAAAATCAGTGCAAAAATACAGCTAATTTTACTGTAAGTCAGTCTGTCCTTAAAAGGGAACTCATATGTGAGAGGGGAGTGTTAAAGTGACACTCAAAATACTCCACATATGAGTGCCCCACATTGGAAATATAGAAGCGATTTGTCTACCATATAAACCAAAGAGTTCCTTTTCCTATCGCCAGTTAGTTTTAGGATGTTACCTCTTTGGGCTTATCAAATGGACTATCTCTCTCCTTACGGGTGTGACCCAAACCCGTGTAATTTCACACGGTATTAGAACTCATGGTTAAAATTCTGGGTCTCAAGCAATCAACACGGCCAGCAGATTAGACACAATACCAATCAAAACATAGGCGTTAGCTCTCTTAGATTCTTGGGAAATATTGGTCTATATCATACTATGTAAAACTTCGTAAGAACCATATTATCCTAAAAATAATAAAATTTCCAATATGTAGATCATCAGTCTCATTTTTATGTCTTATTATGTGTACGGTGTACTCTCTATTACTCACGTGCTAAAATTTCATTAGTTTTTGTTTATATTCATCAGAAGGATTTATACAGTATGTACGCACGTGATTGGTGGGGTACATAGAAAATAGGACACGAAAGTGGAACGCGCGGTACTGCGGACAAAATCACTCCTCACAAAGGAGTGGTTAAATTCGCACCTGCATGACACTGTGAAGCATCGTATATGATCTAAGTGCAATAAAGAATTTCAAATACTGAATTAGAAGATGAGATTAAGGAGTGGTAAAGAACGCAAGAAAGAAAATCTTCAATTGTAGAGTATCTATCAAGATAAATGAATAAAGAATATACTAGTTCAACATTCAACTAGTCCTTGATCAGTCAAATGGAGACTAGAATGCACCTAACCCAAACTATATTTTGGGCGAAACTAATGTATTACTTTTGAACAATTCAAATAATCAAAGAAATAACGTGACAACTACAAATTGTACGATATCAATGGCCGCCACCGCCGCCACTCGGCCCTGACGCTAGCTGTTCGAGCAGATAGGCCATTCTATGCTTAGCCCTTTCATATAGAGGGTACACTGCTGCAAGGTGACCCTTACTCGGACTACCAGAATCTTTCGGAAACGCCCTTGTAGCCTCGACTTGGAACTGGCACAAAATCGACATTATAAGGACAAACAATGTGATCGAGACACAAACTGTACGCGAATAAGTCATTGTCTTCCCAAAAAAATTCGTGATCAAACAAGAAATGAAATTCTTCCGAGAAACGGGTTAGTAACGAAATGCTGAATGCAAAGGATGAAGTTGTTCAGGAGGTTTTTGGTTATGGACTACTTATGGATACTTTGATGATACTTCCAACACTGCAGGAGAAGCCTTTTATAAAGGAACTGAAATGGGGTACTGCAGTTTCCTGGAAAGAAGCATAGTACCAAGATTTTGACAAGGAATTTGGAAACAATTGGTATTAAGTGGAATTCAGAGAGAAAATTACTACTTTTTTTTTCAAAGTCTTGAATTCTGAATAAATATGCATGAAAGAACCCTGTATTTAGCATGAGCCTGGAAAATATAGTCTGCTGATATGCTGACACAAGGGCTGAGTGGTGTTTTCTGAAATTTGACTGTTATTTTCAGAAAAAAAAAGTCCAGTCAATAAGGTCAGTCAACAAGGTAGATTTTGGAGCAACCAGTGAGCAAAGCATACGAAAGAAACAGTAGAATATTACTTTTGGCAGCAGACAGAAAAGTTTGAATTTGCTTATGTAGTTATGTGCATCTGCATCAAGGGGTTTGATCCTGTCAAATGAAATTCACAAGCAGGTAGTAAAATATGCAGAATTCGTTCTCTGCCCAGTAACTGTGCAACAGATGACATTAGGCCCGTCTATGTCGTCAACCAATTTGGAGACGGCTAACATGAACTATTAAGGGAATGGCTACCCTAACCATATCCAGGATTCCTTATTTTTTACGGATGAAACAATATCCAAAGTTCGGATCAAGTTAATCAGATGTACTCGGGAAGTTGTCATACCACGGAGTTGCCTCTTTTCTGTTTTGGGATAATATGTGGTTGACTAGCATAAAAGACTGTCATATAGTAGAAGGATGCCCCAACAATAACCAAATCTCGGTTAAAGCTCACTAATGTACTTAGAAACTAGGAAGGTTTAATAAGGGTTGTTACTTGTTACCTTACCACAACACTCCTCCATTATCTGGGCTTTAAATCCGCCAACGGATTACCTGACTGAAGTTTATGATACTCACCAGGTCACCAGGAGGAGTTGTGCAAGAAGTATACACTAGTACTAAACACTACTAATTTTAAGCTGCACCTAACTTGTATTCTACAGATTCAATGACGACGGAGTATCTGTACAGTCAAATCGGATCATGAATCATGACGCCTCATAAACAAGCTGAGCTTGGATTTAACATCTGCAGGTACGCGGACAGGCCGGTAATTTTTATCAAGCCAGACAATGGTTCCTTTAGCTTCTACGATGGGCTGTCAAACAAAGCATTTAGCTAATCAGTTGGGCAATAACAAGGGAATCAACGAAGACATGACACAGTGAGAGGGGAATCAAAGGATTAGAAGAAACCTCTTGATTTGGCAACTTGTAAAGGAAATGCTCAACGAATAGGCGCGCTGCTGAGGTGTCTGAGATCCTCACCTTCACAACAAACTTGTCCCCACTCTACTTGACATAAAAGGAAACGAGTATAACTGTATAAGTACAACCATATTTCAAGGGAGCAAGTTGAAAAACTATTTGCGCTCTCTCCTCGCCCTCTTTTTCTATCGCTTATCGACCCCGTGTTTCTTCGAAATTAGAAAAGCAGACGGTTTCTCTCCATCATCATTTCTCGTCCCCCCTCTCCTCTCCTCTGACTCTCCCCGTAACATCATCTTTTCTTTTTGATGGTGATAGCATAGCAATTAAATCCATCTGACTAGTTCCATAATTTACAAATGTGCTTTGGATTTTTTTTTGTTTTTTGTTTTTTTGGTCTTTCACCTTTAGATCGAATGCTTACTCTTATTGTGGTACTCGTATTATGCCAACTGATTTCTAATTCATCTAGTTCTGCAACTTGTACTTGATCAATCTCTCTTCATTTTTAACCTTTTTTTTTTTGGTGTGTGTGTGTGTAGTGCATTTGATGAATAATATCGTACTTTGTTTATCAAACGTATTGATTAAGGTTTATATTTCAAAATGGATTTTATCAACTTGGTCAACTGTACATAAAAGAACCTAAATCTCGTGGTGGTTATGTAATTATGTTGGTGGGCATGAGAGCTGATAAAGTTTTGATAATGAAGGAGATCCATAGTTGAACAGAGAGCAACAAACCAGGTGTAGCGAATGAGCTAAAGTCGAAGATTAGGTAAAAGGGAGGTTTTCCCCTTGTCAAGGTCTCAAGGAAGTAGGAAGGGCAATGGATGGCAGTTTTATTCTCAGTTGTCTACAACTGACAGTACAGAATAATTGTCAAAGCAATACCCAAGATGGGTTGCCAATTTGCCATACATTCTTGGATATTATCAACTCGCAAGTATCATGGTTGGAAAACTGACAGTACAGAATCTCCATGACAAATCGGCAACAATTTTGGATGGGGATTCAGGACATGAAAGTACACGTCAACCTACACATTCCCTTTCTCCATGTTTCGTGAATTAGTTCCTCCAAGAAAACCCGTTTCCTCATTTCTCACACTCCTAAAGGTTTGCAGGATTACCAACTTTGGAGGTTAAAACTACCAGCCAACCAAACATATCCACTACTGCAACAAAGACCCACCACAAATACCACGCCTTCAGAACATGGAAGCTACCACAAACCACATCACTACCTTGCTAGTAAGCTAGAGATCAACCACCACCATTGTCCTGCCGTTCCATTGGTTTAATACCACCAACATGCATCGCCCCCTGCAATTAACCATCACAGGTTTGTCCTTAACAGTGGCTGTTAAGCACACCACCAAGAGGGATAGAGAGCCAAAGACGAGGCTCAGCCGCAGGGACTTTAAGCAAGAAGTGAGTGGAGGGAGCGAGAAGCCATGGAAAATGATTTCTATTTGATCAACCAAATAGACAAATACATGGTTTGGAGCGAATTATTCCTTTTCTCTCCTCGTTTTCCCTTTCTTGTATCCTTTCCCATTCCCCACATAATACAAATGGTCCATAGGGGGTATACAAATCCCATTGCTAACTGTTAAATCCTAATATTGTGCAGTCATTTAGGGATTGGCGGTGCTTTATTTGACATATTTTCCTCATTTATGCTCTTTCATTTCGTGCAAGATTTCATGTGCCTGATATTTTGGGAAAGAGAAGTTTGTCTGCAAAATGTGGACCTCGCTTTCGTGAGGCTCACCACATTACTATGGGCTTCATCACCTTGATGCGCCTTGCACCTTTTAAAACTAAGCATACTACCCAGAAAGATGATGAAAGAGAACACAGAAATATAGAACAATGGCATAATGAAGGCAAATGTGGCTGGATTAATATGGATAACATACCCTGAGAGGTGCAAGGAACTTGAGAGAGAGTTCTGACAATGCTAATGCATCCCCACTGCGAGCAATTGCATCCGCGCTCAGCCCCATCATCTCTAAGAGCTCGTGACGTGCTACAAAAGAAAGCAAACGTTAGGTCAGTTCATTACTCCAGAGATAACATGCTTGTGCATAGCAAGCAACTTGAGACAAAAAATTGGTATGTACAGAACTTTCACAAATCGTTATGAGCAGATGCATTATTTAATACGAAAATGTTAATGAGTCCAGAAAAATACTAACATGACGATGATACACCCCTTGGAAGAACCAACAGTTCTACTAGCCGGCGTGTTTTGTGTTCAACATTGACACAACACTCATAATTATATGTCTGGCATTAAACAATGTCATTTTTTTATATAAAAGGATCTTAAATTTGAACACTTAATCTAAACAATACTAGATGCATATCCTAGTTCAAACAATTAATAAGTCGAAAACAAATGGAAAGACTTTTTCATGTTTTATTTTTCTATGCTTCATATGGAGTGTTATCTTCAGGAATTATAAATAGCTCTCCATTTTCATAAAGTTAAGCTCAAGAGAGAACTCTCATTTTTCCATAAACCATACTCGTACAGACTTGCAACACTAACTTGTAGGAAAAATTAAACAATCCTATTTGGGTGCGTTAGAATCAATATCCAAGAAAATAGATCCCCTAAAACACTAGGTGCATGGAAGGAAAGAAGTGGGGAAAGGAAATAGAAATCTAATTCCCCAAAGAACCAACACATTTCCATTTCAATACAACGATACAAACTTTCATTTGCTTACCCTTCTTCTGCCACTTTATCCTTCTCCTCTCTCCTTTCACTTTATATTGTTCAACCAAACCAAGAAAACTTGCATATTGCATATAGTTTTCACCTAAAAGCATTTCGAAGGACTTGAGAGTTGAGTCTATTCAAAAATATATTGTTGTATGCCAGCAAAGCCTACATTTCAAGACGTTAGGATGCGGATTCCAAATGAATGATCAATCATCTATAGGCTATTAGGTTACAACCCATTTTAGATGCATACCATTAATGCCTCCAAAAGCTCGAAAAGAGCAAAAAACGAGAATGCCTCGTCTCAAAAAATCTCTCACAGTAATAAGGTGTTAGAAAATAAAATCCTCCAAATAGTCAGGCCTTTTGGTATTATTTCCGTATACACTATTTCCAATGAGACATTTTATGTGTACCAAACCAGAAGGATTAGAAAGTACACCCGGCACTAATAGAAGCCTCCTGCGAAATGTTTATATAATTTTAGGTGGCCTAGGTCGAGATAAAGGGGAAAACTGTCCCAGAATTTTTTTAAATCATCCTAATGGCCAATCAGACTTCTGAGCTCTACTATCAGCGTTAACAAAACTCAGGGATCCCCAAAGGCTCCCGCCTATGGCGAGGTAAGGGGGGTCAAGAACTACACAAGTCTTACCCTATGTAAAAAACAAAGAATAGTCTCGCCTGTCGGCAATAAAATTTCACTGGTAGGCCTTCGAAATACATTTAGAAAATGAAGAAGTGAAAATCAGACTACAAAGAAAGATGAGGTAACAGTATCATAGAAAGTGATGAAGGCATTTGTTAGACAAAAGGCCACTAAAGCAATGTCATTTTACCCATCAAAACATAGCATCCAATAACAAAAGGGCAACCAGATATCAACATATACAAATTAACAAACACTGAAACAGGGACATCCTATCAAGAGCCTCACACACGAGCCCTAGGCACTAAAGTCTACATATTGCCATCAGGGGTCATCACAGAATCTAGTGACCACTTCTTTCTTTGACCTTCTTTGTCCTCTCTTAAAATCCCGATTCCAATCATCTCGATGATCTTTGGTGGGGCATTATGATGCATAATATGCCCAAACCATTTTGGCCTTGCTAATTACAAGGAGCAACTTACTTTTTAGAGGTTGCTGTCAGCTTGACTAGAATCAGTTTATCCTAATCTATAAATTCCAGCAAGCACATACAACAAGGTCAGGGTAGAATTACTATTTTATCCTATTTCCATAGATCACAGTCTCTTTAGATAAGACAAATTGCCATCCCCAGAGTAAGTCATGGGTCAAATGTATGACTCCCGCCCTTATTTGGGTTGGCTCTGCGGGTGATTTTTTCTTTTTTTCTTTTTTTTTCTTTTTTTTTTTGTGACAAGTTATGTTATCAATATATTCAAAAGGACACCAAGGGGGTCAGTGTGAGTCCCATATACAAAAAGACACCAAAGGGGGTGACGTCCATATACAAATGAGAGCTAACTAAGCTCATAGACTATATCATGAGAAATTTTGTCCACAAAACCAATGAAAGTCACATGTCAGAGCCACTCGGAGGAAATGTAACACTGGATTCCAACTAACTACGGAGTATACAATAACCATAAAAAGCGAAATATGAAGGCTCGGTGTGCCCACACAATATCACCAAAAATGCGATGATTTCTTTCTTTCCAAGTACACCACCAATAGCTAATGATTTCCCAAACTTCAGCCAGCCACTATTTCTTCATTCGCCTTTTCCAAGCAAAGAGGACACCTTTAGCTCTCCAAGGATGAACCCAACTCAGCCCGAACAAGGACAAAGCAATATGCTACAAAGACAAGACCCAAGTACAAGAGAGCAAAAGATGATCAATAGCTACTTCTGCATCACAACAAAAACAATGGCTAGCCAAACTAAAACCTCTTCGTTTAAGGTAACCTAATGTTGGAATTTTCTCTTTAGCTGCTGCTCAAGAAAAAGACACATGCTTTCGTCGGAGCTTTGCAATTCGAAATAGCACTAGCAGGAAAGTCATCATGGGAGACAAAATTTTGGACAATATTGCAAAATTTTCCAACAGTGATGATTCCGGATTTATCAGGCAACCAAACTATATCATCCTCATCTTTTA
This sequence comes from Spergularia bocconei, assembly GCA_963457585.1. Classification (NCBI taxonomy): domain Eukaryota; kingdom Viridiplantae; phylum Streptophyta; class Magnoliopsida; order Caryophyllales; family Caryophyllaceae; genus Spergularia; species Spergularia bocconei. The sequence goes on along the minus strand of OY734945.1, from coordinate 22,045,375 downwards.
GAACAAATTTAGCAAAAGAAAGGAGCTCCAAGAGATTCAAAACTGAAGGTTCCTCCAACCATAATTGGAATATGAAAACCAAAGGTCCCAATGATATAGTTACACTCCCATAATGTAAACAACATCGCCAGCTGTGACCTCCTTATAAGATGCAAATCTGAAGAGGCCCGAAAAGAGGGTTTTTAAAGGCAGCTCTTCACACCAACTGTCATGCCAAAATAGAACCCTTGCTCCATTGTTCACCTTAAAACCCACAGAAGACTTGAAAAGCTTCAAGCCAGATATTAGGGAATTCAAAAGACACACACTGTGGGAACTACTGACCTCTTTACTCAACCAAACCAGTCTTTGAACTCCTATTTTAGGGAGAAGAAATTCCTCCAGAGTGATCCATTTTCATTGGCAAACCTCCAAAGCTTTTCATCTGAAGCCCTCAACATGAGAGGTTCAGACTGCCGAACAAGATTTTTATGTGGCCATAAGAGATTTGATAAGAATTGATCAATTCTTCCTAGTTGCTTGAAAATAACATCCATAGAACTTGAATCACCTTTTTTCATGTGTCTCAAAAGTTACTGCTAATTACATCACCTATCATCAGTACAATGAGAGCAACATCACCATTATACCCCAGTGCCTCAAAGGCTCCCGTCATAAGGCAGATTACAGGGGGGAAGGGGGGGGGGAGGGGGTATGCAAGCCTTACCCAGTTACCCCTATGTTGAGAATATAGAGGCTGCTTACGGATCACCTTTCAACAGTATTTAAATAAAATCCCTATAACCCAAGAAATGAGGATCTTAAATTCTAAATTTCTAATCTATATAGAGTTGTTGCAACTGCTATAAGATGAGTTAAGCCACAAATGAGTGTGTGAACTTTGCCCAAAAAATGAATTTGGTGTCTCCCAACTTTTTTCACATATTCTGGTGTCTCCATCCATAATCTGTTAAATTTGTCGTTAATTTCATCTTCTTCTTCCCAGATTTAACACTCCTCAAACCCCATCTCCTTCATCAATATAATCATCTCCACCCATATGAATCCAGAAAAAAAAAATCATGAAACCATAAATGTTTGGTTTTTACGGAAAATTGGAAAAAATAAAATTAAATCAATTAAATTCTAACCTAATTTGATTTGATCATAACCCCAAAATAACACCACCACCTTCACAACCAAAGTCACCGCAAGCACCACCCTTCCTTCCCACATGTAACACCACCCCCTCCTGCAATTCAACCCAAAAAAAAAACCTCAAATTCACCAAAAGCCCCAAATTTTGTATAATAACCCCAAATTCAAACATAAACCCAGAAAAATTAATTAAAAAATTGATTGTTAAAGAAAAAAATTAATGAAATCAATAAAAAAACATGATTGAAAAAAAATGAAATCGGATCAATGAAAAAATAATTGTGAACAATGGAAAAAAACAGAAGTTTCGAATGCATTGGGGAAACAAAGGGAGGAGCAAAAGATTTTGGAAAATAAACATACCTAATTGAGTAGCTGCGATGCAGATGAATTGAAGGATGAATATGGGGATGAGGATGAATTCGTTTTGGGAATTAAGGAAATGAATATGGGTGAGGATGAGAATGGATTAGTATGAATGAAATTGGGGATGAGTTGGAGTTGGAGTTGGAGTTGAAGGAGATGAGGCATCAAGTTAATTATGATTTGGGGGTTGAAGAAAATAAAGATGAAGGATGAGGAGGATTGTTTCTGATTTGATTTAGGGTTAAAGAAGTTGAAGATGGTGGATGAGTTGGTGTAGTTGAATAAATGGAAGGTAGTTAACGGCATATCTAACGGAATTGGGATGGAGACACCAAAATAAGTGAAAAAAGTTGGGAGACACCAAATTCATTTTTTGGGCAAAGTTCACACACTCATTTGTGGCTTAACTCGCTATATGATGGTCACCAAGATTTTAATAAAAAGCAACTCTTTTACCGATCACATCAGAACATGCTAGTGTATGGACACCATTATTTGATTAGAAGATATAAGTAAGAGAAATGAAAATACAAACTCTAAAAAACGGCCAACGCAGCCCATAAGTTGAATATTATATGTGCAACTCAAGATGAATAACATAATTTATTCTATTACGTGTGGCAGCCACCTCGAAAAAATTGGTGTACTTTCAATTAGATATCCATTTAATCTTTATCTAGGATAACACTAGCATAATAAGCTCCAAGCCAGAGGGTAGAGGGCTAGAGGCTTGTACGGAATCATGAGGGATTGTGACAAAATCTTAAGCAATCTCTTAAAATTTTGGAAAGTGTTCAATAGAACAGGGAGCGAGGCGAGTAATCTTGGAGTCGGACTCGCTCCAACTAGTGAAGGCGCTTACGGCGGAGCATTTTGTTTCTTCTTATTTCGGTTTAGCAGTCTTTGATGTTTTTTGGTTTTCCCGTAATTTTGAGTCTTGTTCTTTCAATCATGTTCGTAGGACGGGGAATAAGGTGGCTCACTATGTTGCCCATCTTAGCCCTGTGGACTATTCCACTAGAGTTTGGGTCGACTCAGGCCCCTCGGTTGTACTTGATTTGGCGGCCGCGGATTTCATAGCCGCGGTCACGTAAGATTCTAATGAGCTGGTTCTGGATTTCAAAAAAAGAAAAAAAAAATTTTGGAAAGTGTTCAATAGAACACAGGAGGACAAGCTAGGGCCCTAGCTGCAGCAATAGTTCACAGCTTCAAAGTCAAAACAGCCCATACTTGACTGCTTGAACAATCCTCGAACATTGAACTTGGGGAAAAAAATAAGTGTTCGTGCCAACCAAGGCAAGCTACTTACCGGCCACAGCGATGCTAAGCTAATTCATAGTTTCCAGAGTAATTCTGACTAGGTCATGTATAAAAGCTAAGGAGCTTAGCTTTTACCTTCTGGGACACTGTCAGTGGGTTTCTAGAATATTTTTCTTCGAATCCCATTGGTTTGGATACAATATGTCATTTCGGAAGATTTTACAAACAGCAACCAAAAGGTCTATCCCTTAGTTGAGCGGAGAAGAATGCAAAATGGAAAGAAAAGATAAGAATCACACACAAAATCATCAGGGAAAAGATACCCAGTCAGCAAACAGTCCAACACATAGCATAACCATGCAGACGAACAAAACATCCTGACATTATGCAACAGGACAACAAACAAAGCACAGGCTTGGTGTAAAGATAAACTTTCTAGTTACCACATCAATGAGATTGTTTAGGTAGGTACCATGCTGACAATAGCTTGCATAGACAGCATTGTTAACAACACCATATTGATCAAGCTCATAGTCGCGTACTTTGAGCTCAACATCAACAAACCAATCCATTCTGCGGAAAAGAGATAGAAAACCCAATTACAACATCATCCACAAAAATGTACAAAAAGAACATAACCACAATACCTCAAACAACACCTTGTGTGTCAGTGTAAAGCGGGATTGGACATAGACAGCCTTACCCCATTTAGAATATGATATAGAACAGGAAGAGTCTTTACCATAAGGCAGCTGAACAAAGGATGACCATGTATGCTATATAAGCCCACATCAGTCCCCCTCCCCCCCCCCCAACAATTTGACGAATGTCCTCCTTGTAGAGGAACTGTAACATTCTACCATGTCCGGGGTGCACAATGTCACCATCTTGAACTGAGAGAGGAGAAAGGTGGTCGTCTACTCTAATGCCATTGATATAGGGCCATGGGTGAACCCACGCAAAAGCTAGCTTAAAAGGAGAATGAGCCCCTATCCTAAGTAAACCCTACATTAACTCCCCATTAGACGGATGAGGGACTCGAGTTCAACACCTTGCAATGGGACCATATAAAATTATATTACAGAGATATTGTTATTAAAAGCATATGAGATATTTATATTTCCCATTATACTCCAAAGCCAAAGTGTGATGAATGTCGTTCTCTGTTCCCATTTCAAATCCCACCCATCATATCATTTCAAGTTCACGGACTACAGTTCTTCCGGAAGTTGGTATCGTAGTTGTTGAACTAGAGAGCTTTATACAAGAACCTCAAAGATGACAGAAGTCCGGTTCCATAAACCCAATGACATCGAATCCCTATCCTTATTTCTATCAACACGCGTAAATTTAACCCGCAAATAAACTTATGTAACCCTCATTACTGATTACTCAGAATCTACACCTGACATTTTCACAGTTTCTTAAATCAATCCCAATTACGCACTCGGCGTATCCACACTTAGACACTTCAATGCAGTACAAAACATACCAATCAACTTTTAACATTTGCACAATCTAATTACACAACATCAAGCTCATAATTCTGCATCACTCCACCTAAATTTGGCATTTGCCCATCAAACATAAGACTTCTAATTCTTAATTACACTTCACAAGCCCTAAAATTGCAGCAAGATGTAAACTTTAGCTATAAGTTACATGAAAAGATTACAACTTCTTCGCAAGAACATAAATCAAATTAAAACCCAGAAAATTGCTAAATTCAAAGTGAACAGAAAAAAAAGGAGAGAGAAGAAATTACCCTCTTCCACTTTTAAGATCAAATGGAGCTCCAGAATTCCCGGAGCTGGCAGGAAAGAGTGACCGCCGGAGTTGCGGGCAGATGTGCCATGGACGGTTGATCTTCACCGGCTGAAACTGAAGGGAAGGACATGGACGGCCAGGATGGAACGGCGTAGGGTGCGCACGTGATACATAGGACGAAGTCACGAGGGTAGGAGTGATTGTGGTTCGAAGTGCCTGTGCCATGCGCAGCTTCTGGTGTTTACTGTTTAGTATACGTTACGTTACTACCGAAGTTGGAAGTCCGACGTTGTCGTACTAGTTCTACTTCTGTACTTTCCTAATTCCCACCCATTTCTCACTTGTCACTCCAACTTCACTTTGAAGTTTCAATAACCGCAAAAATTGAAATCATTTTCATTGCATTTGGGTGATTTGGATACCGAGTGTAGGTACTTTGGTAGTTGGGCTCGTTTGGAATACCTATAATAATGTAAATCAAATGAATTTTAAAAAAAAAAATGTAAGAAGCAAATATAGTCAAATCGGTTTATTGTTCTTTGAGTTATTGAAATCAACTCGACCTTAATAATACGTTATTTTCTAGTACGTGTAAACCTATACTGATTGGATCATCTCATTTACTTTACCGAATATACAATTATTTTGATCTGATCATTGACGCAAGTATGAGAGTGTTGCTTTTATTGAGGGGCGATTGTGTGTGAGATTAACCTCTAAATTCTTGTCTTGGGTGGTTTATGTGCGCTAGTGACGGTCAAGAAATGTTACCTAATTTGGCATTTGTATATATTGTATGTTTTTTTAAACTATGCTGTAAATTCAATAATAGTGTCAAGTACGGTAAAAAAGAAGATTATTGATAATTTGTCATTTTGTAAGGTAATGAGTTAAATTACACAACTAGATAGTTGTATAGAGTAAATTGTCACTTTTTACATTCTCTTTTATGTGTTTACCTATCCCTATATGATGGAATATGAAAGGTAAAATGAGAATAAAGTTCTATACGAGCTGAAACGTAATTGTCGATAATGCTTCAAATGTATAACTCAACATCGAAATGTATATCTTGGTATCAATATTATCAAAAAATCACAACAATAGTTGGGTTTTTTCACTAAGCACCACCTTTTATATTTTCAATTTTGAAAATACCACATTTAAAAATCAAAATTCTCAAACACCACTTTTTAATACCCTGAAGTTTGACAAACACCACCAAAAAAAAAAAAAAAAAATCCGAGCACTTTTATCAATTGACTCAGGCGTTGACTAGTTTTTTTTCTTATTTCCCGTTTTTTTTCCTTCTTTTGAGCCCGATTTTCCCACGCTTTCCCCTTTCATTCTTTCACTCTACTTCTTGGGCAAAAAACAGAATGATTGGCTAAAAATGAAACAACAATTGTAAAGTAAGCTCTAAGACAAGGGACTTACAATTCCGTTGTTTCATTTCTCGCCAATCTTTCTGTTTTTTTTTTTCTTCTTCAATAAAACACCATATATCATAATTACTAAAATGTACCGTACACTACTCTTGCCTACTTTAATTTTTTTTTTTCAATAAGCCTACTTTAATTTTCTTGAGTAGTATTAGTGTACTGACTTTTCTGCCAAGTACTGAGAATTATCAGCTCAACATTTTCGAGTCTAAAGTTTTGGAGTTCACTTAGCTTGTGCATGCATGGGAAGCCAAACCTATGCGCTTCCAAAATTGATTTTGTAATAATAACGACACTCCTAGCTCTAATTAACAGTACATATAGCTGTTGTTTTTCTTCTTGAGTATAGTTCAATACACCCCAGATGGTTTGTCGAATTCTTGTAATACACAATTTGTAATTTCATCGGCTGCTAGTTGAGCTCTCACTCCCTATAAATCTATAATTCAAAGTTCGGGGCTCAAATCCTCACCGTCTCAACTTATGACTCGTAGAGCTGGCAATCGGTCGGGTCAGGTCATGTCGGGTTCGGGTCGAGACAGGTCAAGATGAGCTTTCGGGTCGGGTCGGATTTGGGTCGGATCATGTCGGATAAATTTTGAGCAGTGTCGGGTTCGTTTTGGGTCGGTCATAATCAGGTCTACTTACTGATGGTTATTAATCCGTGTAATTTCAAGTTTTGGTTGATATTTTTTTGTTTCTTGGCAATATTAGGTTACTTAGGCCCTGTGCGATTGGATTGCATTTTTCTGATCTGATTTGATTTGATTTGATTTGATTTGATTTGAACTGATCTGATTTGATTTGATTTGAATAAATTTGATATGATTTGATTTGAACTGAGTTAGTTGATAAATTAACTGCAATTAGACGAATTAATAACTAAAAATAGGCTAGATTCATTTATTGTTATTTGGATAATTCTGATCTGATTTGATTTGATTTGAATAAAACTGATTTGATTTGATTTTATTTGAATAAGTCTGATCTGATTTGAAAACACTGTTGAATAAGTTGAATCGCACAGGGCCTTAGTAAGTTAAAACCATCAACATCCATACTAAATTGTTTAAATTTGGATCATTATTAAGCTTAATTATCATCGAGTCATCAAACGGGTCGGGTCATTGTCGGATAACGGGTCATTAGTCATTACGGGTCGGGTCGGGTCATCGAGTTGTATCGGGTCGGGTCGAGTCGGATTCGGATGATCACAATTTCGGGTCCAATTGGGTCGGGTTTTCGGGTGAGTCGGGTCGGGTCATAGTTGCCGGCTGAGTAAGTAAGGACGGGATTTGATAGGCCGCTTTGTGGGATTTCATGTGAGCTAGGATCAGCATAACTACATAGTAACAACTTTCACAAACCCTAGGCATAACCATTAAAATGAAGGCAGGGGAGACACACAAATAGATTAGTAAAGTTAACAAGGCGTAACCAAGGAAACGTCAAAATTAAGTTGTTGGTAAGGACTATGTGTCACAACAATCTCAATCATATAGTACACTTATATATGGCCTAGCTAGCAGTGACAAGTGAGGTCTAAATGGCTCACCATCAAATGTCTTGAAGAGAGTAACTCCAGTAGGGCACTGAAGTTATTGTTTTTATTTACTAAATTTCCAAACCTGTCTTCTTCTCTTTAATTTGTATTCATTCACGTCAATAAGACTAGTCAGAGTAAGGAGGAGACACATTATTCGTCATTTTCAACTAGGTCCACGTTCAAAATTCGTCTGTATCAATAAGATCCTCGTGGATCCATTAGAACAAGTAGAAAAAGCCTAATCTCGTTCTCATATGGGTCCGTGAATGCATATTAGACAGCTTTGTGAAAGAGATCTTTGTCGTTCTTAGCTGAATTTTGCTTTCGCTTTCATAATATAGGCATGATGACTGCCTTTCGGCCTAAAAAGCGAATTATTCATTATTCGAGTTGTTGCTAGCAAGTAGAATGGATTTACTACAAGGTTGAGGATGCTTCAAATCACCTGACAACTTACATCAAATGTCCAATTTGGAAGATGTTGACTGCCAATCATAGATGAAAAAGATGCTACAACAGTGATGTTCTTGGAGTTTTCTGATCTATTTATGTAGATAATTAGATATCATCCATATATTACAAATTAAGGCACAGTATTTGTCGCCACGCTTTTTAGTATGACTGACATATGTATAATCACTAGTAGATATTACACTAATCATATGGCTTACACTCCAGATAGTGTAGACATTTGATAAGGTTAAGCATAAAGATTATTGACAGTTGTGATTCAGGTTCACGTATCAGACTTACTGATGAAGTTAGCTGATTTTGTACTTCAATATGCTGGACTGTGCATTTCTACTGACAAGAGTATCTCCTCAGAAATCGAAAAAGAAAGATACAGAAATGAAAGGCAGGGTTCATGTTTTTTCAACTGATGAACCAATCACAAGGGCCATGTTGAATGAAATCGAGGAAGCGTACCACCATGCCCTTCTCTTGCCAGTCTCTCTGTCTCTTGGGCATCATATGAACTTGCTGTCCTCTGCAACAATCATAGGTTCAGCAACATTGTTAGCCAGTCTTTTAGTCAAAAGCAGAACATGAGTGAATTTAAGTATAATAAAAGTTAATGATGGCAGATGCTTAAGGTCTAAGAATGGTATGAAAATGTCAGTGATCAGTTAATACAACCTGCAGTGTTTCAATCGCCTCGGCCTCAGGGGAGTTGAAGTCATAGAACATACTTGCTGCTGAAAGCTTCATAGAAAGGAACTGAAAAGAGGAACACACACCAGTGTAAAGAAAAGACAGTCATTATGCATAGTTCTGAAAAAAAAAATGTATTGGCTTTTGTTGTCTAAACCTCAATCTGATTCTGTAAAGACCGAACATAGCTGATGATTACATCCAACATTACAGCCATTCCCATTGTCTGCATTTTGAACGCGGTGTTTAAAAAAACTGATAAAATCCGATTTCAAACTATGACGATTACAGGAATCTGACTAGAATATTAGACAGATTAGTCCTGCATGATTCTACCTTGTAGCATCCTGGAACCAAATCCTGCAGTACTTTGAGCTTCTCGTTTATCCTCTCCCTCCTTACCTAAAATGTCATTTTCGGACAAAAGGTTAAGGTGTTAAACACACACCATTTTAGTGTACTTCAATAGCATGATCAAATTTACTGTTACAGTACTGTAATGTGCCTTTGATAGTTGTTACAATGTTACTCACCCTTTCTGCCAGACTGTGACTATCAGTAGCTTGGCCTCTTTTAGCTCTTACATGAATTACTTCTTTCGGCTTTTCTCCTTGCCCTTCATTTTTCCTCTTTCTCTTTCTCCCTCCTGCTCCCTGAATTCAGTAGCGAAAACTATTAACAAAACGTAGACAGAAAAACCCTGTTGATGTTCAATAAAGAAGACACTTACACCATGTATATCAGGCCTGTAATTCCCACCAGATTCGCTTCCAAGACCGGGGGATGAAGGTGTTTCTGATGAGGGTGTGATGCCATTTTCTTTCATTTGAATGCAAAAATCACCAGCAATTGTCTGACCAAATGAGGTGAACAGACTTTGTTGAGGAACCTGAACAGAAGATGACTGAGGTGCCTGATCAGCAGGGTTAGGATGGCTAAAAAAGGCGTCATTCGACAAGTAATCTAGAACATGAGAGCTTATCACAGGCTGGCTCAGCTGATCAGACAGGTTGTTCAACAGTTCCATGTTTGTAGTGTTCTGCATCTCTGAGAAAGAAGCTGCAGGCTTACAGGTGAAGTCTTCCATATTATTACAGGACAAGCTAACAAATAATAGTAATAACAATATGATTTGATGATGCATATAAATAGCTTGTTCTTAAGTGTTAGTTATGGATTAAGACGTGTCCCTAATTATTTACTTGATTTGGACATGAAAATTGTAGGGAGTGGATGAAATAATGAGGCCATGCATTAAAATCAAGCTAAATGGATGTTTCGGTTCTTAGTAGGTCCATAATTTTGGTTTTGTTGATATAATAAAAACTGCAAACAGTAAGAAGGACCACCCTTTCACTTGAGATCAAGTATGGTGAAAATATGAGAATTGAATTTGATTGTCTGATCCATGAATGAAAACGTTTCAATCTTTATTGTCGCTGAACAAAACGCCTGAATGGTCGACTGAAATGACATAATACACTAGGAGTAGGGACGAATCTAGCTCCCTAAGATTAGTTTTGCCACAATTAAGTTGGGTGAAGCACTATGCACACCTCTCCAGCAAAGATTTCTCATATAAAGATCGTTGTATGCATACATGACTCAGATTCGGGATATTTGGTTAAGTTAATTCGGTCTTTATCAACATAAGTCTAATGGGCTTTACTACCAGTTGGATTGACAACGACCCGCATTTGAGATGTGGGATAATATCCCCCATTGGAGAAATATAGAAGATTGAGAACTATACTGTAGTTTCTAAGGTGGTGGGTTATTTCTTCTATTGTCAATTGGTTTTAGGATGGAACTCCACTAGTTTGTGAGGTAGTCCTCCACGAGAAGGGTTGATAATGGCCCATAACGACTCTGACACTACGCAACTCTACAAGTCTATTATCTAAATTTTTTTGAACTTATTTGTATGTTTGATTATCTATTTTATTTAACTTGATTTGTATATTTGTATGACGACCACCACGGGGGGCTCCGACGACACCGGCCAACTGTACCGTCACCGGCGAATCTTCATCGCCCATCAACGTCATTCATTGAGCACCATTTTAAAGCGAAAACAAGTTTTAGTTAGTGGAGTTATTATAGTTGTGTGTCATAGTTATTGTAGTTAAAGTAAACGTGTTTTAGTTTGTGGAGTTTAGTTGGAGTTACGTGTTTTAGTAAGTGGAATTAAGTTAGAGGCATTACAATTACGTGTTTTAGTTGTAGGAGTTAAGATAAAGTTACGTGTTTTAGTTATGGAGTTGAGTTGCTACGTATTTTAATTATTGGGTTTATGTTAGAGTTACCGAAGTTACATTGGAGTTGATGAAGTTACTCATATTGTTGAAGTTAAACAATTTAGTTAATAGAGTTAAACAGCTGGAGTTAGACAGTTTAGTTAGTTAATAGAGTACTGTGCGACTGCAGTTAGACAATTTAGTTCATAGTTAATCGACTAGAGTTATACAATTTAGTTATTAAAATTACGTGAAATTGAGGGTTGAAATTACTTTCCATGAGGAAACCATGTTTACTTACTGTACAGGTTACTATGTGTAATAATTTAGGTAATGTTTGGAACTTGGGGTTAGCATAAATGTATACCAAAATTATAATAACCTTCTATGAGTAGACATGGTCCGTGATGATCCGGCCTGAAATGTTTGGACAGATTTCCAATATATCCCCAGGCGCTGCATTGAGTATTGAATACCCAAAAATCATTTTGGATGCAACGTACACCCATAAGAACTACTTTGTCATCTGAATTGACCCGAGATCAACGTGATTGAAATGGCAAAAATCGTATTATTGACCTCAAATGTTATACATCGAGATACAAATCTAAACACAAATCAACCCGAATCAGACTTAATCTAGACTGACCTAATATGAACCGGCCCAATCAACGCATTTGCCAAGTTGATGGATTTGGTAAAGACACTAAGAAAAGAGTGTTACACCCACATTTGACTCCAATCGTATCTCACTTATTGAAAACTATACTGTAATTGGAACTTGTAACTGATACATTCAGAATTTGAAATCCTTGTTTGGTTAACACATTCAGCTAAGTTCCAAGTTAAGGAACTTGTTATTCGGCTGCTTCAATTGTAGCATATCTTAAATCGTCAAAGATACTCCTAATTCACAATTATGATGTCCCGTACACTAGAATTCTTGCCACTTTAATTTTCTCATGTGGACGTGGTACTGATTTTTGTGCCTAGTACTCAGTACTCTCAGCTCAAAATCTTCAGGTCAAAAGTTTTTAAGTTCACTTACACACGCATGGGGAGCCAAACCTATGAACTTCCAAAATTGAATTTGTAATAATCCCCATACTCCTAACTATCCCCAAGCATATAGTTGTTCTTTTTTACACTACTTCAGTGCAACGATACATCCGAAATGGCTTGTCGAGTTTGAATACGATTTTGTTGAGGGAGTCGTCCATGAGGGGTATCGGCCTATGTCTCTAAGTATAATGAGTTACTATCCTAGAATCAATCGGCAATAAGATGCTCAGAAAACTTAGACCCCATTCTTTGGTTAATACTATTGTTGGGACGGGGCTACCAGGCGAAAGAGTTAGAACCTAGCATATAGCCCTAAACAAGGTTTCATCGTAACTCAATTGGCAATAGGACTAGTTCACACACATTACAGGATTTCTACGCTCCTGTTTTCATTTTCCCTATGTTTGGGCCAAATTAATAAGTGGTAGTGGTCACTACACCTCGCTACTTACTAATTCAGCCCGCCCATTTCGAATGCTAAATAGGAGCATGACGAAAATGCGTTTAAAGTCACTAAAGTGTTGCTAGTGGATGGGAACTTGTCCTTGAATTCCAAGCAAGTGCAAACCACATTTTTGCAGCTGATAGTACTTGACAAACAACTTTCACAAAGCCTAGAAAAGCCTATAGAAGACATTATGCAATCATACAAATTAATGAGCAAGCAGGGCTTAAAATGGAGGCAGGGGATGCAGAGAGACAAATTAGTAAGGTTAAGTACGCGTAAACGACAAGATTTAAGTTGTTGGTGAGGGCTATGTATGATGTATCTAAACAATCTCCATCATTGTACACTTATATGGCTTAGCAGTGACAAGTGCGGACTAATGGCTCACCCATCAAGTTAGCCAAATAAGGAAATTATGGCATACCAAGAAAATCTAGAAAAATTTGAGCTTTGTAATCATTTCTAGTCGGCATAAACGTACGTCTCCTAGACCAAATTTAAGCTTTGTCGAATATACAATCTGATGATGACTATCTTCTTAAAGACGGATTAACCAACCCGTAATTTTACTGGCATCTATGTACGCAGTTAACCAATTAGATCTAAACTGCAGGTACCGACAATGCACTAGAGGAATCAGAATGTTTGGATTGCAACTGGTTATGGCATAAGTTAAAATGTTATTGTGTCTTACAAGTTACATCACCTTGTTACATTACATGTTTGATGGTACTTCTACTTTCTAAGGAATATGGCATCAATTTGCGCTATGCTTGAACATATTTCATGTGCAATTGAGAATACATATACACAAAGGATGTCACCTGTCATCACTTTTGTAACACTGATAGATTTGACAGTAATGCAGATTCACACCAGTCCTGTCATATCCAGATCAAACTAGTAAAAGAGTAAAGTGATGATGATTTGAAATGAAATCTATCTTTTCGAACGTAAAGGGCGGGCGTCTGCCCTTGCATAATCCATACGATAAGTGCCCACCAAAGTTGTGAGTTATGACCCTTAGCTTTAGTTTGATTGAGGCCACAATGCGGGTTAGAATAATTCGGAAAGATACAACGATACGATGTCATATCCAGAACTTCAGTGTGATTTACTGATTTTGCTACTTGTAGTCATGTACTCAAGTCCGTCGCCAAACAGATTTAGTGTTCGATGTTGATGTCCAATAATATTCGCGTAATACTATTCGTGTTAACACAAAATGTGTGGTTGGGACTGGTTTTTCTTCAGAAATTTCGGTTATACAACGCTCATTTCACAGAACTAGACAGTAAAGTTTGCAACCAATGAGTAGATGAACAAAAAAATGTTCACACATTTTCGACTTTAATTTCTCACATTAGTCATATAGTGTCTCACATGATTCGCAGTTACAAGGCAAACTTCATGAACAAGCTTTTCACACCAGCTTCCACGAGAAAAAAAAAATCAGTGCTGTATGTAATAGCACTAATACGTCTTACCACGTTTTACAAACACATTATCAATGGGGTTTTTGTTAACTGTCGTCATCATTCGCAACTAACCGTATTGAAATAGAAAAAGAGGGTAATATTGAAGTCTTTATTACACTGCATTTTCGGCACAAACCAAATGTACGTATGTAACGTATCATCACAACTTTTATCAACATAGAAAAAAAAATGAAGCAACAGAAAATGGAGGAATGTTGTAAAAGTTCATGGCTTAGAAACTTGATCAAAGAAAACACCCCTCAAATTGCTGCAATCCAAATTACTACCACAATAATCCTAACCTTATCAATTGCATTTTTCATAGTAATTCTCGGGTTATTTGTAAACAATCGAATCAAGAAATTTGTGGTCTCACAAGAAGACTACTTTACTCAACCAAACGTTTCGGAATTTGGTGTAGTAGGATCAGTACAAAGAGTAGAGTTAAGTGAACGGTTAGCTCCTAAGGAGGTATGGCACTCAATGTCCGATAAGGAGCTCATATGGCGCGCCTCAATGAGACCGCGAATTCAAGACTATCCTTACAATAGGACTCCCAAGGTTGCCTTTATGTTCTTGACAAGACGTACATTGCCTCTTGCACCATTGTGGGAACTCTTCTTCAAAGGTCATGAACAATTCTACTCGATTTACCTTCATAATTCCTCCGATTTCATCAATGAGCCTGTCGAATCCTCTGTATTCTACAAGCGTAGAATTCCTAGCCAGGTTTGTACAACAACTTTAACAAACACGTGTTTTTATATTGTGAAGTAGCAGTTAATCGATACATTTTTTCAAATGTTTTTTTCGTGTTTATAGATAGTGGAATGGGGAAAATCGACAATGGTAGATGCAGAGAGGCGATTACTAGCAAACGCCCTACTCGATTTCTCAAATGAAAGGTTTATACTACTTTCGGAATCATGCATCCCTCTATTCAACTTCACAACGATTTACGACTACCTTATAAACTCGAAACATAGCTACGTTGGATCGTTCGATGATCCAAGAAACATAGGCCGAGGACGTTACAACAAGCGAATGGCTCCTACCGTATTGTTATCAGATTGGCGAAAAGGGTCGCAATGGTTCGAAGTTCATAGGGAGCTAGCGGTTGCAATGGTCTCAGATACGAGTTTATACCCGGTTCTCCGAGACCATTGCACACGTCCATGTTACATGGACGAGCATTACTTCGCAACTCTCGTTGCGAAAATTGGCAATGACTCGAACTCGAATCGAAGCATTACTTGGGTTGATTGGTCTAGACCTGGTTCTCATCCAACAACATTTGTGAGAAAAGATGTAACAGTTGATTTCTTGAGTCGAGTTCGAGATCAAACTGATTGTGTTTATAACAATGTTTCGGGTTCTTTGTGCTTTCTCTTTGCTAGGAAATTTCATCCTAACACTCTCGAACGTCTGCTTCAGTTGGTACCTACATTGTATGGCTTTAAATTGTAAATTTATAGTTGTCATTCAATGGAAGTAGTAAGATTGATTGTATAACATGAGTCATTTTTGGTTTTTAGTTTTTTTTTTTTTTTGGAAACTAAAGCCGCGTTATTTAAAAAACCATAATTATTAATTTTCATTTTCTATATGACTATTATTGAACCAACTAATTTGATGTTCATTTTGTAACTTATTTAACAAAGTTTTGCAACACAAAAAAAAAACAAAAACAAAAAACGGGAGTGATAACAAACGAGCCCTAAGATGCCATTCATTTATTGGGATTGTACAATCATTTTAGATACGTGTCTTTCATTAATTATTTATTATTTATTAATAAAACGGAGAAATAAACACAAAGTCTCATAAAAGACGGTTTCTTAATAATGTATTGAGAGACTATTATATTGTGTTACAAAGTGGCTCTTTTTACATTGATTGTGTTACAAAGTGATCTTATTAATTTACTATTATTATAAATAACATTATCTACGAATTTGGAGGATCCCATCATATAAAATTAGCTAACATTTATAAAGTAACCGCTTTGTAAATTTTAAATTAAGTGCAGAGATTCTTAACTAAAACGATTACCAAAAGTAGTTTTTCGTGTAATGATCACTAATTATATAATCGCGTTCACAATGTAAATAACACAGTTGGTCTTTCAATAAATTGTCGAGAGATGGTCTCCCACAAGACTTACTAGGAGAAAAAAATAATAGAAGAATTGTACATTCCAAATTCTGACCCCAGAAAGAATAGAAAAGGGGAGGGAGACACGAAGTCATACAAAGTTAATACGGAGTATAATGTAGGTACTAGTGCAATAGTTATAATCAATACATACAAATAAAACGACACTTTTTGAAGTACAACTATCATAGCGATTTTAGTCACAATTCGCTTAGTAAATCTCTCTATTTCATTACATTCCACAGTCAAAGAATACGGAGTTTCCAACTCCATAAAAACGATATAAAAGACGTCGAAGTTCAATAGAACATAAAAATAATTTGTACTCCAACATGAAGCTTGATGTGGATGTGCACTCGTAAAAAACGTGAGGCCAGTAAAGAGAGTAAACTTCACAAGAAATGTAGAGGGGTATGTAGTCCCCCACAACAACTAACCTCAAAATTGCACTCATATTGGAACGAATTCCATGAAATAGGGGTGGTGTACAATTACCATTTCTAGGTCATGAATTAGGAAGTATTCGTGTTGCAGAAAATAGATAAAGGACAAATGTCATTGTCTCCGTTTAATCAGAACTTAAAAAGCTAAGTTGTACTAGTTCTATAGTCACTATGAAAGGCTCCCCTTCTCTTTAATACCAGCGGACTTTTTCTCTCATTACCAAACCCAAGTACTACCATCTTTCTCAAGCACCAATTATTGACTGTGTGTGCTTTGCAGCTCATTTCTAGGAGATATGCTTCCTACAAGGGTAAATCCGTGAGTACTAGGAATCCGGATAGATTGGATTGTATATAATTCAACTGTAATTTTTTGATTTGATCTGATTCGAATTGATCTGATCTAGTGTTATTTGATACGAGTAAGTTTAAAAACTCATCGTAATGTCTTGAAAAAACTAACTAAATTAGGGCAAATTAATAACTAGAAATAGTCTTAATAAATTTGATCTTCTTAATGGATCTGATTTGGATGAATTAGATTTAATCAAATCCACTGTTTTAAAGTTGAGTGATTATACAATGGCTACCAAACCTAGGTAGCCATTGTAAGTTTGACCTTAAAATATTTTTAAATTAATTATAAAAAATGAAATAAAAATATACAATTCATGTATAAACACCCATTGCCAAATGCCAACCCCCCTCCCCCCCCCCCTTATTTTTTTTATCTCTCTTCTCTCCCCCACCCCTTCCTCAGCCCCGTCACGGCCTTAGCGCCACCTCCGATCACACCCAACAACACCAACCGCACTTCAAAACACCACCTCCGAACAGCGAAAGATGTCTATCCTATCGCCGGCTACCGTCGTCGCAGCCCTTTGTCGTCCACACATGATTCTCTTTCCCTTACTTCTCCCCCTCTAATTCCCAGCCCACGAAAACCTCGTTCCCGCCCTTCCCACGACCTCGTAGTAGCCGCCCAAGTCGCCGTCTCCTCTTAACCGTCGTTGTCGCCCAAAGATATGGAGAAGAGAAAGAGAAAATAGAGGTGGAGCGGACGGCGTCGGTGACGCAAAGGGCCCCACGTGGTTTCAGGCGACTGTAGGTGTTAATGGTGGTGTCGGGCGACGGTTTGGTGGTGGCTGAATTGGGTCAGCGGCAAATTGCTAGAGTAGGTGAGGGGACGACTGGAGGAGAGCGAAAATGGGATTAAATTACATTAATTTATTAGTTATTATCTGATTTATTTATTAGTTTTAATTATTATTTTGGTCAAATTAATCAATGGTCTAAATTTATTATCTTAAATTGAAATTTTGTACTCGATAATTTGAGTGTTTGAAGATATGATATAACTAATCCAAGTCTCTTTTGTTCAACTGACTCATTTAAATGTTTGATTATTCGGGTTTGACTTATTTCAATTAGGATCTGTTCGAGTTGGGTCAATATCGGGTCAAACAGTATTCGGGTCAGTTTCAGGTTCGAGTCGGGTCATTCGGGTTTCGGGTTGAATTCAAATTATGAAATCGGGTCAAATTCGGATTGCTCGAGTCAAGTACTTCGGGTCAGATGTTCAGGTCAGGGTCAGTTTTGTCAAGTCTACTTCTAATAACAGTATCACACAGATCTTAATTCATGTATATGATTCAAGTTTTAAAAAAAAAAAAAGTATTCCTCCGATTTTTTAGATTTGCTCAATTTCATTTGGGCACAAAGTTTAATAAAAGTGGGGTAACTTTGGTTTTCTACACTAAAGGGCATTCGTCCCATATGCACATGGGTATGTCATACCTTTAATGAAGGGTAACATAAACATATGCTTACACAAATATCACACAAAAATAGAAATGAGACAAATTTATTGCACCATTCAAAAAAGAAAAATGTAGCAAAATGTAAAGAATCGAAGGGATTAATAACTTTTAATCAAATCGAATTGCATCAACTCAGATCAAATATGATAACGAGAAAGCCCGGCTCTGTACAATAGAGACCCAGACCCGAAACCAGGCCTGTCTATGAAATGGCAGATCGGGCCTAGTCTAAACCGACCTATTGGTCTAACTCTGTACAAAGGACCGAGTAACGTCTCATGTTAACCCAATTGTCACGTACGTCCATCTGTCATATTGATTGGTAATATAAGTGGCCAAGTGGTTATCTTCTGGAAAAAAAGTGGAGTTACTGAGAACATTTGCCCAAGTTATTCGCGAAACAGAGTCGAGTCTTGAGTGGTACGACTATTGCATTAAGACGTCTTAGACCGTAGTTTAGAGCATTGGTAACTGAAGAAACGATTGTACAGTTGTACGGGGATTACTAGGTGAACAGGTGATATCTTTCTAATGAAATGCGAAATCTTTCTGTTAGTATTATTATGTGCCAATATTAGCCCCTCATGGAAAAGTAATTCACAAGTATGTGAGGTTTCATTCTAAGACCCTGTTTGATAGGACTGCATCTTTCTGAACTAAACTGAACTCATCTGATTTGGTTGAAAATTTGATTGAATTTCAACGAATTAGTATCAATTATGGACCAAATACATAGATAGTTATTTGAACATTTCTGTACTGAACCGATCTGATCTGAATGATTCTGATCTGATCTAAACGATTCTTATCTGAACGATTCTGATCTGATCTGAACAATTCTGATCTGATCTGAACAATTCTGATCTGATCTGAACAATTCTGATCTGATCTGAACAATTCTGATCTGATCTGAACAATTCTGATCTGATCTGAACAATTCTGATCTGATCTGAACAATTCTGATCTGATCTGAACAATTCTGATCTGATCTGAATTCATCTGAGAATAAGTCCTATCAAACCAGTCCTATCAAACCGGGCCTAAAAACCAATTGGTAATAGGAGAAGTAACCCAACACCTTATAAACTACTTTCTAGTCTTCTATTTCTTCAATGTGGATTATGCCACATGTGTACCCATTTAAATTAGTCACACTTAAATTCGTCAAACGCTCTTGCCCGGGTCAGGTTAATTCGCAAAGACTCTCCCTAGGGTCAAACCTCAATAAAATTCATCGGCTCCCAAACTGGTAAATCTATAGACCAGATCTTCGGACCCATGACCAACCTTGGGCTCTGATACCATGTCAAAGTCGTCATGTGCCAATATCGGCCCCCTCGTAGAAGACTAACTCACAAGCCGGTGGGGTTTCATGACTTCCATCCTAAAACCGATTGGCAGTAAGAGTAAATCACTAGCTTATAAACTAATCTCCAGTCCTCTCTTTTTCAATATGGGACATTATTCCACGGCTCACATGTGGGTCGTTGTTACTCTAACGCTTTCTAATAAGGTATAAGACAAATGAAATTCAATTTAATTAGTGGATAAACTTCGTATACTAATAACAAGTGCTTTACTAATCTTTAGGTCTCCTAGTCCTAGTCTTTCCTTGTTCTCAAGCAGTAGGGATCCGCGGTTTCCAGAAGGTTATACAAAGTGTAATGTCAAAAATAAAAGTTTACACAAAGTGGAAAAACTTTAGTTTCTTGGTAAAGAACTCGAAACTTAGCTACCAACTCAAAGGCATAAAGAACGATCATTGTACTTGGTTGAAAAAACCATGGTCATAAAGTTTAGATAATTGCCCGTCACTGCAAGGTGTTATGTCAGATCACACAAAAGAATACTAAACTAAATAACTAGTAACAAGTAACGAGTAACGAGTTAAAGGCATACGCACAAGTGCACAACGAACACACACAAGTACATAACTAAAGATCATGGTCATATATTTGGAAAACTACTAGCAATTACGTATAATGATGATCTGCTGACGGACAAGATAACAATTGAAAAGAACGAGTATACTCCTTCGGTCCAACTTTAAACACCCCATATTAAAAACACATCTTTACGGCAGAGGATGTGCACGCTAAACGGTTAATCAAAGTTTTGAAAAAAATTACTTGAAATTTTTGTTAAGCCACTTATCTAACTTGATATGTAAAAATATTTTATTTGAAATTTTGATTAATCGATTAGAGTGTACACTCTCCTTTATATATGGAAATTTTTGTTTAAAGTCGAACGGAGGGAGTATATATATATTACCCGAGTCTTTGATATAGTTCAGATAATTTGTATGTGTGCACGATCCATAGCACCGTCAAATGCTTAGCCCACCTCAGACATTTGTGGGTTTGTATATGTAGAGGGACAACCTAGGAAAAGTCACAAATGTTCCTTGTGACAAGTCTATAGTTTCCCCCTCCTTAAAACAGGCAGATTATTCCTGTCTTCCCACTATATATTAGTTAATAGTAGTAGTAATTAATCTACAGATAATTATGATTAGTCATATAATAAGGGAGGATTAAGCACGCTTTAAAGATTGCCGCCCAAGTAAGCAAACCCAGGAATCACACGTTCTAAAATTTCAATCATTTGGTGTTTTGTGCAGTCAACCACGTCTCTTTTGCATGTGGTTATCCAGGAACACAAGAAAATGGTGAAAAGGTGAAAAAGATGGGAATCATTCCCCATAAGAATACAATTATACATCCTTAATATTATTGTACTAGGTTTCAAATAATTCATGAGCTTCCCTTTAGACCAATATGTTCAATTGTTAAACATATTCCACATACCCTACGGGCCTATATCAATTGATATATAATATATTAATACAGTATAGTGATATGAGAGTCAGTAGCTAACTTGATTGAGCGGTCACTTTCCACGTTTATAAATTAGAGGGTTTGATTTAACGAGCAAGAGATGAGGGGTTTTGTAACAACGATAGTTCACTTATGAGCTGAATAACTGAGATCTGCTTGTGGAATAACATAGACTCCTCGTAATATCTACTATAAGAGGTTCTTCACTCTTTTATTGTGAATAGCCTGCTAGCTCCTGCCTTATATTCATCATGCTCCTTATACGCTCGAGAGCAATGTACAATTTGCTCTCTGAGTATAATTGTTACACATTCTAAGTGGTAGTAGGATGACATTGCATCCAAAAGTTCCTCTACGTAGATCTACAGAGCACTTCTAATTAACCTTTAGCTTAGGGAGAAAAACTTTACGTGAAGATTACGCTCTTACAGATTATTATTACTTCCCCTCGGGCCTCACCTACAAATATTGACAAATTTGAAAAACCAATCGTGCAATTTGGACGGCCGTTATACTATTTATACACGTTGTTGGGAGTTATGACGGTACTCTTAATAATCTTTCACATGATCAAATTAAATGTAATTTGTCGAAGAATAATATTTACTCTCATCTCTACCTTTGTCCTTACCCTTTCGGGGCTAATTTTTTGACATTTTCCCAGTGCCTTCTCATTATCTTGTTTTACACAAATAATATTGTACGGAGTGTAATTTTTGGCTATGTACTATGTATGAGACAATCTTAGTATACCACGAAACACAATCCGATGACTCGATGGGTATGACTCAATATTATAAGTCACTTCCTATCATCTTGCTTTTCATGATTATATTCTACATTAATATGTACAAGACAATTCCAAATGAAAGAGGAATAATACCAATTTAATGAAAGGATATATTCACAATAAATCAAATAATCCCATATAAAGAAAAAACCTCAATAGGAAAATGCATCTGGCCTTGTTTGAGAGGCAGAAAAGATTTAGGTCATGTGACATGCACTACTATAGTATTGTTTACTTTTCTAAGCATATTATTATCCGAGTGGATTTTTTGTCTCATTTCATGTCTCACTATTGTTGTATATCGTCAAAATACAGAACAATCAAGCGATCTTATCCACACAAACCATTCTTTAATTTATAGGCCTATTAAATAAGTCATCAAAATTTTAACGAAATAGCACGTAAAATAGCACGAACACATAATAATAAGACGTAAAATAGGACAAATGATCTAATAATAGTGACTAGTCACTATTATTGCACTTATGATTTCACTGGAATGATTCCCATTTCACTCTTATATATATGGTGATGTGCCATAACTTTCACCACTTTTAAGTGACCCCAAAACTCTGAACTCTCTTTGTAAATTACCTCCAGGGAAAAAAGTGAAAGTGATCAAAAAATTAACTGCAGCTCCAAACCTCGAAACAACACTAGATGAAAACAGAAACTGAAGCTTGTGAGATAAGCCAGGATTCAAGCCAATCTACTGATCAGCAGCAAGAAGAAGAAGAACTAAGGAGGGGGCCATGGACTCTTGAAGAAGACACCTTACTCATCCATTATGTTGCATGTCATGGAGAAGGTCGCTGGAATTTACTGGCAAAATCTGCAGGTAATTAAAACATCTACCCAACATCGTAATGTCGTAACTCCCTCCATTTTTTTCCATTCGCTTGACATTTGGATTTGAATTTCTCTCACATATTCAAATAAACCCGTGAAATATGAATAGAACTAATGAAACGGGTTTAAATGTTTCCGACACAGCGACAGTTGGCAAAACCTAGGAGTTTCCGTGCTGTCACAGACATAAATAAATACCCAATAATTGTACAAAATCAAATGTATTAGCAATTTAGCATGTTTTTGTGATGTTGTTATTATATTAACCAGCAAACTGTGGTGATTAAGTTGTTAATCAATTTGTTATAATGATGTAATTAATTGTTTTCAGGATTGAAAAGAACAGGGAAGAGTTGCAGATTAAGGTGGCTGAACTACTTAAAACCAGATATTAAGAGAGGAAACCTTAGTCCCCAAGAACAGCTGTTGATCCTTGAACTCCATTCAAAGTGGGGTAATAGGTAAAAAAAGAAGATCCATTACTACTTTGTTACATTCAATTAAATCAATCAAATGTCTATTCCACCAACACTAATTATGTAGGCCCTAATCTTTTTTGCATGCTATTTTAAAAATCTATTTCTTTTTTAGTTTGATGTACTTGGGAACTTAGGACTTTATAACTTTTTTTATTAATGTACCATGTAATCATGTGTGTTGATCAATTGTCATTTTAAAAAGAATTTTGACACATGTTATCCATTGTCACACTAGTCGAAAAGAAATAACGGAATAATACAGTTCAATTCAGTTCAGTTTAGTTCAATTCAGCAAGTCGATACCAAGTCCTAAAACTCGATTGTAATTGGGTCGTATTGGACAGGTGGTCGAAAATAGCAGCTCATTTGCCAGGGAGAACAGATAATGAGATAAAGAACTATTGGAGAACAAGGGTGCAAAAACAAGCAAAGCAGCTTAACATGGAGTCTAACAGCCAGAGCTTTATAGATGCCATCAGGTGTTATTACATGCCTAGATTGGTTCAGAAAATAGAACAAAATTCAGCAAATTCTGCATCAGTTATGAGTTCATCTGAGGTGTCGGCTGTTTCCTACATGGAAGCATCACCTAGTAAATTAGGTGATTTTAAGGACACTTCAACAAGCTCAAACACAACTGTTTCCCCTGAAATTCCTGATCAGAACAAAAGTGTTTCCCCTGCATGTGGCAAAACTGTAGATGAGTATTGCTCATACAGTTGCAGCTATGATGACATGGACCTTGCGTCCACATCAGCGTCAGATATGCCGTTCTCGGTCTGCCATGTGGCAGCAGATCATTGGCTTGGAGATGATGTGGCAGAAGATGGTATATGGGACTTGGATGAGCTGTGGCAGTTCAGGAAGTGAAGAAAAAAGATTAATCCTGGAAGCTATATTTAGAAGGTGTTTATCATCTTTATCATAGTGGCAGGTCCCCTTTCTATAATAGTCTATATAAGATAGGTCAGGTAATTGGGTTCTTGAATTATAATTATAAGTGAAGGAACCCACCTAGCCCCCCCCCCTTTTTTTTTGGCACAGGTTACTGTTAGGGTTCAATCCCGAACTGGCAAACAGCCGATAAACTAGGACCGAGTGCTGCTTTGTCGCTCCCTAAACTTGTAAAGATCGGTATGTATGTATGTACTCATGTTTTACATGGTTATGTGATGGTGTATTGGTGTATATTACCCTAGTCGTATTCTGCTATTTTAGATGTGTAAAAATCGCTATCCGTAAACTTATTCTTTTTCTTTTTTGTTGGTGGACTCCCAGTGAATTATTACATACAGCAAAATGTAATGATTTGCAGATGGACCTATTGTAAGTTGAAGAAGAATGGAGTAGTTAGATCATAGGATTGATGGCTAGTAAATTGACATTTGACGAAATGATGAAAAGTGCAAGGCCTAAGTATGCAATAATTGAATCGTAGTGAGGGATGATATGCTCGTTGATTAGAAGACTGCAAGGGAAAGTGGGGGCCCTTTCACACTTTGCAGGGAATCAAACGAGAGAATAGGTGGCTCTTTGATGTAGAGGATACTTGTGGAGGACACAAGCTAAACCCAATAAATATGTCAAAACTACAGTCGATTTGAGTTTGTGTGACTATGATTAATGAATAATGTTGGATCATATAATTCCACTTCTCCCCTAAAATTTCAAGAGTGCTCCACAAACAGATGCAGTTTTATTTGAGTTCAAATACGAGTATCTTCTATTATGTCGAACTTGTGGGTTGCTACAATTCATTGATCATAGTGATGGAAAATCGCATATAGCAACTGAGGCGGAAAAGAGATGTGAGGATTCGAACCCAAGATAACCACCATGCAGGATGATATTCTAACAACTAGAAGGAACTTTGATCTCCATCAAGTATTTGGATTAAGCAATGTGTGAAATGGGTAAAACACATTCCTAGAAAGATCGGAGCAATATTCAAATCTTTTAGAGAAAAAAAAAGTAGTTTGTGTTCGAATCTTTAAATTTGCTCCATAGTGTTAATTACTCGCTTCCAAAAAAGGATCATACAAATTCTGACGACATTTAATTTAATTTTTTTTTTTGATGCCTTTCAAATTACGTGTAAAGCCAGAGCATTTCATTACATCACTCTGCTTACGCTCACTAAAAAACGAGAAAAAGAAGCAGAACTGTCATAAAGAGGGAACTTGGATGTTCGAAGGGCAAAACTAAATAACCAGTCGACACTTGTATTACATTATGGAACATAACCACTAAATGCCACTAAATATCGAAAAACTCACCTAGACCTCCGATTAGATGTCTAAATCTTTCGGACATACTCCATATACACGAAACATGTTACTCAGGCTACATATTTCTGTAAAAACAGTACTACAGAACTCAACCACCGAAATTAGAGGTTTTTATTCGACTCGAGTCCAAACTAAACTCCATGGAAGCGGAATCATTCCCATCTAAACCATTCAACCTTTTTACATAACTTGACCATGCATTTTGCAAGTTTTGGTGCTCTTATGTCGATAGACTTGAACTATTACCATTCATGAGAGCAGTGTGGATCATTTATCCCACTCCGTGTACCCCACCAATCGCATGCTAACATTTCATTGTCTTATATTTTAAAGATAATATTTTTTGGAAAAAAATAAGAAATGCTATGTATTGGTGGGATACAGGGAGTCGGACAGGAAAATGGGACAAGTGACGCACTGCCATGAGAGAGGCCAAAAAACTTTGGAAGCTATGAATCTGATACTGCTATAATCCAAATAATCAAATTATCCCTATTCGACTTGATAAGATTCCCAGCCTGCTGTAATTATAAGCAGAGTTTTTACTGCTTCGCCACGTAAAAGTATCGCGACAAGAGTTAAAAAAGCAAAAAAACCATTTACCCCAAAAATTTGGAGAATTCAAAGAAGTATATATCCAGTCCACATGAATGATTCTAACTAATCTTCTGTTCAAGTAAAGCCTTAATTTAATGCATAACAGCGTTCAAAAGTAATTTAGGATAACTATTGAACAGATAAAAAGCATGTAAGAAAGTTGAGAAGTTGTGCGACCATACACTTGGGTATAACGCACAGTCGTGTACATGTTCTACGTAGTCCTAAAGTGATGGCAACTGTGGAACAAGATTAAAGGAATATTGCAAGTCCAATTTCTTCCTAAAGTCGTCGACGAAGCAAAAGTGTTTTCAAGGATATGCAAGTGTAACACTAAAAGGGACTCCTAGGAACTTCTACTCTCAAGTCTCAAGGAATGATTTCTATACGAGGGGCGTGTCCGAAAATTAGAAACTTTCTTAAGTATGGTCTGTTTGGCCACGTTTTAGCTTCTAGGTCTCACTCTAACTGGATAAACATGGTTTAGCATTGCATATAAGTGTTCTCATCATATTCAACAATAACGAGGCCTCAAGTAAGCACCATTCGAACGACAAGTCAAAAAGAGCACAACATAGATACAGAATTATGAAAAAGGGAAAGAAAAACCCATATATCATTCGAATGAACATTCAAGTAAATACAAAACATGTACCAAAAAAAAAAGGCTTATCTGGAATCACCAGTCTATGGAATGCAGGCATACAAAAATGGAAGACTTTCAACTAGTATGACAATTAGATTTCCATCAATACAAACGCCATAAACTCACCTTATAGGCACAGTGTTAGGTTAGGCACCTCCTACTTCCCAAACTTGTAACTATCCCTTAATGTGACAGTCCGGTTGAATACCAATTTCTCGGGCGTGGAGTCCGTATCAACAGCAAAGTAACCTAATACAGAAAACCAGAAGAAAGGTTACTCTACGACAAACAAATTGTTATTGCAAGATTCCTTCACTTGTACTATCTTTAAGAAATAGTTCGTAAAATGAATAAGTTCATAACAATCGTTGTTTGATATGTCAAACTTACAACTCCTATTTCATGATGACAAATCCTGAATCCACTTTATATAATTTTCACTGTGTTATTACGCTCAGTTGAGGACCTCTACCACAGTACCACCACATACCACATATGTTGAAATCAGGTTTAGACCCCCTGGCCTCTAGATTCTAGAATTATAGGCTCCTTACAGATTTTTTTTTTTCCTGAAATATCCTTACAAGTCTGAAGCAAATGCTTCTTGCTTAGACATTTAATATCATAAACCCCCTCCAATTCTCTGTGATTTTTGCCTTGGAAACTGTGACTCAGTTTTGTGAGTAAACGGATCCCTAAGGGAAAATCATAGAGAAATGGAGGGAGTATACATTCTAGAAGGCTAAAAAACCCCATAAAAGATCACCTGGGTTCACATCAAAGAGGTTTAGCATTTGCCTCTCTAATTTCTCACCCTAGAGTACTTAAAAAGACGGGATCACAGGATCAGGTATCATAACTTACTACTTATAAATTAAGCACATATACACATTACCGATTCAAATATTTCAATTTTAATTAAATGGAAAAAAAAATTGAGAACTATAGCAGTCAATGCTCTCAAATCAAAGTTAATTTTATCACCAGCAGACAAAAGCATCAGGCCATGCATATGACCATAGTCCTAACGTAACGGCAAATGAAAGAAGTGAAGTCCATTCTTTTTCTTTTGTTGGTGTGCAGTTCAACTAAATTTTCGCTCAGTATGTGAAGCAATGTAAATTTGATGGCTAACTTTATTAACTAGATGCACCAAGAATAAACAAATGATTGTAACAGAAAGCATCACCACATGGTTCAAACATACCAAGACGTTCAAACTGGAACCTGTCACCAAGTACAGCACTCCTAAGTTCTGGAACTCCGTAAGCGTCAGGTATGACAACTTTGGAATTGGAATTCAGATCACCAAGCCAATCGTCAAGTTCAGCAGGATTCTAAAAACACCAGTAAACAGGTTACTAAGCTTCATTGGCTCAAGCAAGAGGGAAACAAAGTAGAGCAAAGATATGAACCTCAGAATGGAAGAGTTTCTCAAAGAGTCTGACTTCCACTTTGAGTGGATCAACACCTGAAGAAGGCTCAGCAACCCAATGTATGACCTGAAAATAAGAGGTTAGACCCAATGCATATGGGATCACCAATTCCAGCTAAATTACCCGAAGTATCACAGACAAAGTTAAGCACGCTCAAGGAAAATATACGCAGAAAAGTCAATTACAATATAAGCAGTCCACAATTTAGGTTGAGGTCCATAAGTCGCAAGAGATGAAATACTCAACTCCTAGACATAAATAGTTAGCACGACAATACTTTCTAGTAAACAAGCCGATTGTCCTGTTCTGAAGCAGTTTAATTTAGATTCAAGTGGCCATTTCAACAGTCATATCCAAAAAGAGAGAACAAACCTTAGGTTTTGTTTTCTTTTCAGGGTCATATTCAGCCCGAACTTCAACAACGGTCTCATTATCTTCGCCAAGGATTACGTCTGTGCATCTAATTGGATACGCATATCTGCATTTGTACATAAACATCAAGACAGGTCGCCGATTTGCAAAGCACAACATAGCTTTTAGGTTTCTACATACCTCAAGAAGACAGACTTCCCAGGGGCAAGCCCATAGTAATCTTTTGAATCTTTCATCCTAAAATCAGACCTTTCAATGTACAGAACTTTGGAAAACGGTACCTGACATGAAATCCAGAAAACATGCTAAGATAATCACCAACAAAGAACAAAAATAACTTAACTATGAAGTATGAACCAATGCAGGGGGATTTTTCTGAAGACTTTGGAGTGTTACTCCGTACATTCACAATCTCTTTGGATTCAAAAAGACAAGCTTATCAGTGCTGACCTTATAGTACGACGCGGCATCATCATCTCGAGCATCTGGCCATTTCTTTGCATCAAGATCAATCACTTTGCCAGCTTCTAGATTGGTGATAACAACCTAAAACGAGAAGTTGATATGACACATAGAGAAGTGATATCGCTACAGGAAACCAAAAACCAAAATACAAGCTACACACCTTTAATGGATGTAGGACAACCATTGTCCGAGCTGCTGTTTTATTTAGCTCTTCTCTTATATGATACTCAAGTCGCTCCAAACGAATCAAACTGCTATCACTGTAATTGAAAAGATTTCGACGTAAAAAAAAAAAAAAAAAAAAAAAGAACCAAGGACCATATTTGATTATTTTCTACTTCTATAACATAAAATCTTTTGATATCTTGCATTGTCCTCTACTAATGAAACTATCCATGTTTTCAGATTCTCAAAATTGGTTTATCGTAATCACGTGCACCTAAAAGCCAATGACAACGCGTTTCCCATCAGTAATTTTTGAATTTGGAGTTCGACAAGACAAAAAGTCTCACCTTCTAGTGATTCCAATTCCCTGAATGAAAGCATTAATTGCCGTTGAAGTCAACCCCCTACGGCGCAAACCAGCAAGTGTCATCAATCGTGGATCATCCCAACCATCAACATATTTCTCCATTACAAGGCGATTTAGCTGTATACCACGTTGAAAATATGATCTGTTAAGTTGTACATCTGAAGGGTAGTAAGACGACTTCAATGCCCGAAACTTGTTAGTAAACTTACTTTACGTTTCGACATTACTGTGTTTGTAATATTGAGCCGGGAGTACTCCCATACATGTGGCATGTAGAGTCCAAGTGCATGCAGTAACCAGTAATACGAAGCTCGCCGCGTCTCAAACTCCAAAGTGCACAGCTGCATCACAAACAGATGCACTAGATTTTAAAAACTAACTAATTTTAAGAGATGATAATTTTTTGTCTCTAATACCAGCTTCAATATTCAACCATCGCTTGCTGACTTGCTGTATTTAAAAAAATATCAAAACATTCGGAGTTACAAGACAACCCCCCCCAAGGCAATATAAGTTTTATAACTAAAACTAAGAGTCGCTGTTTGAGAACCAATTTTCTATAAGATATAGCTATCAGCATTCCAAAAAAGGCGCTCCTGCAACCCTCTCCGTGAGAATGCACAATGACCCTTAAAAGTCAAAAGCATGAACTCAAGATATAGGTCAGCCCAAATACTCTCTTTAACAAACATCAGAGCCCACAACACATTTGAATAATTCTAATACAAAAAAAAACATTTAGCATAGTTATACTCGGATAAGAAGCCCTGGAAAAAAAAAACAGGTTGAAGAATCTTGGCAATTGATCCAGAAGAAAAACTATCTGGCAATCTGACACTTGGTATTTCATTCTGAAGACAAACTAAAAACTTATAAAAACAAGTATGTGCCATTTCATAAATGCATAAAAGAAGACAAAGACATCAAAACTAAAAATCCCAATTAAACATGAAACAACTAAGCCACAGGAGCTAGAGCTTCATAATTATAAACCTCACAGGAGTAAAGCTTGGCAGAAATAATAGCATTGATTAGCTACACATATATACACAATATATTAGATAATCACAGATAGTGTTAAAACAAACTCATAAAATAGGGAATACGCACCGAGTGAGTGACATTCTCGAGAGAATCCACAATGCAATGAGCATAATCGTAGCTAGGGTAAACACACCACTTATCTCCAGCTTTTGGGTGAGGTGTAAACTGCATGAAGGAGAAAATTATGAGGTTAACATGTAAATACCAGTTTTTGTCGAAAGTCAAAATCCATAAGAATGTTCCACAGCCCTTGCCTTAATACGGTATGCGATGAGGTCGTACATGTTAGGGTTGTCGCTCTGCATATCCTGCTTCATCCTAAGAGTTGCTTTACCTTCTTCTATCATTCCCCTTCTCATTTCTTCAAAAAGTTTCAAGGATTCCTCTACTGGCCTGTCTCTCCAAGGACTATTCATCTTTTTCTCTCTGTACTCCTTTATTTCATCACCGGTCTGCAACAGAACAATAAGTTGAAAACTTTACAACCAATCAACAAAAAAAATATCATAGAAAGACTCCTTCGACCCGCATCAAGCCATTACCATATCTAATGGTTATAGTCCACATCAGAGCCAAATTGAATTGGAGAGGGTATTTATTGACACTATATTGTGTTGTGAGTACTTGGTCGATTACAACAAACGCCAAAATACTCAAGTCATTGAGTAGAGTGAGGACAGAAGGGAAGCAAGCAGAAGAGAAACACCAACCTGATGGTCAACATATGCATGACCCCTCCTAATAAGTTCAACAGCCAGATCAAACAAATCTTGGAAATAGTCGCTGGTGTAAGTTATCTGCAAATTGGTAAAGAGAGATAAAGATTCATGACTGCATATCCTGCTAGCCACACAGCAAGCAAACATATCTCATACCTTGTGAGGCTCCCATCCCATCCATCTAACTATCTCCTCAATATGATCTATGTACTCTTTCTTTTCAGCCTCAGGATTTGTGTCATCATACCTGAATGGAACAGTATATATGTCAGATATCATAAAGTACGCGTAAAACCATACCTACACCAAATTATTCATCTATGGTTGCCAAAGTGACCACACAGCAGAAGACATTCTCACAAAGACCTAACACAAAAAATAATAGATTGTTGAATCTAATTGTGAGGGCCTTCCAAAGTAATATTTTTGACAAGAACCTTTTTGCAGAGATGTGCACTGATCATCACAGTCCTATTGTGAAGACAATCATACCACCAGGACAGAGGGTACTAAAAGTATAAAACTAAGAAGACAGTTTCCAGACAAGGCAGTCTTACACTAAATTCTCATCTATCCACCTACTTAATCACAATAGCCAGCAGCTAGAATCACGTGCTACATAGGAGTCGTACATTATATTTATGGTAGTATTTCGTCATATTCATACCAGAGGAAAATAAAGAGGGGTTAGATACTCCCTAGAAAAACAGAAAGCCTTAAAATCATTGAAATACCCCCTCCGGCCTCCGCCCCCTTGAAAACAACCCAGTTACGCCTTCAAGAAACTATTCAAATAAACAAACTATCAGTCTGATATTTTCTCAAGGCCCCTATTCCGCCAAAGCAACTAACCCCCCCCCCTGCCCCAATCTCATCAGCCACTGCCGACAAGCACTGAAGCTCCTCCTCGTCACTGATCCACCGTTCCAACCCCTGCAGTCCCCTCCCAATCGCTGATCCACCATCTCTAGCCGCCCTTCGTACTTGATCCGCCACCCACGACGAATCCCTTTCCTGAACCCTGCAGCACATGTGAAATCCACCGCAGCCCTGCTTCCTTCCCCATGTCAGGCTCCCCGCAGCCATACACCATCTTTTTTTCTCTCCTTTCAACAACCAACACCTTTGACAATCATAAATAAATAGCATAATTTTAGACCAAGATTGATCAGGAATTATTAGATCGAGGTGGGAATGTGAGTAAATTGGGGAGGGGCGAGCCTCTCCAAAGCAGCTATAGGAGTTGGTAAGATATGTGTGAAGACGTGAAGTGGCCCGGGCTGTGTTGGGAGGCATTTGGAGGCTGTGCATTGGTGGAGGTTCAGCTGGGTTGCTGTGCGTGGGGAGATTTAGGGGATTGAGCATTGGGGGAGGGGGGGGGGGAGGAGGGGGTTACTGCCGGAATTGGAAAGGCTGTGCAGTTGTTGGTGGATGGGTGACGGACGATGATGCAAACAAAAATGATTAGGTGCAGGAAGAGAGAGAAAGGGGAAGTGGCAACTGGCAAATAATAATCCATTTTGTTTGATAATTTCGTAGAACACTGCCATATTTTATTTTGGAACCATCCAATGGGATGGAGAGTACTAAATAGAGAACATTATCACCATTAACTGACAATACTACGAGCTCATACAAAATCCAGTTTATAATAAGCTAATCCACATATCATGAACTCTGATTTAGGTAAGGATAAAAAAATCATAAATGCACACCTTAAATAGCAATGTCCACATCTGTCCTTAGCCAATCCAAAATCAACATACATCGCCTGTAACAATACGGCATAAAGTACAAGTTACACATTCTATAACACTGTTGTTGAAATGAAACAGACCACAGGGATTTGCAGGTTACCTTAGCATGACCAATGTGAAGATACCCATTAGGCTCAGGTGGGAAGCGAGTAAAAACTTTCCCCCCTGTCACCTTCAGATGCTTTTCAAGAATCTCTCTTGTATTACAAGCCCTCAAGATAGAGCTATCACTGAAGAAAACCTCAGTATGGACCTGAAATGTGTAGATTAAGCAATCAAATCTTCATGGATGAAGCACATATCAAAAGAAGACTGTCCCCACAACAGGATCCCATGTTTCTCAACACGAATAATGTACACAGCCGGCGGCCTGCTATAAGCTTATATATCCAGCGTAAAAAGCGCACTTAACCATCTTATTGGTTACCCCTGAAAACAATGCTGTCAAATAAATCTAACTATTTAGTAATCTTACAAAAGTACCCCCTCTATCACATCCATTTCATTACATTTAGGCTTGGCACAATCACGAAAGAAATAGCTTTTAGCCAAACTTGCCCCTCACCTTCCCAACTGGTACCCGCTCCTCAACTTCGCCAACCACCCACCTCAAACCTCACTACCTGTTACACCAAAGCCACTACCACTGACCTAATCCAGACAACACTGCTACAGGTGTGTGGTGATGTGCAGGATTGGTACTAGGTTGCCAGGGGAGAAGAGGGGGGTGAAGATGAGGAAGGTTTTGGACGATTAAGGGCAGACTTATAGCTTCAAATTCAAAACTTACCAAGGAGAACTGGATTAATTTGCCAAAGAAAGAACCACATAGAGAAATAAAAGAGATTGGGGGAGTATACGCAAACCCAATCTCTGTGAGATTTCTGCTGAAGTTGCAATGCGGCCAACATTAAAAAAAAAAAAAAAAAAAAAAAAAAAAAAAAAAAAAAAACGTATCTTTCAGCTACCTTAAGATTACCCTCTGGTGAAGGGAAGATAGTGAATGGGTTAACTTCCTCCTCAGCTGGCTGAGCAGGAGCCGCAGTAACAGCCTGATCCTACAGAAGAGTGGATCAAGATAAGCAAAGGGCACAATGAATCCCATTACTCTTCTCTACGCATAGTGGCAGTTGACCAGTCTCACCTTAGCTTTAGCTGGTTTTTCCTTCTTCTTTTTGACTGGCTTCTCATCATCGGCAGCAGTCTTTTCACCAAGTAACTCACGCAGCCTTGTGTCTATCACTTGCTGGACAAGCAGGAGACATAATCAACATCTTATAGATTAAGAGTTATAATGAATACATATACCACAGTAGCTGAAGTCAAAACTCAATGTGAACCTTGACAATCTTTGGATTCGCCCAAGGCTGTCTCTCACGAAAACGTCTAAATAAATCACCTACTCATAAAAGAAAATGATAAAGCGTCAGCAGTTAGAGGGAAAAGATGGAATAATAACAAAAGTGAGACTCATGGATAATATTCCAATTTCCAGATACAAATCCCTTTCTCGGAATGCAACTATCCCCAACACTCAAGAAGACAAAAAACAGAGAGAGATGGAGAGAAATGGAAATCCCTCCCTCCCTCCCCAGAGCAAAACCCCACGTTCTCCCACTAGCATCCCAAAATATCATATGAAAACACAAGCTATGATATATACTGATTCATACTGGCGACACGACTAAGATATTCTGACAAGGCAAACGGATCCTTATCAAACGCACCAAAAACTGAATGTTTCACACATATGCACATACGAAAGAAGAAGATACTGCAAACATTTACTAAATGTCTTCAACAAAGTTTAGAACTTACCACCTGTATCCTTTCACTGTCAGAATTAAATAGCTATCTAAAACTGATGCCATTTTGGAGTAGGATTGAACTCCCTATATGTGAAATCTGTTTTTAAATTTTTATTTTATTTTTGAGTCTATTAATAATCACTATATTTCGCAGGTTCAGGTCGTCGCACAACTGGATCTTCCTGACTCCGCACTTATAGTGACTTCAACTAGGTTGGTAATGTTCTTTTTTGGTCACTGAACAGTGTTATCTGGACAGCTTATATTGCATGCCAAATCCTTGCTAAAACTAAATTATCAGCACCTAGAAGCAGATAACAGAGAAATGTAAATGGCTACATGCAACAGCAACTTGACAATCTCGCCTCCATAAAATAAAAGTAAAAGTTAATTCCATTCAAACACCAAATTCATAATGAATTCATCATGATGTTAGTATATCTTATAGGCACCCTTACGAATAGAGGCCTAAACTTACAATGGCTAAAATGAGGTTATATGAAATCTAAATGGAACATTTGGAACGTATACCTATATTTCTTTTCAATAGACAGTTACGAAGTGGACGATTTTAGTTTTTGTCTCTTAAACCTACTTTCAAAAATTACAACAAATTAAAAACAGCCCATCCATCATCAACATATAATGAGCATACTAACCCTGTGTTCTATAACGCAGCTCTAAAATCGTCTCTTTGCTCTCTTCAAAGATTTCACCAACGATACTCTCAACCTCCTCATTAGAAACTTCAATCCCTGCAAACAAAAAAACAAAAACAAAAAAACATCAACATACAAGTATTAAACATGAAAGAAAATATATAACATAATACTTGAGTAATCCATAACAAATAAAAAGGGCAAAAAGGGCAGCCCGGCGCACATTGGCGTCCCCGCTAAGCGAGGGTCCGGGGAAGGGTCCCACCGCAAGGGTGTAATGAGGGCAAGCCTTCCCTTGTCAATTTATTTGACAAGAGGCTGCTCCCAGGACTTGAACCCGTGACCTATCGATCACACGGCAACACCTTTACCGGTGTGCCAAGGTAATCCATAACAAATAACCAAAGAAAATTTCGCGGGGAGGAGGAGTCTCATTACCAACTCCGCAAGCCTTTTCAAAGTCACTTGCGTCAAATTTCTCAGGGCCAATACTCGAAAAAAAAGCGATAGCAGCATCTAGCTGAGCCGTCGTTTTAATCTACACCAAAACCATAAAACTTATATAACCACGTAGACATATACACCACACAGATATAGAGAAAATGAAAAATAAAAACTCAAATTACAGAAAAGAAATACACAAGC
This sequence comes from Spergularia bocconei, assembly GCA_963457585.1. NCBI lineage: Eukaryota > Viridiplantae > Streptophyta > Magnoliopsida > Caryophyllales > Caryophyllaceae > Spergularia > Spergularia bocconei. The sequence continues at coordinate 22,009,137 of OY734945.1, read as the reverse complement.
TTCGTCCAGCTCAGATACCCATTTCACTTCTTCAATTAATATAGTTGAACTAATATCCCCTATTATGGACCAGCATCGAAAAAATGCTCATATGTAGTATATTCTAGCATGCCAAATTAACTCTAACCCTCTACCGCGAAATAATAAAACTTCACAATTCATATACGCGTGACACTAAAATCAAACTTGCATATGCATCTTTTAGACTACAATTTCCTTTGTACACATGCATTACATCTAGTTTCGCTCAAACTAAATATCCTAACCAAGCATTGACACAGTCGTCGGGATTGGTAACAATCGAGTTGCAGATACATTCCTATCCAATAACACTCACATAGCTATAACAAACAATGCTCGGTTTTCGCAATTAAACATCACTAATTAAAAACCTCCTAGTAGAAGCACGGCTTACCTTCGACGACCCAACATACTGAGCTAAAATTGGACGATGCACCAACGCATTGGCCGGAAACGTCGTCGCAACCTACCAATTCAAACACACAATACAAATCAAAATACTTAAAAAACATAGCGTCATGTTCAATCCCCAAGTTAACAGAAAATATCAAATTAATCACAATCAGCGCATTTGAATCCCAAATTAAACTCATGCAAATAACTTCCAATTGAATTAATCACAATCAGCGCATTTCAAAACTCGAATTAAACGCATGCAAATTAATTACAATTAAAATTAGCGTAAAATTAAAAACAAAATAATCACCGAATTCAGAAGGTTTCCGATAGTCCGATCGCAACCGTCGCTAACGCCGGCCTAATTATCCAGCAATTAAAAAAAGAATGAAATTAATTATAAATTGGAGAAATTATAAGAAGTAAAAATTTAGGAGTAAAAGATTAGTGAGAAGGAATTACCTCATGAATAACGGCGACTAAATTGTTAGTAACCTTGTTGTTTGCGGCGGTATTGTTAGCGGTTCGCTCGTCCAATCCTATCTTCAGAAACAGCTCAACGACGTTATCGACGTTTTCCGATGGTTTCGTCGGCATTTTTTTGGGGCGTGGGGAGAGAGGTACTGAGTGAGGTGTAAAATGTGGGAGTAAGAATTAGAAGAAAAAAAATTCTTTAAAACCCTATTCGTATGTTAGAAAAGATTCTGGGGGTGTTGGGTCACTTGGGTGGTCTCTGTGGTCCGTATCCTGTGGGTCGTCGTATGGGGAGAGAGCCGGGGGCGTAAACGAGCCGAACTACAGAAAGGGTTTAGCCATTACGGTGATTAAAAGCTCGTCGATTGGTTAATTTGGACCGTCCGTCTACATCCGTCATTTTTACTTCCTTCCTTTATAAGATTACCTACCCTAGTCACTAGGGGCGCAAACAAGCTAAACCAAGCCCGAACATTGGGTAATTGGGCACTCGGTATTGTCATATCCAAATTCGGGTTTGTTCGGGCTTGAACCTCCTGTTTATTTTTTCTTTGGTTTTAAACTCATTAAAACAACGATCACAAATCAATGATATTTCTCGTTTAATAAATTTAACAAAATTGATAACAGTTTAGGGGCAAAGTCTCATATGAGACTGTATTAGTCTCACTGAAAGTTATTGTGAGACGTGCTCAATTGAGCAGTACATATACACAAATTATTAGGTCCCCCGGGGATACCTAGAGCTACGTACCCCCCGGTTAACTGTTCGCTCATTATATACCACATTATAGTCATTATATACTTTCACTCGTTATTTTACAATTTTCACTCATTATTTTACAATTTTTACTTATTATTCCTCAATTTTCACTTATTATCTTCCGATTTTCACTCATTATATATAACATTATAGTCATTATTTATTTTAAGGAATTTAATCCATTATTTCTGAATTTCTAATCATTATATACAACTGTATTCCAATCATTATTTCCCAACTTTCACTCATTATTTCTCGAATTTCACTCATTAATATTCAATTTTCACTCATTATGGCACCCCGGGGGTACGTAGCTCTAGGTACCCCCGGTTCAAGTGGTATATAATGAGTGAAAATTGAATATTAATGAGTGAAATTCGAGAAATAATGAGTGAAAGTTGGGAAATAATGATTGGAATACAGTTGTATATAATGATTGGAAATTCAAAAATAATGACTGAAAATAAATAATGACTATAATGTTATATATAATGAGTGAAAATCGGAAGATAATGAGTGAAAATTGAGAAATAATGAGTAAAAATTGTAAAATAATGAGTGAAAGTATATAATGAGTGAAAATTGTAAAATAATGAATGAACGTATATAATGACTATAATGTGGTATATAATGAGTGAACAGTTAACCGGGGGTACGTAGCTCTAGGTACCCCCGGGGTACCTAATAATTTGTGTATGAGTGATAGAATCAAGGTAACTGAATCTCTCTTGTAATAACTTATTGTGAGACCGTTTCACATGAGACCTATTATAGTTTAGGTGTTTGCCCTCGATATTGTACTTTGTTATGAGCTCATGACAAACATATGTGTTCGACATTTGATAAATACATCACAATTTTTGTTTTAAACTCATGGTAAAGAGATATTTGTTTTCGTCACGGTATGGGTATCAAAGTTCATTTTTTGAGTATATTGAAATGTAATTTATTATTTTGTGATTATTTGAATTACAATATCAAATGACTATATGGGATGGAGGAAGCTAAGTAAAGATTAATGAACAATTACAAATCTATGTAACCCAAAAAAATACAATTACAATTCTAAATAAGATCAGATAGAATATTGTCTCCTAAATCATAGAATATCCCCTTGATATATCCTTTAAAGTTTTCGACAACCTTTTAACCGACTTTAAAAGAGATATTAAGCTCGCTTAAATTGAGTTAAGCTTAAAAATTCTTGACTTGCTTTGACGGTACGGTATGATAAACTATCAAACCACCTCGCATATAGTGTGCATGCTTTTACACTAAAGCACTATACTGTATTAATAAAAAAAGAAAAAAAAATGAAAAAATTTCTTACACATGACAAATTTGGACCGACTAGTAATACAATCTTTAGTCACGCTCAGATACAAAAGACTAGGATGGAAGCCCGTGCGTTGCACAGGTCTCTTAATTATCATTTCTATGATTAATGGGGATAAATTCGAACTCCTATGTTCACGTTGGATGGCAAAATTGTATATGCGACTAATTAGGTTTCATAGTACTATTGAATAACGGTTTTTGGGATTCAAAATCGTCTTTTTCCTTTGATCTTCGTACCCTCAGGAATTGGTTTTTCTAATGTGCCCAATAGGCACACGTTAGAAAAACCGATTTACTATATGCAAGTCGTAATGTGACTTTTAATTGAAGTCACTTATTAAAGATCTCTATGAGACGTAACAAAATAAAATACTATGTCTATATATGTATGTATAGTTTTTCTTTTTGTCGAAACACTGCCTTACTTTTCCATTTGTTTATGAGACGCTACAAATGATGGGATTTTGGCCGAAAATTTTCAATTTTCCGTTTGCCTTCTCTTTATGGTGTCATTGTTGCCCAACAAAAAAAAAAAAACTGTTTTACCACCCCCCATCTCTCCCTTACCAATTACCATGTTTACTCCCTCTTAATCCTTAACATGGTATATCTCAATGATTATATTTTCAATAAATAATTCATTTAACTATTAAGTAGTAAGTAACTTGGATTTTATGTAAACAAAATTCAATAATTTGATCAAAAAGATTTGTAAATTCGACCATCTTACTAATTAAAATGATCTGTAATTTTAATTTAGCTATGCATTTTTTAACACTCAGTGTAGATTTTCTCAGGGTGATATATGCAAATAAAAGAAGAAGAAGAAGAAGAAGGAGGTTAAAAAGAAGAATCGTTAATGGTCCAAGAATTACGTTGTTAAACCAATCAAGCATAATATTTTTTTAAGATATAACTATCTAACATATGTGACTTAAATTGATAAAATTTGTGGTCAATGAAAATAACCCGTAGTACCAAATTCGTCCTAGATAGATACAATCGGTATGTCATCTTTTATATTTGATGATTGTTTTATATGCGTCATGCATAAGTGTGTACATACTAATACTACTACTACCACTCAGAGTCCTATCGAATCTTAGATTGATATTACAATCATAACAAAATAGTGTTTATACAAACGTAGGATTACTTTTAATAATATAAAATTACTCAAACTCTCTAGAAACCTCCGGTCGTTGTGAGGCCTTTAAAAAAATCTCCTTTAATAGTATAGAAGGATTCTCAAATTATGAAGTTGTGCTAATACTCGAATCTTTGCTTATACATGAGTTTAAGTTTAAAATGTGTCTAAATCAGTTCAACCTTAATAATAAATGTCATAATCTTTTGACGAACGACAATGTCCTAAAACCGGGAAAAGCAAAAAGAGGAGGAGAAAAATAAAAGAAGATGAAAGTGAGAAAGAAGACATCCAAGCAACTTTGGTTTTGTGTTTTGATGCTTAATTTGACCATAAGCAAAAGCATACTAGTAAAAACCAAATTCAGGCCTTTCACCCTGAAAAGCGGCCTGAATCGCCGTATGTGCAAAGCCACAAATAGCTTCCTTGTTTCTATTTGTTCACAAGACATGAAACCGTAAATTGCTAAAAGCAGAAAGCAACAAAAACTTTTACCTTAGCCTAATACTTTGTCTCTTTTACTAGCCTTTCGGTGCAGCCAATCCTAATCCTATCACTTCATCCCTTTTAGTTTAATTACTTTTTATATTTAAGCAATCCGTTACAAAACTCTACCTTTAAAATTATTTAAGAATTTATTGGAGATTAAAATTCTAAATTTTTAGCTAAAATGAATCAATCATCAATTGATCAAACCACCATGACAAAATTAGTAGCCACTATGAGAGTACTCTATATGCCCCAATTTCGTCTCATTTCACAATGTTACTTGTGTTTTCCTCTCATAGTCATCGCGAGACAATGATTAGACAAATCATAAAAACGAGCAATATTAGAGTTGAAAACCACAATAATGCAATTACTCCAAGTCACATCTCCCTCGTACCCACCAAGATTCCCCTTTCGTTGTCTGTTTTTGAGTAGCTATGCTCGGAGCTACTAGTAGACCAAATGAAAAACCCGCTTATCTTAAACTCAAATCGAGTTGGTAGAACGCAATGCGCAATAGTATATGTACTAATTTTAACAACAAAAACTGTTTTCGTTAGGGAGAGATTTTTGTGGGTGGGAGTGTGTAGTGTCTAATGTCAAAAGTCGAGTGTGCAACAACAGAAATACAATTGTAAAACTAGATTATGATAGTAAAAGTAATTTGCACCGGAAAATTCTGGTACTAAAATTATAACAGATTAGTCATTAGTGTAATTTTATAGCATTATTTTTTCTCCCTTACCACTTGTTTTCACTGATGAGGTTTTGATGTTTTCCTCCCTGACATCCTTAAATTATTCCCTACTACTATGCATAAAAGATGCTCTGAAGTCTGATCCAATCATAGCATCAAACAAGAGCTATTCATTTCTACCATCTCTCAATAAAAAAACTTCACACATAAGCTACTCCATTATTTCTCCATCTTTTCATCTCTTAACTTAAAACCATCTTAGCTTCTCAAATCTCAATCATATATACATGGCAGTAGACGTGTGCTCTGATAATTTTGTGGGCATGAATAATATGATAAACAGCCCAAGATTCTCATTTTCCAAAGATCTTGAAGAGAATGATCTTCCTTGTAGATTGGATCATTCTCTAGATTCGGCTTTCGATTTCGCCTTCAATGTCGATACAACCATTCAATTTCAGTCTTCTACAGCAGATGAGCTCTTCTCTGATGGTAAAATCCTTCCTAAAAGTGTAAGGAAAGATGAGGTAAAAGAAGTCATCATACAAAGAAAGAAACTACCAGCACCATGTTTGGATTATCCCAAGCGTATGGAAGAAGCTGAGCCGACGAAAAAGAGCTTGAAGGAGTTCTTAGAAGATGGTTCAGATGAAGAGGACTCAAATGCGACGGTAACAAAACCATTTTGGAAGTTCAGGAGAAGTAACAGTGTGAACTCTGATAACAGGAATCAGAAAAAAGGGTTAATTGGGTCTAGGAAAATCTTATCTAGAAGTGGATCAACTGGTAAATTCTTGGAGAAGATACTTGAAGAAGAAGAAGAAGAGGAAAAGCCTAATTACAAAAACCCAAGATTATTCTGGGAATTCACCAGAAGTAAGAGCTTAAGTTCTGATCAGAATGTTCATCATGGGAATAATGTTACTGTCAAAAAGGGTGTATTAAGGAGAAGCAATTCTACAACTGATCATTACGTTTCGAGACCGGAATCGGAAGCTTTCAGCAGAAGTAACAGCTTAAGTAGTTGTGTTCATCATGGCAATGCTGCTGCCAAAAAGGGTGCAAACCCATCATCAAATGCACTAAGGAGAAGCAATTCTACGACTGATCATTACGTCTCGGAACCGGAATCGAAACCGTTTCGGAGAAGCAATTCTACAGGGTCTGCACCAGTTCATGTCAAAAACAGAAAACAGCAGCAACATTTGCTCAACAACCAAACTGGTAAGAAACATAGTTTTGGTAGTTATTACAACAGTAATAATAATAATAATAATAATAATAATGTGAAGATAAGCCCTGTTTTAAATCTTCCATCACCATACATTTCTAGGATTAGTGTAGATTTATTTGGAATTGGGTCATTATTTTGTAATGGTAGTACAAAGGACAGAAAAAAGAAAAAATCAAATGGTTTTGTTTGATTTTTTTTTTTTTGTTGGTTTAAATGTGGTGATTGATAGTATTGATGATATAGTGATAGTTCATGTGATTATTTGATAATGTTGTACAAGTGTATATTACTCCAAATTGAATACTATTCGTGCAGTCTTGATACTGAAGCCTATGTTTCTATTAAAGGACATGGGCCTAGGTGGTGATAGCTAGCATTGATTATTGAAGGACTCAAGTGATATTTTTCCTAACATTTAGGAATCATGTGTACCCTTATGCCTCCTGGTAAATCAATAGTTTGCCAAGTCCTATAATTGGGATTTGGGAGGTAGTTTCAGGGTAATGCTAGCCACGACATAGTGATTTGGGTTTTAAATCTTGTAGCTTTGACTTCAAATTTCCACGAATTGGAAAATCAAAGTTGGTTTGTCATCCTCGAGATATGAGGAAGATTCTTCTTATGATCTGATGATTCCATAGGTAATTGGAACATCGAGTACGATTTCTATTTTCTTGTGCTCAACAAAATAGGACAAAATCCTTGAATAACCATATGAGATATGGAGGAGTATTTTCTCAGTATTGCGATTTGCAAATTCATTCTTATGGTGAATCAGACGTAAATTATTTGAATTTGATAATTTCTACAAAGGAAAAATAAAGTCAATTTTCACCTATGTCATACTAATAGGGTCATTTGCGATGAGCTGATAGAGCTTCTACCTCAAATGTTGATATGTTGTCACACCTTCTATCAAAATATGGACATACATATGAAGACTATACAAGTTTCGCTCATCTTATGAAGTAGCCAAGATATTCATTGTCGTGTTCTTTCATTTACAACATCACTTAACTTTGACTTATTCACAAAATCAACTTAAACCCTCCAATCTGTAATGGTCAAATCAATCGATTAAGATATTTTACTTGAGACGGATTAGCAAATCTAGCATAAACTAAGTGCCATTATCCTCTCTCCACTTATCAGCTTATTAAATTATGAACAATGCAATAAAATATTAATTAACCTTTACAGTCAATAAGTTGTGTATGTGAATATGTGATTAGGTACAATGATTTGGGGAATATGTTATTGTGAGTTGTAACGAACACGTTACATGATCCTGATTCATGTACCAAAAGAATGCACATCTCCATCATTTTGCTCTTTTTAAGACTCGTTCATCTCTGTCATTTTTGTTTCTTCTTCTTCTTCGATAATAATAATAATTCTCGTCGCTAGCTATTTTAGCTTCTTCCTAAAGGCTCTTTTCCGGTGGTTTTCTTGGATGGATGGCATGTAGTACCACATTGCGTCAACTACTCTCTTTAAGTGTATAGAATGTTCGTATGTACTCCTAATCATTTCCAGCGAATCATGTTTTTGTAACACCGAGTGGTACCATATGTCCATATCATTCTCCTTTTCCTTTTCACTCGAGTCAGTGACAACTCTATGGCCTAAAATGCAAACGTTGATTTTTTTGTACCCGATTCTCCCATATCAACCGGACCGGGCATCTAGTCTGAACAATGCAAATTGCAATGACTTGCAAATTGCAATGCGCTAAGTCGCCAAATATTTTGCGTCCATAAAAACGGTCGGAAGAAAACATTGTTTAAGACCATACACTCGACACAGACAACCCCATCAGCGTTTTTGATAATCAATGAGTGATCTACACTATCTGGCGATGATTTGTGTACTCTTAGAATGAATTTACATTCATGCATTTATATGAGTTACTCCTACAATTCTTAATACTCCTCTCAAGTGAAGGAGTGACTACTTTATCCTTGAAATGTAAAATTTAGTTCCACGACGTAGTCGTTTTACTCACTTTTGTCTATCCATGTCACATTATACTATCCATAAACACTCACCACCAGTCATCAACTGCGCCATCACCCCACTTGGCATAACCCGCAAAAGGCTACTTTCTCCATTATGAAGATGTCATTTCAAGCTACATGGACGTGAAGTTAAAAGGAAAGCAGCAGGGAACCCAAGTTTGGTAATCTGTAGAAATTACTCAATTAGAATGTTACATAAAACACGAGCTTAACTACAACATCATTTTTCACGTTGGCAAATCTAAATTAAACTTCTCGAATTATGAAACAAATTTCAAAACTTTCCATGCTTAAAGCACATTATACTCCATCAATAACTTCTCTTAAATTTCAAACTATAATTTGACATCAATCAAAATCATCCGTGTATGTATAACTTAAAAACTAGAAATTATTTGCGAAAAAAACACATGTTATTTTTTTACAATTTGTATAGAACTCCCTATTATATACTCCGTATATTATTTTTACACATAATCACCGAATTAAACAAAAAACTTCTAAAAGAACCACCTTTTTAAACTTTTTCGACCACTAAATTTATTAGGAGACTTACTTTTTTTTCCCGTAAAAGAGTTTGTATTTTAGTAGGAGAGTGTTTGGATACAAAAATTTAATTCTCAAATTCCATGTTTGGGAACTCAAGGAGGTCACCCATCCCGAAATTGCTCCCAGTAAAGCACGCTTAACTTTGGAGTTCTTACCATATGGGTTTCCTAAAAGAAAAGTCGACTTTGTTGGAATGAGTACCACTATCAACCCTTAATCTCTTATGAAACTCCTCTGAAATCTAGGGTAATTACATGTTCTTTGTGTTGTGCAGCTTTAGAAAGGCATAAGCATCTGTTCCTCGAATGTTCATATGTGCAGCAAATATGGACTGAAATTCGAGCATGGATTGGCATTGGCAAGGTAGTAGGTCTTTGCGCAGGAAAATTGTATAGTTTTTGAAGCACATCAACAAGCGACATTGGAACACCAAGTGGACTCACTGTAGTTTGATCACCACCATTTATATGGTGTGGGGGGAGAAGAATGCAAGAATTTTCAGGGGGATTCATCAAAGTCCTCATACCATTGTAAAGAGGATTAAATTTGTTGTAAGTGTGAAAAAAAGTAGCAAAATTTAGCGATCATGAGGTAATTATAAATTTTCTTAATGCTTAATTTTGTAATGGTGAGTTTTTTTGTAAGTTTATTGCTCTTCCCCCCATTGTGGATAAATAAATGCGCCTATCTACTTGCAAAAAAAAAAGAGAATTATAATAGGTGATTTTCGCAATTTTTCTAAAAATTATGGAAAACTAACATATATACAAAATCTAACAACTCAATCCTCTTTTACACATTTCACTCTGTTGTTCGTTAAAGAATAAAAATTTGTATTTAAGCACTCGGCAACAACAATTGTAGAGACATTGATGTTATAAGAGCAATATGGGTAGAAGTAAATTAATTTTTTGTTAGTGTAGTGAATTTTTGTCAGCAGTAGACAATTTTAAGCTAAGTGACTACAATGTAGATCAGACCATTAGAATCATCGATTTGTCCCAATTAATAATGGTATAACTTAATTAGTCCTTAGCCTCATATGATTCATAATCTGATAATCTCTCACACTACTTTCATTTTTTATAAACCATATTAGAATGGATTATTTCTCAAAACGACCATTTTGGTGAAACTATTTATTACCAAAATGACCATTTTGTAATTCTATTTCCCAAACTAACCTCCTGATTTCTTTTGGACATGTCCATGGTGGAATTTCCTCAGCAGAAAACAAGCGTGATTTGGTCAAGAGAGCGTCGACAACGGTATGACATATTCAAGGAGAACGATCAAGGTCGAAAAGAAGGAGAGTGTAGCCGGAGATTTTGACGACAAAAAGGTGAATATTGAGAAGAGGAATTGATGGGAAGTGGCTGGTTCGGGATGGCCGGCCGGAGGCGGTTAGTTTAGCGAGGTTATTGAGTTCGTTGAGGTTGGTGGTTTTTAACATTCACTTGTTTATCTACGTAATAGTTTACCCAAACTAGCCGTTTTGGTAAATAACCGGATGCTTATTTGCTTACACACTGTGTAAGGCTCAATGGTTTACACAACAAATGATTTTGTGACAAATGGCTAGGAGTTGGATTATGCATAATATTTTATGATTTGGTGGGTATTAGTATCCACGGAATGTTATATCTTGTTTTTTTTATTAATTTTTAATTTTTTCCCTTTTATTAGCTAATAGTACTTTTATCCATAAGTAAAATTACTAATGTCCTAATTACTGGTTAGGGTTATTTTCTTCATAATTTGATAGAGAAGTATGTATTGTGTTTATTAGGTGTATATATAATATGCTAATTCTATAAATGCTAAAAGAATGAATTGATCAATATAGACTAGCGGAGATCCTTATTATATATGGGTAATTAGGTCAGAAGAATGACATTAGCCAAGCTAATGGCCACCACAATGCTTTTGGTTTTGGTGCGTAAAAGCTTTTGGTTTGGCGCTAAATGCATTTCGCTAAGCGCCAAACCAATTTTTCCTCTCTCTTTTAATTTTTTTTTACAATATTGGTTAAACAATTAACTATTCAATCTATCTGTATACCCCAGTTCAAATCAGGTTCATTTAGTACCGTTTAAACTATTAGCTAACAACTCATAGTCTACTAAGTTTTTTGTTATTCGGATCATTTCTATATAGTCTAGTTTATGTTATTCGAATGATTTCTGTATAGTACAATTAATCAATTCAATTTAGTTCAGTTGCCATATCAACTACTCCTTTCGTCCCAACTCAAACGCCCCGTGGAGTATTTGTAGTGGAATAAGAAAAACTGATATAGTAAGTTGGGTGGGATAATATTTTTAAAAAGGAGGAGAGACAATGTGAGGATTAATAAAAGTAAGAGAGATCGTGTGAGAGGAGATGTGATAATTTAATAAAAGTATGAGAGAGAATATAAAAGGTGTTTGAGGTAGGATGTCCCGAAATAGAATATGGGACGTTTGAGCTGGGACGGTGGGAGTATCAATTCAATTTTGCTAATTAATGTTCAGTTCATTTATTGATGTTTCTTCTACTAGCTACCAATCTGTTTTTCCTTTTGGATACAATACAGCTAAATCAAGTAAATTTAGCGTATTTCACTTACCATTTCAGCTATTAGTAGTTATTCGTTAGTTGTTTTAGTACCATTACCGCTGAATCATACGTAACACACTCAAAGTCGTTGGTGCATGAGTTCATACGTGAATCGTATCAAACTCCGTTCTTATATTGGTTTGATAAAAAATGCGTGACCGAGAGAAAAATTGAGATATCAAATGTGGTGTATATAAACTGCTTGTGGCTTACTGATTAAAGAAGTGAACTGAATGTATGGTTTGACGACATCTAAAACGTAGTCAGTCTCCATGGCTGGACCCGATGCCTAAAATTTATTCATGACACGACGAGCCATGGAGACTGACTACATTTTAGATGTCGTCAATCCAGATTAAATTGGTTCATCGGTGCGTGGCGAGATCCTTGGGTAACAATAAAGATTCGATGACAAAGATCATCTATCATACACAATGTACACTCGGTGACGAATCCAGAAAATATTTTACATGTCCCAACAATTTTTCGGTGTCCCTCTTATCTTTTACCAGGACTTTTCGTGGTTTTTAGTACCAAAATTTACAATTCGGTGTCTTCGTACCGCCCCGCCCACTCCCACAAACTCTAAATGGATCCACCACTATGTACAATCTTAATTATTCGACAATGTATACATATGGTAAAAAATGGTCTTCACTCACATTAATGCACGAAAAAAACTTATATACTCGAATTACTATCGGGATTCATGAACAAAATGGTGTTGTGAATTTTTGAGTCGGACAATGGATATCTACTAAATGCAGTATTGGTGAGTTATTCTTACTTATCACTTTGAGTCGTTGCGGATTTTTTCTCACAAAATTAGAGAATCAGGTACGAGTCGAGTACCCAATTTGTATTATCATTCTTAATACACGTACACGATCCAATTAATAAAATATAAAGCGCGACAGTTATATCCTCCCACCCATATGTAGAGCTTAAAAGCAAGACAAAATCTCACCCAAAAAAAGAAAAATTAAATACAAACCCAACAAGGCTATAGATGTAAAAACACAAATGAAAAAAAAAATACAAGAAGGTCAAATGTAGCTAGACGTTTTTTTTTTTATTTGCTTTAAATTGGCATCATATTATGTTTGCTTAGATACTGTAGACATACTATCCATGTTTCTATTTATGTCATTTTTTAAAATTAATAAAATATGCCACATCTTAATCAAATATTATTATATGGGTGTGTAAGTCTAGAGGAGTTACACAAGGTGTAAGAAATAATTTTTCCTAAATAACCGTATTACAATCAACATCTTTAAAAACTTGAAACAAGGATGATAGAAAGGTATATATAATAGGTTTAATTTTTTAGATGGTCACCAACCATATATCCTATCTGATAATGGTGAAGTGTATGAAGGGAAGTCGCCAATGCAATTTTCTTGCTTATAGTAACGACAACGTTTATAAAAGCCATCTTCTTTGACAACCCACTCCAAATTGGCATCATAACACGGGGGTTCACTGTAGCAATAAAAGAAGAATTCTTCATCTTTATCCCCCCTCCACACATCAAACACCTTGTCCCTGTTGTCGAAGTAAAAATGACAAAAATAGAGCTTCCAGGACAAACCCCCTCCTAGGAACTTTATGTCATAGTTTTCTCCTGGTGCCAGTTCTTTATATCCTCTGTCGTCGTCCCCTGCTTGGCACCGGACCGTCAACACCGGCCATCGACCGATGTCGTTCTACAGATATACGTGGTAGTCTCCCTTCACTTCCATCATTACCGTAGATAGTAGTAGTAATACAAGTACCTTGACGAAAGGACTTGGACGTAAGGGAGGGTCACCCATTAAAACTCTTGCACTAATTGTTTATCGTTTAATTTAATTGGATTTGATTTTAGTCACTACGTTAGACTTCTTTAATTGAAGAGTAGTGATTATATATGCAAAGTGGTACGTTATATAGGAACATGAGAGATGTGAATTTATGAGTAAATGGTAAGTTTACTAAAACTTAGCAATTTCATTAAATTATTATTACTTCACAAGTTACATTTAGTTCATAAGGTAATTAACCAATTTTACTATTTTGTACCTATTGTATTTGTGTCAAGCTTTTAAACAAGGTTTATGTAACTGATCTGATGCAAGTAATTAATGAAGTATATATTCAGGGTCGTAGCGTAGGGTCCCAGCAAGACCAAATGCATTGAAACGACAATTTTGGGGCCCTTATATAGTAAAATCAACGTATGTGTTTGACGCTCATGTACAAAAACTACTTACAACTTAAAGCACTAAAAGATAATTAGAACAAGAAAGTCTCAAGTTAGAATTTAAGTAAAAAAAGTTTACAAAACATCGGAAAAGGGAAAATAAAAAGAAACATGTACAATTTGGATAAGGAAAATAAATTAGAAGAAATGGGTTTTGAAAACTAATTGTATATGTTTGGTATCGTTTTCTGTTTTCAGTTTTCAGTTTTTTTTTTTTAAATCAAAGTCTTGTTTTTGAAAATCAGAAAAAGTGGTTTTCAATTTTCTGTTGTCAGTTTTCATTTTCTATATAATAATATAGAACCAAACAATTTAAAGTTAATTTTATAGCTTATTTAACTAAATTTTTTAGGCAAAAAAAAAAACCAAAAACTGAAAACGATAGTAATACCGAACGGGCTATCATCACGCACTTGATATAAGGGTGAAACATTTACATTTAGTTAGATCTGCAAAGTATGGGCCCCGAATATTTGGAGGCCTTAATCATGGTCGTGCTCGTCCAGGTTCAAGTATATTACTGCAACTTATAGTATGTATCTTGCTCGTGAACTTGATTTGTAGAACCCCGGGGATCAACATATGTAATACTACAAGTAGAGCCGGCCATATGGGACCTATCAGCCCCTTCCCACAGTAGCCCAACACTGGTCAAACCTAGCACTGGCCCGCTTCAACCCGGGGTGAGGTAGGGCCAAGTCAGGGTTGAGTTTTTTCAGCTGGCTGTGGTCAGACCCGGTCAAAATCGTGAACTACCCCGGCACTAACCTTGGCACGCACTAACCTGTCCCTAACCTTGGCCCCAATACTTGCACGAGCCCGCACTGATAGCCTGCCCCAAACCCGAGTGGACCCCACCAAAAACGTGGGTTTTTTCCTATCATGTTATTAGGTAGTTGTAGACCAAATGAATGACCTGTTTGGCTTAAAATCAAGTTGAGTTGGTAGAGTGGAACATAGTATAAAATATGGACGTGTTTCACATGAGACGTGCGTGGAATAATACAGTCGCGGACCTTTTGACTTTGTACGCGACACATGATCTTTATAACACTATAGGATTATGGAAATTGGTTCATGGAATAGGTTTGTCCCACACTGGGAAACTAAGTAAGGCTTATATGATCGGTTTATAATAGAATTCTACCACGATACTACAAATAAAGCCTTCACCATTTAGAGCCTGGAGAGAATATATGGGCCTAACGGATGACATCCTATCTTATTGGGTTGTGTTGTAACCTAGGCAAATACTACCGTACCCCGGGGGTACGAATAGAATGGTACCCCCTGTGCTTTTTTCGAGTTTGGGCTTCCATTTTTAGTTAGATTTCAGTATAGGTTGTTTTTGAAGCCCAAACAAAAAAAAACAATAGGCCCAACCCATATTCTCTCCCCTTCCCCCTTTATTTTCTCTCTCCTCCCATACCCACCCACAACCACCACGAACAACCTAATCACCGCCGGCCACCTTCACCGACCACCACCCCACGCGACGCCACCACCGCCATTGGATGGGCGCCGCTCCGGCGACCTCACAGAGGCATCAACCTCCCCGCGCCACCTCCTCCATCGTCCTCCATGTCCTCTTTCTTTCATTTTCTCTCTCCTCTTTCACTCCCTTCCCCAGCCTCTATAATCGACCGCCGCCCCTCTCCTGAAGCTCGCCGCCCCTCTCCTGAAGCTCGCCGCCCCTCCCTCGACGTTCGCCTCCCCACCGTGCCCTAGGTTCCACATCTCCCCCAATTTTCGAAGTGGAAAAAGAAGGAAATGAGGGAGAAGGAAGAAGCGACGACATCGCGTGGAGGCGGAGGGAGGGTCGCGACAAGGAGGCGGTCCGGGTGGCTGGGTCGGGGCCGGTTTTAGGGGTGGTAGGCGACGGCCACCGGCGGGGCTGGGGTGGTCGGGAGGGGTAAGGGGGTTGGGAGTGGAGAAAGAAAAAGGAAGGGGAAGGGGTATTTTTTTTTGTTTTTGTTTATTTGATTTAATATTAACCATTTATCTAAAATATTCATTTTTAAACAAAAATCGTTCATTTTAACACAAATATCGTTCATTTTAGAACAGAAACTACCTATTTCAGATTAAATAACTCAAGACAAAAAGAATTTATTCTAAAACAAATATAATTCATTTTAGAACAATAACCATTCATTTAATAACAAAAAACATTCATTCCAAATCAAATATCATTAATTTTGTTTCGCGATGACGGCTTTTGTTTCGGGATGGTTAGATTTTGTTCTGAGATGAATGGATTTTGTTTCGGGGTGGTTAGGTTTTGTTCTGAGATGGTTAGTTTTTGTCCTAAAATGATTAAAACATATATTAATCATTATACAACATAAATACATCATTATAGAACAAAAACTGATCATTATAGAACATATATTAATCATTATAAAACATAAATTAGTCTCTCATTCTCGAATATAAATTGATCATATAAACATAATTATGTCATTCTAGAACAAAAACTGATCATTATAGAATATAAAATATGTCATTCTAGAACAATAATTGATCACTATAGAACATAAATACATCATTATTGAACAAAAACTGATCATTAAAAATCAATCATTATTAAACAAAAATAGATCATTATATAACGTATATTAATCATTATAAAACATAAATTAGTCTGCAATTGTTTGTTTTTGTTTGGGATTTGTTAGTTTTTGTTCTGGAATGGATGGATTTTGTCTCGAAATGGTTGGTTTTTGTTCTAGGATGATTATTTTTTTGTTCTGAAATGGTTAGTTTTTGTTCTAAAATACATTAATTTTGTCTTAAATTGGTTGGTTTTTGTCTATTTTTTCTATAATGATCAGTTTTTGTTCCAGAATGACACATTTATGTTCTATATTGATCTGTTTTTGTTTCATAATGATTGATTTTTAATTATCAATTTTTGTTCCATAATGATGTATTTATGTTCTATAATGATCAGCTTTTGTTCCAGAATGACAAATTTTTGTTCTAAGATGATCAGTTTTTCTTCCAGAATGATCAGTTTTTAATTATCAGTTTTGTGCTAAAATGAATGATTTTTGTTCTGAAATGAGTGGTTATTGTTCTTTATTGTTTCAAAATTAATGGTTTTTGTTCCAAAATGAATTCTTTTTGTTATGAAATGAATGGTCTATAATAATCTAATTTTGTTATAAAATGCTTTAGTAAAAAGGATTTAAAAAAAATCTTTCCATGTTACGAAGCGCATTAATTTTGGTTCTATAATGATAAACTTTTGTTCGAGAATGACATATTTTTGTTCTATAATGATCTGTTTTTGTTTCATAATGATTGATTTTTAATTATCAGTTTTTGTTCTATAATGACGTATTTATGTTCTATAATGATCAAGTTTTGTTCCAGAATGACCTATTTTTGTTCTATAATGATCAGTTTTTGTTCCAGAATGACATATTTATGTTCTATAATGATCTGTTTTTGTTTCATAATGATTGATTTTTTAATTATCAGATTTTAATCTATAATGATGTATTTATGTTTAATAATGATCAATTTTTGTTCCAAAATGACACATTTCGGTATATTTAGTTTTTGTTTTGGGATGAATGATTTTGTCATAGGATGATTAGTTTTTGTTCTGGAATGAACGACTTTTGTTTCAGGATGATTAGTTTTTGTTCTGGGATGAATGATTTTGTTTTGGGATGAATGATTTTTGTCATAGGATGGTTAGTTTTTGTCCTATGATGGTTGACTTTTGTTCTGGAATGAACAGTTTTTGTCCTAGGATGAATAGTTTTTGTTTTGGGATGAATGATTTTTGTCATAGGATGGTTAGTTTTTGTCCTATGATGGTTGACTTTTGTTCTGGAATGAACGACTTTTGTTTCAGGATGATTAGTTTTTGTTTTGGGATAAGTGGTTTTTGACTAGGAATGGGTTGATTTTTGTTCTAATATGGTTAGTTTTTGTCCTAGGATGAATGGTTTTTGTTTTGGGATGAATGATTTTTGTCATAGGATGATTAGTTTTTGTTCTGGAATGAACGACTTTTGTTTCAGGATGATTAGTTTTTGTCCTGAGATGAATGATTTTTGTTTTGGGATGAATGGTTTTTATCATAGGATGAACGACTTTTGTTTCAGGATGATTTGTCCTGAGATGAATGGTTTTTGTTTTGGGATGAATGGTTTTTGTCATAGGATGATTAGTTTTTGTTCTGGAATGAACGACTTTTGTTTCAGGATGATTAGTTTTTGTTTTGGGATGAAAGATTTATTTAAATTTTTGTAATTAATAACTAGTAATAAAAAAATTATTAATCAAAAAAAATCCTAACCTCAGCCTTAACACCCCCCCCGCCCCCCACAACAACCGCCACCCACTCCGACCTCCTACCCTCACCCCGAATTCACCACCACTGGGCCGCACACGGCGGTGCGAGCCCAGCAAGACGGGTCGTCGTGGCCTAAAAGCGGTGGAAGAAATTTGAGAAGAGAGAAAAATGAAAGAAAAAAGAGAAAATGAGGTGGGAGGAGGGAAAAATGCTACCGCGGGGGGTGGGGGTTTGTGGTCGCCGGCGGGTTGCGCCTCCGGTGGTGGGTTGATGGGGTCTGGGGTGGCTGTCGGTGAAGGTGGTGGCGGTGGCTGGTGGGGTTGGGGGTGGTGGTCGGGTAGGTAGGGGGTGAGGAAAGGGAGGAGAGAGATTAAGTTTGGGTTGTAATTGTATTGGGTTGGGCTTATACTGGTTTGGTATAATAGAATGTTGAGTCTGATTTAGTACAATAGAGTTTTGGGCTTTAAAAACAAATATATGGACACTGATGAAAGAAAAAATGGGGGGTACACAAAGGATGGTACCCCCGGTGTACCATAGAATGATTGCTTCCTATATATCTATGGAGATTATATAGCTAACCATTCCATCCTCTATCTTATTTCACTTTGAAGTTCACGATGTTAGAGAAGAATAATTAAGCACTCGGCAACGACAATGGTGTAAACATTGATGTTAAGTTGTTAACACTACAATCAACTTAATCATGAAAGATCAATAACGAAATAACTTAAGTCCTCCATCTGTTGTTATATGTAAGTTCCCCGTTGTTCATAATCTGATAATGTACGTACTCACACAGTGTGCTACCCGCTTTTATTTTTTATATGAGCCATAATATAATCAACACCCTATTCACCCCTATGTAAGTACGTATTCGTACTACTATTTGTTAAAAGTGTATATAATAAGGTTTAATTTTGCAAATGGTCACCAATTATATATCTTTTTATATTCTGATGTGAATGGAGGGCTGTCCCCAAAGCAACGGTCTTGCTTAAAAAAGTAACGGCAGCGTTTATAGAAACCATCCTCTTTGACAACCCACTCCAACATGCCATCATGACACGGTGCATAGCCACAAAAAAATAAGTAGTCTTCCGTAGTATCCCCCTCCACACATCGAACACGTTGTCCTTGTTGTCGAAGTAAAAATGACAAAAATAGAGCGAATAAGAGTTTTCCCCTCCTTTGAACTTGAGGTCGAAGCTTTGTCCTGGTGCCAATTCTTTGTATCCTCTGTCGTCGTCCCCTGCTTGGCACCGGAATGTCAACACCGGCCATCGGCCGATGTCATTCAGCAAGAGTACGTGGTAGTCTCCCTTCACTTCCGTCATCACCGTGTATAGTAGTAGTAATACAAGTAGCATAAGGAAAGGGCGAGTTGTAGGACGTAGGGGAGGGTCACCCATCTGAATACTCTTGTAATTGTTTGCTGATTTATTTAATTAATAGAAAGGTAAAAACTATGTAAAATGGTATTGTGTTGTACGCTATATAATTAAGATTACAAGGGGATATATATGGGAGATGTGAATTTAATAATGAGTAAATGGTATTTAAGTTTTACTATAAACATTAGCAATTTCATAAAAATAACAACTTTAAAAGTTACGTTAAGTTCATGAGATAATTAACCTAATTTTAATTTACAGTTTTGTATGCTTTGTATTTATGACAAGCTTTTTAAACAAGACAAGCTGTAACTGATATAATCCGGGTGCGAACAATTAATAAAGTGTTACCTAGTTCATGCAAAGCAGAGCTACATCAATCGTTGGCTTGCGGTTTGATAAGTCGTACGTCATTCAGTTGTCTCGTAAGGCGATGAGCTGATCGAATTCAATTCAACGCAGTTTTGAATATTACCAATATTACGAGTATGTAATTTTGGAATACGATATGTTAGTAATATATTGTGTGTTAGAGTTTCGTAAGGGTCAAATTATATATTAGTATAAATAGGGTATATTGAGTTTATGAGTTTTCCCAAACACGTGTGCATTATAATTCTGCCGGCGGGAATTTGGTGTTCGTCGGAGATTAATTATTCGTGATCTAATGTTTTAGGGTTTTATTGTTCAATTTTATTTAATAGTCTTATGTTAATTTTATAGAAAATTTGTGGGAAACCACCCCCAACTTTCATCAATTTTAGGAAAACCACCTTATTAATTTTTTGTGTGGAGAACCACCAAATATAAACAAAATGTAGGGGTAGAACACCTACCTTGCGCAAACCACCCTCTCACCACCTTTAACCACCACGAGCCAGCACTAACCACCACCATTCACGCTACGACTACCACCCCTCATGCCGACAAGGCCATGCCGACCACCACCTTCCCCCGCCTCCTTGTCCTCCACCCTCCAAGACCTTTTTCTCTCTCCCTCAATCATCTCTTTTTTCTCGGTTTTTGGGTGGTGTGGAACATGGTGGCCGGCGATCGACGACCATATGGTGGTATCGAAGGGAGCTAAGGTGGTGGTTGGTGTTGGTGGGTAGTGGTGCATGGTAATTAGAGGTGTTGGGACTCTTGGGAGGGTGCTTTGGGTAAGGAGGTGGTTCTACCCCTTGGTTTTGCTTATATTTTGTGGTTCTCCACAAAAAAAGTTTAATAAGGTGGTTCTCCAAAAAATGTTGAAAGTTGGGGGTGGTTTCACAAATTTTCCTAATTTTATTTTTGTTTTGAATAAAGACCCCCTCCGTTGGTAAATTGCGATATTGAAGATGTTGATTGTTCGAGAGATTTGGTTCTGTGAGTTCGTCGTTGCTTTGTGGATGGCTGGATTAAGGTTGGACATGGGCATGTAGCATGTGAGATGTGATTGGAATTCGGCTTGTACGTGTTCAAGGCTGGTTTGGTCATGGTCTTTTGGGTTTAAGTTGTCGGCAAATTAAAGGCTAAAGTGAGTTAAGTATGTTTGTGTTTGGCTCGATTTGGAGTTGAATCGGTTTGGTGATTTTCGGTGATTGTGGGTTGTGTGTCGTCAATTTTATTTGTTTTTGAGTGTGTATAGAATTATGGGTAGCTACTTATGTAAGTCGAGGCAAAGGTATTTCGATTTAGTGGTTAGTTGTCGTTTGAGTTTGGATTTTTGTGTTATGATTATTATTGTAGGCCGATCAACTCATGTCTGGTGGGTTTAAGGTGAAATTGGTAATGAACGTTTCACATTGTGAGACCATGTTTATCGATTCATGGTATTTTGTTTTCGTTCTTTTATTGGGGAGTGTCCTACTAGTCATGTTTGGTTCGTTTTAGATGAAGCTGATAATGGTCGCTTCATAATTTGTGAGACCATGATGATTCATGGTTCTCTTGTATCTGGTGTTTAGTGGTGATCGAAGTTGATTATGGGCAATTCGTGGTGTTGATTTTGAGTGTTCTTTGGATGCGTGTGGCCGTGTGGGTATATGAGTTCCTCAACTGGTTTTGCGACGACGACGATCGACGTGCCGGATTTGAAGATCTCGATGGATTTGGTAAAAGATAGGTTTTTATGTATTGAAATGGTCGGTTTTGGATCAATTTGTTAGCTAATTCTATCATTCGTGTATTTGTGTTTAAATATAAGAATTAGTAGTTTTTTAATGTACTTGTGCCCTCAAGATTGATGTGCGATTGTGTGGAACGACAATGAGGCAATAAAACATGATCCAAGGAGCGAGATGCTCTGGAACAGATTTAGCTCTCCAAAGCACAGCATTGTAGCATGGATAGCTGGCTGGAAAAGCTTGCAAGTGAAGGAGAAGATACACAAGCAAGGTATATGCGGAGATGGGCAGTGTATACAGTATACTCTGCTTGCAGCATTAGGAAATACATGATCATCATTTTTTTTAGTGCCCCTATAGTCATGACTCATGAGTGCTGGAAACGAGTTATGGACATGATTAAATGCCTGATTCCCCAAAAGAATTGCCATAGAAATGAATGGTGCTCTACAAGAAGGTGCAATTCAAAGTTGGAAATAATGGTCACTACTGCGTGTGTGTATAGCCTCAATTATCACATATGGTGGGTGAGGAACAAATGTAGAATAGAAAATGTTGTTGCTATGCCTGAGAAAATAGCAAGAGATTGTAATCAATAGTGTATGTTAGTCTAAGAGCAAGGAAAATGAGTAGTAACATTAAGGAGAAAGACAAAATATGGCTGGAGAACATAAGATCGTGACTTGTACGAGATTGATGAATCCAAGCCGAAATTTGTAAGGCAATGCCGTTAGCTTTTGTTGAGCTATAATATTACTTACATTTCCAATAAAAAATAAAAACAATAGAAGGAAAAGACGATCCCCTTGCCATAGACCTAATTTTTCTCTTAAAAAGGGCGAACATTCTCCATTTGTAGTCATACGTAAGGTAGGAATGAGAGTTTTACGTCGTGCAATCACGCCATAGACAAAACTCCACTCAATGGAGTCGTAGGCTTTTCTCAAGTCTTGTTTCACCAGACATCTTTGGTATTGTGATCGATATCTCCCAAATTCTCTCACGAGGCTTGGCATATACTCCCTCCTACTCAAAAAGATTTTCCTCTTTGGGTAGGACACACACAATAAACAAACCTTAATATATTAATAAGTAAACAATTAATTAAGCAAATCAGAAAGTTTAAATCTCTAATCCCACGCTTCCTCTCACCACCCTTCAACTGATATCCACCACCAAATTTACCGTCGATCTTCCATATCCACCCCCACCGGTGAATCACCTACCGGCGACCCACCACATTCACCCCCACCGGCGGATCACCCAACTGACGATACCCGTGCAGCTGTTTATTCTCTGATTTCCCTTCCCCGTCGATCAGCCCATAAGATCACACCATCCCCAACGCCGATAAGTCGAGAAATCGCCTCTTCCTCCGACCAGCCTCGCACGCCTTTGATCGGCCCTCCGCACACGAGCCATCTCTCCTCACCGGCTCGCCTCGAATCTAGCGACAAATATGGTCGTTCAACGATGATGGTGATGGTGATGGTTGAGACAGGGAGGTTATCGGTGGTCATGGTGGATTGTCGCCGGTGCTCATGATCACCGGTCAAATGAGCATTAGTTTTTTATTTTATAATAAATTATTGAAGATCAAGAAATAAAATTGAAAATAAAGCTGGAAAAAGTGAAGAAGCTCTGCACTCTAAATGGAGTTGAAGAAGAGAAAGTGTCGATCGGTGGTAATGGTGATTGGGAGGAGAGAGAAGGCAGGTTGTGGGATTTTTACTAGTGATTAAGGCACTAAACAGAAAATTAAAAGGGTAATTTAGTCAAGAAAAATTGTCAAAAATGATAAGTTTTGAAAGAGGAAAATCTTAGTGAATCGTCCCAAAGAAAAATACAAGAAGATGTTTTTGGCTAGGAGGGAGTATCATTCTATTTTTCACTATATTCCTCACTTGAATGGATGGCTCTTGATTGTCATTGACCAACTCAGGTAGTATCCCTCCCAAAGTCCCAATAATCTAATGCAAATTATGTTCGATATAAGATTGTATGTCTTGCACTGTTGCATCATGCTATGGGCCTAGCTTAATTCTTCAACTCTGCTTAGACTTGCAACCTTCTGAATAAAAGTGAGAGCATGTAGTTGACTAGTTGTAATATTGAGTTACTTAGGGCATGTTTGGTATCGTGTTTTATATTCAGTATTCTATTTTTTTTTTTTCTAAACCAAAGTTTCATTTTAGAAAACCTGAAAAAATGGTTTTTATTTTTCATTTCTTAGTTTTCATTTTCAGTATAACTTTCATAGAAACAGACAATTTAAAGTTAATTTTGTAACTCATAATGATACCTAGCTTTAACAACTTGCCACATCATACTCTAAAAAAACAACTTACCACATCAATGTATCTATCACATGATCGAGTGGCAAATGTTAGGCGAGACCCCCCTGGTTTTTCAGATACTTATAATAGTTATGATATTTGTTCATAAAAAACAGCATGACCAGGGGCGAAGCCACCTGGTGGCGAAAAAAAAAACTGAAATTTTAATTTTTCCCCAAAATACCCTTGAAAACAAAAAAAACAACTGAAAAGTAAGGACATAAGAGACATTTAAAGTTTCTTACCTTCCTTCCCCCAACAAAATGACGCGCATAACCAGTTGAACAAAGAAAAGAGAGAGAGAGGAGAACAGAGAAGAGACGAGCCGCGACGACTCGAGCCGACGACGGAGCACCGCAGCACGCCGACGGCCGACGGACGGGGCCCGCACGCCGAGTCGCCGAGGTTCAGGTCAGTCCTCTCTTGTTTTTTCTTGTTATTTTTCAATTTTTAGTAGATTTGGAATTTAGGGTTTGGAATTCGAAATGGATTTGTAGATTTGTAGTTTGTAAATTTTTAGATATTGTAGATTTGTAGTGTATTATGTATGGATTGAATTTAGAATTTGTGTTTAAACTTGAATTAGTGTTTGAAACGTTGAATCAAAATTGAGAATTAATTGAGATTATGATTGATTTTGGGAAATTGGGATGTTAATTGGGTATTGGGTTTTTACAAATTGGTAGAATAAAACAATTATATATTTCAGAAATGAAGAGAAAAGATGGTTCAATTGCAAGTTTAAAAAAAAATCACATCAAAAGCGCCAAATCGAGCTAGTGAACATCAATTTTCTCCGTCAATAAACGACGAACAAGATGAGGTTCAAGGACGAGGTACGTCTAATGATTCTAATCCAAGTTCCAGTACACCAATAAGTTATTTATTAATAGCGGTGGATTTAAGAGCTTCTAAGCATATCCACGTAAGACGCTGATGTCAAAAAAAACTTCCGTAAATACCACTCACATGGTAATGGAAGACACACGCATACACATGAAAGACACACGCACACAATTCACACTATAATTAAGGTACCAATATATTTCGTTGATATATTTACAATAATAATGCAATTTTATATTAGTAACAACGGTATAATTTAGGTAACAATAATATATTAGTTATACTAATCTAGGATAAATTAGATATGAAGTAATCAAAATGTATATTATTTCCTTTCAACCTCGGTATTTTAAGAAAGAATAATATACTGCAACAATCAGCCATATAATTTCGGCTATTAATTAGGAAAGAATGATCGAAAAATTATATCCACCCTAAAATATTGCGATAATACTTTCACCATGTATAACCCACCAATAAGAATGTAATGTAATTATATTAGGAAGCAATATCAATTAACATTAACGTTTTATTTAAGAGCTTAAATATTTTATCGTACCAAAATGCAAACGAAATATTGATTAGGCAAACAAATGAAATGATCCCTTAAAATGTGCATGATCTTTTAGCAAAATAGGAGACAATATTTTCGAAAATAAATCAACTACAATTCTTACCAAATAAAAAAACAAATCAAAATCTTTAAATCAAAAACTATACAATAACCGAATCTTCATAAAATTTATTAATTAATTATTTGTATGATCATTACACTTAATTCGTCCTACAAATTTCAAATTGGTTTACAAATTATCAGTACACTTTTATTTTCCCAACAAAGTAAATTGTGATCATTATATCTCGATTCATTATCCAAAAGTGGGTTCATGATATACAAGCGCGCGTGAGATGGATTGGTTTGAGTTAGTGGGTACGATGTTAGTTCAATTTATTTTACATTTTACAATAAATAGATTCATAAACTCTAATTAAGAGGATACTAGAGATTAGAGCGTTGACCTTCTTGAACTTAATGAGTAAAATTTGCAGGTGTATGTGACATCTTTTTTTTTTAGTAGGGGACTAAAATTAGCTAAAATAAACAACAAATACACGTCAATAAATTTTTTATACGTAAATTTAACATTAAGACATATGCACACTTTAAAATTTCCAACCCTTATTTACGAGTGAATTCTAAAATTCGACCACGATTAAAGTCCCCAAATATACCCACTGGCCACTACATCTATAAGATACATACATGATGGGGCATGAACTTTATGGGTGTAGGTAATTCTAATTTGACTACAATCCATTCTGAACGTGTTTTGGGTTTGCTTAACTTCGACTTTATTCTACTTTTGTATTCTTCTTACACATTTAGGCTTCATTATTTGGCCTAAACTCAATCACGGGTCCATGGGTTAGATATTTGTCCAAATTAAAACGAGTTCGGATTGATATGGGTCATAGGTCCTGAAAAAAACGGTTTCATAACTAAAAAGTAATGTGTTCATTACCGTATTTAGCGGGCCACGAGTTTTAAAAAGCAAATTCACGACTTAAAAAAAAATTAGTATAACATCCCGTGCAATATTGCACGGGCTAAAAAACTAGTTATGAGTCGATTAACTAGTTTAATGTCATTTCTCTTCCACATGACCTGGGTTTAAGAAAGAGATTACTTGATTTCCAATGATCAAGATATCGTGAGAAGAGAGTATATCCGTAGAAAACCTTATCAACCCCTTGAACATGATTTTCCCTATAAAGTTGTAGGTTCAGAGTCACGGAGGTTTAATCCAAAATGGTTCGAATCGGATAAATTTAAACATTGGATTGAATATTGCAAGTAGTGAACGTGTATGTAATATTTACTTGAACAATTTTATATGTTAATTTTTGTTTGTTTAAATTTCGCCACCCCGTCAATTTTTTCCTGGCCTCGCCCCTGAGCATGACCTAATAGTTCAGTAGGCAAGTTATAAGGTGGTTTTACCATTTCCTATAGGTAATTTTCTCGCAAAATTGTCGAACAACTATACAAAAACATTTTTATATACACGTATTGTAACGTACAAAATCTAACCGCACTCCATCCGATCCTCTATGTCTTGCAGTACATTTGATGTTCACGATGTTAGAGAAGAAAAATGTGTAATTAAGCACTCAGGCAACGACAATGCATGGTGTAAACATTGATGTTATAAGAGCAATATATATATACATGAGTCTCAGATGGACCGTAAAAACACTACACTCGACTTAATCGTGAAAGATCAATAATGGAATCCGGCCTTTATTAGTAGGTTTGCAATTATAATTAAGTTCCCCATTGTTCATAGTCTGATGATAATAAACTCATATCAGATCACACAGTTAGCTAGTGCTCGCTTTTATTTTATTTTATTTTTATATGAACCATATTACAATCAACACCCCAATGTAGTAACTACTTAAAAGTGCATGTAATAAGGTTTAATTTTGCAGATGGCCTGATCACCAATCATATATCTTATCTAATGGTCCAAGGACTGAAGGGTCCAAGCGAAAGGCACTGCAAGAGTCATTCCTAAATAAATGACAGCGTTTATAGAAGCCATCTTCTTTGACAACCCACTCCAAAATGGCATAATAACACGGTGGAGCGTCACAATATTTTTCGTAATCTTGCTCACTATCTTCCCTCCACACATCAAACGCCTTGTCCCTATTGTCGAAGTAAAAATGACAAAAATAGAGCTTCTCGCTCCAGAACCATCGCCCTCCTTTGAACTTGAGGTCGAAGCTTTGTCCTGGTGCCAATTCTTTATATCCTCTGTCGTCGTCCCCTGCTTGGCATCGGAACGTCAACACCGGCCATCGGCCGATGTCGTTCTGCAGGATTACGTGGTAGTCTCCCTTCACTTCCGTCATCACCGTGTATAGTAGTAGTAGTAATACAAGTAGCATAAGGAAAGGCCGACTTGTAGGACGTAAGGGAAGGTCACCCATTTAGAAACTCTTGTAATAATTGTTTGTCGTTTTATTTGATTAACTTGATTTAGTTTAACTTCTTTTGATACGCTAGACACTATGCAAAATGGTATTGTGTGTATATAGATATGGGAGATATGAATTTATGAGTAAATGATAAGTTAATGAACTAAAAACATTAGCAATTTCATTAAATTATCACTTTAAAAGTTACATTTAATTCATGTAGTAATTAACCCAATTTTACAGTTCTTGAGCACCTATGACAAGCGTTTTAAACAAGATGTAGCCGATCCGGGTGTGAGCAATAAATGAAGTGTTATGATCCTCAAAGGTCGATGATTTTAGGGTGATTACCGCTAGTGTTAATCACCATAAGAAAATAAGAGTATTTTAATAAGGTTAGATATTGCAGTGAATATTTTAATTATACAATTATTTTGTATAAAAAAAAAAAATATTGATTTTTTTTTTTTTGGAATAAGGTTTCGTCGTTGTTGTTGTATTCATTTATTTTGTGTTGTGTTTGAGATTAAATTAATTCTTATACCAAGATTCCCGAAACAGCAATTAGATTGGTGTTTAGGACAAGTTCAACGCCTCATTGGCTAGGCATAAAAGAAAAGAAAATAAAAACCCAAAACCAGTCTCTCTTAGACCTTGCAAAAATGACCCAGACTCGAGCATCCGACTCAAATTACTTGACCCGAATTTCTAATCTGAATTCAAGCTGAAACCCGAAAATGACCCGAACTCTGTTTGACCCGAAATTGACCCGACCCAAACATGACTCAAATTGAAATGACTCAGACCCGAATAACCAGACGTTTTCATGATTCGATCGGTTGAGAAAAAATGACTTAGATTCAATATATCACATCCATAATCATTTAAATTACCAATAAAACTTCAAATTAAGACAATATTAGACAAAATTTTAAGAAATCTGACATTAATATGATTAGATTCGAACAATTTGAAATAACCCGATTAGAATTTGACCCGACCCGAATTTGACCTGTAGTTGTCACATCCGAACTAGACCCGACCCAAACTGAATCCGACTCGATCCGAAATAGACATGAAAGATGACACGACCTGAATAGACCCGACCCAAATGACCCGTTTGTCACGTATAGACTATCTCTCCTCCCTTCCCCAACCAACTAGACCCACCTCGTCCCAAATGAGCCAAAAACACCTCACAAAGGAACCAATACTAATTACATACTTTATGTGTTTCCCACGGTAAAGTTGTACATTTAGGTTAAAAAAAAAGTCGGACTACAATGCTTATTAATCGTTGTAATTTTTCATCATCTCAAGTTCTCAACCTTTCGAAACTTTAGATTAGAACAACACTAGTTTACTACCTGGGCTACGCCCAGAGTAGTCTTTATCATTTTATTTTCTAATAAACGAATAATTTTAATATGTAATTATGTATGAGTTATCTATAAAAGTTTCATTTATAATATAATGATGATGTGATTGACACCAACTTAATGATTCACCTCTACTTTTATATGTTAATGTCACGTCTACACTCTGCTCACAAATTGTATAAATTAAACTTTTTGTAATAACTCCTGTGAAATATCATATAATCTATAATGATTTCCATTAATTTCCGAAACGATGTCATTGTGGTTATCTCTAAACTTTCATATGTAATTGATATGATTCACCCAAAATTTTGACAAAATAAACTACACATATGTTTTATTGAGTCGGAATAAAACCAAACATATAACTTTTCAACGAATATAAATGTGAACCCCCAAGATAAATTTTTAATTCTCCCTTGCCCATTGATGAAATATTGTCGAGACTCTCACTAATTTCTAATACGACTTTGTAGTGATTTTCATGAGTTAGGGTTGTGATTCTCCCTAAAATGTTACTATTGTGACCCTCCCCTACCCCAAATTATTAGAATTCTCCCGTAGATTTTGATGACAAAATGTGGAAATTTATGGTACTGTAATATCTAAAGACATATTATAGTGATTCCCAGTCGATTTTCATGAGTTATGATTGCGATTTCTCCTAAAATGTTATCATCGTGTCCCACCCGAGACTTCAATTTGATGAAAAATTGGAAGACTGGTGCTAATTTTGAATT
This sequence comes from Spergularia bocconei, assembly GCA_963457585.1. NCBI lineage: Eukaryota > Viridiplantae > Streptophyta > Magnoliopsida > Caryophyllales > Caryophyllaceae > Spergularia > Spergularia bocconei. The sequence goes on along the minus strand of OY734945.1, from coordinate 21,979,071 downwards.
AGATATTGTAGTGATTCTCGAAGGATTTTCATGACTTATGGACCTTATTGTTGTGATTCCTCCTAAAATATTATTATTGTGACTCACCTTTGATGTTGTTTGAATTCTCACTTTAATTGTGATGAATAATTGCGGAAACTCCCGCTACTTTCTAATGAGATATTGTAGTGATTCTCGGTGGATTTTAATGAGTTAAAGTTGTGATGTTACTTTTTTGAGTTGTGACCCTGAGACTTTGATGAAAATTTGTAGATACTTGTGCTAATTTGTAATGACCAATATAGTGATACTTGATGGATTATCATGAATTATAGTCTGGTTCCATTTAAAATGTTATTACTGTTAACCTACTGAATTATAATATTGTTTAAAGTTCGCTTTATATGTTTTGCTAAAAGAGTTGTCAAAATTGCTCGATGTATTGCTCAATTTCCCACAATTTGATTGGTTTAGCAATCTTAGTGGTGAGTAGTGGAACATTTGGAAAAAATATTAATGAATCTAACAATATAAATTATGAAGATTACATACAAGGGAAAATCAATGAATCATCTTAGATTGATTCATATGTGGTTATGATCATGGTAAATTTTATTCGATTCTTATATAACCAATGTTTCTATAAGTCAGTAATAGATACTTGCCAATAACTTATTCTTCTTTTTTGGAAATTTGTCGACTTTTAGATTTGAAAAATATTCCACTTACACTCCTTACCATAAAACATATTTTGGATTTTTTTTACCTAAATTTAAAAGAATTGTGCCATTAGTTTTGTTAAGTATGGACTTCTACATGTTTTGTTAAGTTTTATGATCCTCAAAGGTCGATGATTTTAGGGTGACTGCCGCTAGTGTTAATCAGCATAAGAAAATAATTTATTTTAATAAGGTAAGATATTGCAGTGAATATTTTAATTATACAGTTATTTTGTATATAAAACAATATACGGAGTATTGATTTTTTTTTGTTTTTTTTTTTTGAAATAAGGTTTCGTTGTTGTTGTTGTATTCATTTATTTTGTGTTGTGTTTGAGATTAATTTAATTATTATACCAAGATTGGTGTTTAGGACAAGTTCAGCGTCTCATTGGTTAGGCAGAAAAGGAAAAAAAAAAAAAAACACACCAAAACCAGTCTCTCTCCTCCCTTCCCCAACCAACTCGACCCACCTCCGTCTTGAATGAGCCAAAAACACCTCACAAAGGAACCAATACTAATTGCATACTTTATATGTTTTCCATGGTAAAGTTGTACATTTAGGTTTTAAAAAAATAGTCGAACTAAAATGCTTATTAATCGTTATAATTTTTCATCATCGAGTTCTCAACCTTTCAAAACTTTAGGATATAACAACATTTCCGAACAGAGGGAGGAGTTAGGTAGTAAGGAAAGGAGTTTTTGAGTTTTTCCATGAATAATTTGCAAGTTAGCACGAGAAATGGTAAAGAAATGAAATACTTCCTATCCAACCACCAATTCATCGCCTACCAAAAACGATCAGAATTGGACATAAAGAAAGATTACAACATAAATACACACTTCTTCCAACCGAATCCTTCGGATTTTTTATATGAAATCGCTAAATAACGAAAACCATAGCTCACTTCCTTTCTCTTTTTTTCCCTTCCCTTCCTTTCTCTTTCGCTTTTTCCGCCATACTCCTCTCTACCAAACACTCAGATTTCTAAGTAGCCTTCCGAGAAATATCAATTCTAACATTGATCCACAATATTTCAAACACAAGCCCATGGGCCATGGCGAAACTTATATCGCAAAGAATTTTAAGTTACAACGGTCAGAAATATTTCGAAAAGCTCATGGGCAATCAAGGATTCTTATTGTATACGGTGTTGTATGCGCGTTAATCTCCAAAACCGCGTGAAAAGAGAGGGTTTGCCGCATACTTCTGAAGTTCTGAGTTTATGTCTCTTTCAAGTCCATCTCTAAGACCATTGCAACATAAACAGTAACCAAGGCCGCCACAATCTGGCTATGAACCTAACTATCATATATCCCTCCAGAAAGAATCAAACGTTGTTCTATCTGTTCTCGCAACTCGAACATGAGTTCTTTCAGGTTCGAAACATTGGCATCAAACACTAAAGAAGAATCCGAAGCCAATACAAGTCGAGAGCATTAACATCCATACATCCAACTTCCCCCAAGCACTATAGAATCTGCTGCAAGGAAGAAATTCAACACACCCTTGCACCTGATCATCGATCAAGCCAGCCTTACAGTACAGAATTGAAAACGGCATGAAGTTGAATATTTGGTAAGCACGAGGCAGAAAGATACCAAAACACAGCAGCATTTCAAGGGTGAAAAAACAAAGAGGTTTGAGCTTTGCGCAAAATCAGTAACATTACCTGGAAATTGGAATGACAAATTACTAACGGAACATGGAAACTAAGTATCCTGTACTGATTTCAAAGAAAGTGTGAAACAGAAGATTACTTGTGAGTTGTGATCAAACTCAAAACTCAGAAGTCTTACAACTTCTGATCAGAACACAGTAAGTCTGAAATGAGGACTGGTTCAACACTGGCGGACTTGCTAAGAGAACCCTCAGAGTCCGCCACTTCCACCAACTCTAGCGAGAACCAAACAAGCACCTTCCACAATCCACACAGCAGCAAAAACTAGATAGAATAGGTTTTTAAGCCAATTTTCAGGAAACACCGTAGAAACAGCATTTTATCACGTTCCACTTAATATACATACATGCCACAGCCTGAATGGCAGCTGCGTAGTGAATCATCCATGCCACTTAGAAGGTTGATCTCTAGCACATCGATAAAGAAACAGCTGCCTTGAAGAACCGTGTAGGAAACAAGAAATGAAGGACTCGAATAAGTCGTCAACTCATGACCAAAGCAAGTTTTAACATCATAGATCAACACACACATAAGATCAGATTCACAAGGGAACAAATCTAACTTGATACCACAACTCGAAAATGCTTAGCAAAGGTGAAGAATGCATCAATTAGCAGGTTAGTCATCAAATTTTCATAACAACTCATATTATAGTCTGCAAACTGTAGGTAGCAGCCAGCAATGCCTCACTTACACACTCCACGACTCAAACTACCGAATCCACAACTAAAACTACAGAAACCTACGCCAGGGCATACCCACATGTAACGTGAACTAAAAGACGCAAACTTTCAGCCACAAGCTCAAGAATCACACAGTGCACAAGCAACATTCATTTGCCAATTCATCAAACGCCAAACAAACCCACAAACAATTCAAAAGTATCCTTCTTTCACAAGTTCATCAGATACATAAAGCGCATTCAAAACAAACATAAAACGTGCGAATTCCATTCAAATTCCAAAGGAGAACATATTCCAAAAGAACTTTTATATCATACTGTAAGAAAAAACCTCACAGATGAGAGCATCCTTCCAAACAACGAGACCGAATCGATTACTACTTACAATTACAAAAGAAGAGAAAAAGAAAAAAAGCACCAAGTGGAAACTTCAGCAATTTTGCTTATAATTCCCATTTCACTATATCATAAGAGTATTTCATTTCAACCTCTCTAATTACTGCAGTAAGATTTTACCATTTACCAAATTACCAATGTGTTTTCAATGTCACCCCCTTTCTGTTCTCATTTTTCACCTACCCCGAATCTTTCACATCCCTTCCTACTTCTGCAATACAAAACAAACAAACAAACACAAACATTCTTTCAGAAGCAGCCTCAATACACAAATGAAAAGCAACCCAAATTACCCCAAATTCGCCCGAAAATCGCAACATTAAGAGGGTAAATTCCGAACCTTTGCACCATCAGGCGGCTGTTCATTAACTTTGTACATATCAGCTGTAACTTCTGTCAACCAATACCCCGGAAACATAACCTGCAATTCAAAACAAAAACTCGATATAATTAGGGTTCGAAACACGTCTATATCGCAATTTATCGTCAAAGATAATAAAGAGGATAATAAGACTTTACGTCAATTTGACGCTGAACGCATTTAGCGCGCTTCTTCGGCCGCCGCGCCGGACGAGCACCAGTTAGCGCCAAGAAATCCTCTTCGATTTGCTGCTTCGACAACGACACCGCGAACTTCGGTCTCTTCCCTTTCTCATCTCCACCGCCGCCGCCGCCGCCGTAACTAGTACCGATTTTCGCCGGCGATTTAACGTCGGAAGTCTTCGCCGGAGAGAAATTAGGTTTCCGATCAAAACCATTCCCACCGTTGAGATTACTGTGACTATTGGTCGGGTCCTTACAAACGGCGCGCCTTGTCCGCAAATTCCACGGCCTCGGCTCCACCGCCACCGCCGTCGCCGCCGCCGTTGCTGCCGCCGAGGGAACAGAGTGTTTCCCGCCTTTAAACAAATCGGCTTGCATTTGATTAACTTCAGCGCGAAGATCGAGCATGAGTTTCTCCCGGACGGCGTCGATCCCTCCGCCGTCATCGCCGTCGTCAGATAAAGACGACGATCGGCGTTTCCGGAAATCGGAGTACAACTCGGAGTGAGTCAACTCGGCGGCGTCGCGGTCTTTGACACAGCGAAGCTGCCGTTGACAGCCCCAGGTGATATCCAAAGTAGGCGCCGACGAGAAATTCTGGAGACTCCATCTCGCCGCCGTCCTCGTCCTCTGTTGTCCGACCTCCATATCCATATCCATATCCCTTCGCTTCCTTTTCGCCGCCGTGAACTCCGCCGGTGAGTAGTCGTTATCCTCCGCTTCGTCGGCAGAAAACACCATTAGACAAGAAACGCCGCCGGAGAGAAGATTAGGTGAGAGGAGAGAGAGGGAGAGAGGGAATTGAAAAGCGTGTGTTAGAAGATTGGTGAGAGAGGAGTTGTTGTTATGTGAGAGAATAGCCGGGAAAGGGGAATTATATTGATGGAGGGAGAGAAGAGAAGAGAAGAGAAGGAAATTGTGAAGGTGACGGAGGAGAGAGAGAGATTAGCCAAAGGGTAGAGTTTTTTTGTTTTGCTTCGGATGCGAGCGGTTTTAACGTTCGTATTTTTCTCCCTCTTTTTTTTTCATTTTTTATTATTATTAATGTTTCATAGTATTAAATTTTTATATGCTCGGAGTATTTTATAATGGAAATTGTAATTTTTCAAAAGAAATGTGTGTGTGAGTGTGTAACCCTAATTTGATGAGAGGAGACTCGAATGAATGACCGGTTGGAATTTGTTTTTCGTTTGATAAATCGGCTTTTGGTATGATCCCGAGCATTTCGTGCCCAAGAAGGATGGTCTTGTTCGTGTATGCAACTATGCATCGATGGATATGATGAGTTAGAGTGTCGGCTCATTTCAACTTGATTCAGAATAGTCGTAGTTAAGTCCATGGGACGAGTACTCTAATCATGTCCTCAACCCACTCGATCAGATCTAATAATACATTTAAACTTGGTTTGACCTTGATCGCATTTTTATCGAAACTTATCACCACCATGTTGACTAAAGATAACAAGCCGACCATGAATACAACGACGAACTACCATAATATACTTCGGTAGAACCACTAGATGCGATCTTTAGTGGCCAACTTGGGTTAAATTGGACAACGTGATGGAAGTTTGGAACCAAAGCCAATGTCTAGTTGTGTACCGAACCCTAACTGACTTCTAAATTTGCCTCGAAAACACTAATTCCAATTAACATTTTAAGCAGAAAATGTTATGTATCCTGATGATAAGATGGGCTGCTTCTCTCGGTCAGGCCCAAGCCCAAGTCATTTGCATTAACGATAACAAACCATAGCTTGGCCAGTTATTATTTGAAACTTGTCAGTTGCCACCCACAATTTGAGTAATGTTAGAGGCTTGGGGCTCAAGTAAAGAGCTATCTGTCAATTTTATTTCCCTTTATAGGCAAAGAGTAAAAATCTTAGGGGTAGACGGTAGTAATGTAGGAGAAATCATGGTTAAGTGGATGGTTGTGAGTTTTGACTATAATATTAATGGTCTACAATTCTACATTATAGTTTCTACTGTAAACCCTACATTTCATGTATATGTCATTCGAGCTTGAATCATGGATAATTACTTTGAACATATATCTGTCTGAAACATAGAAGTCATTAAACACTTATCGTATCAATTGGACTATTTATTACTCCCTCCATGTCAAAACATATGACGTTTTCGGTTTCCGAGGTGAGGCGTTGACTTTCGATTTAACAAAAAACTATTAGTATTTATATGAGCAAAGCTATACTCGCTAGATTCGTCTCGAAATAAGAATTCATAATATTATAGTTTTATAATTTTTGGCCGTGTCGTTTAAACAATATTTACGTTTAAACGTCTCACATCGATTGGTGAGAATGCCATATAATTTTAGGAGGGAGTAATCTACGAACAAGCGCATCCAAATAGCGAAATGGAGGCACGATACACAAAAAAAGAGTACTACTACCCAAAAACTTCTCCTCATTTTGAAAATGTTGTTTTGAGTAATCATTTACTAATTTTTACAACAAATGAACGATTCATTTGGTTTAGAAATACTAATACCAAGTTCTATAAATAAAGCGAATTATATGCAATTACCCGTTTAAAAATGGAATTGAACAAAAGAATTTGCGTGTTGAGAATACAGTCCTCCGGCCAGTAAATTACCGATTAAAAGACAATTGAGCTTAAAAGATTCAAAATTGTGAGAAAATGAACCGAACAAAATCAAACAAATTATCAAAAAAAGAATCACTGAACATCCCCTTCTAATCAGCTATAACCAAAGCAGTAGAACTTGATTCTTGACTCTGCATTCTAATCTGAGCATAAAACTTCTCAATGAATCTTTCTGCCCTCTCATCAACTGACGAAGTTCTATCTTCACTAAACTCAGACATTTCCACCTCATTTCCAATTGCAGGAAATACCTCCATGGAATAATAAACTTCATCTCTGTCTTCTTCATCACGTAACCGGCTTCCTAAACACATACACATAAACAACACTGACTGAAAATCCCTTCCTTTCTTCTCTTTCCGACCCAAGTACCGCCTTTCGTGTCGAAAAATCAGAGGAGAATGAGAATTGGAAGGGGAGAACTGGTATTCTTGAATAAACCCATAATTGTAGTGCCTAAGTAGCTGAAATTTCTTGACTTTCCCTGACTTTAATTTGCATAAAATCAAGTTCAAAATAATGGGTTTTCTCAAATTATTCGATATCTTCATAAAGCTGGTAACTTTGGCTAAAATGGGTGATCTTTTCATTGGGTAGTACTTTCTAATTTCGATTTCGAAAAAGATGAAACCTTTTGTTGGGCAGAGAAAGATATATGAAGAACATAAGTAATAATAATTAGAATGTGTTAATGATGAATTTATAGAGGTTAAACTTAGGGAGTTTATATAGTATACTCGTATGGTGCAGAAAAGTTGTGGGACGTGGGAGTGCAGAGTGCTAAGCTGGAAAGGATGGTTGGTCGGTCGAGGTTTTTGGAATAACTTGTTGAGCTTGTTCAAGTAGCCGTTACAACTTACAACTTACAACCTGTTTGGCGCTCTGGTATAGCAGTACTCCCCTTTTCTTTTGTGACTCAAAACAAATAGTGTCGATTGAGATCCATTGTGTTGCGATGGTAAAACTCGTGTCAATATTAGATGATTTTAAAGTTGGTCATATTAAAAAATCACTAGATTTGTTGTTGTATATACATGACATGTTATTTTCATTCCGACTCTTACCCAGTAACGTACTTTGCATTTGATTTAGAAAGTTTGAGGTTAGTAAATGATACAAGTGTTAAGGGTTTTCAGAATGTAGTAAAAGATCTCTCCAAAAAGGCAATCAAAGATCTTCATCGGAAATATGTTCTCTCCTCGTTAAACCCCACGCCTCCTCCCGTGTCATCAAAAGCTTGCTTTCTATGGGGTTTTTTTTTTCTTCGTAGAACATTATCAATGTTTAGGTAATAGATTGTGTGCATTATATAAATCAGATTCAATGAGCCTGTCTACGCCATAATAATAAATGTTTTGGCAAAATTATCACCCCATGTACTAATTAGATTGATTACCTCACGTTGTTTATTTAATTTATTCTATTATAATTATTATTTCTAAATTAGTTGTATAATCTAATATATATATATTTAAATGCTAAAAACTTAGAGCGCATTGAGGGCGTTAAGTCAGAAATGAACGAAAAGAGTCCAATAATTGCAAAACTATCACATTAAAAAATTCACAGAGAGAGTCCAATGTTTGTAAAACTTTTACGTAATAAAGTTATCTCAACATAAAACATAATCTAAACTACTATAATTTGGCCTACGCATATCAGAATATTACGATACGTGTATCATTAAATTTGTTTCAAAATGTACCTCAATATAAGAAACTAATAAATGTAATGATTCAACGTACAAAACTAATGATCATATAAAAGTTAATAATGATCAAATAGAAAAAAAAATAGATCAAAATAATGATGAAATAGAACATAATGACTATATGGAGGAAACTAATAACCAAATAGACCAGAATAATAATCGAATTGAAACAAATGGTACATTAAAATAATGTCCAAATCGAGGAAAATAATGATCACAAAAAATCTAATGACTAAATAGATAAAAATAATGATCATTAGAAAAAAATAATGGACAAATGGACAAAAATAATAATCAAATAAAAATTAATGAATATGGAGAAATTTAATGAACCAATAGAACAAGCGATTATATTATAGAAAATGATGGCCAAGTATACCAAAATAATGATTAAAAATGGTTAAATATACAATCTCACTCGACCCACCACTTTCTGGCCCATGCCTCAAAGCCGCCCCCAACTCGAAAAAGTGACAATTTTTCTCTTGCCAATTTGCCATTTCCCACGATCCACCCACGCTAGATCTACTTTCTTTCAGGCTATAATTATTAGTTATTTTCACTCATTATTTCTCAATTTCCAATTATTATTTTCCACTTTTCACTCATTATTTATCAATATTGACTCAATATTTCTCAATTTTCACTCATTATATACCATTTTGTAGTTTTTGAATCATTAATTTTCTATTTTCACTTATTAGTCCTCAATTTTCACTCATATATACCACTTTAAGATATAATTTATTTTCAATAATTGTATTTCCATTTCACTCATTATTTCTCAACTTTCACTCATTATTTTTCAACTTTCACTCGTTTTTTTTTCAATATTCACTCATTATATACCACTTTACGGTCATTATTTATTTTCAATCATGAATTTTAATTTTCACTCATTATTTTTCAATTTTCACTCATTATATATCACTTTACAGTCATATTTTATTTGCAATCATTAATTTTGGGTCGACTCGTGATGAGAGATGACTCGTGAGGAGAGAGAAACGAGGAACATAGGGGAAATGAGGGGAAAGTGGAGGTGGATCGATGATGGAAGGCGGGGCAGTAATCGGCGGAACCTAGCCGTACAGGCGGTTGCATCGCCGGACTGTCGGATTCGTGTAGCGGGTCAGGGGAAAGTGGCCTGTGGTACTTTATTATCTACTCTTTCCTACCCAATGAGATTTTTCTGTATTCCTCTTTGGGTCGATTCACTAAGATTTTCCTCTTTCAAAACTTATCTCATTTGACAAATTGTATGGACTAAAATAACCTTATTAATTTCTTCTGTTATGGGGGCTAATTATCAATTTCCCCAAACCCAGAATATCTCCCCTCTCACCATCTTCCCCATCCCACCGGTGACGACCACAAGCTCCGGTACAATTCCGACCCCCTCCTTCTCCCAAACTACGATCACCACCTTTACCCGACAAGCGAACATAACCATTGATTACCATCACAATAGAACTCACATCATTTCCACCACCGTCGACTCTGTCACCGCCGTTGCCACCACTATGTTCGATCTCAGCCTTTGCTTCTCGCAGCCTGAAGAAAGTTCAATTATCAAATCTTGTCGCGGTTTTCTCGTCTTGTCATATTACGACGGCAAACATCCCAATAAGGATCACACTCTAGCAGATCTTGAAAGCTCATTTTCCCATGCTTTTATTACTAATGCTAATAAGGGTATTGAGATTTGTAATTACTTTCTCGGTGAAAAGAGGGTATATGGGTGTCACAGATAGGTGGTTACGCCGATGGGGTAGCGGTGGATGCGGTGGGTCGTTGGTGGAGGTAGTGGTTCCCCGGAGGTGTTGGTGTTAGGTAGGGGTGAGATTAGAGAGGCTAAACATATGGTTAGACTAATTAACTATCCACTTGTCAATATATTAAGATTACTTTATTTTAGTTGATTGTTGTGCTCAACCCAAAAAGGAAAATCTCTTTGGATAGGAGGGAGTATACATTTTCCAAAGGGCCTTATTGTTTGAACAGACATATTAAAAAAGAAATATGAACACCAAAATGACCAAAACTCATGTTTTGTGAAATTATATTTTCCAATTCATTCTCATGTTATTTAATTTGCCTTGGGAATGGTAATTGTTACTTGGCAAAATCAGCACCCAAAAACAAAATATAAGGTATCACTGATTAATTATGAAAAGATCACACAAATAAGACAATAATTAGTCTGTTAACATGCAATGCTTATAGAACGTTTTTTTTAAATAATGCTTTTAATTAAATTATTTCAAATTTTGGGTGCGGATTGAAACTATTTACATAGAATGGGTTCATGTAGGAACGAGAACTCCCCAAACCAAAATTCTTCGTTTTCAGACAAAAGAACCAAAACCGTTAGGGTGCTGGGCGGTTATGGGCATATATTGAGAGAAAATTTTTATGACCCACCAAATTCGTCCTAAAAAAAGACGGTTTTGGACCAAAACCGATAGGATTTCGGGCGGTTATGCCAAAACTGTCACGCGCCTAGACGGTTTTGGGTATTTTCACGAAAACAAAAAACCCGAAGCATTATTTCCCGGTGCTACATGGACCCATTTCGTGTAAATATTTTGTTTTCGCACCCAAAACTTGAAATAATTCAATCTAAAACATTATTTTAAAAAATCGCTCATGCTTATACCATGCTTCCGGGAGCACAAGGAGCATTGTGGTATTTCTCACAATGGAGGAGTTAGGACCACATTTAAAATTTATATAATTGTGGTCCCTACTCCTCCATTTTGAGAATGACCACCATGCTTCTTATGCTCCCGGGAGCATGATATAACTTGCGCTTAACATGTATCCACACTATAGAAACACCGTAATGGTTATACAATGCTCTCCCGGGAGCACAAGGAGCATGGTGGTCCTTCTCACAATGGACCACACTTAAATAGATTTTAAATAATTTTAAGTGTTGTTCATACTCCTCCATTGTGAGAAGGACCACCATGCTCTTTGTACTCCCGGGAGCAATATATAATTTACCGTGTATATATTATGGCTAAATTATCTCTTTATTACACAATAATGTAACGTAGTTTCCCATTGACTGATGTTAATTGTTATGTTACGAAATTGTGCAGCATAAATATCAAAACATTTAATTTTCTATTATAAAAACCCATGAATGATACACCTGATTCAAAATTCAACTCACAAAACAAACAAGCTAGTATATCACATTACACATTTGGATAATTCAGCTTAAAATTATTAAGACTCGACTTCCTATGTGTCTCATCTTATTTGGTAGAGCTACACTCCTTTATTCCGATTTATTAATTCGAAACAATTTACAGGAATGACGGAATGAGGCCTTCTAGGACCCGGAGTATGGAATTTGGACGGCCTAATTTCTAAGCAACCCTTAATTATTTTTTACTACTTTGACTCCCACGCGCACATAATAATTTACCTACCGTTTTACGTTTTTACCATTTTTTCCCACAATATAAATGCAGAGATCTTACAAAAGCCCTCTTTCCAATGGTAAAAATACTAACAGTAAAATTCACTCCACCACCCCCTTTTTAAATAACCTCACGCTACATTCCGCCCCCAAATTCCATCTCGTAAAATCTTTACGGAGGAGAGAGAAAATTTAGGGTTTTTCAACTTCAACAATGGCGGACGAAAATGGGGGTTCAAGCTCAAATTCAAACGTAGGTCTGCCGCCATTGATGCTCTACAACACAATGACCAAGAAAAAAGAAGTCTTCAAGCCGAAGATTCCCGGTCAAGTTGGGATGTATGTCTGTGGCGTTACTGCTTACGATTACAGTCATATCGGCCATGCGAGAGCTTATGTTGCTTTCGATGTACTCTTCCGGTAACTTTTCCCCCTTTTTTTACGTTTTTATTTTTATTTTTACTGTTTCAATGTCGAATTTAATGTGAATTTGTATTGATTTTGATTTTTGTTCAATTCAATTGATTGTTAATTTAATTTATTGCTTTGCCGTTCTTTTGTTAATTTGGGATTCTTGTAAAAGACGTTATCTTTGATGTGATTGCACATTTATACTGCATGTGAAGTTAAGTTTGATTGAATTTTAATTTGGTTGGTGTTGAGAATTTCAAGCTGGTTCGAGTTTCTTTGGCGAATCTATTAATTTTGTGTTCGGACCGCGAAAGTGTAGAGTTTTCGAGACGAAATGTGTGCATCTATTTTGATTATCATGTTGGTTTAGCTGATGGGGGTCGAATTCGCAATCCCTTGTTCTTTACGTTTGGTGTGAAGAATAGAAAACTCTATGCATGTTAGATAAATGTTTGTTCTTAGCACATTGTTAAAAAGCACTAATGGTGGAAGTTTATCGCGGTAAACATCGAAAAAATTCTTTGGCTTAAGAGGGTTGCTGCAATACCTTGTGGTCAAACTCAAATGCTGCCTTCTTGTTGCATCACAAGAGCGTCATGCTTTCAGTTTCGTAGATTTTTTGATAGTTCAGCTCTGTTATAAATGTAAGTGGCACAGACGAGTTGTCATGGATAATTAAGTGCACGCACTTGTTAGCTGAATCAGATACTAGATCTCCACATCGGGATTTCTGTAGTTACAGAAGGGAGATAGTTAGAAGTGTGGGGCTTACTACACTAGGAGTAGATCTATGTCTGTCTTTATTGTGCTATTCCTTGTAAGAAAGATTTGTATCGTGATTTGTCTCATATCTGTGATGTGAAGGTCTCGTGAGAACTTAAGTTATCTCATTCAGCTAGTTTTTCTTCGTCACTCATTTGTCACGGGATTAGCACGGATATTGCTGCTGCTATTGGCTTTGGTGTGCAATTAATTCTGTTTAAGTATCTTTTTTAATGTTATTCCCAAACTTTAACTTTGCAGATACTTGATGGCATTGGACTATAAAGTTACTTACGTTCGGAATTTTACTGATGTGGATGACAAGGTTAGAAAAAGCTGGTTCCTTTAGGCACATATTGAAAATTTTGAATTATCAGTTTATGAGCATCTCGTGATCTTATTTGCTGGTGCTTTCAAATTGAATATACTTGTGAGTTGTGACTTGTATATGTATGCAAGTGATACTGATTTTTTTTTATTCTAACAGTTCGTAGCAGCAAATCATGCGCATTTGATTTATACTGAAGCTGTGTCTGTTATTGTTTTTGTTTTTGTTTTGTTTGTATCTTTTTGTGTGGATATGGTAATAATCATGTCTTTTTCTGAGACATAATAAGGTAAAATTTAAGGATTTCTAAAATGTACAATAGCAAGACACTGTTATGGTGCCCTTCACTTCTTTTCCTAATGCAGAAAGAAGGTAGATCCTAAGTTCTGCTGCATCGACTTAGATTCGGGAAGCTTTTGGCTACTCAATTAATGCCTTTTATTATCACACTAATTCAACGGTAAAAAAACTCCTAGCATACTATTGTAGTTTGGCTAGGTGATGTGGTAATTGTTAAAGGCGCAATATGTATGGTGCTTATTGATCATGGCATTGTTAGTTTGAATGCCATAGTTGCCATGATTAGTTCTTTTTTCTTCTACTTCAAGGACACCTTTGCTAGAAAAACTCATGAATGTTTTGAGTGTGGTCATACGGTTTTCTTACATGCCTTTTATGCACTTGTCATATCTTACTGGAGAAATCGCAGGTGGTAGCATCAATTGTTGTGAGCTATTTAGTGATGACTTTCGTACATGGGAGAGGAGGAAGCTCACTATTATGTAAACTTTAGTAAATGACGAGGAATTTGGAGGATATAATTGTTTGGTTAAGACAAATCTTTGACAATAAACTGCAAGGGGAAAGAGATAAGTTAGAAAAAGTGCTAATATGATGTGTTAATTCAATCAACCATTTTGAATTAGAAGAAGTGATTGTTAGATGCTACTCGAAATCTTGCCACATTTTGGATCTTGTATTCCTTCTTTTAACTCACCTTTTGTGGTTGGGAGATGGGATCTTGTGTTGGCATGTATTGTTGAACTGAATGTATATGCTAATTAAGCTGTGGATTGGTCGTATGAGGGTTTGAGCTGTCACATGGTGGATTTACTGATCATAAAAGCGGTGATATCCCTGTGGTGGCGTGTTCAAGCTTCACGTTGAAGTTACTGATCTGTTCTACATAGAGTAGGACTGCAAATTTATGTTACTTAATGGACCCTGCATTAAATGGATCTTTTATGTTTGTGGTTGATGATTGGAAAATTACCGTCTTTTCCTCTTTTGCTTTTGGAGCTGTTGGCTCTATTGTATTCTGGTTTATGAGTGCTTCCTAATCCCTTCTCTTGTTTATGTTTTAGATAATTAACAGAGCAAATGAGTTAAAACTGAAGAATCCAGATGATCCACTCAGTGAGCCTTTGGCATTAAGTGATCATTATTGCAGAGAGTTTTTAAGGGATATGGATGATTTACAGTGCTTGCGTCCTTCTCAGGAGCCACGTGTTTCTAATCACATTAAAGAAATCATTGAAATGATAGAAGTGGTAAGAACTGTTTTTTGCTCTGTTCTAACTTATGCATGTTGCAAATACAGCCTTTTGATTGTGCACTTATGAAGTATTTGTAATTACATGTATGCTTCAGCGATAATCCGCTACTAGTGCCTCTGTTCCAGTTATGTATTCTATTTTGGGGTCTTCAGGTTTCTTGTTAACGTTTGTCATTTTTGGAGGAGTTTGTTGAACCTTTTTTTGAGTGCATAGGAGCAGCTAATGCTGCGGGGGTGAGCATACGAGGATTCGAACTCGGAACAACCCCCGTTCGTTTTCTAACCTTTAGGCCAACCTTGATCCTCTTTATTGCACCTTTAATGAGTCATTGGGTTGATTAATGACTACTGTGCCCTACCCACTATCAACCTGCCCCATTAGCCTCCATTGGCCACCCTATCTTGCACTGGTCATACCAACTGCCCTCACCCACCCCTTACCATGATGTTCACCTTATACCTCATGCGGTCACCCCCATACAGCTCCTACCCTGACACAAACACCCCAAACCTTGCTCAGGGACACCATCCCTACTCTTCCGAACCTACAAATAGATCCCCAGACTCCCAAACACCATCATTTTTTGCCGCCTCCCTCTTTTCTCTCTTATGTATTATTGATCATAATTGTTCTTGTGATTTTCTGTATGCCAAATTTTCACGTTATAGGTCACATCGAGTACTTGTGATTTTTTTCTTGCTTAGAGCTGGTGCACAAAGGTATTTGGTAGCAGGAGCAGATTTTGGATATGTAGTGATGATTTTGTATGGTAGAAGTAGTACAATCAACACATAAGGATGATTGTGAGCTTTTTTATAGCCCTCTTCGCAGGCCAAGCCTATTTCAAGCTTTCCAAGCCGAAGTGGAGTTTATTAGGCTGATTAAAAGGATGGTAAGGAGAAGAGAGATAGAGAGAGTATATAGTGGTCTTTCTGAACATGTATTTTACTGTGTTGGTGGGATGAATGTTTGGAAAGGGAGGAGGGTGGAGAGAAAATTGGAGGGGTGAACTAAAAAGGTTGTTCTGTGAGAGGATGTGTGGAGGTTGAATGTGTGCATATGACTGTTATCTTGGTCTTTGTGCAAAATGCGAATGTAAATATATCCATGGAACTGTCTTGAGTATTTCGTACTAAAAATTATCCTGGCATGATGCATCAGAAGTACCTTTATCAGTTGGTAAAGGAAATAAAAAAAGGAATTAAGAGAAAGGCAAGTCTTAAGCTTCCCAATTATATTAGATATTCCAGTTTATAAATAGGAACTCAAGTATGCAGTGAGATTTTGTTTATTGCTTTAATGTGTGATTACGTTCCTCGCCTTTGGAATAACTAAAAGCAGCTGTGACTATACAAGATAGGGCTTCGTAGGATATTATTAATGGAGAATATTATATTCTTTCAAACTTGTCATCTGTACTTGTGAACTCTGAATGGATCATTATGTTCTCATGAAATAACCATACTTCTGCTACTATTTTCATCTCACATGCAGCTTATCACAAAGGACTGTGCATATGCTCTAGATGATGGGGACGTGTATTTTTCCGTTGACAACTTTAAAAGATATGGCGAGTTATCTAACAGGAATCTTGAAGACAATAGGCCTGGTGAACGAGTGTCTGTTGATCACAGAAAAAGAAATTTTGCAGATTTTGCTCTATGGAAGGTACTTGGGAGTTAGGACTACTCTACCGTTGCATCTGTTGATTCTATTTTTGTTGTCATGTTACCTAACTAAGGTTTTTGCAGTCTGCTAAGCCTGGTGAAATTTCTTGGCCAAGTCCATGGGGTAACGGAAGACCTGGGTGGCACATAGAATGCAGTGCAATGAGTGCCAAATACCTTTCGCACTCCTTCGATATTCATGGTGGGGGAATTGATTTGATTTTTCCCCACCATGAAAATGAGCTAGCGCAGAGCTGTGCTGCATGTGAAGAGGCACACATTGGTTACTGGGTGCATAATGGGTTTGTGAATATAAATGGGGAGAAAATGTCTAAATCAACGGGAAACTATTTCACTATTCGTCAGGTTTGACATGAAATCTTATGTCTGCTATCTTGATCTGCTCTGTTTTCTGGAAGGTGTTTGCCTTGTTATACTAGCATATCTTACATCTGATAGGTTTAATAATTATTTCCAGGTGACTGAAAGATACCATCCCCTGGCGGTGAGATATTTTCTACTAAGCATGAACTATGGTTCGCCTGTCAACTTTTCACTATCTCAAACAGATCTTGCATCTGATGCAGTCTTTCGTCTTTATCAGGTAAATGTTTGGTGCTTAGCTGCTTCATGGTTCTCTGCTGCATTTCTTGGCCATTTTGATTATTGTCCTTCTGTCAGTTAACTAATCATTCTTTTTTATTCATAAATGTTTGTGTTTTTATATTTATTTTTTCAAACACTTGTCTGTGTAGTGGTCTTGATGATTACTGTTATATTTGAAACATGGTTTTTCTATACATATAGCCCCCTGAAAATAGGCGACAGTTTCATTAGGTATATGTGAGGTTTTAGGGGGGGGGGGGGGGTTGCCTCTGACCCCTGGGGGTAATGGATAAATTTTTGTGGGGTTTACTTGGGATATGAAAAAAAACTGAGTTTAACTAAGTGGGTAAAGTGAACGAGAATTCACATCGGTGCCATGTAAATGCTAGTGATTTAGAGCACTGACATTACCCTGTCATAATTGGTATCTTGAGAAATGTATGGCTAATGAGGGTGTATTTCGGTATCTATCTAGAAGTTACAGGCTCATAGCTATTGACATAAATGGTGTTTTGTCAATTCCATTGTGATCTGGAAGCAGCCTCTCCCTTTGACTACCCTAAATGGGTCTGGTTCCTTAGATGCCTGAAGGTTACTGTTACACTTATTTCTCCACAAATCCTATGCTATAGAGTATTACCTTGCTGCACATTTGTCTGAGACTGAGAAGCTTAGAACCATGGGCTGAAGCCTTCGTTGTACTAATTACTGAATTGAACATTGAGGCTCTTTCCACCAAGGAAGACTGTGGAGTGTGGAAAATAAAGATGCCCATTACAAAATAGATGGAAATGGAGCTGTTCTTTATTAGTGGCTCTTGTTCCTGTTCTCTCAGAAACTTTCTTTGTGGGTGAGGGTAATACCAAAAAAAGGAAGTTGTTATGGGGGTGCGGGGTGTGCTACCTTTTGGTGCATTTGGTTCCCGTGCACTTCTTGTTTTCTTTACATAGTAAAGCACACTTCTTTGATTATGTGTGGGAGGCGTCGTTTTTGTAGCTTTGTTGGGTTAAAGTTGAAGTTAATTTCAAGGGATCACATTTAGTTGACAGAACTGATCTTCTTGTAGACATATGCACTTGAGGACCCTTGTCCACTTTTGCTTCTTTTTTGCCTTAATAAAAAACAATTTTATATCTGAGTTTTTGCCTCTTTAGACAGACTTGTGATCGCTCTGTGCTACAGTTTTAACATTCATCACTGTAATGCATCAGAGGTTAGTTTGAGCTTAGTCTTGAGTTTCAAACCTGGATAACATTTCTGTGGCTGTGAATTTACATTTGGGGTTTGTCGAAAAGGTTGATTGCTTCCCCTGTTGCCCTCTAGAATATGATATTCGTAGCATATAATTCAAATGGTTGTTTGCTGGAAAGGTTGATTACTTGCAAGTGATGAACTCACACATTAGTAATCATAGGTGAAGATGATGGAAGATTGTCTCTGTAAAATGTGAAATGGATATAATCGGCCATTCGTCTTATTAATTGCTAATTAACTGTAAAGTGCCAGACTCATTTAACTACGTATTTTTGGGGAATTAGATTCCTCTTAACAATTATGATTAGCCACTCGTTCAACAAATCAATTAGGCTTTATGATGAGACATTTCTCTTTAGCCCAACACTTACACTTAGCTTGTTATCTAATCATTCTTGGTCACATTTAACCAAACACAACTCAAGCTCTAAGCTCATAAGATTCACAAATCGTAGGAAGCCACTTATGGATAACATGTTTTCCATTTTGTGAATAAATCAAAAAGACCAAGACTTCCAATTGAAGTATAACAACACTAGCTACAAGTAATTACTAAGACAATACTTTACCCCTTAACCATGTTTGGGGAAAAATTCAGTTAACTTCATACTAGGCACATAATCTGACTCACACGAGAATACGAGATAATCGTGAATTCCAAAACAAGTTTCACTATCCAATTTCACCTTAACCCACTCACTAATCAAGTTAAGCGTCCACGGCACCATACTTTGATCATGTATAACTTGCTCATTTCTTAACACAATTCAACAAATCACCACATCAATTCATAGTATAAATCATAGGGGATTTAATCATATATGAAAACCAATACTCAGAGTTCATTTGCTAACTCAAACTGAGCACTTTTCGAGATACAATAGCTGTCACAAGCCCAGAAATCAGCCTCACCATGATCACATCATATATTCATCATTTTTCCCACGATTCCAAACATATAAAGATATCAAATTTTAGGGTTCATTTGGTACCCCAAACACATTAAATTAAATACCGACTACTGTCGTTACCGTAATAAGGAAAAGGCACCAAGAGCACATCATAACTCATTCATTTCTACTTTGATTTCAACAAGTGTGCACACTATTCCACACAAAATTTCATTAGGAATCCAAATATATAATTTGTTTCCACATACAGAAAAGTCTACTTATCATAAAAGCCCAGTTTCGAACTGGTCATTCAATCATACCCATCTTTCTCGAGTGGATAAACATTTTATTGATTCCTAAGGCTTCATACAATTTTTTAGGTGTAGATTAAACCACCTAAATGTCTATTTCTTTTCAATTGAGCCATTAATCTAATTCAAGGAGGAGTTTAGAGCTTACCTTAATTAATTTAATCGATTGATCCTCCAAAACCAAATTATGATTGAATGACTAGTTTCGAAACTGGGCTTTTATGATATGTGGGCTTTTATGATATGTAGACTTTTCTGTATGTGGAAACAAATTGTATATTTGGATTCCTCATGAAATTTCGTGTGAAATAGTGTGCTCACTTGTTGAAATCGAAGTAGAAATGAATGAGTTATGGTGTGTTCTTGGTGCTGTTTCCTGATTACGGGAA
Organism: Spergularia bocconei; assembly: GCA_963457585.1. Lineage (NCBI taxonomy): Eukaryota > Viridiplantae > Streptophyta > Magnoliopsida > Caryophyllales > Caryophyllaceae > Spergularia > Spergularia bocconei. The sequence continues at coordinate 21,959,123 of OY734945.1, read as the reverse complement.
CGTCAGCAGTCGGTATTTAATTTAATGTGTTTGGGGTGCCAAATGAACCCCAAAATTTGATATCTTTATATGTTTGGAATCGTGGGAAAATTTCCTACATGATTCTCCCTCCGTCCCAGTTCAAACGCCCCATATTCCATTTTGGGACGTCCCACTTCAAACACCCCATCTATTTTGGGACATATTTCTCTCTCCTACTTTTATTAAATTATCACATAATCTCTCACACTATCTCTCCTACTTTTATTAATCCCCACATTCTCTCCTCAATTTTCTTAATATTACCCCATTCAACTTATTATATCAATTTTTCTTATTTGAACCGGGACGGAGGGAGTAGTATACTTTTATGTTGTAGTTGATTAGAAATTGATGAAGGTATGATGTGATCACGGTGAGGCTGATTTTTGGGCTTGTGACAGCCATTGTTTCTCGAAATTTGCTCATTAGCAAATGAACTTTGAGTATGGGTATTCATATATGATTGAATCCCCTATGATTTATACTATGAATTGATGTGGTGATTTGTTGAATGGTGTTAAGAAATGAGCAAGTTATACATAATCAAAGTATGGTGCCGTGGACGCTTAACTTGATTAGTGAGACTGGTCAGTTTATGAGTAGACTTAACTCATGTGTAAGTTAACTTGGTTAATGAGAGAGAACCTTTGAGTGGCCTTAGACCCCCAAAGTGTAATGCTACACAAGCAACTCATACTCCATGATGATAGCTTCTTTTTTTTTTTTTTTTTTTTATATCTTCCTAGCAATGCCTATTTATCCCAAAATCTCTGTGTGTGTGTGTGTGGATTGCGTGCTGCAATATTTATGTCACCCTCATTTAATTTATGTTGATAGTATGAGAAATTGAGAAGCCATAAGTTCTTTTTTTTCAAAAGTAGGTGTGTTTAGCATGGGAGAAGTAATTGTATTTCTCCTTTACCGCAACTATGCTTTGGGGAGTACCTTTTCTCAGTAGTAGTTGGGCGTCTAGTGTGGTTCTCCTGTGTGTTTTGTTTGTCAAGTATTTCTTTGTGCAAGAAGACTGAGTTCTTAATTTGTACTTTGTTTTTTGTTCTTCAGACATTGCAAGATTGTATGGATACCACAAAGTCACTTCAAGAGAATGTAAATGAGAAGGCTAAAGCAAGCAACAAAAAACCTACTCAGCCTTCTGAGGCCAAGAAGCTGAAGGAAGATTTTTATAGCAAAATGAGTGATGATCTGCACATTGCGGATGTATTGAAGGGTAGTCTCCAAGATGCCTTAAAGTCCATAAACAATGAACTTAATGGGTTGAAGGTATGTGTAGGACTCTAACTCGCTCCACCATTCCCCCCTTCCCTGCCAACCTCAGAAAGAAAATCCCTGTCAAGATGTAAAGGAAACGGGTTATGATCCACCAGAGTATTATTTTGGTAGTAACTGTTTCTGAACATTTAATGGATACACGCTTCTATTTTCATGATTCCAGAAAAAGCAAAAGCAACAAAAGTTGTTAGCTGTTCAATCTCTTAATGAGTTGGAGTCTGCAATCCAGGAAATTTTGGATGTTCTAGGGCTGCTCTCTGATCAACCTTACTCCCAGGTATTGTCGTGGTCATGTCTATCTAAGATTTTCATTCATAATGTGTATCATTAGTAGCAAAACTGTCGCAAGATCTGTATATATATCATATTATCATTATATTGTTGTTACTTGTCTTGCAGGTTCTACAGCAGTTGAAGGAGAAGGCATTGATTAGAGCTGACATGACTGAAGATGAAGTGTCACAAATGATTGAAGAAAGAGCAATGGCCAGGAAGAACAAAGATTTCCCAAAGAGTGACGAGATCAGGAAGCAGTTGACTGCCAAGGGCATCAGCTTGATGGATTCACCAACAGGTACTATTTGGAGGCCATGTGTACCGGAAAAAGAAGAAGCCTAATAGTTTACTCAGCAAAGTCTTGGATCTAATACTTGGAAAGAGATGATGAATACACTTATTGATATGTTGACACAAGCCTAACTTATCAACTAGTCCGTATATACATTTCTTTTGTGTTTGTCGGATATATTTTGCCTCTCTCGCCATACCATAGATGTTTTCATACTAATCAACATTTTGAACCTATATGAGCCTATTCTTGGATGATCTAGAAATCCAAAGTATCCCTTTAACAGGTCTTGATAAACGCCATGATTATGAACTCTTCATTTGAATCTTTGGCCCTGATATTAGTAGAGTCGAGGATGGCCCGCATTTGAGGTTTGCTAAGCCTGGTCTGCTGATTGCCAAGCCATTGACATCCCATTTAGGTGAAAGAAATGCACTGAGTTATGGTCTGCCTTCTACTGTATGAGACGATGTGGCCTGTGGTGTTAGGTTCATATCTTGGATATGCAATCTGTTTCCAGGCCCAGCTGAGCTTTTCATCAAAAGCCTGGGAATTTTGTGCTTCCAGATTTTTCTGCCACGAATGTCTTAACCGAATCTGAGCAACTGCATTCTCATACCCAAACCCTAAATTTCTTTGGGTCTTAAGGTCATGGAAGCAAGATGACAAGAAAAGTCGAGAATGTTGAACTCATTATCGGCTGCAAGCCTGCAATGGATACAACTCCTTTCTATGTAATGGTTCCTTCTTTACAACACTCAGACTCGAACCAGATACAAATAGGAAATGGCAATGGAGACTGGAAGGTCCTTATTCCGGTAAAATGTATGCGAAAAGAACATTAGAATGATTCAATTTCTTCTTTCTTTCAAACTCTCACACAATAATTATATATCCATTCATGGACCTCCATACAACTTGTAAATCAAGTCACATATAGGAAGTCTTATGATATGTAAACAATAATTATTAGTCCTTGTTTAACATAGTGGTAGCCTAAAGGAGAAGAAAAATGATGCATAAAGTTGAAGGGGAGTTTTATTATGATTAGGATCTTGTCTCTTTTAAAATAATCTTGTTATAAAACAACTTCGGAATCCTTGGATTGGTTAATCCTATTTCTAAACCAACTTTAGTGGGCAATTACAGGATTTGGTGGATCTAAAAAATGATAAAATTGAGAGGCATCACCTCAATCCACACCACAAGGAAAAGCCATTTTTATTGAATTACTCCATTTTTGAGGCCCCTCCTATCTAATAAAGTAGATTTAATTTATCATTAGTGGTGAAAGTCACTCCAACAAGCAAATCCCATTTTGTTAAAAAAGGACATTTTGTTGTTGAAAATTAGGGAAGAGAAGTGTCACTTTTATGACATTTCCCTCATCATCACTTTTCCTACTTCATTTCTAAACCACATTAAGTAGAAGTGAAAGATTATTAGTGTTTAGTTCACAATATTTTGATCTTTCGTCGAAACCAATAAAGCTCAACTCTCTAAATCTCCATGTAACTAAATAAATGTAAATTTCGGGATGGCCCACGGGCACGGTATCGACACAAATTGAGCTAGGCGTGGCTCGTGTTGGCTGGCCCTAATTTGAGTTGTGTCGTGCTCATTAAATCATTCCGGCCTCTGAACCAGCTCGACCAACTCTAGTTCTAAAATGCGCGAAAATGATTTACTAGGCTTATACGTTTTGCCTACTCCCTCCGTCCCCCTTTAAACACCATGTTCCCTTTTTTACGTGGATTAAAGTGGTATGATTTGTTTATTATTGTTGGAAATAATGAGTGGTTTATTTATTGTTGTTGAAACTATTGGTTGGTTAGTTTATTATTGTTGGAGATAATGAGTACGGATAATTTGTTTATTTTTGGAGATAATGGGTAATTTGTTTCTTGTTTTTGGAGATAGTGGATGGTTGATGTGTGGTGAAAACTTACCTCATTTAGAAAGTTGTGAATAAAGTGTTTAAATAATGACACCTCGAAAAGAAAATTGGGGTGTTTATTATAAAATCAAGATCTCAAACAGTTTACGAGGAAAAAAGAGTGAGAAGATATTGAATCCTTGAGCATAGGCTCCATGGTAACAAGAGTTGGACATGTGGGCCCAATGTTTCCTATCGTGCGGCTGTTCCAAAAGAACAAATTTCTGTCAGATGGGTTGTTCATGCAAAGATTGTAAAATATAAATTCTATGAAATACAAATTTAAATGAAAAGAGCGCACTGCACTTTTGTTAAATCACCTTCACATGTGTCAACCCTATATCAGTGGAGAGATTCATGTGCTTACCACTCTTCTGACATCTTTCATTCTTTTGGATGACGATTTTAATCTCTAACGTCAAGGTAATTGTACGCCACGTCTTAGTTTCGTTAGAAAAATTTACATCCATTGGTAGAGATGACGGTTATATAAAAAGATAGATCCATAGTAAATCTACACAAATAATTTCGATATTTTACAAATTCAGGGCGGACCGTAGCCGGAGTAAGCCCCCTTTTAAAATCTTAGCTCCCTCCTATCTATTAATGTATTTGTACGTATATATATGATGCTTTATTTTCATGGTAAATATATTTATAATTCTCGGCATGAGAGCTCATCTAGGATTTTTTAAGTTTCAGTGTATAGAATACTATAATAACCGACGGATTAGACGTACTATTACATACGGTACAAGTAATTGGATGCAACGGGTTACTCAAAAAACTTTCTAAACTCCTAATGATATCAGGATCATGCATGATTAATGTAGGTCCAAGAAATTTTATGATTTGAGGCTTTTATCTGCCTGATAGGGGACCTGAAATGATACTTGTAGATTTAGGGCATAGATCACATCTTCATTAGTCACACATGGTTAGCTTAAACTCTAACAACTTCTTTTTCATAATTATTAGTGCTTTATTATGTGAGGATCCAATGACTTTTCTTTGGGTTTTTCTCACTCTTGGGAAGGTTGGAAACTCGACATTGGGCCACTCTCTCCACTATGGGGCTCAAGGCAAGTTTCTTGAAGAAAATGCATTTTATTTGAAGTGACCTTCTCAATCAATGCCTATATGTTTAGTCGTTGAATAAAGTTGAAGATTTTTGCTTAGCTTTAGGGTTGTTGGGACCAAATTGTTAATCAAGCCAAGCTAAGTAATTCTAGTGTTCATCCTATGCTAATTTAGATTACTCTTTCCATTTTATTCAATTGTTTACGTTGGATTGATTCCTCTCACATAACCCAGCCTAATGTAATAAATAATTGAATGAAATGGAGGGAGTTTTAATGTTCACATGATACATAAAGTGTAATAATAACACTTTTTAAATATCAGTTTCACTTATCGAGTAGATCAGGCCAATTCGATCCCTAAAGGAAAGATGATCAAAAAACATTTTTGTTCGGCAAAATATGGCGTAAAATTCATTTTGAATTATTCAATCAAAACGACCTAGTTTGATATTTATAAGAGGTGTTTACGATTGAAGTGGACATTAGATAGGATGAGATTTAAAAAAAAAAGTTCATTAAGCAATCCTTTAGATTAAAAAAAACAAATGAGCGGATACTTCAAGATTACCTTGATTATACGTCTCCCTAACTTGTCAAATTCATGCAAATTATGATCCATATCCATGCAGTCTAGTCCTAGTAGATTGTAAATTAAAGTCGTTCTAGGTTTGGTTTTGGTCTCTACTCTTTATTAGTCTATGTGATATAACATTTTATTTCGTGTTAGCATTGATGGGTTCCATGAATTTGAACAATTGAGGTTTGAGTGGGACCATGGTAGGTCAAATTGGGACATTATGGTTCAATTTAGAGCAATCAAATAAAAATCTGTAGCTTATGTGAGTCTTAGGTTTGGTGATTGGTACTTTTGGTAGTTGTGATGTTTTCTTGGGTAGCCTATATCCTCTTGGATATGTACAAACTGGCATCTGGAATTCTTAAGCTTCTATATCACAATTTGGGTTTTGATGAGTGGAATACATCCATTTTTGAAGCATTAATGAGAATCGAACTCCCAATTTATAATTTACGTGTAGGGGAAGTTCCAACGATCGACGAGAGTTACATAGAAAGAACATGACAATCTCTTATGTATATAACAACATGATTGAAATTGTCAAATCTAAGGAATCAAAAGAACCTAAGCTTTCTACTACTACCAAAAGTAAATAAGTACTCCGTAATCATATAATCATGTGTGGGTGTGTGTCTTAATAGGGTTTAGATTATGTTAACATGAAAATATTGACTTTGGTGAGAAAATACGAAAAAGAGTTTGTGAGAAGCTTGTGTGAGGAGACAAGAGGGTGGGACATGTTTGGAGTTGTGATCAAGACTTAAGGAAGTGCATTTGGATGATTTACGTTCACGGGAGTTAGTAAGATTCGGGGAGATCTCAATCTCCCAAACACTTCCTTATTTTATTTTACTAATCACTTGCATTTGCCCCTTTATTATTATTAGACTTGTGTATCATTACTTTCAACGTCAATCACGCAAACATTCTAAACAATATTTCATCATAACCACATAATGGTAGGTCCAAATATGTATGATCAAAACCATATTTTAAAAAAATTCAAAACTAGCAACTGAGCCTAATCGCCAATCCAATGCTCGGCCGATACTCCGATAAAGTGAACAATCTCTTAATATATTACAAATTAAATGTAAATAAATGTAACTTGTCGGTAATGGTTAACAACTTTAACTAGTTAAATACAAAATTAGCCAAAGTTTTGCATTCAAGTTGTAAATTAAATGTTGTGAATTACAAATTTATTATCATAAAGAATTCTAAGATTCTTGTCGAGTACGCAGCTCCGTAAATCACTATTAAACTTAATAACTCCATATCGTAATAAGAAAAAAAAAATTCCACGGTTATGTATGTCTGCCTCGAACTACTCTCTCCGTCGTTTAAACACCCCGCCGCTCTCTTTTGCACAAGATTTAAGGTGTTTCAGATGTTTATATTTTTTTTGAGGTAATAGGTAATTTGTTTATTATTTATGAAGATAGTTGATGACTTCTTTATAACTTTTAAAGGTAATGGGTGGTTTGTTTAGTATTGTTGGATATAGTGGAGTGGTAATGAGTAGTGAAAACTTACCCTATTTGAAAAGTTTAGAAATAAAGAGTTTAAATTTTGACATCTCGAAAAAGAATACGGGTGATTAAACTCGGACGGAGGGAGTATAAACTTGATGGTGCAAGCAAAAGAAATTCTGGAATTATATACTCCATTTTTAAACTTATAATTAAGCCGCCAGAGAAATATTTGAAAAATACAATAATGTAGCTTGATTTTAGAGGAGTGCCACTTAAATGGTGTACTTTAGTGGGCATGGAACATGCAAATACCATCCTTGTTTCACTCACTTGGTACGACGACGTGGACAACATGGCACATGTTGAGCCTTCTTTACGGAGAAAGTCTATTTGTATATCCATGTACATTTACAAATGTATATCTCTAATTTTTTATTCACATGTCCCACAATATTTTATTTATCTCTCCTCAATCTCACCACATAAATATAGAAAAAAAATATCTAAACTACCCTCCATATATGTTTTGTGATGTATATGCCATATACAATTAGCCTTACTCTTCTTTACGCGACTCAACTGTGCACGTTAGTCGTTAGTATCTTATTTCTTCAAGACCTCTAAGGCTCTAATTAACACTTAATTTGGAGGCCAAATTAAAGTTCTGCATCCAACAAGAGTGTAGTCTCAGCGCTAAGACTATCTCATCCCGACTAGGAAGAGATATATTTCAAGTCGAGGTGCCAATAAGAACCAAGTAGTTTTTTATTTTCCGACATTACAGTTAAGAGAGGTGAGGGATTTATAATTGAAAGGTTCATTTCATCCGATTCAAAATATAAAAATGCTTATAAATTCAAAAGTACGTTTAAAAAAATAAATATTACAAAAACACTAACTTATTTTCACAGTCAAATACAACCTCGACAATATTACATATTTTAAGAATACTTGGGATAATATAGCTTATACACCGTACCCTAGATGCCACTACCATCGAACATGGGTAGAAGAGTGAACTAGAAGAGACAAAGCAAAACATAATGCAATCTAAACAAAGATAATTAACTATAAGTTTAAGAAAAACAGGTAATTAAGGCAGGATCCCAATTAAGTGAGTGTTGTTTAGGTAAGTGGTCATGAACATGATCTACAGTTAGCGGCTTGTCCTATTGGCTACTGTCTATCTTAACCTCCTTCACTGTTCCCTAGACTTGACTACTCATTATTTCTCATTTTTTTAATAATACTTTTGTCTTTTCTTCCAGGTGTTTTTTTCCTCTCTCCCTTTGTCTTATTTTTCACATCTGCATGCAAATAATATTCACACTAATTTCATTTTATTTCCCTTTTTCTCCCATGCATGCCCCTCATCCTAACTTTCTTTATACTAGTAATAATATGGAGTATATACACACTTCAACTTTTGTACGTATCCTCCAACTTTTTGTCTAATCCATGTGTACTATATTAGTTTTTTTGAGGGCAATGTACTATAGGAGTATTATAGTTAACTTGTTAATCAAGTAATTAATTTACGGAGAAAAGATACCTATGTACATTTAATATGGTTGAGTTGACACGTGGTTCGACTGATTTAAGTCCTACCTCAAGATCAGATGTCGAGTTTATAATAACAGAATGCTAACGTTTGAAACTTAGAACTATGACGTTCAGATGTCCTATATGGTCTTATTAGTATGCGTCTTATTTAATCTGCGTGGATAATCCAGTGTAAAAACAAAAAAAACGAAAAAAAAGTAAAAAAAAAAACATAATTAATCTAGTATATATACCCAACTCATCCATCATTTCCTCTTACTATGAATTCCACCTCATTTTCCCATTCACATACATACATAAAACTTACTACTCTTTTGAGCTGTCTTTCCTTCTTTCTTTCTATCTTCTCCTTCACTCTTTCTCTCCACCTTTCATGGCGGAATTAGATCACTTCCAAAGACACAAACAAATTGCCACTCCTCCTTCAACAACAGGGCGGTTAAAACTGTTTGGCATCAACGTATCTTCTTCCACAACAATAACTACTGCGGAATTCGACCAGGAGGAGGTCGAATCCTCAACTTCCCCACACTCCAAGTCGTCCACCACCGCCGGAGGATCATCTCCGGACAACTCCGGTGGCGCCGGTGGGTTTCCGGCGACAACTTCCGGCGACCCGTCGAGAAAGTACGAGTGCCAATATTGTTGTCGAGAATTCGCCAACTCACAAGCTCTAGGTGGCCACCAAAACGCCCACAAAAAAGAGCGTCAGCAGCTTAAGAGAGCTCAAATGCAAGCTACTCGAAACGCCGCCGCTGCAGCTGCCGCCGTTTCTTATGTCCGAAACCCTATAAATTCCGCTTTTGCCCCTCCCCACCACCTCCTTCCATCACACGGTGGTGGTGGTGGTGGTGCGGTGGTTTTTCCCGGGGCGTCACCACACGGCCACCAGGGCTCTCCTTCTTGGGTGTACATGGCGGCGGCGCCACGTGGTTCCGTGGCGCCATTGCACGTGTCGCATGGGTGTGTCTTCCCCAATACGACGTCGTTGGGTGGGGTTTCGGTGAGGGGTGCACCGGTGTATTCGTACGGTGGCGGTGTAGGTGATCAAGAGAGGTATGGAACGACGTCGTACGGTCATCATCATCATTATCAGCAGCAGCAAAATGGTACGAGTAGTAGTAACGTAGATGGGCCCACAACGTTGAGCAGGTTTAGTGGTAGAGGAAGTGGGCCCGGATTTGATGATGGTGTTGGGCTTGACTTGCATCTTAGCCTTGCTCCTGCTGGCCCATGATGTATGTCTTAGAGGGGTTTTAGGTAAAATTAATCTTAGAAATATTAATTAATTTATTAATTATGAGTTCTTAATATTTTTTAAGTATATGCAAAAAGCCAAAAAAAAAAAAAGGCTAGGGTAAAAAATTGTGGGGTGGCTTTGGCAATTCTGAGGAATTTAGTCGGGTACAATTCTATCAGATTTTGTCTTGGTCATCTGTTGAGAAATGTCTATGTCTATTTTCCAAGGTTGGATCTAATTTGTACATTTCAATAATTCTATATTTATTTAATTTCTTATTCTTCAAATTACATGAATATGTATAAAAGTTTTTTCAGTATTCATGATGAATTATCATCTTTTTATTTGAGTATCGGCATTAGTATGAGCGTGAGACGATGATTCCTGAATTGGATTAATTTGCGTTGAGTTGAAGTGTATTATCGAACTGAATGAGTTTTAAAGTAGATTGGAATAAGTAGTTTAGGCTTGTGTAAAAAGTGTATAATGAAAACCCACCTCACGAATATGGTGAAGTTAATTCCTTTGCATAAAATTGAACTAAATATGCGACATTTAAATGTATTAATTATATATGAAATTTATTTATGTTCGACATGACATATGAATTCCAAGTGTTGTAAAATTACTCACATTTAGTACATGAGTACTTGTGTTTATATTTTTTTAGGGTCAGATCCTGCCTTAATTAATCGTGCACTTTCTATTAATTAATTGTGCTTATATTGATATGAAAAGAAAGTCATATTATTTTTCTATAATGTGGATAAATTCTACAAAGCGGCCTGAATACGGCATAGTATTGAATTAAAGTATGTAGACTTAGAGCAAAAACAATAGATTTCCTTCTACATTGGGGTTGTCAATAAAAACGCAAATATAGAGTTCATCTATTGCAAAATCATGGTTTGTTTGTCATCCACATGCAACCTGTTTGTACGAACAAACTCTAGTTTGTGCTGAAAAAGAGACTTGCAAGTGGAGTATATGCAATTAATATTGCAAATGAGTCCAAAAAAAAAAAAATCATCTATTGCATGTTTAAATTTCTTATGACTTGGGTTTTTCAAATTCATACTCCCTTCTACCGAAAGAGGAAAGGTTAAATAATTTAATAAGTACTTAATTAATTAAACTAATTAATATGCTTTACCTCTAATCCTACCCCTCCTATCACCACCTCAACTTATCTCCATCACCTTACCCACGACCAGCCACTACCAACCCAACCGGCGTCACCACCCAATTTTTCTTACCATACAAATACGATCATTACATACGGAGTAGCGGTCTGCCTAACAACAACCACCACCACATCGCCGCCGTCAACCACCACGAACAACCATGTTCAGGGATGTTTCAAGCTGCAATTTGTACAACTATGGCGACGCGCACTGCTGAGACGCTCGTTATATACAAGAACGCGGCACTTTCAACTGGTACCAGCGCTACTCTTCTCACCGCCCCTTCGTCCGCCGCTTTATCCCCACCTCCTCCTTCATTGCGTCGTTGCTCATCCCTAATCATCCAATAATCTCACCATGCTCGCCGCCGATAACTAGATAAGCCTCGAATGTCGTGCGTCTGGACAACAATGAACCGACTCGCCTTAGATCTGAGCAACTATGGTCGTGAATTAACTTAGATCTGGAGATTTTGGGCCTTAATTAGACACAAATCCCTCGTCGGGAAGAGGGAGGTGATGAGAGGAGAGAGAATTTCTGGGTTTGTGGATGTCGTCGGGAGAGGGAGGTGGTGAGATGAGAGAAGTTTTGGGGATGTAGTCGGGAAGAGGGAGGTTGTGAGAGGAGAGAGAATTTATGGGTTTGGGGAATTAATTAGTAATTAGTCTCATAACTGAAAATTAGTAAGGGTAAATTAGTCCACAAAATTTGCCAAAAATGGTAAGTTTTGGAAGAGGAAAATCTTAGTGAATCGTCCCAAAGAGGAATACAGGGAGATATCTTTGGGTAGGAGGGAGTATGTGGCATTGACAAACCCAAAATTTGGGTTGTATTTATTGCTTTTGCTCTTACCCTTTAGCTTGTGAATCAAAATCTCATTCACGAAAAACAAAAATTACAAGAGAAAATTACAGCGTGATTCAAAGATAATTTTTGAAGTAGCTAGACGCCTAGACCAACATATAAATCCATACACTTTGGCCCATTAGTCAAATAAAAAACATGCAAAGTATCTTACCTATCAAGTTTTTTCAGATTTGGGACTTTTAATCCACCAAAGCTTTTTCACTCCAAAGCAATTCCACATACACAAGGAGAGGAAGCATGAAGACTTTGATAATGGCAAACATGGAGTATTTCATTTTGGAATAATTCCAAGGTGCTTGACAAATATCGTAAAGCAGCATAATAGTATTTACCTCAACTGTATACTATGTTAGAAATCAATTTACACCATCAATTATTTTTAATTATATATATTTTATACGTAATATTGTAAATAAAAAAATCGAAAAAATGATTAATTGCATTTATTTAATATTTTATGCTTACGTATACATGTAATAACAGTAGTCACTATATACTTCATCTGAGGATGTGGATAATTTCTCATTTCGTTTGCTATTTTAGAGTGGTCATTTTGGGAGTGAATTCGAGACGAAATGAAAAGCCCGCTTGCCCGATTTTAAATACAATCTGTTTTTGGTTATACATACATTTTCACAAAGAATTGTCCAAAAACGGATTTTTGTTGATGTCTCGTCACAAAAATTGTAAGAAAAGAATTACCAATACAAATTACACGGATTCATAATGATGTTACTACATAAATCGGGATTAAAAATTCTTCCATTAAAATTAAGTGAAGTTGGTAAAATGCAATGCAGAATAAAATATGTACTAGTTTTTACATCAACTGAACGACGATTCATTTGGTCTATTGAAGTAGCTCTTAACATAGTCTGTCAAAAGCAGCAAACGAAACGGGATAGTCTTTGGATAATTGGATTGGAGGGAGTATTAGTTTTGTTCAATCTCTTTATATTATAGTTACACTCGGACAATAGTTTTAAAACCAAAACTCTGATCGATTTCACGGTCAAGTTATGCTCAGAGTGTAAATGTGTATGACTATATGAAATAGAAAAGTTAAACAATGTAAGTTTTAAAAAATCTTCTTGTGATTAATAAATCTTTGGAAACTCAACATTCGATATTCATCTCTGTAATTTATGAATAGAGTATATACTAGCATATATATTTTTTTATACGGAGTATATATATTTTTTGGATTGAGATCCCCTGAAGTTGAAAAATAACTCTACATGGTAGAGTTTACTCAAAATGGAAAGTTAACTCTACCATGTAGAGTTATTCCTTGTGTTTAAAAATAAACTTTTATTTATATTTTCCATTTATATTAAACTCTATATTTTTTTTTTATAATTTTCATTAGTTCTAGCTACTATAAATAAATGCGTGATCAAAACCAAAACTTGAAATTTATGCATCACATGAAAAATATGCTCGAAATAAGTATCCCCATTTTGGGAATAAAATTGTTGAGAAAAAACTTTCAATTTGGCATGAACATGAAGTTCTATGTATAATCACTTGCTATGTTTGGAAATGAGTGTTTATTAGGTAGGAAACGTTGTTTATAATTAGGGTGTCAAATCAATGGCGTATTATAGTGAAAGATTTGACTTCATTTTGTATGCACGAATGACTGCACTAATCTATGTCTCTTCTTGTTGTTTGTAGTATTGATTGATATTTAATTTTGAAAAGATATATTTTTAGCTAATTGACAATCTTTCTAATCATGTTTTACTATTTCAATCAAAGTTTAAAAAAAATTAACATCAATTGACGGTTTACATTCTCGGCAAGAAATAAAGAAATAAGTAGGAGTTCAACCACCAACAATCTTGTAATAACGATTGTATTCGAGTTTCGTCATGTACTAGTTAGCCTAATACCTAATTTCTTCATCACATATCATTTAATCGTTGTCTTCTCAATATTCTAGCTTGATCTTCCTATGTGTGTTTAGTTTGTTGCGTATTTCCTTGTTTGTTGGTGGGAGAAAACCATATATCCATCGTACTGACATGTATGTCCGAATTTAAGAAATGACTAAGCGGTTTTATGATTTTTGTAAAACAAATTCGTCTAATATATTGAAAAATTTAACAGTAAACTTATTAAAATTAAACTACTCTTACATTTTTGAAAGGTCGCCATCTAAATATTTGAATGTTATTATGAGGCTATATATATATTGCCTGTGATTGAAATGATGATGACGACAATATATGAATCAAATTAGACAATAAACTAAATCAAATATGCTTTCTCCTAACGAAATCTTGTCATGTTCAAATTAAAGTCTAATGGAAGTATGGAACTGTATAGTAGTATATGAAGAAGAAGCCAAATAGTTGATAATCTGTGATTAGTCATTATGAAGCTAAGTGCGTGGAATTATTCTGTTGAACACATCAGTTGACGTTAACGCTTTAAACACATGTACACAAGTTAACATAAGTACGTCATAATAATAATGTTGAACTCGATCACAAGTTATTGAATCACAAGCCTAATCTGGAAGACATAAATGTCGTGTGATCTAACATGTATGTTTATTTATATACTTAGATGGTCTTTTGGTGGGACCATACACATGAACTTCACGAATCTCTTAATCCCTAAACTTAATTAGTCTTAGTAAGTTAGTACTAGTATATATTCTAGATACACTGACTCTTCTATAGGTAGTTGTCATCTTGATTTGGGATTTGGATGAATTGAAATAAGTATGGTGTAGTCTCACATTGAAATATTACATGCGATCGAATAATTAAACAGTATTTTCTGGAACAGTTTATAGTGGCATTTGACCCTTTATATTATATATTTAAGATTGCAGTTGAATTATATTGCATTTTTTGATTAAAATATATCTGATGTAGTCTTATATCGACAGATTAGGCGCAATCAAATTATAAGAGGTACTTATGGAATAAAATGATTTCTAAAGGCCGTGGCGTGGGATTTTGTATAGAGCGCCGTCCGCCGACCTATGAAAACAATAATAATAAAGCCAAAATTAATTAAGAGATACAAAAACGCCTTACATGGATTGAAGATTCCATGGTAGGAAACACAAGAGAAGAATAATCATCAAAGTATATTATTATTATTATTATTAGTAGATCGATCGACATTTAGGTTTCTTTATGATCTTCGTCGATGGATCTAAAGCAACAAAAGGAAGGTTTGCATGCATGATTATCGTCCCATGCTTTTGAATATGCACATTTGTTATAAAAACATAATTATCCACTTTCTCTTTTTACTTTTTTTTTGTACCTCTTTTCCCCTAGATATTTGAGTTCTTGGATCCTTAAAATTTTACTGTTGAAACTCAATATATATATGTATGTTAGTTCAAAATTTTGTCAATGTATATTGTGTTTTACTACTATTGCTAATAAGCCGATTCAGTTATCATTGCTAACTTAGCATGCATGCATATTCCACGTCAATTTTTCCATAAAATGATCCATCGGAAATGGAGATTGAAATGATCAATAACGTGAAAAATCACACAATATACATACCTATAATGGCTTGAGGATTTCGAATTTAGATAAGAAAATTGAGTTTAGCATATATTGACCCGTTCTACACTACTAGTGACTTACTATATAAACTAGATTTAATTTATGTAAAAGTTTGTGACAGGTATTAATGTGGTTGTGTGGGGTTGTAACTAATTGAAAAAATAGAGCCTTGAAGCTAGAAAATGGTTGGATGAGGCAAAAAGAGCAAATTAAACGAAATTTGGAAGTCATTCCCACAACTTTTGGCCAAAAAGAGAGAAACCTACTTATTAGCTGTCGTATTGGTTCCAATGGTTTGCTTGATTTGTGGCCTCCACAGATGTGGACTACAAGTATATATACCATTACTTATACTTCTTCATTACATCAACAACTTATAAATAAATATTGCATTCGGCCGTCACAATTTCCTGAAATTCTGATTTTCTTAACCATGTTCTTGGTCATACTAGCATACGGTAGAGTCGCGTGTGTATAGTACTTCATGAATCTTCTACAACGAATGCATATATGGAGATTATTTGAATAATATGATAACTACGAGTAATAATGTACTTTGTGATATGGAGGCTATGCTTCTTCAGTTCGAGTTTAAACGCCCCTTACTTAAATTTTCCTTGTATCGCGAAGGGTGTACGCTAACCATCAGTAAATTAAAGTTTCGAAAATTTTACATGGCGAGTTAAATAAGAGTTTTAGCAAAATTTTCATGCAATCATTTTGAGTTTTGATTAGCGGATAGTGTGTACATCATCTTTACTAATGATGCGTTTTCAAAATAAGACGTTTAAATAAACTCGAACGGAAGGAGCAACGGCATATATTAAAATACTACATACATCCAAGGGTTATATAATTATTATGTGGAAATGACTTGTATGAGTACCATAAAATGTGCCATATTATAATATACTACACTTAAAACGTGGTTATCATATGGACTAAATACATACACCAATTATATTGATGATGTCTTCTTTATCATCTTGGACTAAAAATATGGTTAATAATGTTCTTATGAGTCATGAAACATCATATAATGTTGCATGGCCCCTTACATTATTACATGTAATTACCTTCGTATGTACTGTATATGTTAAGGTAGCCAATACACCGTATATATGTCGTAGTAATGTAGTATTATTCGACCAGGCCAGGTAGGCGTAGGCGCGTGTAGCGTATGTAACTCGAAATTTCCCTAGCTAATAATGTCGCATGTGCACCGATATGGCGATATGTGTTCGATCGACACTCCATGCATGCATGCATACATACACTCTTTATTAGCTTGAAGAGTGAGCGACAGATTATGTATGTCTAGATTTTGTTTTGATTAATTAGTAG
The DNA here is from genome assembly GCA_963457585.1 of Spergularia bocconei. Classification (NCBI taxonomy): domain Eukaryota; kingdom Viridiplantae; phylum Streptophyta; class Magnoliopsida; order Caryophyllales; family Caryophyllaceae; genus Spergularia; species Spergularia bocconei. Next base: position 21,942,434 of record OY734945.1, on the reverse strand, counting down.
TACCCTCAAACACAAGAATTTAATGTTCGACTTCACCCCCCATTAAACTTAAGATTCGATATGAATTATAAGCATTAAGTCAGTCACGTCATCTCAATCCACCAATGAAAGATCACGGTAAAATAATACATATACATGCATTGTTCGGTGTACTTTGTGTTAAAGAACCACATCTTGATGACTACTATAACTGATTGCAAATCATGAACGGCGGTAGCAATCAACCGCGGTATCTTTAAACCAAAGCGATCGAGAAAAAAGGCTCTCCAGAGGTACGGGAGTTAAAGGTAATAAAGCTAAAGAAAGCAATGATCAGTATGCACGTACTTAAGACTGTAAGAGTGTAGGACGGCGATAAGTCGCGTTTGGCATGCATGTATAATTGTGTGTGAGTTGTGGGACTAAGTTTTACGAGTACAAAACAATCCGTAGATAAGCCTAGAAAGCTTTTGCATGTGGACCTGTTAAAATCACCAACACCAAACAAGGAATAATAAGGCTAAGTTTGTACTATAAGCTAGTAGAAATGATCAGCTTTTTGCCCCTGATTCAGAAGCACAATTTCTCCAGTTTAAAGAGAGAGTTCGCACTTCGCCGTAGAAAAGAAAAGAAAGAAAACTTGTTTGATGCATGCTGCTCACATCACGGACTTTAATTTTTTTTGCTAGACACAATAAGCACAGCTTCTTCGTGCATCTCTCTCTTAATGTAATGTGTCGCTTTTCAGTTTTCACACGTGTTTCTCGAACCACTACTACTTCTTAACATTTGTTTAAATTTCTCATACATAGTCAAACTAAATGTTTAAAAATACAAAAAAAAAAAAAAGAACCGTAGAGGGGCATATATATGTTTGTATATTGTGTCGACTTCTTCAATTCAGTACAAGTCAGTGAACTCTTAATTATGCGTTATATGTCACTAGTTACTTCGTATTAATTACCATCTTCCATGTATCGATATTTCGGACTTGTGTTTGCATCTTAACAGAGTACACGAGTAAAAGAGGGACATGATGAGAGGTGAATCGAGATAGTTCTTGTAAGTGTAAGTCGGGAAATTGCTGGGTCATTGCACTGCACCAGTCTTATATCCTTTCTACTATGCTTTAATTTACCGCGTAGATCAATACGGATTCTTATGCAATGCAATGATGATTCATGTGAAAAAAGAGGGATTGTTTGTGACTGAACGTCGTGAATCATTGGTGTACTAGACATGCACACTTTGAGCTAAGTTGTTGTCAAGGAACAGTGCAATCTTAGCCAAAGGTATTGCACGGTTGGTTTCCTTGTACCAAAAGTTGTTTGGTTCGTCGAGAAGCTGTTTTCATTCTGACAATTTTCATTCAAGAAAGTGCATACTACTATTGTCACTCTCACTCATGATCGTAAAACTCAAGATTAATAGTACATCTTGTCGGCACTGTATTCTCATAAACTCCCATCACTTCGTTCCAAATTCCAAACAATACCTTAAACAAGGGCGTTTATAACGCCACGTACCGTTCACTTTCAATTGGTCCATGTCAGTTTCTCTCTAGCAAATTATACCTTAGCATTAATCCTTAAATCGACCAAAGTATTTACGTATTTCTTGGGTATAGATACAAATGGACCCACATCCACGCATTTTTCTATAGTTATGCTAATGGCTAATAGTTATGTTGTCTAATGTACTTATACGGTGGATTTGTTACTGTCTGTTTGGGAATGCAAGAGAAATTCAAATCTAATGTTCACAATCCAACTAAACTTGCAGCAACTATATTTAGTAACTAACACACTTTGTCGATATACATTCCTGCTCGAGTGCTCGGATGTCCCAACGCTCAAACATGCATTTCGTATTCACAGATAGCTCCTACCCAACCTCAACTTTGAACTTCATTCTAGCGCCATTCCGGTATTACTATGTCAGAAACGTCAAATGGCCAGGAGTTCCGAGTCTATAGCCACTTCGAGTTTGCTATTAGTTGAACATAGTTATCCAAAAAGCCATGAGCCATATTACTTGACATGAGTACTTGAACAACAGCATACCTGACTCGAGCTAATATCGACCTGAAGGTCCTAGTCTCGAATTGGGATTCAAGACAAGGCAACATAAGCTAATATGAACCTGAAAAACTCGGGACCAAAATGAGAATTGAAACCAGACATTAAACTTCAAGAAGGCTGCTCTCGACAGATGCCAATCTAAAATACTTTTAATCCAGAATGCAGCCTACAGACAGACATCTTACCTTACAAAGGTTCATCTTGGCCAACCAACCAAAGAAAAAAAAAAAAAGCTCTCATGAATTGTCACTACACTCAGAAGAAAGACACACCAGAAAGCTGATCCTCAAACACTCATTCTATATCCCGCTCCCCCCGAAATCTCTACTACTTGTGGAACTCAAGACCACATTCCGATTCAAAGTACAGATTAGCAAACGAAACATTCATCAATTTCCTGGGACACCAGTTCAACCCAGTCAAGTCCCTTCTCTGAATCTCAGACACAAATCAAACCATATACACCTAATGCATGCTTTTGGAACATTGGTGAAAAGACAATGTATGCAAAAATTGGCAATGCTTGGAAACTGCATTGGTCAAAACTTCATTGACATTCATCAAAAAAATTAGAAAGTGTAAAGAATTCATAATTACAATTAAACCCCAAGTGTTCACTATGAGAGTATCTACAAAAAAACACAGAAACTAAGGCAACTCACTTACATCATACTATCAAACACACATTTCATGCGAGAATAAGGGCTCTGAAAACTCGATTGTTGTCAAATAATAGAACTTTACTCACCTTTTTAGTATATTCTCCTTCCCGTTCTTTCACTCTGCTCCGGGAAGGATAGGACAACAAATATACACCCAGAAGCTATTTTCTTTTCTTTTAAAGGATAGGGGTAGGGGGAGGGGTTGGGTTGGGTTGGAAGGACAAATCTATGAATTAATAAAAGGGAAATGCTGAAAAGAAGATACAAGAATTGCCTGATTTCCTTGGAAGCTAAAACTTCCAAAACTTTTTCCGTGATGATTTCTCTTTCCCGTCAGAGTTACCATCTTCCCCAGGGCCCTCAGCCCTGGCATCATCAACTGGAACCTTACTTGTGCTCCCATTTGCTATATTTGTGCCACTCCCAGGGATGCTGACTGTCTTCACTGTGGTGAATGCAGATTGAATATCGTCTCGGTTCTTGAGTAGCTCATCTACCTGCATTCCAAAGCAAGACTTCAGAACTGAATAACACAATGGTAAATTCTGGTGGGAACATGTTATATCGTTATTGTTGTGAAAAAGCATATGTTACTTGAAATGTGCAACGGGCAGTCAATGTACAAGGCTACAATGGGCCACTTTACTAGGTTTTTTTGGTCGCAACCAAAGCGCTCCAATCTTCACACCAAGAGGTTTATCATGGAGTGCCCCTTCTCGAGGTTGTAAGTTAATCAGACAGAGGAGTCATTTGTCGTGGCTAACTGGTTCAAAATCTTAACACTAAACTGATGACAAAGTTATTCACCGAGAGAATGACACATTCAAGACTATGTTTCTATAATACCAGCAAGCCTAACTAAGCATTTAACGAATGAACCAAGAAAATTAAACACTTGAAAGTACTCGTACGACTCTTACGGTCTGTGGAGTCTCCAGCTTTAAGGGGTGCTTACACACGAGTTAAAGAGAGGGCAAAACATGGTTTTATTCACTACACAAGGATTCAAATACTCTTTCGAGAGTCCTTAACCCCTTATGGATGACGCTGAAATCCAATTATCCGCAAACTATTACGCTACAGATATATATCAAAGATTGGAAAGCAGCAGCCACCAGAATTACCCTAGGGTAACTCCAGGCAAGAAATAGAAGTCCCAGAGCCCACAAAAGTAAACCCTCCCTCATACCTACAGATTATTAAACGTGACAATTCTAAGATGCAATTGCAGGTCTAAGTTGGAACTCAGTAGATAAGAGCCGGGGGAAAGAAACTGATGGAAACTTACAGACTGTTTTTCTTGGTTGTATCTGTTTGTCACTTCTTGAAACCGGGCCAATGCCTTCAATAAACACAGTTTACCAGAACAGATATCACAATCACATTTCAGAGAGAAGATAATAGAGAAAAGAAAAGGCATATGCTACAAGTATGCGCAGCATGTACCTTTCTATATTCAGTTTCAAACTGACGGAGGTCATTTCTCTTTTTTAAAATTTGTGCCTCGATATCCTTCAATTTCTCAGTTGTGTCCTCGTAATTCTTCGCACAAAGTGCCTCAATCATGTATGATGCAGGTTTAAAGAAATTATCACCTATTTATCATAAGAAAAAAAGTAATTATCACTAAATAACATCTCGTAATTAGTTAGTAAAAGACATCGCATAGTTCAAGCAAAAACAGAGAAGAAGACGGTGCAGACCATAGACAGCAAAAATGTGAGTTCCTGCCTTCAGTTCTGCCACCTCGCAGGGTTGCAGACCCTCCAGCCTCTTAAAGAAAGAAGATTCAGGGTCCTTGGCCATTGCTAACTGCAAAGCCACAAACAAAGATAAACACAGTAGCCATAGCACTCCGATTAAAAACATGAAATGTAGGACATATACTTACCGCATTGACAGTTGAATCCAGTCTATACACCTGAAAATGTAAGAAATACATGCCGGCAGATGTCACCTTACCCGTCTTCTCACTATCCTCCTGCACGAAGCAAGAACAATATTATTGGAAGTCGATACATTACGAAACATTCACCTAAGTTGGCCGAGATCAGAATGGATGATGTGAATACAAAATCGATTAAGCTTATGTAAACGACGCATCTTAGCAACAAAAACCAAAAAAGAGCTCAGATATTCTAAAGTAATATAAGCGCGGTAACCCCACTTTTAAGCCATGTCCACTAGGATACTGCCGAATCATATGATGCCATGTGACGCATCTCATACGATGAAATACCACCAATTCACCATTGTACTTTAGTCTGTCCACATTCCACACAGGACGACTATCACAGATATGACAGACAAGTAGGAGTACCACTTATTCTGTTTCTACAGTCTGGATAGGTCCATATGTACACATACTTAACCCCAGTAAGTAGTGTCTTTAATGGTCTTGAACAAGTACAACAACAGAACCCCGGTGCCTCAAATGCTCCCGCCATAAGGCGAGGTAAGAGGAGTCGGATGTACGCAAGCCTTTTCCCTACGTTGAAAACATAGAGAGGCTGCTACAAATGACCCAAAATGAAAATTGCTTCGAGAATCGCATTGACTGGTACTTCACGATATAAGAAGCACAAAGAAATGTATGAGCCATATTGCTTTATCCCATCATTCCATGTCAGACTCCAACTGTACAATAATTTCAGAAAGGAGGGTAGAGCTTCTTGAAGAGTACACTCTTTGCCCTCAATAAATATGCAGATTCCTCTCCTTCCAAATACACAACCAGAAAGACTGCTTCATGGAATTCAAATCTGTAATTACTACCTATGGAAGGTTGAACCAGCACTCACGAAACAAAAATAGAGATTTCCACAAAGATATAATCAACATACATAAGACGAGAATGTGGTTAATGGATTCAACGTTTGATTTGAACTAGAGGTAGAATAAAATGACACTGCTTTTTCTGAAGATCACCAACCCGGAGCCCATGCAAAAGGTCCGCAACTATGTTGCTCAAGACTTGGCTACAGGCATAGGATGCGACTCACGAGTACGTTTTTGGGTACTGAACTAATATTCCAACGAAAAATCATGGTTTAAGCCTATATAATAAAGCATACCTGTATCTAAATATCTAGCCCATATAATTAGAGAAAAACGGAAGAGTTCGGATAGCATAGGGATTTCGTCAATGAACGTCAACATACTCATAAAAGAATTTCTTATTTTTCAGGAATATATCCACCAAAGATAACATGAAGAAATATAGTGACCAAAGATAACAAGAAGAAATATACCCATCCAAGCTAACAAGATGAAATATACACTAGACAAAGCTAACAGATGAAACATACTCACAAAGCTTACAAGACAGCTAGGACACTCTCATGCACCACCAGAAGACATTAGAACAAGCACTCAGCACAAGACAAAAGAGAAAACCACGATAATAGTGAATGGAGAGAAAGTCATGATAGGGAGACTACCACCCTTGAATTTATATGCTGACAATAAAATCTACTCATAAGCTCTCTGCTCTTACCTAACTATTATCCTCCCCTTCCCATCAGATTCTTGAATTCAACGGAAGAACAATGGAGAGAGAAATCATTACCGTAAGGCAAGCAGTTGACAAACGGATAGCTGGAAACCATAAATATACTTTTTCCTCAGTTTTTTCTTTCTTGGTGAAAAATTAGAAATTAAATACGGTGTATAGGATTTTCCAAGTGGCTGACACAATTATACAATCCGACAAAACTCTATACCCCAAATAGAGCTTAATTCTAGGGTGATGGACCGATGGCAGCACTCTAAATGTGACTGGGAAGATAAAAAGTAAGGCACATGAAAGAGAAATAATGGACGTAATGAACATAATTTACAAGTGAACATTTCCAATGGAGGGATATGATGGAAGAAATTAAAATGACCTCGAAAAGCTGTCTGTGCTACTCATATTGTGAAGTAGAAGTCAGCCGGTGCAATTCTCGAAACAATTTTCATTTTGGGTCATCCATGCGCAGTCTCTCTATGTTTCAATAGGGGTAAGGCTTGCGTACATCCGACCGCCTCCCCCTTACCCCGCCTTATGGCAGGAGCCTTTAAGGCGCTCGGGTGATTATGTTATTGTTGTTATTGTTCGTTATGAACATAATTTACAAGGATTTTATTTGAGACAAATGTTATCTGGTTCCCCTAAAATATAGCCCTGACCTCCTAACTATCGCATACCAGAATATATTCAACATCATCACCCTTTTAATCCTCTATGGCTAACTCAAAACTCCAACAACAGTAGCAGAAGACTAAACTTACAAAGAATAAGCTTGAAAACAAAAAATAAGTGTCTCAAGGCGGAAAATATATTATACAGAAGTAGTAACCAAGCTATAGCAATAGACGAGATAAATCAGATACCTGTAATGCTAGGCCATAACCTGAATTTATATCTTGTTCGAAGTAAAGAAGCTGAAAACATAACGGGAATATATGTGTAAGTCATGAGATCATTCTCAAAGCTTAAAATTACACCTATCACTAGAAAACATCACCTATACCTTAAATTTGCTTTGGGCAGAAGACGTAACACGAACTACGATTCCTGCCTGTGCCTGCTCATCGCTAATTGTCACACCAAAAAAATGAGCACATTGCTTGTCAACCTGCAAAATAAAAAAATAAGATTAAAAAAAAATCAACAAAGATATCATTTTGAAAAGACCTCAAGCCAGTTTTGATACTGACTTTTAATCCAACATCAAATTTATCTCATTGTCTCTTTAATTGCCAATGTTTGGATTTATAGTATAGTGGACTTATGGAAGAGCCCAAGAGTATACCTCAGAGGTTCAGTTTGAAGGAAGAGAGGCACACAAAAGTAACGAGGACAGAGGCAACAAGGTGTGACGCAAAGACACATGCATACTTGATTTTGCAGGACTTTGTGCTATAAAGAGCCGTGTTACATCTTTTAAACAGCTTAACATTTGCTGTTTTTTTTTTCTTCTTTTTGTTGTTGTTGTTGTTGTTGTGATAAGTTTAAACAGCTTAATATTTTAAGAAGCCTAAATTTGATAGTGAGCGCGAAAAGGTGCAATTAAAAAAAAGAACAAAAGAATCTGCATAATCTATAGGGTACCGCCTAACGGTGGTGTGCCCCAGCTAATGTGCTGCCCACACCTTGGGTGCCATGAATGCAGGTGTAGGATTGACTGCTATGGTATACAAATGAATTACCTTCCCAGTAACTGATGAACCGACAGGAAGTGGACGAATAGTCACAGTTCCATTAAGTGCTTCTTCCAAAACATTAGCAGAAATTGTCGTCTTGATAGGAACACCAAGCTTACTGACAGTACACAGCATAATCATCAAACATGAGCAGAGCCAAAATTCAACTGAAACAAGTAATTAAAACGGATTTTACCTGAATAAAGCAGCGAACATTGTGTTAACAGTCCCAAGATTGGATAAGTCGATTTCCATATCCATGCCCTCAGCATCCAAAGCCTGTTTAATTAATGCACAGAATTTAGTAGAGCCCATAAGTAACATGAATACAGCAACTATTTTATAATTTTTTACAACAACCATTGTTTGAACAAGTTCTATGGCATTATTATGCTTTGTGAATAGTGCATCAGGTTTCACGAATCCTGAGCATCCAAACCCTGCTTAGTTATTGCAGCTAAATTTATAGTACAACACGAAAGAAATGAATATAGCATGTATTAGCTAGTGTTTGAAAAAGTCTTATCGTTTGGTTATGTTTCTGTGTTACCTTTCCTTTAATCTTATCTTGAGGCCAAATACTATTCACTTAAGACCAGCCTTAACAGTGCCTAAAAAAAGAGCAGGGCAATTTTTGATCATAAACCCACTGTCATTAGCATTTTTATTTCAATTGCTGGTTTCAGGGAGATTCCTATTCACGTACATTACGCTCTTCTAAGGGTATGAGTGCCCCAGCTATTTACAAGAGTGATGGTGATATACAGCAGGACATTCACTTTAGATTAGCTCCTAAACCAGAAAGAGGTATGATGTCAAAGCTAGATGAAAAAACTGCACAAAGAAGCAGGAGTAGAACAATGACGTTAGGGCTTCTGAGAATCCATTTTGGTCTTCAACATTTCTAAGCATTTAGGTCCCGCAAACATCATACTTAAGACACTGAGCTACGTCTATCTGCCAGAGTACATCCTGTAAAGACATACAAAACCCAGGAGCTAATGGATCCTCAAGATCCCTTTCTCCTTTCTTCAAGGTACGCAATCTTGATGGTGATGAATCTAGATGGACAAATAATTAACAACCTTTGGGTCTGAAAAGTAAACACTTGCATCAACGGCCATTCCTCATCAATATGACTTAAACACATAACAATTGATAATCTTCTGTATTGATCTTACAAACAATGATATGATAGGCATAATTTATCAAAATGCTGTCCACTAAGGAACATCATAAAAGTATGCCCCCTTTCTTCATAAGTAACCATGTCCATTCAAGGTCGTTTCTTCGTTTTTCAAACAGCTACCTTATCACTCCATACATTTCCTTAAGTTCTTAATTGAACTGTTCGAATTCTAGCTTACGTTCATGGCGAATGCAATTGCTGTAGTCCAATCGACAAGTCCTTCTGACTTGCACCGCACACTCATAAAGATCCTTTACCAATCAGGAAACTTCATAGACTTTGTAATTGGAGTATAGCTTTTGTCTCCGGTTCACTAGGATACTGCAATAGACGACCCAACCCTAGACAACTAGGCACACGTATTTTAGAAGGATGGGAAGGGCACAGGTCAGTTCAGTTAGCAAGTGGGCTACTTGGGGTGTACTCGAGTAACAAGGTCGCAACTTGTAAGTAGAAAATTGCTGAGAGAAATCATATCAGATACATTCTGTAAGTTTGAATTATTTGAGTGTCAGGTTGGTCAAAAGACCTCTTCTATATTTCCTTGTTACTTTCAAGCTCTTGACAACTTACAGCTGTAATCTTACATTCGTCTTAACCATTTTCTCATGTCTTCTTCTTCTCATCTAACTTATGAACTAAGTTCATCACTCATTCTCACACACAAATTCATCCACTAAGTTGCTTCCAGAAAGAGCACACAAGTAACGAGGAAATACAGAAGAGTCTTTTGAGCAAGCTTTGGAGTACGTTTGTGATCGAGAAAATAAACCAGCACGTCAAAGATTTTAAGGGAATGTTAGATTGGCCAAGTGGCTCAACTACACAAAACAGCTATGATGTCATTACATCGGTATCTAATCCATCATTCATCACGTTATAGGGTATCAGATTTCTTGCATACACTGGTTGAAAGGATGACACAACCTCTCTAACCCATGAAGGGTCCCATGGCAAACCGAAGAAGAAAATTAGAAAAGAAGCATTATAAACGCAGCTTGTTCACAAAGTAAATACCAAACATCAAGAAAACTGAGCTAACAATACCTCAAATCCTGCTGCATCATAATGACGTCTCTTTTCTGGATCAGATAGGATGTTATAAGAGTACGCAACCTCTTTAAAAAGCTCGGAAGCTTCAGGATTGTTAGCATTTTTGTCGGGATGGTACCTACACTGAAAAGCGATTAATACATATGGTCCATGTTGCAACTCAATTCATAACCATTACAAACGCAACTTGCTGAAAATGATGGGACTGAATTTTTGTCTAAAAAGCCAGCAGGATTCCACCAATAGGGTTTTTGTCTTACGCAGTATACTACAAAGCATGGCACATCCAAAGTGATGCAACCACCCATTATCATCACCTGGGTGCTAGTGTGCATTATTAAAGTAGAAACAACCTTGCATTCTCCAACAGATGGGCAAGAAAACTTCTAGTTGGGCAGCAAACAAATACGCCAACAACACTCGAACTGTTTAGCAGGCTACTCTTACATCAGTCTAATAAGTGGATCCATTTTAGGAAATATCGAGCCTAAATGCAATAGAAGGTAGTTGCCTCCCATGGTCATCATCACTGTTCATACATCTGCTAAAATGTAAATCATACCTACTGTCCTACGACTCCTACTCTCACTATCATATTTGAGCCACTACTTACTACAAAGGCCTCTATCTAGTTAACCATTTTCGGGTTTCCCTTCCCCCTCTTTTTTCAATCTAATTACCAAAAACTCAGCATATAAACAACCAAGTAAAAATGCAAATCCACAGCAATCTTTACTAACAAGTAACAAAAGAACAAAGAAGGCACGAACTCAGTCTTCTAAATGCGGAAAACTTACTTGAGAGCGAGTTTCCGATAAGCAGTCTTAATTTCTTGATCAGTAGCATCTTTAGAAACACTCAAAACTTCATAAGGATCTCTGCGAAGAACAGCAGCAGCCGGGGCCGGGGCCGGGGCCGAAGTTGCACCGTTCTTCGAACCCATTCTCGCCTTCCCACACCTCTCTCTCTTCCACCCAATCCCTCCTCCCTCTTCCCCAATCTCTGCTTTTCCCCAATAATTTCTACCTCCTACCAATGTTCTCTCTCCAAAACACCAGCAATTCTTCCCAGAAAATGTCTGTCGGCAAAATCCGCAACAAAAATCAATCACAAAACATAGTTTTTCGCGCAATTGAACCCCGCAATTCAAAGCATTGGATCGCTCTCAATTAAACAAATTCTCGAACCAATCCAAACTAAATTACTACAAATTAAAAATTAACATTTTAACAACATCAAATTCGCCAAAAATTCAGCAAGAAAGACAAGTTTCTAATTATATAGCTTGTACATTACGATTTCAAGATCTAATTAAAAAAGAAAAGTAGAGTTTACAGAGGAGAGAGAGAGAGAAAGAGTACCTGGTTGGGAATTAAGATTGTGGAGTTGACTGAAATTATTATTATTATTAATTCTTCCCCAAAAATATTTGTAAGAGAATTTTAATCTTCTGGTGTTCTTTACGTTTGAGCTAGAGTCGTTCTGGATTTGCTGAGTTGAAATTTCCCAAAGTTTTTTTCAAATGTTATGGGTAATAATGGGCTTTTTCAGACTTGGTATCGTATGTTTCGGGGAGCATTATTGTTCATGTGGGTCCATTTCTAGGCTTAGTAGGGAAGTACCTTCGCCTTTCCTGATTTGCTACTTGCCTGAAAAATGCTTGCGCAGCCCAATTTTAGATTTACTTGATTTGTTTGTTTGAATAAGCGTTTGCGTATGAACTTTGAAATGGTCTCCCTATCTCGTATGCATACGTTGTGATGTACTGGGGTTATTGCACGTTTAGGCTCAATCGAGAATCGAGTCGCTCGATTCTCAATTGAGCGTTGCACCCATGATTGTTTAACATCGTACCTGTAGCATATCGAGTATCACCAGCCATTAAAGTACCCGGTACACCAGACTATACGATAGAATCTGGATTCTTACCGATATGGTCATAAAAACTTGTGAAACAGTATCGTATAAACATTGCACTAGCTTCCAGGAAAGGAAAGGATATACTTGACTTAGCAATTTGGTCAAAATTTTCAAAATTTTCAAAATCTTGGAAGTGCTCAACCTAAACTCATTTTAATCATTGCAAAAGGAGAAAAAAATGAGACGAGGGTAAAAAAAATAGCTTGATATGTACCACCATGCTATATACAATGAGAACATCCTACAGATAATAAAAAGAGTGTATCGCTCTTGCTGCCTACTTGGAAGAGTTGGAGTCCGTTGAGCTCATTTTGATAACTCGAGTATTGTAAGAACCACATAAACCACACTTGTGGTAAAGCCAATGAAAGCGTGCAGTTCCTTTTCTACCACAGTCGTTGCAGAGTACATCCTGCGCGCCAAAGGATTCAGAAGACGTACAAAACAAGAGCACAAGAACATTTATAAAATCATAAGTGGACGCCTCACCTGGCAACGATCCCTATATTCTTCCGGAAGCTGTTCAGAAGCCAATAGGGCATCCAGCATACCAAAGTACACCTGCATATGTGTGAAAATCAGTTATGTGAGCTCCTAGCACACTACAAGAGAGATCTTTAGCACATACAGTGAACTACAGACATCTACACCACTTAACCAGACAGTTCAGCTTCATGAGCCAATAATTCCCTGAAATATCCTAGACTAAACACCTTTTAGACAATTCAATCATCATCCTTTCCAGCCATTGATAATTTGGAACAGAACAAAACTTGACAGATAAATACTCCGTATCCTTCTGATGGAACCACACTAACTCCGAAAGGGACTGTTACAAACTGGCAGCTCAAAATGTATGATTGAGCTATTGTATACACTCCCTAAAGCAAACATTGTAAGCATCAGCAGATCTTTGCCGACCTGAACTATCACAAAACATGACCTGCTAACAGTCACATTGACAGTATTTTACAAGTTACCTAAAACTTGTTTCTTTCACCACAAACTTCATTGTGTGAGCTTCTTGCAGGCTTTACTATTGCCATTTGTCAAAGATTAGGTGATAAAACAGTGATGAATTAATTCATCAACGCATGCTACAAACGTGATATTCTGAGGGACATTGATGATTTACACAAACAGATCATGTTCTTCTTAGTCCTTACATATCACGTATCTGGTAAGATACCTTACGTTTTGAACCTACCACTCAATCCATCAGGATTATCCAAGTAGGGATCACAGAGGGAGGTTAGATGGCAAAAACTTAGAATGTCAAAAATAGTCTAAATAACTCCCACCATTCAGTTATCAACAAAGCCAAATGAATAAACGAGAACCCTTTTAGATTGCAATATCTTCATGTCAAAGCATGACAAATAGTCAAATACAATCATTGCAGATAAGATGAAAAAAAGAAAGAAGGAAAAGACAGAAAACCATACCGCCATATCCCCTAATGACTTGCTACAAATTGGGCATATGTAATTGCTACAAGTATAAGCCTGTGAACCAAGACAAACAGCGTGAGCCTGAGATAGTTGCATAACGTTTTACAAAGATCCAAAAGTCAAAAAGCCATCAAAATAATTCCATAATATCTGTCAGCATCCAGGAAAGAACTATAGCTCAAAGTTTATCTTGTACTTCATGAATATGTGTGTAAAATTACATTTGCTTCCTCTTACCAAAGGAGGCAAAGATTCACTGTTCTTTCACTTTGGAGAATGATCGAATAGAGCAAAATGGCTCAGTAAACTATATGACTTCTTACATTGTGAAATTCAGTTTGTCGGTGCAATTATCATCACGGGCTTGCAAGCACGGACACCAACATGATACACAAACACAACTCGGAGAGGACACATGATTTTGGAAACTTTTTGATATGATGAGTGGATACCGTTTATTTTGTCAGAACATTGAACTATTTTGAATATAAAATTTTCTTTTAAAAACAGCCTAACGAACCAATCATCTTGAATAATAATAGTCATAAAACGTGAATAAAAAAAATGTTCAACAGCAACACAAACTCAAACTCACAGAAAACAGCATAACAACCTCTCTTTCTTAATACTAGGGAAACTTTTGTGTACATCATATCCCCACTTGTGCAATCATACAGAGGCACTTCGGTAATGTTATTTTTGTTTCATATTAAGACCACTTTTCAAAACAATTACATTTTTGCTCATGTGTTCATCTCCATTTTATCTACAACTACAAGAAGACACAACAACAACGAGAACAACAACATCAACAACAACCACGCCTTATTCCCAAATGACTGGTGGTCGGCTAACATGAATCAAATTTTGATGACATAGAAAACAAATACATTAGTTTTAAAGGGTTTATCTCTATTTCAATCTAGTTCCCCACCCCCCCCCCCCCCACCCCTGGTTTTATTTGTCAAATCTTGGCCTTGAAACTTTTGAAGAAGGGGGGACTAATGTGTTCCAAAGCAATACTCTCATGAAACTGCTCTGTATACAACTACAGTTATAGCATTAGAAGTCAATTTGTTACTTCTGAGTTCTGACAGATAAGCAATCAATATCTCTTTCAAAAATGTGATGCCTATTCAGTTGAGCACATAAGATGAAAGTAGAAAGTAGAAACAGTTTGGTAAAGATGTACTGCCAATCACAAACCTGAAAGCATGCTGAATGCATGAAATGGCCGCAAGGAAGAGCTCTGACTGATGCACTAGAAGTGAAGAGAAAATCACAGCAGATCGGGCAGTTGGTTTCCAGACCTTTTTCACGGCATTTGTGGTCAGCTAACTTTACACTTAGGCAACAATTACATGTCATGCAATGGAAGAAGTCCGATCCAAGGCCCTTTCCTACGCGACATAAATTGCAGAAGGGGCAGTGATAGACACTCCTACACACAGATTTCAAGGAGAGAATACAGCACCGTTAACTTTGTTAATAAAGTCTTATGTGCAGCGACAAATATATCATCCAGGCAAATTCAAAGTGCCACATAGAGGATTTCTACAAGTGACACAGATTCACCATTTCATGTCTAAGAAATATAGAGAAAGAAAGTGTAGCATCCACAAACAATTCTATTTACTCTTGCATCAAAAAGAATCTTGGTGCAGCTGCATTCAGTTACGTTGATACCCAAAACACCAGGTATCAACTTTGCTGTCTGACAAATCTTATTAACCAAACATGCCAGCATAGAGACACAGTACTACAAAACCTTAATCTCAAACTCATGATATGAATATTAATGAAAATCCGAATCATTCAATTCACTCCATGTACCCTTCTATCGGCCACTCCAACAAATCTTGCCTATAAGCTTTTTAACTTGTTATAAATTATTTCATTGATAAGAATAACTAGATTGCATCAAGCTATCGGAGTGGTATATATAAATGGACACACGAATGGGATAAAACATCTGCTATGGGTAAAGGCCATGTCTCAGAATGCCCTTGAAAAAATTGATCTCACCAGTTACCACTATGTCTAAGAATACACATAATGAGGTCTAGAAGTAACTAGGATAAATAGGTCGCAACCTAACCTTTTGCAGGAAATCCTAACCCCAAAATGTTTAAAGAAACAAACGCAACATATTTAATGAACGCAAGTTGAATATATGCACTTTTACCTTTCGTCATCAAAAAATTTGCAGATGCCACAGTAATAATTAGACATTTGGAGTCCATTGCAAGAAGGTGTAGTGCACACAGGTCCAACAGGCTGAATCTTACAGCACTGCATACACATCATTTCAGAGGTAACTTTCCTGCAGGGAATAAAAAGACAGAATTACTGTACAACTATCACAGATATCAAGTGGGCAAAAAGTGGAAAGAGAAACATAGCCCACCTATCCATGGAGTGGTCACTAACTTTATCGTGACAGAACCTACACGCGAATAATTTGCCACAGCAGGCAGCTCGAAGTTTGCAATTTCTTTTATAATGTTCGCACCCGAAAGTTTTCTTCTCGGGGTCTCGGTATGTAGGCAAGCACCCATGAAGATCATTCCCACCAGAAGACTCACCTGTCCCTCCATGAGATGACTTCTGCTGAGCAGCTATCCAGCGACTAACATAAAAGAAGAAAGTTATCAGCACAGTACTCAAGAGTGGAAGTTTATAGTTGAAACAGAACAGTCAATAACAAAATAGCAATAAACCTAGTCATCAGATTCTGGATCAGGTATGCTTTTCTTCTTGGATCAAGGCTTGAATCACGAGAGACCTTTCTAATCTCAGACTCAAGTTCATTTTGATTCATTCTGAAAATATCTTTCCATCCAGGCTTGAAGGTCTGATCCGTTTGGTCGAGAGAATCGCATGCATCATGACCTAATAAACCATAAAAGGAGTTTCAAAGGCACGGAAGCAAAGTTTTACATACATAACACGAAGGGGGAAAAATGTTGTCATCAACAGCTGTATGAAGCATCTTTAGATTGAAAACTCACCTTGAGCACTGCCAATTTCTGATGTGGAACACTGTTGGGAAGCAGGGTTTCTCTCCCACCATTCATTGAGCCACTCACTAAACATAGTATTTTTTGTCGCATTCTTCCACGTGTCCATCATCTTATTCTGTTCCTCTTGAGTGAGAGCAGAAGTCACCCATGGCAGCATAGATTGCAGTACCTCTGCCCCAGTGGTACCAATTATTTGACCAACAAGTTTATCCTGTTCCTCCACAGAGAAATGCTTGTCAAACAGAGGCCAAAGTTCAAGCTCTTCCCGGAAAACGTGCTGATCAAGAGTAACTCTGATAGATTTACACATTCCCTGGAGCTTTGTGGCAAGTTCAAGATAGTTCCTCAAACTATCACTAGATTGACTGGCATCGAAGCCGTCTCCAATTAGATCATGAGCAGCTTTAGATCTACCAAGTGCTCCATAAAGTTCTGTAAGCTTAGAGAGTGCAGACGATATGTCTTCAAAAAGCCTCTCTTCTTGCTTATGATCCAAAGTATATGAATGGCTAACATTGTGAAGAGTTTCCTTTGATTCCAGTGCCGGGAAAACTATATCATCCTCAGCATTGCTATGAGCCCTGTATAGACCCCACAGAAGTCGAAACCTACCACTAAACTGTCTAAGAAACGCGTCATCACATTCATTTAATTTTCCAGACTCCGCATCCAAGTACTCCAAGTCTTTACGAATAGCCTTATGGAACTTAAATATATTATCGATAGGCCTTGAACCAGAGCCTGCATCCGAAATATTGAACTCTGTCTCCCAGTTAAAAAGACTTGAATTTAGGGAGGGCGCCGTGGGACTAAGAGACAAGGAGCGGAGAGATTTAGTGGCAGCCAAAGAACTTGCAATGAGATTACCACTGTTAACTCCTAAACCAGGGACACAGCAAGATAGAGTGCCACAAGAAGATCCCTGGGAATCAACTTCTTTTTTGTCTACAGTGTCAGCAAACTCCTCGTTTGACGCTATGCTCCCTCTTTTGCATGGCCGAGCTTGATCATTTTGATGGGAAAAGGCCGCTTTACCGTTACTAGACAAGCAAGGAGGGGATTTCCGAGATGGCTCTCCATTAACTTCCCGGCACAGATATTTTGCAGGACAGCACCTAGTTGCACTCGACGACAGACACACATTCCTTGTAAAACCTTTGCAAGCCCAGCCAGAGAAAAGCGTAACAAGAGCAGCATCTGAAGCTGGGGCTGCATTAAGAAACATAAGCTTAATACAATTAGAGGAAAAAACCATGACTATGAGGATTTCTCCTAACAACATGATCAAAAAAGTAATTAATCACCTGCCATATGCATATTTTTGAGAAAGCACTTTGCTTCTTCTTCACCAAGTGACCCTACCAGCCATGGCAACACACGCTCAATCAGCTTTAATGGCATCACGCACAGGCTCTGGTACAGAAGTACTCGTTGTCTTTGGTGAGTGAAAAGCTTTCGGGCAAGTGGGAGTACCTGAAGTCCAAGATTAATATAACACATAAATGCCCATCAATTGTTTCCCAGACATGATTGGCAAGACTAAATCACAATGATACTAGCAAGTTGCCTGCTCAAACACAGCAATCCCAGTCACCATAATCCACAACTTTACAAAAGATTTGAAGTATATATTCAGCAACAAATCAATATAATCAACGAAGACTTTTTTGCCCACATTAAACGTAAAAGATAGTAACACGATTTCTGAAAATTTACGCTCCAAAATGTACAAACCTGAACTTCCTCATTATGGAAATGCTTCTGTATCGAGTCCATAATTTGGTCAGCATAAGAACATAGGCGTGAGTAGAATTCAGCTAGAGAGGATTCTGCTCCAGCAATTTGTATACTCTCAATCAAACATCTAAGTTTCTCAAATTCACTTTCTTCTTCAGCATGCTCCTGAGCAAAAGAGAGTTCTGCATCTACGGCAGGGAATATAACCTTATCCTCAGCAATGCTGCCGACAAACATTAAATTACATTTTACATTTAGAAATTGAGAACACATTTTAACAGGAAGATGACAGATCAAAATCTATGCAAGATATTAACATTCAATATGTAGGAACCGGCTCTGATGGTCTTCAGAGGAGAGGAGAGGGAAGCATCACATAACTCTCTCCAATTCACCGTTTTCTTCCACTCTCTAATTTGGGTAAGTTCACAATAATCTTCCCATTTCCTTATTAGCATGTTATCTGTGGTTACTGTGATTCGTGACCCCACATCTTTTACCCACCCTTATTTTCAACCACGTGTTATTGGTTGCATTAGATACTGTGCAAAATGCAATGGGAAGAAAACGGTGACTTGGAGAGTATAACAAAATATTGAGCTTGATCCAGAATTGAAAGTAGCAACCTATAGAAATTCTAGGCAGAACAACACTGTTTAAGAGAATATATGAATTATTCATAACTATGAGAATCAAACTCATTACTCTCACAGTCTCACAGCCATTCGTATCGACTATATTATAGGGATGAACATCGACACTCAAGAATGCAATTTTAGAGTTAACGAAATACATTTAAGAATTTCACACCAATTTATATTCATTCCCCATCACCCCATAACAAAAATATACTTAACTCTAATAGTTTAGATGTTCAGATATTTGCTGATTTTACTCAGGAGGAATTTGAAGGGAGGATTAAGACAAAAAAAAAAAAAAAAACACAGAGGTATCTGAAAACATACTACAATTTGGCATGCTGCATGAAACATAAGTGCCAAAAGTAAGAGAAGATACGCACTAGTTTCCAGCCCAAACACACATGGGTATAATACACAGACACTGTACGAGTACAAGCAACTAATGTCATGCACAAGTGCACATCACATAAATCGGCTGGATCAGAGGAATCTGATACGGATCAAATCCAATCAGATCTCATCGTAGATTTGAGTTATTTAGACTCCTTTTTTTAGTTTATGTTCTACAGTGTGTCCTACCCCTCTCAGCTGATGTTTTGACAGGCATTCAGAATCATAACAACTTATTGTCAAAAGACATCTAGCCGGACCCCCTATCCTTTGCAAGTTTCCTCAGAGACAACAATACCCTCAATCAATACATACTAACCCAGAAACCCACCTCAAAATCAACCACTCTATAGAGGGAATGAGCCATAAGAGAAAAAAAAAAAAAAAAAAACAAGGAGAAACCGGCACAAGATTGTACCAAGAACTGGACTTCATTGTACAGGCTTGCATGATATGTTTTCTTTGACAGCACAGAAGTAAATCCAAATAATAGCCAAGACCATACCTATGGAAAATACAAACTTCTGCAATAAAGTGCAGTCTCTCATTGAACGCAGACAGATCAGAGAACTCAGCATTTGATTGTATGTTTCTGGCAGCTTCTGCGATTTCACTAAGTTCATGCTTAATCGCCTTATGCCAAATCAAAATCTCATCTATTGGGAAACTGAGAACTGAATCTGTATCAGATCTGCTCAACTCAGCATGTTTTCTTTTTCCAACCTGCGGAGCTTCACAAGCACAAGATGCCCCTATGGTTTGAGCGACTGAATTGCAGGCTGTAGAATCAAGGGTACACGACAACGTGGAACCACAAGTCGTACGGCTTTCATTTAATGATGACCCGTCCATCCAAGTGAAAATTACCTCCATAAAGAATATTGATGTCAATTAACAATCAATCTGTTGAAGCACGCAAAGCAGTAAGAGTACTCACTTGATGAAGAAGAACCTCATTTGGAATGATTTTGCGCAGGCATTTACGCATATCCTGGCTCTCATCAGTGGAGACGGAAGAAGAAAGCCATGGAAGAAACTCCACCATCATATTAACAGGTATACTGCAGAGGAACCGCCAGACAAGTGATGCTTGCTCCTCAAAAGAGAACTTTTCAATAAGCAAGGGAAACACCTGGAATTTTAAGCAGAAACATTAGGAAAGTGTCAGTTCTAACTCAATAATTGATTGAGAATGCAGAATCATTCATCATTGAAACAGCATCCAGTATACATATAGCACAGCAACGATCTCCGTTTGACACATTAAACTGTCCATTCACATTTCACTGGCTTATCATTATTTAAATCATTAACAGCTACAGAGTTAAATTATCGCGCCATCTATTCTTGAAAACTTCAGTGTTTACTTAAGTTTACAATTGCCGTGACTTTTGAATAACAAAATAAACTGTAATTGCATAAGACTGAATAAAAATTATAACCCACCTGCTCTTCCTCCTTGGACATATGCTGGCTAATAGATGTTTGGAGGGCTCCTGTTCGGGACGCTAACTCTCTTCTGTAGCTCTCGTCATTTTGCACCTCTCTAGTCAAAAGCTCAAACAATTCATCAAAGAGAACACTTTCACCTTCATGCTCTAGAGAATAAGTTCTGGCCACATTTTTCACACGAATATCAAGAGCTGGGAAGATGACCTGCAGTTTCCAAAAACAAATGCGGCAAGCCTGAGTACAAAACTACAAATTTGTTTCTTGGAAAAAGATAGCCATAGTGTTCAGCTGCACTCTGAGGTGGAGGAAGTACTTGACAAACTGCTCTTTCCTCCGTACAGCACTTCCTCATCCCAAATGCACATCATAATGCAATTCTAATGCATGTAAGAAGTATAATGTGTGAAATTAGATTGGACAAATATTGCATAGCACAACTCCAAACTCCAAAAGTTGATAGATGATCTAAATAAGTTGCATCACATTAACAAGCACAATAAAAGCGTCATGCTCGACAAAAATAGAATTTTAAATTCCGTATTCACATGAGAGTGGCAACAAAACACAGAAAGAGAGAGAGGGAGGGGGGGGGGGGAATCAGACTAGTGGATATTGCAGCCGCTGTCCTGACCTTTTACCATCATTACGAAACTCAGGGCACTTGCATAAAGAAAAAGTGGTCAGAATTCCAAAACGTTTGCTCCTACACTTTCACAGCCCACTGTTCATTTACCAGGTCTCGTAAGTACTAAATCTTCAACCAATTATGGTTGTATCGGTCGATGATCATATCTTCCAGGGAACAGATCAACATACAAGTGCCCATGCATAATCACTGATAACAAGTTATTCTTCCATGCAACTGAGAAGAACCATAGTAAATAATAACGATAGAGATCTTCTGGAATATTAGTCAATCTCATCAGCCCAACTTTTTAGTTGACCAAAAGTTACCTGATAAGACGGAGTTTCTTTATGAGAAACCCTACAAGCCCTTATCAGATTTAAACAAATGACGCAGGGCAGGTAAAATTTTAATATTAATAAAGGATGAAACTTGTCCCAACAATCTTCGTGATGCTATCAAAGTAAGAAAATAAAGTTCATCTTAATCTAACATTCTAACTAGACTCCGTACTCGAAAGATTTTATGCAAGTTAGGCACAGATTTGTGTACCGGATGACCTCAACCATTTCCATCAGATGAAACTTTTACATGTCAAATGAGTGAACGGGAACAGTTTAAAACACAAGGAGTAGAGACCCACTAGAATCTATATTACTTTCCTTAATTAGTCATTTTTTACATGGAAAATAAAGTGGCATTTTTTATAGACAAAAGGTTACAAAAAAAATGTACTGCCACGTCGTACCGTATCATATCTGAATACACTTCTTAGACATAACAAGCAGATTAAGAATCTATAGGATACAAACTTATAATTCGTCTCCTAGAGTCCAACGACAGTTTGCAAGCCACACACACACACCAACACACAAATACATGTCGATCTTTCCATTGGTATATGTTATAACTAGTAAGCAACATATAGGTTAATACCTTCTTTTTTTGGCTTATGAATAAAAGGCGTCAGCTGTACACTGCACTTGGGATTATTCCTTCTCAAGGTTTCAGCTGTCAACGGACAGCCTTATTACGATGTGACCTCAATCCCCTCACATAAATGAATGTTGGGGACCGAAGAGACTATCCTACGTTCTCAGAGCAATACTCCCACCGCTCGCATTGTTGTCATATCCATAACCTAGTCCCTACTACTCAACAACCAGGCAACAATTCCCCTTATCAACGGGGCAAATGTGAACATTCTATCCACCTAAAAATCGCGGTAAAAGCTTATATAGTTACGAGTTTTGTGTTGTCGAAGATTCTCTACATCCTCATACAAACCACAATTATCAAACTATAACAACCACAACCACAGCTAACAGCTAAACATCTACCAGCACTCAATAATTAAACCTATGCTCAACAATCAGCAAGCGAAATTCGACAACAAAAAACCGAAACAAACAGCTCAATTCCGAAAACAAACGATGAACAATAAAAAAGCAGAAACAAACATAGAAACAATCTTCAAGAACAAGAAACAACCTCATCCTCAGCATTGCAGTGATGCCGATAAATAGACCGCAGAAAATGATACCGCCTCAACAAAGGAGCAATATCACTGCCGTGATTGGTAGCGAAATCGATAGCGTCACGATGAAGCCCTTCCAACTCCGATTTAATAGCCTTATGAAAGATCAAAAAGATCAAAATCGGCGACTTTAACGCAGAATTCTTAACACAAGTTTTCGCCGCGGTTGCCGGAGAAGGATCGACGGCGGCGGCGTTAACAGGTCCGGCCATTACCGCCACCCCTCCACCATCCCTATGTCCTATCCCCGTCATTGGCGTCGCCATTACTCTTCCAAAATTCCCCTCTCTCTCTCTCTCTCCTACCACCTACTCAGAGGTAGACAAATTCAAACCATATATTATACACAATACAACCATATATTATACGAGATTGTATGATTAAACCCTAGAAAAATGGGGAATTTAAATTTGGAAATGATTTGTTTTTTTTTCTTTTTTTTTTTAAATTTAATTATTTGGGGTTGAGGAGAAGTAGGAGGAGCATGAAATGATGAGGGGGAGGTTTGTTTTCTTTTGTGTGTGTGAGTGATAAATTATCTAATCTAATCTTTTTATTTATGTGAGACTAAAAGTGGAAAGGTAAAAGAAGGAGAAAATAAATAAAGGAGATTTAAAATAGAAAGGGATGGAATAGTACATTGGGTGGTCCACGTGGCAGGAGTTTGCCGCAGTGTGAGGGAGATACGTTGGACTGAAGGAGAAATTGCGAGACACGGTTGTGGAGCACGTGTGAGTGTTTTTCCTCCACGGACATTTTCTCGACTTGGACTTCTATTTAGGGTACTGGACTGGTCACTTGTGGGGGGATATGGAGTGTCCACGTCGGATTGTTCGGTAGAATTAGCTGTGAGTACACTTTAATTTGTTCTTTAGAAATTGATTTGTATTATGTAATGTATCGGTCTGGTTGTTGTGTAGTATGAAGATGTGGTTTTTAGAATTTAAGAAAGTATGAGTGTATAGGGATTTGTTGGAGGTTAGGCTTGCAATGTCGATATTATTATGTCACGTAATAACCAATTAGTTGATTAGCTTTTTAAGAGTGATGAGTTAGTTACAATAGGTGGTAAATGAAGAGGGATGAAGTCATGAAAATAGTTGGCTTATTGGTAACAAACTTTAATATTCACCGGATTCGTGTAAACTTTGAATTGTGGTTTGTGGATATCTACCAAACGAGATTGCATTGAGTGCATAACTCATGAGTTTATGCATTAATGTCTTTCCTTCGATATTGTACAAATTTTCTAGCAAGAATAATCGTAATTTGATATCCTTTTTAGTTCATCTTATGATAATCCTAATAATGAGCTCCTTTTTATCTTTCAAATTGTTGGATTATTCCTATTAATTAATCTTTCATTGTCAATTGGTTTTAGGATAAGATTTTCAACGAGCTTGTGAGATGGTATTTGGAATTACATTAGCACACGATGACTTTGACATGAAAAAAGAGACTTAATTTGTTGATTCAATAACATGATTGTAAAATTAAAGTTACTATATTTGCGTATACCACAAGTAGTTTTTCTTTAATCATGATATAACTTGTATCAATCACTTTCATCTCTTTAATTAGTTGGTTAGTGCTTTTATATAATTAAAAAGGACTAAAGGAGTGAATTAAAATGAGGTAAAGTAGTAGGAGTCCTTGTAAGAATCCACCCGATTGAGATGAAGATTCATGATGTTTGGTTATTTTGGTACGTTGTTTATGATTGGGGCCAAAGACTTGGCTAAGATTTTGCATTTGATGATCACGATGCTAAGTTGGTGACAAAATAACGTGGACCAAAATATGAGGTTTTCCTACCATGAGGTGGATTATTTGGATATAGACCTATACAGTACGTACTAGTCTATCTTTTCATGGAAATTATGTAATGATAAGGATGTATTTAGTTAGGAGATTACTCATGAATTCATCTACATTGATCTACAATACGGAAACCTTTCTTCATCTCTGTATGTTCATTTTGGTGCAAAGACGAACAACTAATGACTAATGTGAATAATTATTCATCAAATCGATCTCTCAATCATTAAGTCAACTTTACTCCTTACATATATATTTTTGCTATTATTTTTTTTATGTATTGTCTAATTTTGTAAATCTACTGCCCTTTTGACTTATTTACTTTAATTTAAGTTCGATTATAATAATATACGGAGTATCGATGTCGACGAATTAAAAATGAAGAGACAAGAGTTAGGAGGCAAATTAGGCTTTGGCATCACACATGTTCACATTTGGCCAATTAGTACGCAGGATCACGAAATACCAACTGCATTTATAATTTGGTAGAAGCGTAGACTAAAATTGGCAAGGGCCGTGCAGATGTTGAGGTCTACACATGACAATCTCGTGGTGACACAAGCCATTTGAAGCTCCCGCATACGTAGGATTGAGTATAAAGCGGGCCAATTAATGCTTAAATGCTTCAATGCACTCGCCCACCGGAATATAAAGTGCCCATTTCGTATATTGCAGTTGTTATTTGGTGCGGTGTAGTAACTTGGAACAAATTGGGAAATACGTCGTCTTAATGAAGTCGTCTACAGTTTTTAGTCACAATAACCGATGGAACAACGTTCATAAAGGTTTATATAGATAAGTTTGCTTCTTTACCTCGGGTTTTAACTTTTTAGGGTAGTGTTTGTTAGCCTTGTCATATGGAAAAGTTAAACTCTTATATTACTATATTTGATTTCGTCTTACTTTTCGATTAAGTTTTTTCATACTTTGTTGATGGTTAAACTAACCAGATATAAATTGTGGTATTTTGATACGTTTCCTGTGATCCCATTTATGAAATGAGTTACCGTTTAAGCTGGATTTTTTTAATTATGATCATGGTTGTGTTAACCGAACAATTCGTTACATATCGTGATCAATTATTAGAAGTTAAGGGCCAAGATAATATAGAGTACTAGTACTAGTAATAAAGCAATAAACAAAGTGGAAGAGCGTGTAGTGCTCATGCTCAGCACACTCCTTGATTAATTAATATGGCATCAGGCATGAATATGTTAATGATCCCACCAAATATCAGTGGAAGTGCCACTAATGTGACTATGTGAGTTTGATCCTCGTCAGAATATGAATGCTTTCTTTGCTAGATTTTGTTCAGTGATATCTGATATGTCGCACAAGTTTGCCTATCTTGATAAGTTAGGGAACGTATAAGCCTTTACATAAGAGAGTGATGGAATTTTTTAATTGAATAAAATCGTTATGGAGTTTGGGAGTAATACTCTCAAAGTCTGAAGGCTATTTGTCTATTTTGTAACACAAATGGCAAATCTTAGTTTCGTAAAAAAGTTAACTCCTTCTATTTTTAACTTTACCCTTTGTTGGAATGCTGTTCTGACTAACACGAGGACCGGACATGAATCAAGGAGATCGGGGGGCCTTCGAGGGTCCATCAACCTTGCAACACTAACCCATGGGGAGAGCGTGTATCATCGTACTGATCCAGAGTGGAAGGAGTAGGAAACTCCCTCGCAAGGGGGTCTATCATCCACATAAATCACCCACAACTTTACAAGTTAGGGAAGTAAGAATTGAACCCCAGACCTCTAGGTTGGGGGGATAGCGCTACCACCATATAGGCTATCACCAACATCCTTACGCTTTCAAAGTGATGATAGTGAAGGATCATTATACTCCCTCTAATTCTTTAGACTTGTCCCATTTCATTTGGGCACAAAGTTTAATAAAAGTGGGGTAGCCTTGGTTTTTTACATTAAAGAGCATTTGTCACATATGCACATGGGTAAGTCCTACCTTCAATGAAGGATAAAATGGACATATGTTTACACAATTGTCACACATAAATAGAAATGGGCAAATCTATTGCACCATCCAAAAAAAGGAAAATGGGGCAAATCTAAAGAATCGGATGGAGTATTCTTGACCAATAAAAGAACTCGTTATTTTTCGGGCTTCGAAAAATAGTTACACAATTAATTGGGTCACTATATAATTAACATTTCCTTTATCATATGCTGGATGGTGCAATAATGACCATGGTTAGTCTTAAAGTCTCCATTAACTAAGCAGATTTGATACGATTAAGAACTTAAAGTAAAATAATAACTTTCAAATTCATATAGTGACCTCATTCATACAACCAATGGTTTTCTAATTACTTTGTGCAGACCTTTTGGCTTAATGGAAATTCAAGGCTTTAATGTGGTCATTTAACATAGAATACTAAACATTAGTGTCTATTTATCTAACCATTATTTTGGCATGTTAATGTGGATACTTGCTCCATAAGTTACTGTATAAAATTTACTTAAGAAAATAAGTTACTATATAAATTTAATAGTATTAGTTTCCTTTTCTCGTGAAATTGATCACATTTTCTCAATCCAAAGCAATAGATCAAAAAAAATGTTGAAACATCTACTAGCGATAATCTTAATCATTGAACTCGTGTTCATGAGTAGCCAACCATTTGTGAGGAGTTGGACTTTATGGCCATCTCGATACTCGGTGAAGATTGAGAATGGTCTAACCAAAGATGTTCTAGATGTACATTGTGAGATGGTTCATAGGAAGGTGGACCAAGATCTAGGGCTTCACCATCTCCCTGTAAATGGTTACTTCGACACAACGTTCAAAACCAAATGGGGCGTACCAAACTTGTGCCGGTGCAATGCTACATGGCCTAATCATGGTCGTTTAGACAACTTCAATGCCTTCGAAAACGACATTGATTTCGTCGACAGAGCGTGCGGCGGACATCACTGCACTTGGAAGCCAAGCGATGATGGAATTTACTTGTATAATAATAAGAAAAAAAGGTACATTAAAGTTGGAGATTGGGATAAGTTCTAGTAAAATTAACATCGAGTGCATGTAATTAATAAACTTGGTTATCAATAATATCTTGGACTTTGATAATCTAATTTCTCTTATTTAACTTCACTGTTCAACAACAATATCATCTCTAATACTTAGCCATCAGAGTCATATAAAACTTTTAAAATAAGTAGATTTTATAATCTGATCTTGAAATTTCGAAAGTGTAAGGATTTTCAGGAATGCCCCTTGGTTGAATTTGACAATTGTTTGGAAAATCAAAAATTTGAAAGACTTCTAATATTTAAGGCCAAAAGGTTATAAGTATGCGGCAGGAGATGCGATCTAAACACCTATCAACCATCTTCACATATTCCCTGCTAGCATTGAATTTTTATTAGGTTAAGTCACGTAACAACATGATGATTATGATGTAATGAATAATTTTACAAAAACAAAACGTTCGATATAGTATTATCCTTTAACAAGTTTAACCAATCGAAGTTCAGTTTATTATTATTATTATTATTGTTATCTATACTATACTTTTAATAGGTTAATCTCAACGCCTACGTGACAGTCTTTGAAAGCATCTAGAGCAAAAAAAATCCAACTCAACTCTTACGTGTCATCCCATTGTTCAATCCCCTTCTCTCCTCCATGTAGTACACCCTTCAACATTTTCCAAATTAATTCTCATCAATTTCATCATTTATATGATAATTCATCATCATTATTCATTCAACTAATGGTAATCAACTTTGTGTCTCTTGGCTTTTCGCTTACCAATTTATCAGTTACATATTTGTTTGAGATACTATATATACCTTGGTAATTTATTTGATTTGGAGAGAAAAATTTGCATGAAACAAATATTTGACATGTTGAAAGAGAGAGCGGAGTTAGGTTAGAGAATTAAATATTAACATAGTGGAGTATAGATTGCTTTCTCATACAACAATTTAGAGGAATATTAGCATCTTTTGACAGTTTTATGTATTAATAGTTGTTAGTCTTTATATAAGTGTTTGTGTTTGTACTCTCAAAATATTGTTACGTCCAAATTATATAATGCTATTTTTTTTATGGTTGTATTGTAGAAGACTATATATACGGAGTAATATAAATTTGATAGTTTTGGTCATTGATATTTTCAATTTTGCATTAGACTATGAAAATATGATTTTACTAAAATGCATGCACACACCATATATCGATTATGGTTATATGAATCTTAGAATGATTTGCATCAAGGTTTAATTTTTTTGGATCAATTATGGTTTCAATGAAGAGTAGAATATGTGTTGCGGTAAGCTTAGATTAAAAACGGGTGAAGCTAAATTGCAGTCTTTTACGAATCATGTCAAATCATTTTGAAATTTGAACTAAATTTGGAATGATAATAGGTCAATCTGGTTAGGTCATGGTGGGTTTGTCATATTTGGTCACTTCTTGGACAAATTCAATCAAAATTGGTCATTTTAAGTTTGGTCAATTATGATCGAATTATTATCGGATATTTCAATATTATATATTTATATCACATAATATATCAAATTGATGTTCTATTGCTAAATTATGTTTTAATAATTGCGATTTTAATGTGGTTAATTTGCGTCATAGGCTAACAAAAAGGTTTCATAAAATCCACGAGGCATGTCAATGGCGAATCATTTTAGGTTAATTCCACATCAACAGCCTACGTGTCACTCTCATATTATTTCAAGTCTCTTGAGCTGTCTTTGCAAACGTTTAGAAAACATTTCAACTTCTTTAAATTTAATTAGCATAAATTTCGTCATTATTGAATCATTAATCAACATCTTAATAATGGTATTGAATATGTGTCTCTTGAATTTTCGTATGTCAAGTTTGTTAGTTATATGTTAGATCAACACAGTATCTATATGGCTCAGTTATTTGTTTGAAGTTAGTAAGTTAAAAAAAAAACATGTCACCCACACATGAACGGTATGTCGAAAGAAATAATTAAGGAGAGGAGATAAGAAGATAATGGTGTAGATAATTATCTCTTACAACAATTTAGAGTGATATTGAGAAGTTTTAATGATTTTATGTATCAATCAGAGTTAGATGTTATGAACTGTGCATTATCTTTGTACATATCTCCAAGTTATTGTTAGTTACAAATTAATATACGAATTATTCGAAATGGTTATAGTGTATTATAAAAATAAAAATAAAAAACTCTTTTTATAATGAAAGTTGATCGTTGGTCACCATATTTTTTATCTTACAAAGTTACAATTGAACCGACAAAGGCGACAATTGTATTTTTTTCATTATGATATGCAAATCATGACTATTCGTTATTTTGGAAATATAATTTGCAACAATAATTTTTTTGAAATACTTTGAATATAGCATCACTACTGGTTTAAAAAAGCATACCAAAATCAAAATGATAATTGTGTCAATATACATATATTCTTAACGAAATTTAAATTAATGTTCCTATATTCACTTTATTTACGTAGTGTTTGGTTCAAGGTCGGAAACAAAATATAGATGTCATGGGTTTAAATTTGTGTACGTTTCGGCATCCATAGGCAAAACTGCAAAAGTAATAGTTTTTGGGGGAGGAGTGAGGATTGAGATTTGTGTGACAATATCTGGGAGTGAGTCTAAGGGTTCGAAAGAGTTTGATTAAAATGGAGGAAGAGAGAGTCAAATCATAAAATGAAAGATAAAGTAGGCAAATAGATCGTTGAACGGGAGATAGTCCAATCACGTTTAAAAGAGGTCTGGCGGCTAAGAGTATATTAGTGTCCGTGCAGTGTCGGAAGAGAGGTAGTAAAGTAGAGAGTATCCATAATTTAATAAGCTTAGAAGCGGAAGAGTTTCATTTTGAGGAATGAGATTCATGAAATACCGAATGAAAAACAAACAATTATAAAAACAGTGCGAGCATGAGTTTGTCTCTTAAAAAAAAAATCTCTACGTTCCAGTGGGATGTTGGACTTTACTTTTCGACCAAAAACCAATAAAATATGGTGGGGTAAAGGTGGGAGAAAGGAGAGAGAAATAGAAAATCCCCACAAAACCAATAAAATGTGGGTAGAGGTGAGACGACTTGAGGGTACTATATTAACTTTATAAACACCAAACCCTCCTTAATAAGGAAAAGTCAACAATTCACTGAAACACCCCAATATGAATAGTCAAACATATCACTGGAACAGTGGGAGTAAATTGTTTACAAACATAATTTCAAGTGGACAAGACACCTAAGAAAATCACGATTGTTGTTCCATTAATATTGAGATCAAATAGTTATAGATCGAACAATGATTCTTATATTATTAATTTAATATGTTAAATAATTTTTGAATTTTTTTAAAATGAGTCAATATCATTCTCATTTTTCGAAGAAAAAGGCACTCCAATACATAAATTTGATGATTGGAAATACACATTTATATAAAGAAGAGTACAAATAAGTTTGGATACGATCAAAGGGTGCTTATATGTGAGGATGATTCCATTGCTTTAGGGGGGTGGGGTCATGTTAGCTATGGTTAATCATAGCTCTTATGATGGATAAAGCCATCATTTCCCTTAATCTAAAAAACAGCCCCGTGATTTCACGGGGACAAATACTAGTTATTATTATTATTACTACTATTATTATGTCTTCATCGATTAGCACATCTATCGTCTACATATATATATATGTATGAGTAAGAATCCTCTAGAGTTTTTCTTTGGTGGAGTTTATAGAGTTTACTAAAACTAGTAATAAGACAAAATGAAAGAATTTTGAAAGACACAAATAAAAATCTTAAATTATTTATTCTTACCTTTTTAGGTAAACTCTACCAAATAGAGTTCATTTTCAACTCTAGAGGATCCCTACACATATATGTATATATGCAACAACAAGCACTTTAAGAATATGGTTGAAGTGGAAAACACTTAAGAGTGTGTTTGGTAACATGAACTTCATTTTCAAATCCATGGTTAACACAAATCTAGTGTTTACGAATTTTCGAATTAAATTTAGATTTGTATGAAATCCTTTGAAATTTGATTCAAACTATAACTAATGTACAACAAATAGCACCCTAATACCCCTCATTGACACATTTTGAAATTCTAATTTCATTCCTTTTGTCTAGACATTTTGTGTTTGACATAAATTGATGCGGAGCCAAGCAAGAATCGAGTTCTAGAGTTTTACTAAACTCATTCTATTTTTTTTACTTAATTAAGGAGCCATATAATTAGTTTCCGATAATTAGGTGTCGTTTGGCTACACTCGGTAAGTCGGAATTCCCATGAACTTGCAAATCCTAGGAATTTAGAAAGTATGGGAATTGGGGAAATTTGTTTCGATGAACAAGGGAGTTCAATTCACATGAGAATTTCTACTTACCTAGTGCCTAGGAATTTCCAATTCCTACACTTTAGGGTGACCAAACAACTCATGGTAATTCAATTCCTAGGAAATGAAATTCCTATGGATTTTGAGGATATCCAAACGACACCTTTAGTATTCTTAAGTTAGTTTCCTTATTATATTATAGCTAAAATTAAGGCAATATATTTACCTTATATTATTAGGTGAGATAGTCTTATTTATTTTTTTGAGAGATTTCAAACAGTTTTGAGTATTAATATCGAAGAGCCGAAGAGAGTTTCATTCAAAATCTTTTGTGGTTGCTTGCCAAAGACAAACTCATGCGTGAGTTCTTAATCCTTTCCGGAGGATCTAAGGGTTGCGACTCTCTGAATCCGGCAGATCCAATTACTTTCGGATATTGGATCATATATTGACTTTGTGTTTCTTTAGTTTCTTTTCGTATAAACTCGAAAACAATCAAACAAAAAAATGTTTTAGTTTTTAATTCCGCTGCAAAACTCTTAGTTTGTTAATTCTAAATTCTTCTCAAAAAATGAACCAATACAAAAACATAAAAAATCCAAAAAACTAAAAGGTTGCTTGTTTTGCGGAATAAGAGGTTGATGAGACTTGGGAGTGAAGAGATATTCGTTGCCACTATTTTACTATTATCGCCCAATTTTATACAACTATTTCGAATTAAACTCTTCTTACTTTTCCATTAGTTATTCGTCGCCCACTATATTACTAATATCGCCCGCCATATTCCCATAATGCCCCTATTAAAACAATAATAACTACATTATCATATCTTAAATCTAATCCCTAATCGCATGACCCCAACTCAACCCATCTCACTTGATTAGTTGATTATGAAAAAATCCACTCATCTCACATCAAGTTTTCTGAGAATAAGTGTGATTTTGTCATTTGGGGTTTCAATAATTAATGCAATCTTATGAGGTCAATGAAGCTAAATATTCAAATATGATTTCACCGCATATAATCGAGAAGGAGGACAAGATCAGATGCCCCTTCCCATCCATATAGGCTGCTTTCACCCATTAATTTCGATCACATCTTCACAATACAAAATGCACCTTGAATTTGAATTATGGTACAATATGGGTTTTCACTTTAAGAATTTGTAGAAAATGCTAAAGCCATTGCAATGTTAGTAGACTTAGGTTTAGTGGAAAAAGTAATGATTGGAGAACAATGGTTGACAGGCTAAAGTCGTATGCCTAAATCAAATATAAAACCACACAAACCTATAAACGTAGTAAATGGGCAAGTGGGATCGTATCCACAGAGAACGGTAATTATCTGAGTATGTAAAGTAACAAATGGGGGGTTTTATGATTGTAACTAGTTTATTGGCCCGTGCAAAATTGCACGGTTTGTTATATGAACTTGTTTGTAACACCATTTTATTACTCCTAATTAACATAAAATATTATGACAGTAAAAAACTTACCGACCAGATGTGACCCGTTGTTCAAGGTTAATACCCATTTTTTCCTGATCAAGTTCTGGCCATAGATAACTCGAACCCGTTTTGACCAGTATCCTTTTGGGTTAAATTTGAGATAACCTATTGTCCCACTTTTTCTAAAATTAAGACTAAAAAGAGTGTGTTTAATTTGATATCATATTAGAGAGGTTATGTTTGATTCAATAAAAACAATTTAATAAGTATATCGAATTTATTTCAATATTTTATGTTTATGTACGAATTCCAACTTATGACCCGTGACCCGCTATTTTCAGGTCCCGTTTTTGTGAACTGTAATTCATATTAACACCGACTACTTTTTAACACACTTTTTTTTAACTCTGACCCCACCCGTTGACCCGTATTTTGAGTTAAAATGAAACAAACCCAAGATGTGTTATTTCCTAATACACTGCGACTATATATATTACTTCCTAAATTATCTCCAAAAATAAAATGATTTGATATGATTCAGATAATCTCGTCCAAAGTTGTTTCTGAAATTATCTCCTAAAATCTCAAATCCCTTATATATAACTTTGTTAATAAAAATTTCAAAACAAAATTAGTTGTCTTAGTGGTTGAAGTGTTAAAATGATAACTTTGAGGTCACAGGTTCAAACCTTTACAAGCTCATTTTTGTTGTAGTCAAACACACTCAATAATGAGTTGGCGATGACATGAGCAGTGATATCATTAAATGAGTGCTGATCTCATCGATGACATCACTGATGACGTGGATAGTGTAATTGAAGGCTAATGGGGTGGTTATTGGTTAAATTAATATTGATCGAGTAATCAAAAGCAAAAAGAGGTAATTTGTGATTCAATAAAGAAAAAGATCTCGGACAATTAATACCCACTATCGTTCACCTAATTGGTCCTAGTTATCAACTAATCCTAATTTGTTGAGCACTTAGTTGTAGAAATATAATCTCTAATCGTTTCTTGATTGTAACTAAGAGGAGAGATCAGCGCTACATAATAGTCCTAATCGGTACAATCCAGCGAAAGCATGAAGCAATTAAACGATATCAACTAAGATTAACAATATCTAGACACACGCGGTTTCGATCTTCAATTAATATGTTTATCCTCCCCTAAATCTAATCACGATGATCAGCATGCAATTAGACCTAGTTTCTACTAATCGATTCAACAATCAAACAATTAATCCTTTAATTGGGAATCTAGAAATAAAGATTAATCTAAGGTTAATTAGTGGCCACCTAATTAACAGCAAATCAATCGATAATAACAATCAAATCGAGAGAATAAACAATGCTCAAACGAAATTAGGAATTAGAAATCAAACTCACAATTGTCGGTGAATAATAGCTTCGATTAATAAATCCGATAATAAAGAGGTTCTTAGCCTTGTATAATTATTCAAAATACAACTTTTAGGTCTTGAATACTGAATGATTAAAACTACCGAAAGTTTAAAGTATTTATACTAAAAGATTACAAGACGGGATATGGAAACCCGAACTTAACCGTCGCAGCGGCGGGACGGCTCGTCTCCCATGAAGACGACTTGTCTGGGCTTTGGGACGACTCGTCTGGACTCTGGACGAGTCGTCTAAAGGACTCTGTTTCTGTCGCCGGACTGGTTCTGGCGACGTTTTTCAAACGGTCATAACTTCTTCGTTACTTGGCCTGTGAGGACGTGTGACCACTTCCTGGAAAGCTAAGATCATGAAATTTAATATGAAATTAGTTTCACTGCAAGATTATAAACCGTTTGAGAGTTATGAAGTTCCAAGGTTGACCTTCCGTAAATAAAATGAAATCCCTTCCAAACTTGTCCAAAACTTGGCATCTCGCTCCTTGGATCATCTTTCATCGCCTCATTGTCGTTCCACACAATTTCACATCAATCTTGAGGCCATAAATACATACAAAAACCACTAATTCTTGCATTAAAGCACAAATACACAAATGATAGAATTAGCTAATAAATTGATCCAAAATCAACCATTTGAAAGCATCAAAATCCATCTTTTACCACTACTAAGTGGTGTGTATCAATGGTGGCGGTGGAAGAAGATTTAATGGAAAAAGTGGCGCCCAGAAACGTTACTTTGAGGGAATGGAGGACCTAGATGATTCAAAATTTTCGAGTGTGAACTTAGGGTATAATTGGAAAAAGTTTTAAATAGTTGGGTGATAATAGGAAAATTAGGGCGACGAATAGCTATTCACTTTTCTATTCCGATCCCCACGATATATATAATCTATCTCTGGTTTGCACTTCGCACTACACACCCAACACCCACCACTGCAATTCTTAGCCAAATAATGATATTCCGTTTGATTTACAAAAAAAAAAACGCTAACTGAGTGTGTCGATGATCTGATTTGAGTTTGATTTGCAACTCGTATATCTTAGGTGTGACTTGTGAGACTACGAGAGTCCGATATATGAGTGGGTTGGCGATTAGACCAGAAGTATAATAACGATTAACGAAGAATCGAAGATATTTAATTAAAAAAGGGTATTTTGGAAATATATTGGGCGATATAAGTAAAAGGGTGGGCGACGAGCCGACGAATAACACTACCTCTCATAATTAATTCCAATAGTGCACAATTCTATGTTTGGCAAGATGAATTCGGTTATAGGATTGGGATTATGGGATAAGGTATCCCATCAAAATAAAATTGAAAAACCAAACTATCCTCTTAAAACAAAATTGTTTATGATAAAGATGTGTAATTTTGTCATTTTAGATAAGAGTATAATTATAAATTGGAAAAATTTCTAACTCCTACCTTTTATATGCCAAAACTTCCAAAATCCTACCTTATTTTAAAAAAGTTTCTAAATCCTACCTTATAAAACATTTTTTTATCAAACTCCTACCAAAACTTCTACTCCGGCTGATTTGACTCTATTTTCCGGCATTGACCTTCAACTTGACGCGATTTTCTTCGATTTGTTTCGTATTCCTTCCAATTTTTCCCTCAAATTTCACCTTCTCTCTCCTATTTTCCACATTATATCACATTACACTCCAATTTGATAATCTCTCTCCTATTTCTCACATTTTGCGATCAAATTGGAGTGCAATGTGATATAATGTGGGAAATAGGCGAGAGAAGGTGAAATTGAAGGAAGAAATTGGAGGGAAAACGATACAAATCGACGGAAATCGTGTCAATTTGAAGGTCAATGCCGAAAAATAGTGTCAAACTCGCCGGAGTAGAAGTTTTGGTAGGAGTTTGATAAAAAAAATGTTTTATAAGGTAGGAATTGGAAACTTTTTAAAAATAAGGTAGGATTATAGAAGTTTTGATATATAAAAGGTAGGAGTTAGAAATTTACCCTTATAAAGTTGATAGATGTAGCGAATCTTAATCCCAATGAATTCCATGAATCCAAACAATAGATATAAACTATCCCACTCTAATCCCACCTCTAATCGGCTAATACCACACTCCTATTAACAAGCGTTTGGTTGGGAAAAAAAAATAAAAAAATTAATTTTCTTTAGTAAATTTTATATATTAATAAAGCTGTGTCTTCATCCTTTGCATCACTCATCAACTAGGTAGCACGGAAACTTCCATGATCTAGCGTGCCCGTGTTCGACGCTCTTTCGGACACCGACACGACACCTAACAACACGTGTCTGAAACTCTTAAATCGGTGTCCATTTTTATATTGATGTTCGATGTCCATTTTTATATTGATGTTCTGCTGTTGGGAAACTATATCTCTAAGGTACTTCTACACACTTCAAAAATCTAAAATTAATACTGTATAAGATTGATATTAAAGGTGTGAGTTGAGGAATGTTTATCATCAAAAATAAATTATGCTATCGATGCTTATTTGAATGTAGCAATATATATCATTCTTAATCTAAGTTTTATTTTATAATCAGTTTTAATATAGTATTAAATTAATAGTTAAATTAGTAATTTTTTTAAACATAAAATATGTATTTTTTATAATTTAAATTAGACGTGTCCGTGCTTATGACTGTCGTTTCCCGTATTCGTGTTCGTGTCCATTTCTGTTTCAGTGCTACCTAGCTCATCAATACCGTCCACTATATCCAACAGGACCAACACCTCGTGTTAATAACTGTCGTAGGTTGCCACCCACTCTCATCGTCTCTCATATCCTCGTGTCACATCTTCGCCACCCATCTTCCCTTCCCGCGTCTTCTTCTGCCGCAAGCTTAGCACCTCCGCTTCCGGCAGATTCTGATCTCAATCGCTTCATACAAGCCTTCCATCCTAATCCTCTTCTAGTATCGAACTCACTAGTGGAATATATCTCGACAATCTCAGCAGCGAAAAACGGGGTGGTAGGTGGTTATGGTCGATGTGAAGCGGAGGTGCTTGTGGCGGAGGAGGGCTGATGACATGTAGTTTGAATGTCCGGTGTGTGCGTTTCATGATGGGACAATAGATTATATTTTTAGAAAAAAAAAACACAACTACTCTTGTTATTTAGGAGGAGGTTTCGCTAAGTCATGCCTTCTCCCCTCGGAGGAAAAGGGTACATATACATTGTGTGTATGAGGAATCTTCATACACATTGACATGTCATCATCCTATTGGTCTATTTCAAAAAAATAAGCATATTCCTAAAATTGAAAATTTCATTCAAAAATTTCACAAGATTTTATTCAAAATATTTTCTTTTCTCTTTTATTTTTTCTATGAATTTGAACAAAACCCTAATTTTTTTTTTGTTTCTCTCTCTACCTCATTTTTTTTCAGAATTAATCTCTCTTATGTTTTCTCCTCTACCCTTTTTTATGTTTTTCTTCACCCCATACCAACATCACACCTGACGCCGGTGCCGGCTACAACACCCATTTCGACCAGCCTCAGCGTCAACCACGATTGTCGCCGTTAATATTCACGCCGCCGGAGTGAAGTTGATTTAATCCCGCCGGAGTCGATTTAATTAGTATTTAGCGTGATATCATTGTTTAGTTAAGAATTCTGGAAAATTAATTTATTGGTTGAAGATGAAGTCCAAGGTAAATCAGACGAAGTTTGTTAGAATCTAATTTACAAATACATACATAAATTATTGAATTAATCTCAATGTTGTTATTGTATTTGGATATAACTCAATAAATCCTGCAAATCCAAGAAAGACATTGATGAAGGTGGAAGATGAACATGTTGAAGATGTAAACTATGAGGTTGAAGATCTATATTAAGTTCAAGGATGAACCGGTTACAGATGATTAAGTTAGTTAAAAAACGTCATCTAAGATAAAAGTGGAACTGATTTGGTATTGTATTCGGATCTTAATCAATGAATCTGCCAAAATTAAAAAATAGGCTTGAAGATGGAAGATGAACAGGTTGAAGATGTATATGAAGATCGTTGATGAACAATCTCACAAATGACAAAAATGATCTCAATACTAAATAAACCTGGTCACTACTAAATAAACGTGGTCATAACTCAATAAGCGTCCTTGTTACTTACATGTTGTAATTGAGTGTAAATTACTATGCTTTAACCATTTTGTGTGAGTAAATGAAATATATGAAGTATCTGCTTTGAAAAAAAGAGGCATAAGCATTAAAACGTAAGCATCACATGAATATATTAAACCCTAATAAACTCATGTAACACATATTGTCATTTAGTAGGAGGATTATGAGTGCTAAACCTGATAACCCTATGCACCTATAATAACCCTAAAACCCTATTAACCCTAACAACCCTAGTAACCCTAATAACCTTGTGTATATATAGTAACCATAATATCCTTTGTAACGTACATTGTCATTGTGTAGCACATTTATGAGTACAGTATAATAACGCTATGTACATATAGTAGCCATATAGCCGGTCATAACACATGCGGAGTATTATCACTATGTAGCATGTTTATGAGTAGTGTTTTAGCGGAACAATCCTACTAAAACATTAAGTTGACGATTTTAAATCGTTACTAAACAACCCTACCGACACCACTATGCCACACTCAGGCACAACATGAAACAATATAATCATTAATAAGGCCGGTGAAACCATATTGTGTAGGGTAAAACTGGTCGTAAACTCCAAACTGCACTGTCCGATACACAATCTCCCGAGGCAATACTAATAAGACCATTATAGGTATAACATTGGATAATTGGTGTAGCATAGTTTTGATTGTTTTCCCTGTTTCATCCAATAGAAATTCCCACTTGGGGTTACAAATTTACAATAGAGATATTTCCACCAGTTTTCCCAATATTTAGAAACGAGTGGTATATCAGAATGACCCCTATATCAGAATGACCCCTTATCATCCTTTGAAAAACCTGTTGCTCCATTAACTCCCGTCAAGATGCAACCTTGAACGCAGACGACAACTCGTCTGTGCCCGATATGCGAGACCCATAGCCGAGAAAGCCTATTTTGTATCTCGGGTGCGGTAAAGGTATGGCATGCATTGTTCTTAATGGTACACTTTTCGCAGGAGGTTCAAGCATTGAGCATCAACGTTCTGAATATTCCAATGCGATACGGTACTAGACGCCTAATTATGAAAATAATGTTAAAGATATAGTAAGATGTTTACCAGAAACTATAGCTGCTTATCACATTCAAAATTGTAATTGTAAATAGTGGTCCAAGTAATTTAATGTTTGGAACGATGTACCTGTAGGCAAATTTGATTACACTTCATACCAAGAGTAATTTTAGTTTTTGTGGTCCAAGTAATTTTGTAATCCAATATCTAGTCTGTATGCTCTTCTTTGATCATTTTGTTTTTTGCAAAATCTGTGAACTTATTCATTTTATTCAATTAGAAGGCCCGATACTTAGTAGGATTTGCATCAAAGTTTAAAGATGCAGATGCACAAAAATAAGAAGATAATCTTCATGCGAAAACGAATACTTTACAAACGATACAGAATAAGTCTTGTGGATATCGGATGTTAATCATCCTCTTAACAATAAGTAAGTTTCATGATATCCGAAATATTTTCCAAGCCTTGATCCCACTTGGGATTACAACAGGAGTACTCCCACCAGTGTGCCCAAGCTTTACAAACCGTTGGTAGTACATAAAACGCTCTCTCATCGGTAATCCTTGGAAATATCTCCTCGTCCATTATTTCCCGGCATGAAGCGACTCCTCTTGTTGCTGCTCAATTGGATCACTATTCAGATCGATTGACTTATCCATGTGATACACTACACACAATTTCAATGCAATAATTGAATTTCATGTTCTAATGTTGGATATGTAATTATCATACAAGATACTAAACATTAAGAAAGGTTATCAAATAATAAATACTGACTAGATATTAATAAAACATTATGGTTACAGGGCAACCACAAACAAAAGGCAATTAAATAATGTTTAACAGTTAATACGGATCAAACCAATGCATTAAATCACAAGTTGCAAAAGGGGGAACTTGCATCTAAATTTAATTATCTGCCGAAACAAACAAAACCCTAGATTTAATTATCTGCTGAAACAAACAAAACAATGAACAGATTAAAGGCTAAACAACTAAAATTACTTACCTGAGATAAATAAATTAGATGTGTGATGGTCTTCAATCAGAAATATTAATCACTTGATAATCGAAAACAATAATAAAACCCTAGATTGTTGCTTGTAAGTGAATCGATTATATTGGACCTTGTTGTGTTGTGCTTACTTGGGATCAATAGCGTGGATGAAGATTTTAATTTTGAAGATTTTAATTTTATGAGTTTGAGGTTTTATCAAGCTTTCAACAATGGTGATTGCCTTTGAGGAAGAAGACCATGGTGATGTGATTTTATTATCAGTAAATTCATTTGGTAAAATGTTTTAGCAATTCCCGCCAAGTCGTTCCCTCCAACTCCTCGGCATAATTGCGCCATCGCGAAATTTTTTTTGCGCCATAATTGCTGCATTTTCCCTCCAACATTTTTTCATTTGGGCCAATCAATTGCTGCCATGTCAATGTGTATTAAGATTCCTAATACACACAATGTATGTGTACCAGCTTCCCCCATCGGATTCGAAACCCAATTCCTAGGGGGTCTATACAAGTGGGGTCCACTGGTTTCATTTTTGAAAATTATCAAACCAAACATTTGGTATTCGGTTGGTTTTAATGAACCCCATATCAATTTGATTTCAGGCTCTCAATCAGAGGGGGCCTTAATCCATATTTATTGGTAGACCTGACAAAACTGATTCAGATCCGAACATTCGACCCGAATTACTTGAACCGAACATCCGAACTTGACACGAATTTCTAATTAGAGTTCAACCCGAAACCCGAATTGACCGACCCAAACCCGAAAGTGACCCAAGTTCTGTTTGACCCGACCCGAACATGACCCGAATTGAAATGACTAAAACCCGTATAACCAGACGTTTTAATGATTCAGTTGAGGAAAAATTACTTAGATTCGATATATCACATCCTTAATCACTCAAATTACTAGTAAATTTTCAAATTAAGATAGTATTAGACACAATTTGAAATGCCTCGATCTGAATTTGATCCAATCCGACCCGAATCTGACCCGTAGGTGTCACACTCGAACTAGACCCGACCCAAAATAGACCTGAAATACATGTCGATCACCCGACCCAAATAAACCCGAATCTGACCTTTCAAATAACTCGTTTGGTTTCATTAAAAATCCATCTTGATGTCTGTGAACCAAACGAGGCTTTATTCCTACGAATTACATCCCACATCCCAAACAAACCGTGAGAATATTATCGTTGAAGTTAACAAAAAAAAAAAAAAAAAACCAAAACCAACGGTCAATTAAATAGCAAAACCTATAAAAGAAGGCCATTGACTACCATTCCACTTCCTCCATCTGAACTCACGTTGACATTTGACACCACTACTGATCACCCATTCACACTTCACACTTCACACTTCACACTTCACACCAAACTTGTTCTTCACGCACAAATGTCGACTTACCGGTTGGCCCTGATCATCAAAAACCCAACAAATGAAGATGAATTTCTTCTAGTTAAGCAGACTCTGCCTCCGAAATTCGGCATCGAAGAATACGATTCTTACCCTGATTCCGACCTCTTTGACCTACCGTCTGCTCAATTAAGTTTATTACAACAACAAGGTCAATCTCAATTCGAATTAGACGGTGCCGAATTATGCTCTGATAAGATCGATTTGCGCAAATTTGACCTAATTTCGGCCCTAAATCAGGTACTATATCAAATTAGTAATTAAATTTGTGTTTATTTATTTATTTTATTTGAATAATATTGATTTTTGGTGAAAATATTGTTAGGTGTCGGAGAAATTAGGGTTTGTGAAGTTGGCTGAAGAGCGGTGGAAATTCTGCAAGTATGTGGAAGAGCCGGGGTTTGGACCGGGGCCTCCTATTCATACGGTGTTCATTTCTGCTATTTTCGCGGTAGGGGAGGGTAACGATGAAGGTTTGTTACTTTTTCCTTTTCCTGCTCGTTATAAGTAACGTACATTGGAAGTTTGTAACTTTGGATGAGATGATTATTGTAGTCTGACAGTTTCTACTAAATGTGTTACGATTTCTGATTTCGGTTTTATAGGGAAACATGTGTTAATCACGCTTCAATGACTCAAGTGATAGTGAATGTTAAATGAAGTTTTAAACGGGACTAGAGGGTATAGTTAAGTAGTCTGATGTTAACTGAAGCGTTATATTGAACTACGGACTCCTTATACGGTCTGTTCATTAATCATTCGTTTATTAGCTTTGAAGCCATTGGATCAACGGAGGAGTTTTGTCTGTATTTAGAAGTAGCTCGGACCATTTAGTAGTTCCCGAGACCAATAATGTATGGAGTTTGTCTATAGTTCCTCTTCACATTTGGTAAAACTTTGTGAACGAATCGTAGTCTTGGTCATCTATGCTTCTAAATGAAGGTAGCAACTTTTTTATTTTTTGTGGAACAAGATAGCAATGAAATTGAGGAATCTGAAAGGTCAATGTCAAAGAACTGAACATCGGATAAAGATGACTAGTCTGATGTGAAATCTGGTACACCAAAAGACGGCTCATGGCTGCCTCAGCCCTTGAGTTAACCAGGAGTAGTTGGTCCAAAAGAGAGCTTATATAGTTTCCACAACTTTCTAGTGATAATTTACGGATATTTCATAATGATTGTGACGGCCGCTTGGTGATCCTGATACATAAAAGTAATCCAACCTTTTTTTCTTAAACCCGGGTTGGTCAATGTGCAGGGGCAATTCCGTGGATAGGCTGGTCTAAATGTATGGAATATCTCACAGAGATGAAACAAGGATGTAGCCGTATTGGGCCTTTGGTGGTTAACACCATACGGGATGAATCTGAACTCCCTAAGTGGGATGTTCCCCAGAGCTTGCATTACCAGGTTGATTTCATCTGGAATTCTGGATGTCCAGGATGGAGTGTGTTTACTTTAGGTTTATTCACAAGTTGTTGCTTCTATATTTCTTGTTGTTCTACTGGAAATGGATTGCTGTTCATGACAGGATGGGGTATCAAACTTAAGTTTATAAACCGACACTTAACTGAAACAAGCTTTCCATACAACTTCTCTACAGATTATGCCAATTGGCTATTCAATAATCATGTTGTAGTTAAATGACATAGAATTGTTGTGCACCTGTGAAAACTCAATTCAATCTGCATTGGTCTCAAGAAAGCCGAGATGCCGAGATGGTGTTTGATCATAACACGGCTTATTGGTTGTTCTCATTTACCATAATCTATAAGTGCGTAGCCGTTCTCGGTCACTTATCTGTATTGACAAGAGTCCTTGTCCGCGAGTTGGCCTCGACGTTTTATAAAA
Source organism: Spergularia bocconei (assembly GCA_963457585.1). NCBI lineage: Eukaryota > Viridiplantae > Streptophyta > Magnoliopsida > Caryophyllales > Caryophyllaceae > Spergularia > Spergularia bocconei. Next base: position 21,898,044 of record OY734945.1, on the reverse strand, counting down.
GTGTATCAGGGTTAGCACCTATGTGTTGTGTTGTGTCGTCTCAATGTTGCTGCGCCCTAAATAGATGTATGAGGCAAATAAAAGTCGTAGTAACTTTGTACACAATGAACTGCCTTGGACTTCGTTAGTAGGAATTTCCTTGGAAAAGGTTTATTTATTTTCTTGGACTAACGCACAATTTGAGTCCGTTATTTTGTTGGGTCAGATGACTTTTCCTAAATAATTTGCGTCCATTGGCTGTTTTTAGCTGATGTAATGAACTAGTAAGAGTTTATTTTTCAACTGGGTATAATTGATTGCGTTGTTGGCTCACCATTTAGGAGTATCCTCTAGGAGTTGTGCTGGTACCGATGGGAAGTAGAACTGCAAAGCCTTTCAGCACTACCAACTTGATTGTCATTTCTTCAGAAACTGTAGTTAATAGTGAATGCAGTGAAAGCTTTGTTGCTGATGGAGATGCTCTGATAGTGGATCCAGGATGCAGTTCTCGATTTCATCAGGAGGTATTAGTATTGTGTTTTCACTTTTCAGATCTCGTGCACCAATGTGCAATTTCTTGTATTGTTAGCGTAAGATGAACTTTTGCCACTCAGGAGCATGACCCTTCACTGGAAACAGCTGTCTGATATGCATGACCGTGAAGTTTAACTTTGTGAATATTGTAACTGCTTTTAGGGTTTATGAGCTCATTTTGCCACTGGAGGTTTCTTTTATTGTAAAGATTTAGTCAGTATTTTGGGTAGTGGACACGTATCCCAATTTGGTTTGGAGTCTAATTAATTGTCTTTTAGATGAGATCCTTGGTACTTGCTTATGATCTCCTAATGCTTATTTAAAGAATTAAGGCTATTATACGTTTAAGGCTAGTTCGATGCAATAGTGCACTAATATATGCTTCACTGTTTATCAGCTTGAGCACATAGTTGCAGCTTTGCCAAGGAAATTGATTGTGTTTGTCACACATCATCATCCTGATCACGTGGATGGTAAGTCAGTGTTATTTTTCCCCATGTTTTTTGATTGTTAGTTCCTCAATTGGCAAATCCTTGCGTGCATTGTGGCTATTTTGGCTATTGTTCAGTGTTCTTATAGAACTAAAGTTTAGTAGCAGAAACCTGAAATATTTGTTAATGTGACGATACTGTCAAGACCTTGGTAAAGTCGTAGACATGGGGGGACGTTGGGGGGATGAGAGGAATCTGAATGGCATGATTAACAAGGTCAAGTCTACTCGCAGTGTTACACTTCAGCATCTGTTACCACTGACATCGACATATTCTTGTGTCATCAGCCCCATGAATGAAATCTACAGAAGGGACAAATGTCATCTTTCAGTTCTCAACATCCCTTGTCTAGTTTAAAATGCTCAAGCCTACAGTGTACATAGACGCCCAATGTCTCGACCTCACTACTTCTCAGAAACTTTAAGCATGTGCGATTCTCTATTTAGATTTGACATCATAATTTCGCAAGTCACGAGCTTGTTATACGCCTCCCACGTTAAAGGGAGCTTCAGGTTGAAGTCAAACTGATGAAACTCTTCGTGACAGAGTTCTTCCACACTTTATGTTGGGGTTAATCGTGTTCCATTACACATTCCACCCATTTTATTCTGGATGTCTCATACTCGGTTTAGAACTTGGAAGTCATACTAGGGAATGCCTACCAGTACTGTACAATTTGTAGGTGGATCTCACTTCATATGCACCACAAGTTTATTGTGTTAGTAAATCTTGGTTGGGCACTTGGACCTTGTGTACTGATGTAGTTATGTTGCACTTTATTGTTTTGACATGAACTAGGTTTCAGTGTCACTCAGTAAATCACTAATGTTGTAAGTTTGATCAATTTAGGTGGTTACTTAGAAAACGAAGTACAAATTACTTGGTCGGAGTTTGTAAGCTCTCTTGCAGTATCCCTGACTTGCTTGGGTTCTATAAACAGCCAAGCCTGAGTGTCATGTGGTCATTGGCCCTAAATCCGTGTCCGTCGACATGACAGGAGCCCTTTTTAATTTGTTACAGAGGGTATTCTTGCCATTCCACTGTGTTGATGCATGCGGAGATTCATAAGTGACTTCCGAATAAGGGATTTTTGTTTTTTTTGCTGTAGTCTCTTCTTTTGATAAATATTAAATTAGGTGAGTTGGTGTTGTTGTAGCTTCTCATCACCATAATGAGCGAGCCTGTTAGTGAGTTCCTCATTATTAATGGAAGAAGAGGTTGCAGCTTTGGTGGATCCAAAATCATTTCTAGTTTGGTGCAACATAAATTTTAAGTTTTTTTTTTTGTAAGAGGGTGTTGCATAACCTACTTGCTATATTATGCATCTGCCGCTGTGTGGCACCATGTAGTCTTTTACTGGTGATTTGTTACTGTTGACAAATTCTTCAGCAGTACCTCCGTGCCCTTGTGCATTCATTGTGCACCATGTTTTATCTAAGGAATAATAATCTGTTGATTACACATTGGTTTCATGCATGCTCTTAACATTCTTGTTAGACATACGTGCTAACTGCTAACGGTTTCATGCCTTCTAGAGTGTATTTGCAAATGAAATGCAATGTCTGGTAGGCTTGGATTTTTGTGGGTGGGCTATTCTGATCTGTAACATTAACTTTCTGTGTTATCTTATCCACGACTGCAAAGGTTTGGAAGTAGTTTAAACTGTGTATGTTTGTGCGTGGATCAATGGGTGTGTGCGTCGTGCTTATGTGTGTGTGGTGGGGAGGGGGTGTGTTTGTACTGTGTAGTTGTGGGTGCGGGTCCGTGTTTGTGTGTGTGGGTGGGTATGTGAGTGTACCCAAATTATCCATAGACTAGCTCGTTTCTTGACTCTTGAATATGATATCTTGTTGGATTGGTCTATTCAGGTTTATCAGTTATTCAAAGATGTAACCCTGATGCAATTCTTTTGGCCCACGAGAACACAATGAGTCGCATTGGGAAAGGTAATTTATTGTGTAATTCGTTACTCGTTTCTCATTTTAAACTTAGTTTGTTGAAGCAAGTCATGTACTTGCCACCTTTATGATACTTCAATCTGGCACAATCCGCAAACTGTGTGTACTGTCACATTATGCCTAAAATTTTCCTTCCCCTCATTTTGGATGGTATACAATGGTAGTCGTAGTAGTAGGAGTTGTTGCTGCACAACACAATCTCTCCATCCACATATGTTGTAAAATAAAAATCTGCATATCACTTATCACCTCTGGCTAAATCCCATTTATTACAGATTTACAGGAGGCTATGCTATGAAAGAAAGTGAATTTCATTTTGCAAATATTGTCATCTGAGAGGTCAAGTGACAATTTTATTTCAATGCAGATGACTGGTCTCTTGGTCATACCTCTATCGTAGGCGGAGAAGAAATTTATGTTAGAGGCCAGCAATTTCGAGTCATTTATGCTCCGGTGTGTGTCTTCTATACTGATCATCAGCTTTATATGCAACGTTCAATCAAGTATATTTGTTCTTAAAGCCTCTGTTCCCTTAAGAGTGGGATCATTCTACTCAAGTTTCACCTCTACAAGATTTCTTCATTACATGAAATATAAGGGGAAGTGTAGGTGAAGAATGGGGAAAGGGCTCACATGTCACAACATCTGGGTGGTTAAAGGTAAAAACAAAACTGGTGGTTAGAGTGGGAAGAAATAAAAATTGATTGGCAAGAGATGATAAAAGAATCTAGAAAAGAGTTCGTAGTCTACCCTTTTTTTTGGTGTGTGTGTGCGCGCGCTTTTTACAAACTTTTTACATATCTCACTTTTTTACCGCGTCCTTACCACTTTGAACATTTTATTGCTCACACGTGTCAGTTTCATTTGCCGATTCTTGTTAACCAACCTCAAACCACTTTCGGGCTATGGCTTTGCTTTTTGTTGTCGTAGCTGTTTTTTTTTTCTTTTTTTCTATAGAACGACTGGGGATGTTTATGGAATAGTTTTCTCTTAGATTACGAGTGCTCTTATTTCCATTTGATGATTTTGATTGGTCTTGAGAAGGCTTCTTATCTTCAACTGACGTACAATATTTTGTGGTAAGTTTCATGTCGTAAAATATTTTGAATATCTTAAAAGGTTTTGCTTTGTTTCTGTAATGACGTGCTGCTATCTTATGGTTAATCACTGGCATGAAGTTTAATGTCCTAGTTTAGTTATATACATTCATTTGATATGTTTTCTCTGCATGTATTGGGTAGTACATTTTGCACATATTCGACGAAACGTAGGAACCTAAATGAGTTTTTCATCACATAAGAAGCGGTTTTTATAGAATGGAATCATCAGTTTTTCTTTATCCTTTTTGCTCTATCTAGTCTTTATTGTTCTTATGAAGGCTGATATATCCCTTATTTGTCTTCTAATATAGGGCCACACGGATGGCCATATGGCGTTGTTTCATGTCAATACTCAAGCACTGGTTGTTGGCGATCACTGCGTCGGGTAAGATTTTGAAATGCACTTTTTCTTAATTATTTGCCCCATCACATGCTTGCACCATGGTGTCCTTTTTAAATACATTGTTACCCTCATGCAAAAAGAAAAAAAATAATCATAATTGCTCCATGAGGCTTCATTATTTCTCTCCCTATCTGTTTTGTTACTGGGTTTCATGTCTTTATTATCAATCAAAGATTAATACATGAACATAAATGATATCATGCTTGCTGTTGGTCTTCTATGCTAAATCAAGGTCAACGATGAACTTGAAAGTCCACAAGAAATCTACGTTGTCAATAATATTTCCGGCCAATTGCTAAATCAAGGAAGAAGTACATGTTTGCATGTGCCTAAGAACTTGCTCGAATAGCGATGGAAAGGATTGTTTACATATGCTTGTGTTACATCTTTTAGAGACTAAGTGCTGTGTAGACACACCAAGGAAAGATACATTTGCTCTGGAGTAATGGTCACTGAATCCTTAAGTTGTGGATGGTGTCCTCAACAACACCTTATTCTCCTGATTTTGCTGGATTGTCTATCCTCTTTTGTATATTAGTTGTTTTTGTTTTCATAACAGTTGAACGTTATTAATTCTCCTGTTTTTTTGTGCAAACTTTCCATATGTTGAGTATATTATCTCATTAGAGCCATGAGGCCTAACCTCTTTGCATGATTTCCAGTATAGTAGTTGAGTCAGTTCTCACTTCGACCCTATTTTAAGCCCCGTGCCTAAAGAGAAATTTGTATAACTGGTTGCAGGCATGGAAGTGCAGTCTTGGACATATATTCTGGAGGAAACATGGCAGTAAGTCAGCTGCCACCGAATTTTAATTTCCCGGTCTACTCATTGGGCATCCCTTTTCTTTTTGGTGGCATGGCATCTACTTTTACCATTGTCATTGTTCCTTCTAAAATAAGGTTTAACACTTCTAAACTTACCAAGTGTTTGTTGTGGCACTAACTTTTTGGAAAGCTTACTGTAAAAATCATTTACGCCCCACACATGCCTAGAAAAAATATCTAGAAGACGAGGAGTAGCACGGGCATTATCAAGGTGTCACTGGTAGGAAACCAGTGGTGTCTGTTTTCCTTTGGAATACTAGCCCCTGGACACCATAATTCAATGATGAACTTTAACATGGACTTGCATGGTCATTTAGGATGAAAAGAAAACATAAGGAAGGGAAACTACGTGAAGAAATTTGAAAGAATGGATAGTGTGATTTAAGAATTGAGTAACAAACAAAATGTGTAGTTGGCTTTGTTTTCTTCCACGATGCTTTACTATAATCAATCTATCATAGGCAGATGTTGGATATGAATAAATGTCTTTGATTTACAACCAATTCATCCTCATAAAAAACTAGGTCTAAAGCTGTTGCTTGTCGTCTGTGGACCCCAATTTCCAGCTTCATCATACTGCAAAGAAGCTTCTAAAGCTGTTGCTTATTTACCAAGTACACCAATCAGCAGTGATCTTCTTCCTTGATATGAGGCTGGGGCCTTCTTTTATACCAGAATATCCTCACTGTAAACTTCGTTTTTTGGGACCCTCTCAAATTTTCATGGCATGGGCAAGCAGTAAGGTTATCACATAAATCTTAAAAATGCAGAAAGACCAACATGAGCTGCTGAGAATAAGAGTGCAGGTGTATCTAGTGCACATTGAAAGGAACTGCATGCGATCAGGATGTAAATCTCCACAGAGAAGATTCTGATATGGAAAAAAGCCATAACCCTAGGTCGTCTTGGTAGGAGCAACTAAAATGAGCTACAACCCTTCAAATTTATCGTATTGGTGGGAGCCAAAGCTGCTTTTACAAGCAGTTTTTATTATTCTTATATTTTCTTTATTGGTACATTACTGCTGTGACCTTTTTTTCTTAATGCATTTGCTTCCCCTATTAAAATGAATGGATTCACAGGGAATAATAAAATCTGTTGAGTAGGAAAAGTGTATCCTCTACGACCATTACCACTTTATAATGATCAAATCTTTTATTTGCAGGAGTACTTTCAAACAACTTACAATTTCTTGGAGCTCTCGCCACGTGTTCTGATTCCAATGCATGGTAGAGTGAACCTGTGGCCAAGACACATGCTATGTCAATATCTCAAGTACGAATCATTGCCCTTGCTGCTTCTATATCTTTGCTTAATACTCTGGGCTCCTGACGATTGAAGTCTTCTATACATTCCTACAACATGACTGACTTAATTTGAATCGATTGGATACTTCTCTATTGGGTCTGTCCGAATCAGCTTTTTTGTGTGTTTTGAGACAGGAGTAAGGCTGTGTACATTTGACCCCCTTTACCTTGCCATAGGTGGGAGCCTTTGAGGCACCTGGGTGATGTTGTTATCATTGTTGTAGTTACTTGCCGTATCTGACCTTGGACATTTGGACTTGGCTGTCTCTCAGTTTGCTGCTTTATTGGTTATCAGGAACCGCAGAGACAGAGAGTCTACAATCTTGAAGGCTATAGAAGATGGTGCAGCCACATTATTTGACATAGTTTCAACAGTATATAAAGATGTTGATCGCCGTCTGTGGATTCCAGCAGCATCAAATGTGAGGCTCCATGTTGAGCACCTTGCTCAACAACAGAAATTGCCCAAGGTAGTGTCTGCAAAGTCTCTGTACTTATTGACGCTTGTCCAATGTTGATCCGTATGTTTATCTTGTGGATTATTGCTGTTACTTTTTACACCTTGACAAAAGAAACACCTAGTTGAAGGCTTAACCTGAAACAATTATGGCTCCAGGATTATTTATAAAAAACGCCACAGTAATGTAAGAGCAGAACCTGGGGTTCATTAGATGTTAGTGAACGCCAGTTCATAATCTTATATGGTGTAACATTATTGATTATCTGATGAGAACTGCCGATCGATGTGTATATATGCTGAAGATTGTTACATGATGGAAACACTGCAGTGGTTTGCAAATATACTACTACTCATTTGAACTCCAAAATCTTGTTTGAGGGATGCAGGGCTTCCCTTTAGAAGCTTATCAGCGCAGCATTGCCACATTTCCGGACGAGATGAGTAAATTGTGAATAAGCTGGCCACCAATTTTATGCCTACGCCCTATGATCCCTTTAGGTTCGAAGCTCTACTCTTTGCCGCCGTATGACAGAAGATGATTTTGATGTTTTTACTGGTTCTGATAGTCGCGCTCTGTTTCTTGTCAGCAATGTATTTGTTTTCCTAGACTAAGAATAATATTCTTGTTCCTCTCAGGCCTTCTCCTTGTCAAAGTTCCAGGAAAGTTGTGGAGTACGTTTCGCCATCAAGTGGATTTGGGCCTATTCAAGGTTTTGGATATCAACGACTACCATGAGGATTGGAACTCCCAAGATCATTGTACCTGTAGCCGTAGCTTGCTTTGCCGCAGCATATTGTGTAAGAAAGCTACTTAATGCAAGGAGTTATTTGTAGTACACTTAGCTTGCAGTTCTTAATGTATGAGGGCATACGCTGGAACAAGCAATGCTTATACCATGCACCAAGGAGCACAAGAGCATGGTGTACCTCCTCACAATAGAGGAGTAGGGACCACACTTAAATAAATTTAAATTATTTTAAGTATGGTCCCTACTCCTCTATTGTGAGGAGGTACACCATGCTCTTGTGCTCCTTGGTGCATGGTATAATTTACCATATATAGCTACCAGTACTTGTAAGAGTTATAACATACACGGGCTACCTTTTCATGAATTGGAGTCTCAAGAGTATTAAGGTAAAATAAAAAAAACAATTGGAGTTTTAATTTTGAGATAGCGTATTAGGACTAGGAGTTTCATAGTAGTTAAGAGTATTCTATTATTAATACTGCTTATGTTTTAGTGAAAAAAAGAAAACGCGACAGACATTGCCGTTTCCTATTATCCTTTTGATAAATTTAGGTAAACTCAAATTCAATTACAATACAAGAAACCCTAATCATTATAGGCTATAATAATAATAATAATAATAATAATAATGAGTAATAATATTTCAATACTATAAGAATCAAGAAACCCCGTAATACAATAAGTACAGTATAGTACAGTACAATAAGTGATCGATGGACATGGTGAAATCATGTGACAGTGCCTTTCCTTACACCCGCTCCGACTTACCCTCCATGTACGTCACTGCTTCTTTTATCTTTGAATTTTGGCTTAGGCCTCTCCTCGTTTTTGTTAGATACGTGACGTTTAATTTTAGTTGTTCTCATATATGCTCGATTAATTATTGGAACTTGTAAAATTAGATGGAGTAGTAGCTACTAGCTAGTAGGGCTTGAAGCTAAAAATATTGGGGCTGTATGCACTATGCAGTGAGTTGTAACTTTCTATTTGCTTGCCTGTGTTTTTGTTCCGTACAAAAGCGACCAAGGAGGAATCTTTTTACTGTATTACGTAGACCTTGACAAAGACGAGCTGAGGCTGATGGTGAGGGTATACTTAGTTAATACGTTAATAAGTTACTCCTCTGATTACGGATTGATTTTAAAATAATGTAACTTAACTAGGCTTGTAAGCTAGTCTTACTTATCTTTGACAAATGGGCCGTGACACCAATTTCAGTTGCAAATAAACTAAGTTTCATATCTTTGCTTAGTAGAGTCATGTATGTGATTGCATCGGTCGTTGACACTAAGGTGCCAATATGTCATATTGTAATGGTATGTGTAGGTTGGAACAAAGCATTGATAGAAGGGTAGAGCTTCCGGAAGACGTTCTCGATGTTGTGTTTGCATTCTGCATTAAGCGGTTTGAATTAAGACATATAATCAGGTCTAGTCTTACCTGCAAACGTTGGTACTCTTTCGCAATTTCGTCGTCTAAGGCTACAACAACCGCGTGTGAGCCACCTTGGTTAATGCTACACGATGAATCACTCAACACTGTGGTATGCAATAAACATGCTCGTTTTGTTAGTCCTTGGGGTAAGGAAGATCCAAGAGAAGGTGGTCATTTGTATGATTTAAGCGTTGGCTCTACAAGTGATCAGACACGGCTGCCATCTTGTGGATGGACTTGCTTAACTTCCTCTACACGCGGCTGGGTGCTCCTTGGTTGTTATTGTCACATTAATGGTTATTGCCCCGTGTATGGTAGCGCGCACCCACTTGGGCTGTACAACTTGTTTAGTAAGGTATGCATCCAACTACCACCTTATTCCCCTCCTATTCCTAACTGTTGCCCACGTTTTTATACCATGAAACCTAGGCAGTGTTTGGTGATTTATAGCGATGTTTTTTCGTGTGAATTCGTGGTACGGATCTCCGCTTGTCAGCATCTCTCTTCCTGCAAACTCGACGATGCACCAAAGAGGTGGGTTTACTACCACAACCAGCGTCATACATTATATGAAAGTATCTTGTTCAGGAAGGAACAACAATTGTTGTGCGCCATTGATAGAGACTTTTGTGTAGACATTTTCATGTTGGGAAAGTATGGTAATGACCACACAGATGCAGAATTAGGTTTGTGTTTAGCAAAGTCTACTCAAGTGAGGTTGGAGAACACGAAATGGGGCCATAGTATGTACCTTGTGGAGTCGCGTAAAGATGTGTTGATCGTGACTCTGGGATCGCTTAACGTGTGGGTCTATAAACTCGATTTGAGTGACATGAGTGTGATGAGTATGCAATCTCTTGGTGATCAAGCTGTATTCTTAGGAACGGGATGTCCAACATTTATTGTTTCGGCTAAAGATTTTTCTAAAGTGAAGGAGAACTCTATAAATATCGCACACACTTTTTATGTCACCACTTTTTCTTTAAAGGATTATTCAGAGACTTCAACAACTTATGCTCCAAGCTACGATTTTTATCCTCATTTGGATTTCGGAAAGTTGATAAGTCCGCCACCATCTTTGAGGCGCAAATAATGTACCATCTATCTTTAAGGTGAAAGCTGTAATTATAGTCGTTACTTGTTATTATGAATCAGATTTATGGACCACAGTTGTGTGTGATCTTTATTTCAGCTGTAACACAACAAGTAAGCTATGAGATGAAACACAAATACTGATGAGGATCGACTTCGAGTAAGTCTTTAGAAAACTTCACTTCTGTTACTGAGGACCAGCTCTGCGTAAGTCTTTAGTTTACGGACTTAAGTTACCTTTGTGCTTAGCTCGCGTTTAGAAATGGATTAAGCTAGAATTTGGGTTACCGTTTTCAGTAATTAATAATAGCATCAACTCCCTCCGATCCGATTCAAAGAGATTTTCATATATCTTTTTACAGTTATAAGTAGACCTGTCAAACGGGTCGGGCGGGTGGATTTCGGGTTCGGGTCACTACGGGTCAAGTAAAATACGGGTCTATTATACGCGGGTTTATACGGGTTCGGGTCGGGTTACGGGTTGACCACGGGTCAAAAATACATGCTCGCGCCTTTTTTTCTCGGTAATTACTTTAATCAAATTATTACTTTATTACTATTTTACAAGCATTTTATGTATTATATTATATAATAATAATAGTTTAATTATATTTGTCTTATATGTCTTAAATGAACCAATTATTAATATTTAATTAATTTTTATCTATTTCTTTTTTAATTTTTTATTATTATAATATATATTTTGCACAATTCATTTGACCCAACGGGTTGACCTGGTCCGGGTCGGGTTATGACCCAGGCTTTCGGGTCGTTTTCGGGTTCGGGTCCGGGTTGAGAAAAACTGGTTTTTTCGGGTTATTTTCGGGTCGGATCCTGGGCGGTTTTTCGGGTCGGGTCAGTTTTTGACAGGTCTAGTTATAAGTTGTCATGTTATGGACTACATGTAGACTAAATGGAAGATCCACTTGTCGTGGAATCAAATGAAGTTGGTAGACTGCATTGCAGAATAAAATATGTACTAATTTTTGCAATACGTGAATGATTCATTTGATATAGAATAGCTCTCAACATGCCAACTCAAACCTGCTAATAGAAAGAGGAAAATCTCTTTGAATCGGAGGAAGTACAAGAATTTTCATCTTAGAAAGTGCTAGGTGCATCTCAGGTTATATTCATTAGTATAGAGTTCAAGCTATTATTCTTCAGGGCGGAATGAGAGTTATAATCTCTGAAACACAAAGACGATAATGCAATATGTCACACAAGATCCGCAAGCACAAAGATCATTATATTGAGAAACAAAAAGGGGCACAAAAAACCAATGTACGTAAAATCAGATTAGTTTACATAAAGTAGCGTTTGGAAACAAAAATTTGAAAATTTGTAATCATTTCAATTTCATCATTTGAGAATGTGATATTCAAATACAAATTAAATGTTTGGGGAGGGTGAGATTTCAAAATGAAACTTCTTGAAATGTCATTTATTTTTGACCTAATTGAATTTTGATGATTTGATACAAATTACAAAGGATTTGACACCAATCTAAATTATCAGATTCTTTGCTAGCATGGGATTTGAGTCAAATTTGCCCTTAATGAATTGTATGTTAAAAAAAAATTCCTCCCACTTTGCGCAGCCAGTCACCCTCTCCTGAAAATTGCCCCTCAAATTCTCCTCTAAACTCCCAATGCCCAGAAGAAGAAAACCCAAACTTTGCTAATTATTTTCAAATCTATGCCGATATGTTATTCAAATTTGGGTTCATTGTGTTTGGGAATTTGGGTATTTCTAGTACCCAGGAGGCAGGAGCGTCGTCGCAAGTATTACCTTGACATTGCACTTTGCAGGTGAATTTCGAAATTCCTACCATATGAGTCTATGAGGCTTAGGCTGTTTGATTGTCCTTCGTACATGAAACACTTGAGTGTCGTAATTCAAACGCAACTTCTTCATCATAAGGCAAATATCTAGATTCATTTCCATTTTAACGGGGAGAAAGTGAGATAGGAGAATGTTAGAGCATTTGTTTGAGACCAGACATCAGGAAATCTGATTAATTGGTCACAAACAACTATAATTAATTGATCAAGTTTGGAAGTAATTCTGATCTCCTGGTTGTGTTAGTTATATAATCTGATCTGAGACAATTGCTTGCTACGATAATCTATGTTATTATCAAACTTTTGCATAAAATTACAAGGATGTTTATTGGAATCAGATGCTATCTGAAATGTTGAAACTAGATGCAAAATGGGTACTTCATACTACTCTTTAAGTGCGTGAGGGAAATGAAGGAGGCTGACCTTATGGAAGAGGTTGTCTTTTTGGGTTGCTTGTTGGGAGTGCTTACTCATTTTAAGTCATCCGTGCGCAGCCTCTCTATGTTTTAATAGGAGGAAGGCTTGGGTGCATTCGACCCCCTCTACCCTGCCTTATGGCAGGAGGCTTTAAGGCATTGGGGTTAAAGATGTTGTTGGATATGCCTACTCAAATGACAATTTGATCAAAGAATTCGCATGTTTAGCTACTTAGAGAGTATGGAACCTTGGTTCGGGTCAACTACGTGCTCATTTGGCTATTACTTTGCCTAGGCTATTAGCTCAATTATGGTAGAGCGGTGTGCTTTCTTGCACAACGAATTGGGTTCGAATCCCAAATAGCCTAAAGATTGTTATTATTAGCTTAAAGAGATTAAGTTTGCGAAAAAAGCCCAAAAGTGTTACGAGTACTTTAGATTGTCTACATTGTGTTCCCATAATGCCATAGATCATGGGCAAAACCGTTGCCATAGCTTATCATATGCAACGGTTTTTGCAAGTGTGTTACCATAGCCACAAGAAAGCGTTTCAAGTCCTGGTTCATTAGGATACCGAGAAAGTCGAAATCAGGACAATACGAGACTTGAAGCACTTTCTGACGAGACATGGGTAACTGCTTTATAAACTACAGATATCGTAGATGTACGTTTTGCAGAGGGAGTACTACTCACTGACACAAAGACGAGAACACGGAAACTAAGGTTGATAAAATCTTATCAATCACTTGGTACTTAGCATGGTTATGTACTTGTGTGCATGTCATTAGAATTGTAAACAGGCAGGTTGATGTCTGAAAGTACAAACATTTTTATGAACTCAAGTTACCTAAGTGTCAGTGTTATGTGCATCCTACCTTAGCCTAGCTCGTATTTACTAATGGATTAAGGCCAAGTCGATTCACAATCATTTGAAGAGCGAAATATTAAACTCAAGTCACACACACAGAAGAATGTAGCAAGGAATTGAAGAATGCAACTGCATGCATTATTTGCTACATTATTACAGAAATTGAGCAGCATGCTCATGTGTCAACAAGCCACACAGATGTATATGTTTCAGACAAAATAACTGCCTTAGCTTCTACACATTATTACGAAAACAAACTACCAGTCTGTAGATGACAGGTTACATTCTTGGACTATATCATCAGATGACAGCAGATTAATTGTTTAATTTCGATGAAATTTGATCACTCATCAGTAGGCTGGGAGGCCGCATTGTCATAAAGCTATCAGATACAACAGCTCACCAAGCTCTCCGAGTTTGAATCGCAGCATGATGTCATTGTATCTCTGAAGAGTGCATATGGAAAATTTCGCACAAAGATATGAAGCCAGCCTTAAGGAATCAGTGTAAGAGAAGAAGAACTCTTTCGAAACTCCAAACTCTTGTCTCTCAGCCTCCATCCGTTTGACCTGCATAACCACAACTACAGTTAGACATCATAATCTCAACAATCACAAAATACATAGGGGTAAACTAACTTAATATCTTCTTATCTACCTCATTAGAAGAGCAGTTGTACATTCTAGCTGAAAGGACTGATAGGATGGCAGAATCAGGTGCAAGCTCAATCTTGAAGAAACCGTATGAAGCAGAAGAGAATGAATACCCTGCCCTCTGGCAGGAGCTTATCATCTCTCTTATGTCTTCAGTTTGTAGCATAGCCTCAGCCTCAATATTGAAGTCTGGAAACTTCTTCATCCGGCCAGCACCTCCATCTAGGTCCATAGAGTACTCAGCGGGAATAGCACTTTCTGAGATGAACAATCAAGTGGTCAATCCTACAGAATACCAAAGAGGTGCATTTACACACTGCACTTACTGCCTAGAGACAGGCATACTCATGATGGTTTTCAGGTCCAATCATTTAGCATGGCTATATGCATATCAGGAAACTCGGGAGCAGAAGAACACTTGCTGAGATGATAGGTATAGATAAAATATATTACAAAAATGTCAGACTAATGTCTTTCAGGAATTAAGAACAAAGCAATCAGAAAATACGACTGTTTAGGAATAAGGACAGCGACCTCGTAAGCATTAACCCTCTGATTAGAAATTTCAACTGGAAATCTGACAGACATGTCTGTTTTGGCGAGGCAATCCCCTCTCTCCTATATTTTTATATGTTAACCTATATAAGGGGACTTACGCCTAAGTTATTTAACATGATCTTATTTTCGGATCTCCTGATCTTAGTCTCATGTCCTCCAATATGGCAATATCAGTATCCTAGTACAGAAAGTGAACTTTATGATTTAACTTTCAGGAAACAACACAAAGTATAGAATAAAAATTTGGACAAGAAAAGCGCAAATGAAGCAAACTAATGTATTAACAGGAAGCAACGTAATTGAAAGAACCAACACAAGTCTCCAGCAGATTCAACACTTTCTGAGGTGAAAATTCGAGTAGAAGCTCAGGTAACTTCTACATGACAGCAAATGAACATTTTAATATAACTTTCAGGAAAGAACAGAAAATTCACTTTATAGGGCCAAATAAAACACTTTCAGATGAAAGAACCAACAAAAGGGTATAGAGAAGATTGGATGATTATACCTTTACCAAATGCAAACAAGAGTCGGGAAGAGCCATCAAGAAGACAAATAGTGACGACATAATCATTTTCAGCATTACACAAAAGCTTGAGAATCTTCTTCACATCAACTACCTTGTTGACAGGGTCTCGGCACTGAAAATTGATCATACCAGCAGAATCCAACCTGAGACAGCAGGTTACATGGCCTGTCCTCAAAGAAATCTCCAAACCTTTATTATCGACATTCATCGTCACAGGAAAATCAGGATCAATTTTCTCGTCACATAATGCTGCGAGTGCAAGATTTAGTTTTCCAGCATTCTCCATCTTCGAGTAGAAGCTGTACACTGGCTTCTTAGACGCTGCACTTGGGCTAACTTCTGAGTCTTGCTGCACTGTGAACTTCTGAGTTGAACGTTCAGCCTTGTTCTTCATCAAGTGAAAACTGTAGATGGCATTCTCATCAGTTGCAGCTTCGGGAATAGCAGTCTGGCTTGCTTCAGAAGTTTCAGGCATGGTGGATGGGTTTTCTTGTTGGAATTGTTTATGAGGCAAAGATGAGAGAAGAGACAGAGAATTATTAATCGGAAAGTTGTGAATTGTGAGTAAAACTTGTATTCTGGTTACTTTTGATGTTTATATATAGGGTGGCCTAAGAAAGAAGAGGTATAACAGATATTTATAAGTTCGTTAATGCTTTTGTAACAACCTCCACCGACTTTTGTAACTAATCAACTGTAATAACTTACTTTCAGTTGATTTGGCCAGTTTTTTTCCCTTTACCTGGGTGTCGGGACTAGGTATTTTATAAGGCGTTTTTCGAGTCGAGTTGGGTCTGGTCAATTTCGGGATAATATAAACTTGGGTTAAGTTGACTGGTTTTTGTAGAGTTTATTTTGGGCCAAGTTATTATTGTAAAAGAAAACTCGGTTGTAGATTATTGACGCCTTGTCGAAGTATTCTTGGGTTTCATTTGGTCGTTTGAAATCCAAGTCTATCGATTATATATATGCTCCTTGGTACTTTCAATTTTAAAATATTTGTAGGTGATATGGTTAGGCATCCCCAAGAGTGTCCAAAAATGATTTCGATTTTTTTTTTTTGTCACTTTTGTTCGGCTTTTGACATTCCAAAATTGGTGCGTTCCGTTTCTATTTCAATTTCATAGAACTTTAACCCGAAATCAAATGGGATTATAAGACATGAACTGCAGTAGTTTGACATTTGAATTGCAACCAACAACTAAATTAACGATTGAAAATAACGATTGAAATTAATGAACTGATTAATGTGAATGCATGATTGCAAATGAGAACCCATTACTTCACGTCCACAAACACGAAGATCATTATATTCAGAAACACAAACGGGCACAAAGAACATGTAAGATCAATTTACATAATAGAAAGAATAGCACAAGAAATTAAAGAGTAAGATCATCGACTCTCCCGTTGTCAAAAAGAGTCAAAACTTAATCTGATATAAACTGGCGACAAGAGCTGAGAGTTAGTTGTCAATAAGTTAGTTACAAGTTTGTTATGAAATGAGTTAGTTGTCAACAAGTTAGTTACAAGTTTGTTATGAAACAGAAGGTGAGAGTTAGCTAGTTGACATTACAAGCCTTGGATAATGCTGGTCATATGCTAAGATTCTAGTCGAGTTTTCGGATATTCTTGTGACGTGGAGTGGAACATTGGATTATTTTTTATTAAAGTCGACATGTTGCGTTATTTTTAGAAAATACAACACACGTTGGGTTATTTTCGCTAAATTTGCCTAATTAGAGACAACGACGCCTAGGGATTGGAGCGGTCCGATTTCCCGATCACCTACAGTACTTGTCTCGGTGACAATCCCTACATTCGTATGATTAAAGCACCTTATGACAAGGAATGCAAGATTTGTACTAAACCGTTTACAGAGTTTCGTTGGACGCCAAGCAATGATGCTAGGTATAACAAGACAGAGATCTGTGAAACATGTTGTAAATTGAAAAATATGTGTCAAGTCTGCCTCCTGGATCTTGTGCCTGCTCTGCCGGTCGAGGTTGCGGATACTGTGAAGCGTTTAAACGACGTTATTGTGAAGCTCCAGCGAACCTCGCCATATGCTAAAAGAAACAGGGCACATATGTGCAGTTTGTTCATAAGAGGTGTATGTACTAGAGGGTCTGAGTGTCCTTACATGCATGACATCTAAAATTGACTCGGAATAACCCTACACACTAGAATCTTTCTCAGTAAGCTGTCAGACCTGATGACATTACAAAGTTGGTACTTAACTTTTCATCTTGATTTTGCTTTTTGTTTTTTTGATAGTTAAACTGTGTTAACTGCAGCATAGAATGCATGGTTCGCAATTTCCTCAGTAAGCTGTGGTTTTTACCTCCTTTCAGCAGCATTCAGAATACATACTGCCTTCGATCTTACGGCTGTTTTTCTTCACCACGTAACCTTGGTTATCTTTTGGACTTTCTTCCAATTATCTTATTTTCTCTGAGTAGAACATGAACTAAAACAACTTATTACAAAACTTATCTCATACTTCTTGTCTATACTTACAAAACATCTAGATATCCGGAATACTGAACCTGAAGAATCACCATTTACCAACAGCATTGTGTACTGTATACGTCTTGAATTCCTCATACCTCTAACCGAACTCAGAGGATGTTGGACATCTTTAGCTAAAATCTTTAGCCGAAACAGAAAATGTTGGACATCCGGTTTCTAATACTGTATAAGAATACAGTCTGATCACCAAGAGATTGCATACTCATCACACTCATGTCAGTATGTCACTCAGAATTTTTTTATAGACCAGCACATTAAGCCCTTCATATGGATTGTGCAACGATTCATCATGTAGCACTAACCAAGATGGCTCACACGCGGTTGTAGGCTTGTAGCTTTAGACGAAATTATGATTAAGTACCAACATTTCCAGGTAAGGCAAGACAAGACCTGATTAACTATATGTCTTAACTCAAACTGTTCTATACAAAATGCAAACACAACCAATGCGTTTCTATGCCTGGTTTCAACCTACACGAACCATTACAATATACATACATATTGTCACTTTATGTCTTAACCAATGTACTTACCTGTGAAATGTGCCACAACCAAGGCAATCACATACATGCGTACAAGCGAAGTTATGAATATTTTCTGCAATTGAAATAGGTATAGCACACAAAGAAAATCTGGTACATAAGGGCAGTTAATGCTACTGCGAAAGTGGGGATATGAACATCCAAACTTAGAATAGCCTCTAAATTGATTTTCTAACCATTATACTGACCTTGATCCTGGACAATGGTCTACGGCATAGACACCCGAAAAATGTCTACAATCAACAATAATTTTACTATACTATCAAAATTTTACTATTCGCACAATTAATTTTACTACGTGAATGTTTCATTATAATTACTCTGATCTCAATTTTTACGTTGTACACAAATTAATTGTTTCTACACCGTAGACTTCTAACAATTCGCTTAATTTAATATACTAATATTAGTAATATTAATTTAATCATTAGCCCAATTAGCCTTCAATTACACTATCCACATCAGCAGTGATGTCATTGATGACATCATCACTCATTTAATGATATCACTGCTGATGTCATTGATGACATTATCACTCATTTAATGATATTACTGTTGATGTCATCGCCACCTCATTATTGCATGTCTTTGACACACATAAAAAATAAGCTTGTGAAGGCTTGAACCTGTAACCTCATGGTTACAAGTTTAACACTTCAACCACCATGGCAACTGATTTTTTTGATATTTGTATTAACAAAGTTATATATAAAGGATTTGAGATTTTAGGAGATAATTTCGCAAACAACTTTGGACGAGATAATCTGAATCAAATAAAATCATTTCATTTTTGGAGATAATTTATGAAGTAATATATATAGGCGCAATATATTAGGAAATAACACATCTTACGTGTGTTTTGTTTTAACACAAAATACGGGTTAACGGGTGAGGTCAGAGATAAAAAAAAAGTGTGTTAAAAAGTTGTCGGGGTTAATATGAATTACAGTTCACAAAACCGGGACCCGAAAATAACGGGTCACGGGTCAAAAATTGTAATTCGTACATAAACGTAAAGTACTGATATAAATTTGCTATACTTACTAAATTGTTTTCATTAATCAAACATAACTTTTCTAAGATGATATCAAATAAAATATGTTTTTTTTTTTGTCTTAATTATAGAAAAATAGGGACAACGGGTCATCTCAAGTTTAACCCAAAAGAATAATGGTCTAAACGGGTTCGAATTATTTATGGCCAATCAGGGAAAAAATGGGCTATTAACCATGAACCAGGGGTAACATCTGGTCGGTTAAATTTCTTACAATTCTAATATTTTGCGTTAAGTATGAGGAGTAAAATAGAGTTATAACCAAGTTCATATAACAACACGTGCAATTTTGCACGGACTAATAAACTAGTATACTACTAGAAGAAAATTGTATTCAATCTTTTAACAATGGCAAGTCTTGGTGGTAAACGTAATCCACAATATAAGAAATGTATACTCCTAGAAAAGACCTTTCCTAGCTAGTTCCTTTCATTTACTAAAGCCCACCACAATACCGAGTTATTATTCCACTTCCCATTGATCCATTCAAATGTTAAACGACCAACCTCCCCCTAAAAAAAAGTCATAAAAAAAGATATATTGAGTGTTTTGATGACAATTCTTTCTCTACTTTAATTTCTCACCAACAATCCCACCATATAAATCCTGCCCCCCAAAAAACACTCTCTTCTCAATTCTCAAATTACACAAAATGATAGACCAAAAGCATAGACTAAATTCATCAATGAAGAAGGTTTTCCACGCTCATTTAAATCTTTTCAAGCTACTTTTCTACTGCCTCTTATCAGCTTTTTGTTTCATGGCATTTGGAATAACACTTGCCTTCTATTCACATAAGATCTCCTTCAATAACATTGTTCTTCAAGCCCCACAACACCTTAATGCTCTCACCACCACTAATATTACACCACCACCTAGGTTACGTGACCATAAGGTCGTAGACGTCGTAATTCCGCCACCCCGAATTTCAAATCCTAGCTCCGCCCCTGGTGACAGTATTTTGGTACAAATAAATGACGACAACAAGACGGGGGAAGTTATGATTTTGAGTGATGAAGAGTTGATGTGGAGAGCAGCAAAAAAAGGAAAAATGATGAAAAATGAGCAAGTAGTAGTACCCAAGATTGCTTTTTTATTTTTGGTAAAAGGGTCACTTCCTCTTGCTCCTCTTTGGGAAAAGTTTTTTAAAGGTCATCAAGATTTTTACTCCATTTTTGTTCATTCTGATCCTTCCTTCAACTCCTCATCCGAGTTGGATACTGGTGTTTTTCGTGGTAAAAGGATTCATAGCAAGGTATGTACTCTCATGCTCTTTCATTCATTCTTTTGAGTTTTCATAATTAATCTTTTCCCATGATTATTTGGTGCATGGTATGCATAGTAATTTCCAAATTCCATTTTGCCCTCAATTGTTACTTATAATTACTTTCGCGCAATCGTTTATCAATAGGTCAAAATCTGTTACTTATACGTGATTAGAAGAAGAGAAGTTTTTCAATCGATAATAGAACCGATAACAAATAATCTTGACCTATTAGGTGACCAGGTGGTCTTTACGTGATTTATTTTTCTCCCATTGGGGCAAGTAATTACATGATTTTGTTTCCAATGATCTATCTTTTCTCTACTTTTAAGTTTTAACACCAAATCATAATTTTTTACTTCAAAAATACATCATTGAAAAGATTAATTAGACTAATGTCCTTCCGCAATACTAGTATTTGTTTTGGGAAGGTGTGAATATAACGGAGCTGAGTAATAATATGACATGCCCCGGATTTTCGGATGATTGTCATGACTAACGTGTCAACATCCAATTCCATACGCCCATTCACCGACATCATCTTTAGTTACTTTTGGTTTAAAACTTTATCGGAGCTCTTGACATCTGTGCTCAACACATATGCAGAAAAGAATAAACAAGCTAAGTAAAGCAAGGTTTCGCCTTTATACGAGTAACGACTTGATTTGTGAGACAGAAATAAACATTTTTAGTTTTGAAAACGGATACTCGGGTGAAACTAAATTCGGTATCATTGTAATTTAACTTAGCCACTTAGACTTTGTAAAATTTAAATTCGTCAAACATTGAGTTTAAAGCCCCTTGAACAAATCTAGTGTTGTTGTTGATATCATTTCACTAAGAATCACTAAAAATAAGATAATTTTCCGAGAACTGTACATCAGTACACTTAAGATTAGATAATGAATACGTAGAATCACACTGAATCAGCTTTAGTAGAAACGTCACGACTCTTTATAAATCATTATCAACTTTTCATTGCGTAACATACGTAGTAGATTCAGCAATTTTAAGAGAGAAAGGATGTTTAGTAGTAGCTTATTGTGGACGACTTTGATGTAAGAAAAGTAACCGTTCTAAGTTAATTTCGATTCAACACGTCCAATTTTGAGGCCCGTTTGTGAGGTGGGGAAGGGTGTATCCAATGCAACATGTGCAAATCATTTTGACGATATCATGTTCAACTTATACGTGTATGGCGTGTGTTGGTCCGACTTTAATGATATATTGATATGTTATTCTAGTCCTCCATCTTTCCTCCATCTTTTTATTCTTTGTACCATATTTTAATTTTACTGTGGACATACAATGTTTGCATGCACCATAATAAAATTGTTTAGACATTATAGATTAGGATTATCATTGCGAAGTTATATGAATAATATCTAATTTTTGTGCTTTACGTTTTCAATCGAGAAGTTAATTAGAAACTCTCATGTTCAACCAATGGTTACTAAATGGAGAAAAGGATAGTAATATAATCCGTACTAGTATTTGATAACAAAATGAAGATTTCGTCATAACATATAGAAGCGATATAACAAGGTTAACTACCGATAAAGTAAAGTAAGTCTAAAGATACCGAAGATGACTGATAAAGCTTAAAGCATATCAATTTTCGGTCATTGTTAGTAAGTTTTAGATGTTTTGCATTTTCAGTCAAGGTTGAGTAAATTATACGACCATTGACGATTTCTCATTTCATTGTATGATATTGTAGGAAGTGGAATGGGGGAACTTCAGCATGATTGAAGCAGAATTACGATTATTAGGCAATGCACTCCTGGACACATCCAACCAAAGATTCGTCCTGCTCTCTGAATCCTGCATTCCTCTGTTCAATTTCAGCACTGTTTACTCTTACCTAATGAACTCCACCGAAACCTACATCGAGGCCTATGACAAAGTGGGTCCCACGGGACGGGGCCGGTTCAAATACCCCCTATGGCCCACGGTCACGCTCGACCAATGGCGCAAAGGGTCCCAATGGTTCGAGATAGACCGCGATTTGGCCATTGAGGTCATCTCGGATCAAGGATTCTTCTTAGTGTTCAAGAGAGCGTGCAAGTCAGCATGTTATGCTGATGAGCACTACTTGCCTACTTGGGCGAACATGAAGTCGGGTCCGAAAAACTCTAACCGGAGTTTGACATGGGTCGATTGGTCCAAAGGCGGGTCCCACCCGGCGAGGTATCGAAGAATGCATGTTACGATTGAGTTTTTGGAAGGGTTAAGGAGTAACGAGACATGTACATATAATGGGGAGACGACGAACGTATGCTATTTGTTTGCTAGGAAGTTCATGGCTGATTCTTTGGATAGGCTTTTGAGGTTTGCCCCAAAAGTTATGAAATTTTGACAATGGGAGAGGGTTATTTGGGCTCTTCATGTAACATTATAGTGTTCATAACTCTAGTTAATTAGAGGGCTTTATTGTGCCCAAATTTATCAATTTCTGATATTCTGATATATATTCAATTTATTGGTTCATTTTATCATAGTGTATGTGTGGTTACATAATAGTAAATCACGACTCTCACAATGGTGGAAAGAACAAAAGATCGAATACAACACATTTCTATATTAACATGCCATGAGATGACCTTATTTCAATCTATTAATAATCCATTTGAGAAAACATATATACTAACCCGTAATTAGGTCACTGGTTTCATATAAAAGAACTATCATACTAGTATTCCTTAAGAATATACATTCGTAATTTTTATCATATCCTTAGAAGAACATTGGACACTAATCGGAGAGTCTTAAATTAATAAAATGTGAGTTCGTTTTTGGATGAAATTTAGTCTTGGTTTGTCTTGTAATCAATTGTTTGACGCTTCCCTTTAAATTTCATTGTGGTTAGAGGCGTTTTATAAAATTGTTAGGCTCTATCGAATAAAACACGATATTAACATACACATGGGGATTATGGAATATTAAGATAACACTGATGTTGGAATACATGTTTTTTCACTTTAAATTAAAAACACAATCGTTTGATTCATTTATAAACCCTTTTGCATTATTAAATTAAAGCTATACAACTTAAATTGTAGTGCTTTTTTTTTTAATTATCGTACATTTGTACTACATTTTATTCAAGTTATTATGCTTCTTTTTCTATAAAGAAAAGCTTCTAATATTTTCCTAAAAAACAAACTTCGAGTAGAAAACATTTCCAGTTTGTCAAAGAAAAAAAAAAAGACACATATTCTAAGAGTATCTAATTAATTTGGGAACCTTTACCAATGAACACTAACTACTAATGTGTGTTTCAAAGCTTCTAAGAAACATTTTAATCTAACGCGAAATAAATAAATAAAGATCGGTTTTAGTGGTTAAAGATTTTGATATCACTAAGAATTTTTGAGTTCAAGCTCTAGCCTTTATAGATTTTTTTTTTTTTTTTTTTTTTTTTTTTTTGTACTGAGTCTGATACCCATTACTTCAAACGGCGAAGCAAGTCATCTCTAAAAGTAATAATCGAATCAAAACTAGTACTCCAATGATTCAAATGGACAACTAAGCAAAAATTTTGAAAAATAGATTCTACTTTACATCAGAGTTTTGCTAAGGAGCTCTTATTAGAAGTGTTTACTAATCATAGTATGGAATCATTGAATAACTGTTTGCTCTATGAGTCAATGATCAGTTTGTACAAACCAGGTGTTTTGTAGCAATAATTAATACTCCATGACTAGTTTGCTTTAAGAATTACACACAATTTTTTTGTTAAATTCAGTAAACACAAGTCTAAAAGCATACGTCTATAGGTGCCAAAAACTTGGCTTTTTTAGACGTCATTAAACTTCTTATAACAAAAATATTATATCAAAACGAAAAAGAGTATTAAAAAGCTAAAATTACCGACTATCATTGGCTCTAAATTAAAAAAAAACAAACTTTTATTAGATCTTTTTTCTTAAATCAATTTCTTACAAAAATCATCAATTTATTTATACAAACTACTTGTAAAGTAGTTGATAGTTTGAACTCTTAGGAAATTCGAACGTTGATAGAACACTCTTTAGCGGTTTCTCATTGTAAGGTTCTTTTCCCTCTTTTTAATCCTCAATGGATGACTAAAAATTACACAATCGTACGGGGAAAAAAAGAGTAATACTTAGGTGAATTTTTAGCTTTATAACAAGTCCACAATCTAAGTGGTCAACAAGTACTCCTCTATAGTATCATTCTACATTTTATTAGAAATCCGTAGAGAGGGTAACGACTAATGAGGCTGCGCATTTTATGGCACACCTACACCAAACAGATGAGTCTGCTGCGGAAGATGTACCGTCATCGAATTACCTTTCCGCTTTTAAGTACCATACATTCTTTTTTTGTTCGACAAGTTTATGGCCAGGTTTAGGGGTGGCAAATGGGTCGTCTGGACGGCTCTGAGTCGGGTTATGCCCGGGTCGGTTCGTATCAGGTCGGGTCATACCGAGTCAGATGGTCCGTCGGATCGGTTTTAGGTCGGGTCGGTTTTGGGTCGGTTCTATCGAGCAAATTTTGTCCCGGATCGAGTCAAATTCAAGTTGGATTACAATCAGCTTTAGTCACCGATGGTCATTTATGGACGTTAGTTCAATTTTTGGCATTACAGTCGGTTAACAGGTGGTCGGGTCGGTTACAGGTTTGGATCATCATTGGATCGGGTCTTATCGGATTTGGTTGATCACAATTTTAGGTCTTATCGGATCAGATTTTTTTTTTTTTTTTTTTTTTTTGTAAATCTTTTGAATTTATTTTGACGACTTTATAAAACTTCCTTTGAAAATATTTAATTACTCCAAAAAGGTTTACAACGTTTCGAAATTTCCTGGCGTACACAAGACGGTTACTAGATGACGATTCATGTTAGCCGACCCCAAATCATTTTGGGAATAAGGCTTGGTTGTTGTTGTTGTTGTTGTTGTATCGGATCAGATTTTCGGGTCAACAAATCAGGTCTACCAGCCCTAGCCAGGTTAGGCCTGAATGCCTGATTAAACACAAATTAACAATGTAGACTGAACCTCTTCTGGCCCAAGTTGAACTTAACAATAACGTGACCCAGAAGAAACAAGTCAACCCAGCCCAAGTCGTATCAGCTGATAGGCCTCTTGGACCACGGACCGTTTTCCTGAAAAGTGATATCTTTCGTGTATTGTATTAAGCCTCGACAAAACGTTTTGGAATGTCTTCATTTCTAGTTGTCTTTGATAGAAGCTCATTAGGATTCTTCACTGTAACTTCGTGTCGGGTTCGGATCATGTTATCATATCTCGCTACGTGAAACTAACGAGGGCTTCTCAACTTCAAACTTTCTGGGGAGTACAGTAATTGACAGCGCGAGCAAGACTATTTCACATCTTTTACGCCTAACAGATCTCTATATGATCTGAAAGTGACGAAACCATGGACTGAGAATTGAATAAGTAAACAACGATTTACGTCATTTGGAGCTCAAAACGACCGTGGAAGCAAAATTTGTTGGCTTTCAAATCTCATTTCCCCCCCCCCCCCCACATCAAAAAGAAATGTTAAGCATCTACATGAAGGATACATGGCCTCTATTCTAGGATCACTTTTAACCAAGACATACATAAATTACTAAATTAGCAACATCGCATGTACATTACTCACAGGCATAGCAGCTTGCTCGCGGTAAGCCACTTTTGTACACGTCATTATTGGCTAACACCTCCAGTATCCTCTGAGACACATGGTGAGTCAGAGTCGAAGTTTTCGTGTGCAGGTGATACTTCAACACCGCGTATTTCCTCAATCATCTTGATTACTTGAGCCATTCTAGGCCGCTGCTCAGGGGCTGCCGAGGTACAAGCCATGGCAATCTGCAACAAACCCACCATCTCCTCTTCAATGTCCTTGTACCTCATCAATTCGAGATCGAAGACCTCAGCTGTCCACTCTTCTCTGACCACTGACTGAACCCACCTAGGAAGATCTACGACCCCTCCAACTTCGATGGTGCCATAGGGCCCACTTCCCTCCACCACTGATGGATATTTCCCTGTAAGACCGACATGAACATGCCAAATAAGAATCACTCAAACATGAGGGAATGCATTCAGATAATAAGAAGAGCTCAATCAGAGCTTGCTATCAACACTCGTTTTTCTTGCACTTTCCTAATATGCACGAAGAAACTAATCATTTTAGAAGGGGTTTCCCTACATACTTTAGGAGGATTCCAACACAGTTAGTCCATCATCACCACAGGACCACATTAAGATACTAGATCTCTAGCCATTAAATTTTAACTTTCCTGTACTCTGAGTCCCTAGGCTCGGGCTGTAAGCCGTAATCTTTCAGCCAACATATATCAACCCCCCTCATACCTGAAAGGAACCCATATATCCCACACTTTCTCACAACTGTAACAACAGTAACAACTAGCATTATAGGGGGATCAATGTATACGCTATCCCATCCCTCTTAGTCTTCTCTCTGATATAGCAGCAGAGCTTGGTTATTCTTACTGGACATAGCCATTTCTTATTCTAAGATTGGCAGAAAGCTAAAGTTAACTGTATCTTCACTATTCCACAGAGTCAACACTATATGTGCTAGATTGAAAAAAAGGTTTTTATTCACTTGCCTGTCAGTAATTCTAGCAGCAAAACTCCGAAAGAGTAGACATCCGCTTTTTGGGTGAGCCTACGACTGTCCAGCGCTTCAGGAGCACGATATCCATTGGATTTTGAACTGTTCAATGTTGGGGCAAAGCTGGAGAGGCCAAAGTCAGATACACAAGCGTTGCCGTTTTTATCAGTGAGGATGTTTGTTGATTTGATATTGCCATGGATGAGCTTGAGTTCCCTACATGTACTATGGATAAATGCCACTCCTCTAGCTGCTCCTGCGGCAACCTTCAACCTTGTTGTCCAGTCCAAAGGGGTACGTCCAGGTCCTCTGTTCCCTGCCACAAATAAGACATAGTCCTTAAAATCCTGAGCAAGACTCAAAGAACATACTAACATAACTATAAATACAGCAAGCATGTCCATCAGCTTAGACTTACAAATTTACTTTCAGCTTATTACTTAAGTTCACTCGAACATCAAAAATATCTAGGGCCTTTTATTTTCTAGCTCAAATGATGTACTCGAACTTTGCATGAGCTTGATCAGGTAGGAATGTAGGATACCACTAATCAATGCCATCACTATATCTAATGTTAACTAATCAGGACGGCACAATGAATGCTAGTTAAGAGTTTGATTAACCAGTCCACATCTCCAACAACCATTGATACCAACCTTCGGTGGGTAAATTGCTCATTAAAGCCTATCAAACAAACACCCCAGACTGTCCAATTTGACGTTAGCATTGTATTGGTAATTTCAGCACACGTTGTAGATGCCGTACGGCTAATTATTATAAATGAATTTTCTTCCTTCAAAAAAAAAAAAATTAAAAAAATAAAACCAGATTGTTCAAAATTACTCTACTGGAAGAAAAGGTCCCCAAGTAGTCATGAGTGTCTTTAGTAACATTAGGTTAAGAAAAATGCACATAAACACCCTTAATTAGAAAGTGCACACCCCTATTTGCAAACAATTCACTCAACCATCATCGGTGCGAATATTTATTGCAAGCTACACCCAAGTGCTTTAGATGGTCTTTTGCTAATTGCATCATCAGCTTCTAACACGAGTATTACTAATCGTAAAAGTTTGCTTCTTTTGCGAATCTAGACAATTAAATCATGCTAATAGTGACCCAAAAACTTACAAAGACAAATCCAATTTTTTTTTTTTGCAAGACCAGGTCAAGACAAGGGCCTACGACAAGGATATAGTGGTGTGGTGGGTTAAGATTGACTGCTGGCTGAGCAATGTGCAGGTAGGTTTGTTAATAATGTGGGTCACATAGTAATTTGGAGGTAAGCAGAATTTCTGGGGTGGGGGTCTTTTAAGAGAAAATGGCAAGACAAGCCATTAAAAGAAACAAAAAGGTAAAAGTGAACCATATAACACAAGTCTAACTATGATGGCAAACAATCTGCAGCATATACGTGCATATCTTCCTCACATCCCTTTCTCTCCTTTCCCCAAAAATGTGCAATGATATTAGTAGCTTGTTATATGCTCCACTTTTACTGTCTACTAAACCTATTTACATGCACTACAAATATTCTATAACACTTCCTCTCCATGTATGCCCCCTCGGAAAACAATCAAAAGAACACAAAATCTCATGACACGATATATCCGAGCTAAACGTGTCATACTCTAACAAGTTGTTTTAAACTCCAAAATACGATGAGAGCACTATTACAATATTTCTAGTGTTGAGATTCAACAGAAGAAGAACGATAACAAAAGATCTTAATGAAATGAAGGGAGTAGTTGTTACTTGTTACGAGCATTATTTATACGCGAACAGTACAAAATCTAGCACTAGATGACATTAAGATGACCTCTATTGATCAGATTCATGAGCATGTATAGTAAGCAAACATGTGAAGAATTTGGCCCCTCAGATTAACAGTCCTACACTTAAAAAATTGTTCATTAATTAATTAAAAGAAGGCACTTGCCCAACATTTACCCACATCACATGCAAACTCTGGCTTTTGACGCTACTACCTAAGCTCCTTAATAAATGACTTTCTTTCTCTGAACCTCATTTACTCTTCTGCCGTTATAAAAGTTAACACTCTTCCACACTCTTCTAATTCCTGCTCTCACAGACTTTAATTACTTTACTAATTGCTGGTTTAATGTTTACTAATTAATACTAATTTGTATACATTTGACTTCCACACTCACTACCATTTCTTATTGCTATCCCAGATGAGTAGAACTTCTACGGATATTGGTCACCGGGTGGTACTAGACTAACAAAACTAACCCCAATAGTATGTGACACGTAACATGAATCGTCATATGAAACCGTTAATAAAGAATAATCGAAAACGAGACAAAGGAGGACTGAAATGATTACCATGAAGAAGCCAGAACAAGCTACCATTAGGCAAGTAATCAAAGACTAACAACTTCTCATCCCTCGCAAAGTAATACGCTTTTAGAGGCACCAAGTTAGGGTGTTTCAACCTCCCTAAAACCTCCATCAACTGCTCAAACTCCTTCTTTCCGCCGCCGACATTCGCTTCCTTTAACCTCTTCACCGCCACCACCGTCCCGTCGTCCAGCACCGCCTTGTACGCCGTCCCAAACACCCCTTTTCCCAACATCTCCGCCGACGCCCTCAGTAAATCTTCTAGCTCAAACTTCCTCACCCCTTCCAAAAACACCATCCTCCCACCACCATTACCACCACCGCTGCCGCCTACGCCGCCTACTCCGCCGCCGGACCTGTACGGACTTGACGAGTACACTATCTTTTCCCCGCCGGAGATTACACTTCCTGCCTTATTTCCGCCGCCATTCTTCTTCCAGAAGTAACAGTATAACAGCAGAGAGATCATCACAAGCACCAACACATCACCGACGATAATCGCAATTATGGCCCATAAACCCATCTTGGCCCGCCCGCCATTTTTACCGGGCTTCTTCGGGCCGACATTACCCGGCACCGCGCTCGGCGTAGACGATATCGTCTCGCCCGGGTTCGGGTTCGGGTTAGACGCGACGGCACCACCACTCTCATTCCCGGGCTTGGTCGGGTCAGCCACCGCCGCCTTGCACGCCACCAACGGGGGCCCACAGAGACCGACATTCCCCGAAAACGCTGTCGCCGGAAACGCCGACAAAGACACCGGAATCTCTCCGGCAAGCCTATTCCCACTCACGTTGAAATCCTGAAGGTCGGGTAAGCGGACCCCACCAATCTGGCCGGAAAAGTTGTTATCTTCAAGACGAAGAGTGAGAAGGCGGGACATGCGGTTGATCTTCTGAACGGGGAGTGTGCCGGAGAGGGAGTTACCGGCGAGGTCAAGTCGGTAGAGGAGAGAGAGGGAGGAGAGGGACGGCGGAAATCCGCCGGAGAAGCGGTTGTGGGAAAGGAAAAGAAGCTTGAGGGAGAAGAGAGAGGAGAGAGAAGAAGGTAGGGGGCCGGAGAGGGAGTTGTGTTTTAGAGAGAGGACACGGAGAGAGGAGAGAGAAAGGAGTTGGGCCGGGAATGGGCCGGTTAAGTTGAGGTTCTCGAGGACGAGTTTGTTGACTCGGTCTGAGAGGCAGGTGACGCCGGAGAAGGAGCAAAGTGGGGTGGTTGTGTTCCAGTTGGAGAGTGGAGGTGGGGTGGTTGGGAGGGTGGTGATGAAGGTGAGTAAGGCTTGTTTGTCGGTGGTTGTGGTGGTGCTTTGGGCGGTGGTGGTGGTGGTGGTGGTGGAGAGGAGAGAGAAAATGAGGAAGAAGAGTGGTGGTGATGGTGAGTGTTTCGGCATTGTTGTGTTTGTGTTGTTGGGTTTTGGAGAGAGGGGAGAGAGAAGAGGGAAAGAGGGGTTTATGGGAGGGGGCGTAAGGGAGAAGACGTTGGGAAAATGGGGAAATGATGGGGGAGGCCGGGAGGGTAATGGGGTATGGACAAAACCAACCAATCAGAACCGAGTTTACATCAATGTTTTAAAAACCGAACCGGACGTCGAACCGGTAACCTCGGGGGTTCGATGGGTCAAGGGGTTCGACCAGTTCAACAGGATCAAAAAAACGGATGACGTCATAATAATAAAAATATAAAATAATTAAATTTTTGCCAAAAATATTAAAAAACATACGAAAAGAACCAAAATCGGTCAAAACCGGTCAAACTCGGTCAAAACCGGGTTGAACCGGCCGGTTCTTGACCGGGTTTGCCCGGTTTTGACCAACCCGGTTTTATGACCTAATCGGCCCGGACCACTAACCGGTTCCCGGTTGAACCGGCCGGTCCGGTCCGGTTTTTAAAACATTGGTTTACATTGTCAACAAAAAAAAAAAAAAATTGAACAAAATTTGGTGGAATTGTTTTGAATTGCATAACAAGATGTTATAACTTATAAATCAATGTTTCAAAAGTTTAGATAATTAAATTGGTTTGGATGTAGTTCATGTTATACAAATGTAGCATATTTATCTTGAAACTGGTTGTATAAGTAGTTTAAATCACAAGTATAATCTTATTACAATTACAACATTTCCTAAATAGAGCGTACCGAACTGAATGCTCTAGTTACTTTATGCGTCGAACAACCAAAATAATGGTTGAGATTCATAACCGACGAATATTGAGTAATAGCTAATCGTAATGTATCAGATAAGTCATATAATCCGAGTTTCCGGTGGTAGCACTACTAGGGCAGTGATTTAGATGAAACATTGAAGTGGAATTGGAGGGAGTGGTATTTAAACACTCACCAATTATCATCATGTTCTCTCAAATTAGGGCAGAATGACCGTTATAGTGTCCCCATAAATCAACCCAAACAACAGTTAATCTCTTTTCCTCACTAGTTAATCATACTAGATAACTGTACAATTGACAATATGGATACAGAATGAGAAGACACACAGACAATTATTGTTAACCATTTGTACACTTTTTCCTTTTTTCAAATTTAAACCTTCTCTCTCCATACATATGCTCCGTATCTCTTACCTCTCCTCTTGACCAATCCACCGACAATAACTAAATGTGGTTAATCGATCCGAACACCTCTAAAGATCGTTCAACCCATAATTCTATCATCGACCAATCCACCAATCCCAAGCGCGATAAGAGCGTCTCCAATGTTGGGCTACAAGTTTTGTAGTTTTCGGATGCCACATAGGAGAGAGATAAGTGTTCAGCAGAATTTCTAGGCTACAATAAACCATATACAATGTTGAACCACAATTGTTGTAGTTTAAAGTGCGTCCAAATTATATTTTCACTATTATTTTCCATCAATCATATTTTTTTCTTTTTTCTTATATTTCCAAGCCATATTGTAGTTAACAACTCCAATGGTAAAAACTAGATGGCGAATTGTAGTTAACCGAACCGAACCAAACCGAACCGAAAACGTGAATTCGTTACCTCCCGTAATTCCCAATGAGGATCATCTGTCCCATTTTGTGTACTACTCCATGTACCCCTCGAATCACAAGTTTTGAAATTCATATTATAACCTTAAGAAATCAATATTACTTTATATATTTAATGAATTCCAACCTGGTGATTGGAGGGGTATAGATATTGCTGCAGAAATACTAAGAACGTGAGTTTTCTGTTTGCACTGCAATGTAGCCATGGAGAAACTGCCATATAAAGCAAGCATCTTTTAAATTACGACTGTTATGAAGGGTTATGTTGTGCACACGTGTCATCTTAGTCTCGAGTAGCAGAGCTTTCTGTGTAAGATTTCATATGAGAGGCAGAAAAATAAATTTGAAAGCTATATGGGTTACACTAATCTACAAGACCAATGTTCTGATAGCACCACCTGTTTGTTTTTTTTGGTGGTGAAGTGGAGTTCATGCAGTATGCATTTTTGAACAATTGCTTCTTGGTTATGTCACAAATTATAAAATCTCAGCAGCTGAGTTGCTTTTATATAACTTATGAGGCCTCTATCTTCTAATATGGTTGCACAAGCTGAAATAATTCGTAGTTATCTGTGAAGAATTGATCTACTGATTCCTCTGGCGTGGAGCAACTCTAGTCCGATTCTTGAAATGAAGAGCTATATCTTTAAAGTGTATATAGGATGTTTGTGTGAATCAACTAGCTCATGAGTATCAAATGGTATATTTCATAATGATATTAGCATCAATATTTTACATACTTTAATATATACCTTTTTGCTGAAATAGTCCTTAGCATCAGCCGTAATCAAAGGGTGGCATCTTTGTTGTGATATTTATTTTGACTGCTACTATCTTATTTGATTACCGAAAGCAACTAAAAGCCTAAAAGACAACTTCAATACGTCAATGCTTCATGAAACTGTTATGCAAACACTTGAGACAATCACGAGCATGGGGAAGCCTCATCACTGGATAGAATACTTGATGCCAGATGCTAGATTTCCCAGTCTAACTGTATCCTCAAACAACAACAAGTTAAGCCTATATGATGTACCAAATTTGATCGACTCATGACAGAGAGACAATCAGTTTTATCAAGGTATGGTAGTAAACTTCTGGTGCAGCTTTGGCAATCCCAATGTCGTATTGGTACCTTCTTATCTTTGTTTATACTGTGCTTTTCTACCTGGCTTGGCTTAGCTTAGAGGCTTGTGTTGATTTGTTAACTTGTCCTTTTAATTTAGGTTTTTGAGATTTGTTGAGTTTCATAGAATTGTGCCATCCTTGCAACCAAGATTGTCGTAATTCGCAAAGAGAGTTATGAACAAGAGATATTGTGCTTTGGGAAATCAGCAGTGCTTGTGCGGCTGCTCTCTTCTTGTCCTATTTCAATCTGAATCTTTTAGAACCCTAACTCTACAATTTATACAAGAGTAAGAATTAGCCCTAGACTAATTTGTACAACAAGACAAATGCCATTAATGATCTTCATTTACTAAAGCAACTAAAGCAACTAAAGCAGCTAGTTGTTCACATGATCATGTACAGTTGCTCTTTCTCGTGAAGGCGCCAATGTTTTCGAACATGGGCTGGGCTCGTGACTTGTGAAATTAGTTCTTGAGCCCAATACATTCGGCCCCTTAGTATTTCTACACTCCCCCTCAAGATGAGAGTGGGGAAGATCCTGAACTCCCATCTTGCGCAGAAGATGCTGGTGTTGAGCAAAGGCAAGAGTCTTAGTGAGGACATCAGCCAGTTGGTGTCTGGAGGAAACAAATGAAGTAGAGATGATGCGTTGAGAAACCTTGTCCCGGATGAAGTGGCAATCACTTTCAATGTGTTTTGTTCTTTCATGTAGCACGGGGTTAGCGGCTATGGAAAGTGCAGCTTGATTGTCACACCTCAAACTTGCTGTCTTAACATTCCTAAGACCAAGTTCCTTAAGAAGAGACAGAATCCATGTGATTTCACACGTTGTGAGCGCCATAGCGCGATACTCTGCTTCAGCAGATGATGAGCCACCACTCCTTGTTTCTTGGACTTCCAAGAGATGGGACTCTCCTAAAAGTATGCAGTAGCCAGTGGTTGACCTCCGAGAGTATGGGCAGGAGGCCCAATCAGAGTCGCAGTATGTCGTGAGTCGAGCTGCAGAGGAGTTGGCTAGTAGAATGCCTTGGCTTGGAGTTCCTTTTAGATACCGGAGCACTCTTCTGGCAGCTTGCCAATAATCAGAAGTGGGGCTCTGCATAAATTGACTGAGCAATTGTACAGAAAAGGAAATATCGGGCCTGGAGATGGTGAGATAAATCAGCTTTCCGATCAACCTCCTGTAGATCTCAAGGCATGGAATGGGTGTTCCCTTATCCGGTTCCAGGTTATCATTAGCATCCAAGGGAATTCTCAAGGATTTCTCTTTATCAATACCAAATTCCTTTAGGAGATCAATAATGTACTTCTTCTGAGACACAAATATCCCTTGAGAAGTGTGAGCAATTTCCAGGCCTGAAAAGTACGAGAGGACGCCTAGGTCTTTCATGTGAAATTCACCACTAAGCATAGCTTTCACCCTCTTGATTTCGGCACTGTCATTTCCAGAGATTACCATGTCGTCTACATACACCAAAATGGTAGTGATACTGTCTTTCAGTGATTTGATGAACAAAGATGGATCAACATTGGATTGGGAATAGCCAAACTTGACTAAAGATGAGGACAACTTAGCAAACCATTGCCTTGGCGCATGTTTCAAGCCATATAAAGATTTTATAAGTCTGCAGACTTTAGGATGTGGCTCACTTGAGGCTGAGTTCTCTCCTACACTTATTCCGGTGCCAATACCTGTATAACCCTTTGGAAGTTGCATGTAAACTTCCTCCTTCAACTCGCCATGGAGGAAGGCATTCGTGACATCCATTTGACACGTTTCCCATCCTAGCATTAAAGCTATGGCTAGAAGAGCTCTCACAGTGGTCATTTTTGCCACAAGGGCAAATGTTTCAGTGTAGTCAATGCCCTCTTTTTGTCTGCAGCCCTGTATGACTAGCCTTGCCTTGTGTCTCTCTAGAGATCTATCAGGCTTAAATTTCAGTTTGTAGAGCCATCTGTACCCGATGGCCTTTCTCCCAAGAGGTAGGTCTGTAACTTCCCATGTATCATTTATTTCAAGAGCATCCAGCTCTTTGTTCATTGCATCAACCCAGTTTTTGTCTTTCACAGCCTCATTGAAAAAATATGGTTCTATTTGGCTAGTTATTTGTTTGACCAGGTTGGCAAAAACAACATTCACCTCTGTTTCAAGGGAAACAAACAACAAAGAGGATACAACAAAGAGGATATATTTCAAGGGAAAAAATATGGTTCTATTTAGCTAGTTATTTGCTTTAGCTGTATCCTCTTTGTTGTTTGTTTCCCTTGAAATTAAGGACAAAGTCCTTCATCTAGGTTGGCTGCCTTCTTTCTCTATCTGACCTTCTTGGTAGAGCTTCATTGTGCTCCCCCTCACCCATTTCTCCAAGTTCACTGTCACTTTGTTCATTTTCAGAAGTATGTTGAGTTTCCCCAAAGTTTTCTGCATTTTCCTCTTCTGATTGTAACTCCTTATTTTCACTTTGAAAAATTGGAACAGATGCAAGCTCCAGGCTCAATTGAAGTGGTATTGGATGCATGAAAGTTTGTTTTGCTTGCTTCTGGTAAGGGAAAACATTCTCATAGAATGTCACATCTCTAGTGACAAACCTCCTCCTTGTCACCAAGTTTTGAACTTTGTACCCTTTTTGAACTGTGGGATACCCCAAGAATATACATGGAACTCCTCTTGGTTGAAATTTATCCTGATTTCTCTCAGGATTATACACCATAGCCATACAGCCAAAGACCCTAAGATTGTCATAAGTTGGCTCTTTTCCGTGTATTACTTCATATGGTGTTTTGTTTCGAATCACAGGTGAGGGCGACCTGTTGATTAGATAGGCTGCAGTGAGCACACAGTAGTTTAGGGTTAGGCCTGCTTGGAACCTCAAAGCCCTACTTATTATCACCAACACATGCCTGTGTTTTCTTTCCACTACCCCACTCTGCTGCTGTCTATCAGGTATAGATGTATGATGAACTATGCCCTTGTTGTCAAAGTAATCTATGCATTTCCCATCTTTGAATTCCAATGCACTGTCTGACCTTATTACCTTCACTCTATTTCCAAATTGGTTCTCGGCATACTCACAAAAATTCTTGATAGTTTCAAAAGCCTCAGATTTATACTCTAACAAGTATACCCAAGTTCCTCTAGAAAATCATCCACAATAGTCAGAAAATATCTATATTTTCCTTTGTACGGGACTCTATAAGCACCCCATATGTCTATGTGAATGAAGTCAAATGGTCGAGCCACAATGGTCTCACTAGTAGGAAAGGGTAATTTTGTGTGTTTAGCCATAGGACAAGATAGGCAAATTTGATCAGTATTGACAGTTGAATTTAGATTCAAAGCAGCTATGTGTTTAAGCTTATTCAAAGGTGCATGCCCAAGTCTATTGTGCCACATGTTGTAACTAGAAACAGATTGTTTAACATTCATACCAAAAGAGTCATTACATTTTGAGCCGTTTTTGAATCCATAGACGCACATGTCAAACTTATAATTACATTTGATTTCAGAATTTGAGTTACTAGGGTGAACAAAAGACTCAATTCTTGACTTGATCACTTCAGGTTTGGAGGGCTTGATTTGGTTGGTCTTTTTGTAGCTTGTGTTTAGGTAATAAAGACCACTGTTTGCTCTTCCTAATTCCTTGACTTCATGGGGGCTAGAGTCCTGCACATCACAGTGAGTATCATAAAAGGTTACAACACAATTGTTGTCCTTTGCAAATTTTTGCACAGACATTAAATTTTGCTTGAACTCAAGCACATACAACACATTTTTCAACTTCAGTCCTTTGTTAAGAGACAAGTGTCCCTTATGAGTGACATAAGCTGTCTTCCCATTAGGTAGATTTACCTTGGGTTTGTTAATCAATGCAGTCATATTTTCTAATAGCTCAGGAGCAACAATCATGTGATTAGAGGCTCCTGAGTCTATTATCCACTCATGGTTGGATGTATGGGCACTACAACTAATGACCATACCTGCATAGTTGCAATAAATCTCCTCATCTGTTTCTCCTCCTGTGTTTCCTGAGTTGTTGGAACTTGGAGCATATTTCATCAACTGTTGGATTTGTTGGTTCATGGTGGCAAGTGCAGCTGCAAAATCAGGTTGCTCTGTTTCCACTTGGGTGTTAGCAGCTGTCTTTTGTTGGTTTCCTGACCCCTTTGGCCTGTTGTAGTTGTTGTTATTGTTGTTCCACTTAACTCCCCCTTGATTATAGCCTCCCTGATATTTTCTTTGACTCCAAGGGACTCCAATTTCTCTACCAAAACCTCCCTGGTTCAACCTTTTCATTTTCGGATGTCCTGATGGGTATCCAACAACCTTCCAGCAATCTCCAGTCTTGTGGTTTTTCATTTGGGGACAATGAGTGCAGAACATCTCTCCACTGTCTCTCTTCATCATCATGGCTGACATTTCATTTTCCCTACTCTTTTGACAGTTCAGGTTCATCATCTGAGTTTCCTCTTGCAACATTAGAGACATAACTGCATCAACAGTTGGTAGAGGAGTCATCATGAGTACATTGCTCCTCAAATTTCCATAAACCTTGGTGTCCAAACCATTGAGAAACTGAAATAGCCTGCTTTCATTCTTTTGCTTTTGTATTGCTTCAAATACCCTTGCAATGTCTGGTGTGACATTCTCTATCACAGGGAATTCACTCATCTGTTCAAACTTGTCTCACAGGATTGCGAGATCAGTATAGTACTCATCTACACTCTTCGAACCCTGCACAACTTCATACATTTCCTTACTCAACTTGTACTTCTTTGCTCCATTTGCCACAGAGTACCTTCTCTTCAATGTTTCCCATATCTCTTTCGCTGTCAGAGTATACAGATTTGTCATTTTAATGGGTCTAGCCACATTGTGCAGCAGCCAGGAAATGACCAGATTGTTATTGGCATTCTAGGCCTCAATGTGCGCCTCATTCACAGTGGGTTTTGTTGTGCTTTCAGTCACAAAACCATACCTTCTTCTTGCAGACAGAGCTAACTCCATCTGCCTTCCCCATGGCCCATAGTTTTCAGCACCAGTCAGAATAGGGTCTACCCTAATCATAACAACTCCCTCGTTGTTACCATGTTGTTGGTTTCCCCCATTTACATTTACATTCAACTCATGCCCATCCATTCCATCTCCAAACTCCATCTTAACACAAATTCCGACTTCAAACTATGCTTAAGCAGTAAAATTACCAACTTGCAATCTCAAAGTTTCTAACTTTGACACAAACTTATCAGCAGGAAGATAAAGTTTTAATCTTTATCCTTCTAACACCGGGTCTATGCCTTTTTTCAAACAAACAGAACAAATCTATGCTATTCTGCTAGAAACACAAGAAAGTTCTATGCTTTCTAATTGGAAAGTTCAATGCTTGCACTTACAGCGGAAAGAAATGTAAAAATGTTAAAGCTTTGAAGATATTATACTTACAGAACACGGGAATGGACAACCCTGGTAATCAGGAGCACAAGGCTCTGATACCATGTTGAGTTTCATAGAATTGTGCCATCCTCGCAACCAAGATTGTCGTAATTCGAAAACAGAGTTATGAACAAGAGATATTGTGTTTTGGGAAATCAGCAGTGCTTGTGCAGCTACTCTCTTCTTGTTCTATTTCAATCTGAATCTTTTACAACCCTACCTCTACAATTGATACAAGAGTAAGAATTAGTCCTAGACTAATTTGTACAACAAGACACATGCCATTAACGATCTTCATCTACTAAAGCAACTAAAGCAGCTAGCTGTTCACATGATCATGTGCAGTTGCTCTTTCTCATGAAGGCGCCAATGTTTTCGAACATGGGCTGGGCTCGTGACTTGTGAAATTAGTTCTTGAGCCAATACATTCGGTCCCTTAGTATTTCTACAAGATTGAATTAGGTACATTGGTAAATAGTTTTTTTTACCCACTTTATCTACTAGATAATTAAATAGTGCCAAGGGGTATTGAGTGCTTTGGTTTTAGAGTGAGGGCGTGCTATTTCAATCCTACAAGATCTCAGGAGATCACAGGGAGGCTGTTATTTTTCAGCTCGTGAAACGTAAATTATATGCTCTTGAGCTCTTCTAAAAGTAGAGTATTTATACACCTCAATTCTGGTCAGTCTTACAGTATGTAGGCTAGTCGAGTTTGATTGCAAAGTCTTGTGAAATATATATGCATTCAATCTTTAGGTGCAACTTTTTTATTTTTATTTTAATTTTTTTATTTTTTGACAAGGTTTTTGGTGTTACTAAACTTCGTACAGTATTTTTCAAAGGGTAGCGGTGATGGGTGAAATTATTGAGCCTTCCCCCCTTTGAATTTTAGGCCAATGGAACTTAAAGAAAATGTTTCATTGTTTGCTACAGTGATGAATTCACCAATGCTGTAGAAGTATCGCTCAAAACAGTGGCAGATGTGACAGCGAAAGATGTATTCAGTGATCACTTTGAAGCTGGCATACCCTCAGCACTCAGTAGGGGTAGCGTTGGTGAAACTAGTGCCACGAGTCGCGCAAGTGAGCCAGCTACTACTCAATGCGCCTAGTGAGTACCAGTTTATTCAATTGGTCCAAAATATACAGGATCTCGAGTTGTTCATCACCATCCTCTACTCAAACACCCCAACTGTGTAGCCAATGATAAGCCCAGATGAATTGGTCTGGGGCATAGTGTGCTTTGCTAAGATGTATATTTTGTAGGAAAAGGGCCAAGTAGTATGGAAAATTTCCGTTTTCTTTTTCCCTAGAAGCATTGGGCATGAGGTGCTGTGACGAGAAATGATGTGCATTGGGTTGACATTGATCAATTCTAATTTGCATTATGGAGCCTCTTTTTCCCTTTACAGAAATTTCATATTGGTATTGTTCGAATTCTGAGTGCAGTTTTTTTTTTTTAAATTTGTTTTTTACAATGGGTGCGGTCTCTGATTCACACACATTGTTGGGAAGTATTTATGCAAATTGTTATTTGTGCTCATGTTGAACTTTTACACTCCTTGAATTGGCGAAAAGCCTCGGCAAGGGGCAGGATAGAATAACACAGTTTACTAGTGTTTAGTCTCATAATGTGGGGGAAAACACATCACCTATCAATTGCATTTCTGTCATTAAATTTTCTCAATCAGGACTAAACTGACAGTAGCTTATTAACTGCCTAACTGTAATGTAATGAGCCTAATCTTGTGTTCGTTGAACGCAACACATTATTGCCCGGGGTGTGGAAGCGTCACAAGTGCAACAATCGGAAGGAACTCTACGACAATTTAAGGTGCGAATAATAAAAGGTACGAAAACTCTACAAAGACACAATTTTACGCGGAAAACCCTTGTTGATAACTTTGTTTTTATTGGGGATTGCCCCAGGGTTCGTTTAACTACTTTCCAGATCTTATTGTTATATACACTCTCGCTTTTCCTGCCTACGTATCTACTTATTATTTTGTACCCACATACATCTTCCACTTTTATTATACCAATCTTATAAAAAAAATTCCAAGAAAATAACCCAATGTTCATCAAATGCTGATTTGAGTGTTTC
Organism: Spergularia bocconei; assembly: GCA_963457585.1. Classification (NCBI taxonomy): domain Eukaryota; kingdom Viridiplantae; phylum Streptophyta; class Magnoliopsida; order Caryophyllales; family Caryophyllaceae; genus Spergularia; species Spergularia bocconei. The sequence goes on along the minus strand of OY734945.1, from coordinate 21,856,806 downwards.
AACAAACCCTCATTTCGTTCCAAGAAAACACAAAGAAAGGCTTTACATTTCTCTGTTAATCCGAAAAATGTATGTCCCAAATTTTGAGACATCCAAGAGTTTAGTACAGGAATTTTGATGGCAAATCAGAAGGCAAAGAAAAATGGGAATAAAGCTCGAAAACATCGAAATTCACCTATTCGTAAGAGAGTGTCGAAGAAGCTTCCTAAGAAATTAATTCCAAATGGTAAGTTAGAGTAAATGTCGGACATCATGATAATCTTACAGTTAGAGTGACTATGTGGATTATCTACTGGAATTCTTTAATCTATTACGGAGAGCCACCAAAGAGGAGAAAATTACCTACAAGATACGTAGAGGCGAGATCTATTTTCTCGTGTTCAGACCCGGGTATGGAGAACCCTACGAGAAAGATCCAACTGATACGAAAGAAAATGATGAAGACTCAATTGAAGATGAATATGACACAGATGATTACGACCCTGATAACAATGTGGAGTGGCAAGAGTTCAGGAGAAGGAATTCTGATGAAACGAAATTTTGCCGGCTCTGGTAGCACTGGCTTCTCCGAAAGCTATGTCGATATCGGTGATTTAGTGTTTCCCGGAGGTATTGGGTATCCTGCCCTATTGCAGGCTGTAAAAAACCTTGTCGGGAATGGTCACAACAAGCAATCAAGCGTGGCAGTCATTTGTGCGATGATTTGTGAAACGACTAGGAGTGACGAATTCTTCGGCTACATCTATGGCCATATGGTCCAACCTTCTTACAGAAGTTTGAGGATTCGAGGAGATGGTGAAGATGCTGGTGGAGAGGAGGACGGAAAAGTGGGAGGACTGTGGATAAATGCACAATTTCTGCCCCACCACAAAATTTTGGCTGAGAATTGGGAAGTGGTATCCAAGGGTATGCACAAATTTTTCACAAGTGCAAAAAAGATTGATTTTTCAAATCATCCTAAGCTTTCGAAATGTCTAGACTATGTATCAACTCCATCTTTGTGTATGAAGACATATGCAGTGTTGAAGTTTGATAAGAAATCAGACAGTAATCAGCAAGGCTGATCCGCTGATGCAGGGTGGAGTCAGTCTGCCTAAGAGTAATGGATATCTGAAGATAAGTCCTGGAAGCCTGGTGCATGCGTCTCATTCTGGTGGGAGCAGTTCTGGTGGAAGCAGTCCTAGCCGGTGCTGCGTCTAAGATTCACTTTGCGTCTCTGATAATGATGTCTCTGTCCAGTATATTTGTCGTCTCTGATGTCTGTCTTTTGGCCTTTGCCTTGTCTTTGGTTCTGTGATGTTAGGTAGTGTTGATGATCATGACATTGATAATTTGTAGTAGCGATACATATTTTAGTCAGCAAACAAGAGTTTCTCTGATTTAGTGTGGATATTAGAATAAGTAACACTCTTCTACTGCCTTTTGACTCAGAAGTGTGCTTGTGGTCATTGTTGTAAGTCTTGTTTCTAATATCTAGTATACTTAGTTTCTGATGGCACAAACATGGTTATATGATTTTGGGAATCAGCTTAACCATATTAGTTTAGTTGTATTCTCTATCGAAATATAAGAGCAGCGGCTCAGTCACAACAGGGGCGCTGTGTCTTGTTTACAGTTTTTTCGCAACATGTCAATATAAGCAAGAGAGGGAGCCTGATTACTCCTCTTGATTATTCAGCAACTGTGCCCAATCAGCCTGATTACTTCTCTCATTATCCTTCCCTCCTCTCAGTCCGGTTAAGAAATATGACCTAGGTAAAGCTTAGTGCTACTGCTAGTCTGCTTATGCTTCCAACTTTAAAGACGCAGTAAAAGGATTTACATAAAATCTCTTACAGAAGCAGCAAGAACCGTCCTTGCTCCAGGTGGAAGACGAGGATGAGTTTGAGGATGATAATGAATCAGACGATGAAGAAGCTAGATGAAGCAGAAGATGAGTTAGGTGAAGAAGATACAACAAGTCTCCCAGAAGCAACGCATGTTCGTGTAACTACAAAAATGTTGAAGCAAATGATTCCGTTGATGTTTACAGATAAAGATGATGGTTTTGCATCATCTGATGATGAAGAAACAAAAAAATTCTTGTCTAAGCAACACATGGTTCATAAAGTGGTATATACTGCAACCAAACAAACTTTCCTGACTTCATTGGTAATAAAATTTCTTGGCTGACAGCAATGTTATGCTCTACATAAGACTTGGTTTCTCATTGTCTATATTGTGTTTGGTTGTGACATCTTTCAGGAATTACAACGCCAGACAAAGATTCAGCTGAGAATCACAGTTCCAAAGAAGTAATTGGTCACATATAAAAGCTCAATGTTGTTATTGAAGCTAAGAGCAAAAACATCATGTAACTTCCTGAATCCAAATCTGTATGCTTACTGAGTAAAGGAAGCAGCACCAACTCTAACAAGGTAAATTACCATCTTGTAACAATTTTCGTTGATTACCACGATGTGAATTCTAAATGATCGTAAGTTTGAATTTTGTTACAAGAAACCAGGAAAGCAACACAAGTATAAATCTTAGGCCATTAGTGATTAGTAGTATGTCTGCTCTCAATGCTGATCTTTGAGCAGCACCTTAAGCTGCAGGCATCAGGATTTGAAATTGCGCTTCCAAGCTGGTTTGCTGTATAGGTCATGATGGTGGTAAGGTCATTAGAACTTTAATGGGTTTATCCTTGTAATGCACAAAAAAAAGGGCACAGTATGGAACTATGCGTTTGGACCTTCAATTCAAGGTTTCAGCCATTGTCGCCCTCTTATAACTATTGATGGCACTCATTTATATGAGAAATATAAGGGTACTTTACTTATTGCAATGACAGTTGATGCTAACGACCAACTTTACCCACTTGCTTTCGGTATTGTTGAGAGTGAAAATACTAATAGTTGGCCTTGGTTTATGGCATGTATAAGGAGTTTCGTGACAGATAGAAAAGGTCTTTGTGTTATATCAGATAGACACGATGACATCAAAGCTGGTATGAATGATGAACACATCGAACGAAATGACTGAGCCTCATGCCTACCATAGATTTTGCATGCGTCATGTGGCATTTAACATCAACACAAACTTTAAAAGTAGGAATTTGAAAAACTTGTTTGGTTGGACTGCCACGTGCACACAACATTAGATGAAAAAGTTCAATCGTGGTTTCAATCGAATGGGTGAAATATATATTGATACACGACGATATTTGACCAAACATGGCTTGGAGATGGAGAAGTGGTCAAATTATCATGACGGTGGGTTCAGGTATGTTATAATGACTACCAATATGGTGGAGTAATGGAGTTTTGAAAGGAGGTCGATTCTTACCCATCGTAGCACTTGTGAAATTGACATTTTATCGAGTTCATGCGTACTTTGTGGAGCGGCGTGAGAAGGCAAAACAAGGGATTGAAGAGAGACATGCATATTGTAAGAAAGTAATGGATGCCATTGCTGTAAATTCTGAGAAGGCCGCACACCATACCGTTGTGGCATTTGATAGAGGACAATTCAAGTGACCACTAGGTTGGGGCGTAGAGGTAGTGGAAAAGCGAAACATAAGCATATTGTGAATGTTGTGACTAAAACATGCACTTGTAAAAAACTTGAAATTTACAAGTACCCTTGTTCACATGTACTTGCCGTTTGTACCTCAATGGGTGTAAGTACAAATGCATTTGTGGATGTGTTTTATACTAGTGGTGAGTTCACATATACTTGCCGTTTGTACCTCAATGGGTGTAAGTACAAATGCATTTGTGGATGTGTTTTATACTAGTGGTGAGTATTTTGGGACATACGCACCCAAACTTCGACCTATTCCGGATGAAGCTTATTGAACACCTCTTGATGGTCCTAAAATATTTGTTAATAAGGATATGAAACGTGAACCCAAGAAGAAGGGTACGAATGATAAGTCACATTCAAAGCAATTGGTTTGGGTTGTTTGAGTTGCAGGTAAAAGGGAAAGGAGGGAAATGAGGGAAAATAACCTCAAAATAAATAAATAAATCTAGAACCGCCACGGAGAATAGCGATTTCAGCAGATGATAAAACGCACTCCCCATGGTGGTTTCATCACAGAATTAAGAAGCATACAAAATCGACTATGATTTTTGGCAACGGTGAAACCGCCATGGGGGGTGGCGGTTTCACTTCAATTACCGCCACCCCCCATGGCGGTTTCACAATTGCCCAAGATCCCCCCTAGAAACTCGGAGTTACTGTTCAAGACACGTAATGCCGTCAGGGGCATTGGCGGTTTTGTCCCGAACCTGAAATGGGTGACGTGCACCCCATAAGATTAAAATTTTTTCAATCCAAACCATTTTGTTTAATTTTTATTTTTTGACCCCTACGTCGAAAAAAAAATTCGGAATTAAGAGATTCGTTACTTGCTATGCAAGGGCATCTCATTGTATATAGCCAGCACGACTGTTTCATTGAAGCAAGGTGGATCAACTCCAATAAACACAGAGAAATCGTTCTTTTTCTTCGCGTTTGTGCTATGTCTTTATACTGATTCTATTCTAATAAGAACATAAGTTATTTTCAAATTCAGAATGCATGGACATCGGAAACGCTGTTTCAGAAAAACCTTCAACCTTCAAGAGGGGGGACTTTGAATTCACTAATTTTGCTACAAGATTACACGCATTATGTCGCGGGCTGTTATTTTTTTGTTCGTGAATCATATATAATAGAGGTTGTATCCGGTCAGATTTAGTCTTATTGTAAGAAATCATGAGCATTTTTTTTTCTTTTGAAGGGAGAAGATCATATTAGGAAGGTGTATATATGTATATTTTGTTATTATATTGTATTTTGGAAATTAGGTGTTTTTAGGTAACTCGGTTCCTTGCTACACAAGGACTTGTACTTGTATATATACGGGCATTGCCCTGTCAATGAGAAGTGCACAGAATTCCTCAAACGTATATGATTTAGAGTGTTGTGAGAATTCCTTTATGGTATATAGAGCTAGGTTTTATGAGCATAGACGACGGTGAGGATTCGTGTCGCCCTATTGAAGAAGAGAACAAGCAAGAGAACAGAGGAGAAAACAGAGAAGAAGAGGAAGAGAACAAGGAAGAGAACTGAGAAGAGAACAAAGGAGAAAACAGAGAAAAAAGGCAATTTTTCTCCATGGCTGGCGACAAGTTAACACCATATACGATGGTAGGGAATGATATTCCCGGTACACAGATTACCTATGTCGAATTCACAGGGACGAACTATGAAGATTGGGAGCGCGCTATGCGTGTCTCACTGCTAGCCAAAAATAAACTTGGTTATGTTGACGGTACACTGCCTCAACCGGAGTCTACGGCAGAGGAGTACCCTTGTTGGCGGCAACAGAACGCCATGGTTGTTTCGTGGATATTCGCCACAATTGAAGGTGAGCTGCGCAAGTATATCACATACCGGGAGCTTGCGAATGACTTATGGGATGACATAAAGAGCCAATACTCGGTTGGCAATGGTGCACGCTTATATCAAATCAAGTTTGATATTAAAGCGTGTCGACAGGGTCCTACGGAGACCATTATGACGTTTGATGGGAGGATTAAGAAGCTTTGGGATGATTTCCATTCCTTTTTTCAATGGCGGTCATGCACTTGTGATCTTTCGGGTAAACTTCACACACTTCGGAAGAACGAGTGCGTGTTCGAGTTTCTTATGGGTGTCGATTCCAGGTTCGCCACCACGCGTTCCAATTTGTTGGGTGCTGATCCGTTACCCACCGCGCATCAAGCCTACAATCGGCTTGTTCTTGATGAAGGGGTCCAGGTCACGACATCTAAGGTCGAAGCACAGGAAGCCAAGCCCGATACAGTGGCTTTTGTAGCTGAATCCGTTCCTCCTCGCGGCGACAAACGGGGCAAGGGAGGTGGTCGCAGTGGCTCTAATAGTCGTGGGTATGGTGGTCGTAGGTACAATGGTGGTGGCGGTTCCGGGAATGAACACAGGTATAATGGTGGTGGCGGCCAAGGAGGTGAGCGCAGGCCGGTTGAGTGTTATAATTGTGGTCGCGAAGGCCACATTGCTCGGTATTGTCAGTACGACAATTACCGGTGGGGTCGTGGTGATTCGGAGTCCGGCTCAGGGGCGGGGGGGTCGGGCGACTGGTGGTCGTGGCAGAGGTGGATCCTCTGGCGGTGGTGGTGCATTTTTCGGGGTAGCTCGCGCATCAAACTCGGGCTCTGTTGCTCCTGATCGTAGTGAATTGGGTCATTTAAATGCCCACGAGTATTCCGTGCTTCTTGCATTATGGAATGAGCTTAAGTCTAATTGCGATCGTTTGAGTGGTAAGTCGTTTGTTAATTCTTGGATCATTGATACCGGTGCTTCTCTTCATATGACAAGTCGTTTGTCTTGTTTGAGTAATTTAATTGATATTGCTCCGACACCGATTACGCTTCCGAATGGTGATAGTACTACGACACACAAACTTGGTGATGTTATTCTTGGTGATCGTTTGGTGTTACGGGGTGTGCTTTACACGCCTCAATTGAATTGTGACCTTATTTCGGTCTCGTGTCTTCTTTCCGACTCGCGTTTCATCATTCAATTTACTGATAATTTGTGCATTTTTCAGGACCGTATCTCGAGGACGATGATTGGACTGGGTGATTTACGCAATGGACTATACTACTTACGAGTAACACTTCCTATTCGGGCGAATAAATTTGGCGTTGATGATTCAGCAGAGTTGTGGCATCGGCGTTTGGGTCATCCGTCGTCGACCGTAGTTAGATTTCTACCTTTTGTTTCTAAGAGTGCGTGTGTTAATTTAGACAATCATATTTGTGATATTTGTGCGAGAGCCAAACAAACTCGTCAGGCCTTTCCTTTGAGTAGTAATAAAGCTTCCAAACGTTTTGAGTTAATTCATTGTGATTTATTGGGTGCCTATTCTGTTAATGCTAGTTGTGGTTCTCGCTATTTCTTGACTATTGTGGATTATTATTCGCGGTGTGTGTGGGCCTATTTGTTGAGGTTTAAAGGGGATGTTGCACATACTTTAAAGAATTTATTTGCTATGGTTGAACGTCAATTTAAGACTCAGGTTCGGCGTATACGTAATGATAATAGGCGTGAATTTACTTGTTTGCAATCTTTTCTTGATGCGCATGGATTTCTTTCTGAGACTTCTATGGTAGATACACCTCAACAAAATGCTTGTGTGGAACGTAAACATCGTCATATTTTGAATGTAGCTAGGGCTCTCATGTTTCAGGCTGGTTTACCTGTTCGTTTTTGGGGGGAATGTGTGTCTGCTGCTGTGCATTTGATTAATCGTACACCCATGAAATTGTTTGGTTGGAAATCACCGTATGAGATTCTATTTGGTCGATCCCCAGATTTCACTCTTTTACGGGTCTTTGGATATCTATGTTATGCTAAGTCCTTAAATCGTTCTAAGGACAAGCTTGCTATTAGGAGTAGCCGTTGTGTGTTCATGGGGTATCCTTTCGGTAAGAAGGGCTGGCGGTTGTATGATTTGGATACTCATGTCTACTTTGAGTCTCGTGATGTTTTGTTTGATGAGACAGTGTTTCCGTTTAAGCAACACGCTTCCCCTCGTCCTTCGCTCCCCTCCGGCGTGGTCATTGATGACAGTGATGATTTGTATCGGCACCTTCTCGTAGTGACGACGAGCAGCCCCGTGGTGCAGCCGAGCAGCCTCTACCCTTTGGGTTCGGCGTCTCCGGCTGGCTCTGTTTCCGAGGATTCGGCTTCTCCTGCTGACTCCTCGGCTCCGGTGGACTCTTCGGCGGGGGGGTGGATTCTGGTGTTGATGATTCGGGGGAAGGATCCTCGGGGTCTGGTGTTTCGGGTGTGAGTTCTTCGGGTGCTCCGGATGCTTCGTATGGTGCTCTGGATTTGGGTCGTGGAAAGCGTGCTAAATACGCTAATGTTCGTTTACGAGATTTTGTTACTCCCACTGTTAAGTGCGCCTATAGTCCATTGCCACCCGCTAGTTTGTCATCTTCCTCAGGTACGCGTTACCCTCTTGCACATTTTGTTAGTTATGATCGTTTTCCTGCTGCGCATCGTTGTTTTTTGGCTGCTGTTACAGAGGGTGTTGAGCCTCAAACTTTTTGTGAGGCTATGGAAGATGCACGTTGGCGCGCGGCTATGGCGGAGGAGGTGTCGGCCTTGGAGCGTAATAACACTTGGACGCTCTCTGATCTTCCTCCTGGTAAGAAGGCTATTGATTGTAAGTGGATTTTTCGTATTAAGTATAATACTGTTGAGCGATATAAGGCGCGTTTGGTTATTCGGGGTGATCGTTAGGTTGAGGGTATTGATTATGATGAGAGTTTTGCTCCTACGGTTAAGATGGTTACTGTTCATACTCTTTTGGCTGTTGCTGCTGTTCGTGGCTGGGAGTTACATCAAATGGATGTTCATAACGCCTTTTTACATGGTGATTTGAAGGAGGAGGTATATATGCGTTTACCTCCTGGGTTTGATAAATATGTTTCTGGTAAGGTATGCCGTTTGCGCAAATCGTTGTATGGTCTTAAACAAGCTCCTCGGTGTTGGTATGCTAAGCTCGCTTCTGCACTGGTTCGTTATGGTTTTCAACAATGTGTTTCCGATCACTCTTTGTTTTCTTTTCTTCGTGGTGTTGTGCGTCTTCACATTTTAGTGTATGTTGATGATTTGGTTATTGCGGGCAATGATAGTGCTGCTATTTCGCGTTTTAAGTCCTATTTGAGTTCTTGTTTTCACATGAAGGATTTGAGGTTGTTGAAGTATTTTTTGGGTATTGAGGTTGCTCGTAGCAAAGCTGGCATTTTTTTGTCTCAACGAAAGTACGCTCTCGACATTCTTGAGGACACGGGTCTTTTGGGTGCACGTCCTGTAAGTGTTCCGATTGAGCCTAATCACCGTGTGGCCGCTGATACCGGTGATCCTCTTTCGGATCCTCTGCCCTACCGACGTCTTGTTGGTCGTTTGGTTTATTTAGCTGCTACTCATCCTGAGCTTTCTTATTCAGTTAATTTATTGGCACAGTTTATGGGTGAGCCTAAGGCTGTTCATTGGGTCGCGGCGCTTCGTGTTGTTTGTTTTCTTAAAGGTGATCCTGGTCGTGGTATTTTGTTACGCTCTGATGCTAGTTTGTCTTTGGATGCTTATTGTGATGCTGATTGGACGGCTTGTCCTTGAGTCGTCGTTCTCTTACTGCATATGTTATTTTTCTTGGCTCCAGTCCCATCTCCTAGAAGACTAAGAAAAAGGTCACCGTTTCACACTCGTCGGCTAAAGCCGAATATCGTTCAATGTCTGTCACTACACGTGAGTTGAAATGGTTGCGTCAGATTCTACTCACTTTGGGTGTTCCTTGTGTTGCTCCGATTCCGTTACATTGTGATAGTCAGGCTGCGTTACACATTGCTAAGAATCCGGTCTTTCATGAACGAACTAAACATATTGAAGTTGACTGTCATTCCGTGCGAGATGCTTTTCGTAATGGCTTTATTGCCCCCTCTTATATTCCTACTTCCGCGCAACTTGCTAATATTTTGACGAAGGCTCTCAATAAGAGCGCATTTGATCCTTTGGTGTCCAAGTTGGGCATTTCTTCATTGCATGCTCCTCCAACTTGAGGGGGTATTAGGAAGGTGTATATATGTATATTTTGTTATTATATTGTATTTTTTTTTTTGACAGATAGAAGTCATAATGTATGGATTGTGAAAAAACGCATCATCACTTGCATCTTTATCTGTTTTTGCGTTACAAATATTGCGGGAGTAAAGTTCTCACCATTGATTTCATATTATTAGAGAAAGGCTCACTTATATGTTCTCAGTAGTTGAAACGTAACATTAGGGAACAGTTTCAAGTGTACCTGAAAATGCAATCGGTGATCTCAGAGGAGAAGACAGATCGGGTTTGGGTGGCATCTGTATCGACTCAACCGACCCTTCTAGCATTTCAACTACTCTGTTCATGGATGGCCTGTTTGAGGGATACGTCTGTATGCACCATAAGCCCACCAACATCATCTTTCTCTGTAATCCTCTATCATCATGGTCCTTGATTTCGTGGACGCCAGCTTCCTCTTCAAGTTCAAGCTGGTCGTATATCCAGTCAGGAAAGTACATTTCACTGCTGTTCCTAGTAAGCAGATTCTTTCTGCCGCCAGCCATGTCTATGACCACCATGCCGTAGCTGTAAACATCAGACTTGTGCGAAACACCTCCAAAATTTCTGCAGAATACTTCTGGAGCAATGTACCCAATTGTCCCTCTTGCTTCCAACACAGACACTGTATTATTGTTTGTCGTCATAGACAGTTTAGCGAGGCCGAAATCTGAAATCTTTGCGCAAAAGTCTTGATCAAGGAGAATGTTGTGAGGCTTGATGTCAAAGTGCAAGATTCTTGCATTACACCCCCTGTGCAGATAATCTAACCCCTTGGCAACTCCCACTGCAATTTGGAACATAGTTTCCTGTGGCAATGGCTGCCCATTTCCTGCGCGACATATAAACTTCTCAAGAGATCCGTTTGGCATGAACTCGTACACAAGAGCTCTCTTACTCCCTTGAGAACAGAAGCCTAAAAGAGTGACAACATTAACGTGGTTAGTTCTGCTGATGCTTACAACCTCGTTGATGAAATCTTCACCATTACGCTTCATGGTCTTCAATTTCTTGACTGCTACAAGTCGGCCATCCGGCAGTTTGCCCTTATAGACAGTACCATAACCTCCCTCGCCAAGTTTATCTCTGAATGAATTTGTCATAAGCTTTATATCTGCATATGTATATCTCTTTGTGACGAGGGATCCATAAGTTTTCAGAAAAGCCTCCACATTTTTGTTTCCTATAGCTCCTGTCTTCCATGGAACAGTAAATTTACCTCTGCTTCTTCTTTTGGCACAGATTATAAGAGCGATCACTAGAACGATCAATGTCACTGCCGGAAGGCTAATTAAGAGACCTTCAAATATACAAATAGAGGAAATTAATTTCTTGATGTACTTTTAGCAGAACAGGCTAATAAGAACTTTACAGTGTATTCCGATGTTTTTGGCTATTGCAAACATAAAACTTTCTCACTAGCCAGAGCTTAGTATTGGAGGATATGGGTATGAGATCATGAGATCGGAAATATAAGATCATGAGATCATATATTAGTTATTATTAGAAATAAGCAGAGATTATTATTTCGAGATCAAACGTTGGTATGGTCCCTGCAAAGAAACGTTGGTTTGGTTTTATTTACCTGTCATCAGATCAAACGTTGGGTTTGGTCCCTGCAAAGATGTTAGGGATATTTCCCAAACAATGTATTTATTAATTATTAATTAATAAATAATTAGATGGCTAATGGCAGTTACTTGGCCTAAGGGCAGTCACTTGGCCTTATCCTTTCTTATTAGACATTAACCATTGTGAACGGTTAATAGGAACTTCCCAAGAGGCATATCTTGTCCTATATAAGTGACATTTACCAAGGAAAAAAGGGCAACAAACAGAGCACGTTTTCCTTTGCTTTTCCTTATACAATTCACAATATGATTCTAGTGCGTTTAGGGATCTGATATCGCTAGTACAAGCACTTTAGAGGTTCTCCTTGTATCTCAAAGACTCTTTCAAACCTATTGTACTAGGGGCGAAATAAGTCTTTAGGATAGCGACATTCGCGCCTGGAAACCTTGATTACGCCATTATTCCCCTACTTAAATAGGTTTGATGGTGGCAACTTCCGTCGCTGGCAAAAGAAGGTTCACTTCCTTCTCACATCTTTGAACGTAGTCTATATCCTGACTACGCCTGCACCGCAAGAGAGGGAGGATCGGACGAGACCTTGGTGGAGACTCGCACAAGAGAGAAATGGAAGAACGATGATTATGTCTGCCGTGGTCATACACTCAATCTTATGGAGGATCCCTTGTTCGACACATACCAAACTGTTGGTACTGCCCAAGAACTATGGGATACGTTGGAAGCAAGGTATGTGAGGGAAGATGCTACTAGCAAAAAGTTCCTGGTTAGTCAATTTAATTCTTATTTTATGGTAGATAGTAGACCTGTCATGGAACAATTCAATGAATTGGAACGCATATTAGGACATTATAAACAGCATAATATGAACAATTCAATGAATATGTATTATTGTGTCTAGTATTATAGATAAATTACCCCCTGGTTGGCAAGAATTTAAGCATAGTCTCAAGCATAGAAAGGAAGACATTTCTCTTGAAGAATTGGCTAATAATCTTCGAGTAGAAGAAGAATTTCGCAAACAGGAAAAAGCCAATGAGAATCCTCTGTCCCACTTTGTGTGCCACTCCCTTCAATCTGATTTCAGGAAATCCATATTATAACCTTAAGAAATTCATTTCAATTTTTATATTTAATGATTTTGTGAAATCTAATTGGAGGGGTATAGGGAGTGACACACAAAGTGAGACAGAGGATCCTCATTAGGAAAAGGCAAGAGAACAGGCGGGTTTGGGTTCTACAGTCAACATTGCGGAAGTTGGTCAGTCCAGCAAGAAACTATTCAACAAGAGGAAAGGAAATCAGAATAAGAAGTATCAAGGAAATTACTCCTGGAGATGTACTTTGAGTGTGAAGATTTGAGCTTTCTTCGGTACCAACAGATTGCTATTAGGTAGTGTTTGGAAACAAGGATTTGAAAATTTGGTCAGTCCAGCAAGAAACTATTCAACAAGAGGAAAGGAAATCAGAATAAGAAGTATCAAGGAAATTACTCCTGGAGATGTACTTTGAGTGTGAAGATTTGAGCTTTCTTCGGTACCAGCAGATTGCTATTAGGTAGTGTTTGGAAACAAGGATTTGAAAATTTGTAATCATTTCAATTCCATCATTTGAGAATGTGTAATTCAATATATAAATCAAATGTTTTGGAAGGGTGGGATTTCAAAATGACACATCTTGAGGTGTCATTTGTTTTTGGCCTAATTGGATTTGATACAAATTCTAAAGGATTTGACACAAATCCAAATTCTCAAATTTTTGAGTTTCCAATTTGGATTTGAGAATCAAATCCTTGTTTCCAAACACACTCTTAGTGCTGCAAGCGTGAGTACACCTCCTACAACGACGGATGGTTGATGAAGGTATGTGTCGTATCAGCCCTATTCATTAAGGTAAGAAATAATTTATCTCGATCATAAGGAATTGATGGGAAGAGAAATAGCGTTTATTTACCTAATCCCAAAATAAGACGCAGCCACCCGTTCTCTGCAAAGAAACAATGAACAGTCAATGTCAGAACATGGAGAGACATGAGAGCTGATTAATGGAACACTAACATGATATATACGAGATGAGCTTATATTCTCATCGTAACATGAGAGGCATTTGTCTCAACCATTCAAAATTATGACAAAAATGCAAATTTAATCAAGAGGAGAAAACAACGTTAGTTATTTGTTTAAAGCAAACATGATATAGTGGGGATGAAGTTCTAATCTCATATTGTCCAGGATCGAAACAAATCAAAGTAGCACAATAGTATTTTCTGCTATTGCAGCAACACAGCCAAGGCAGTTATAAATAGGCCCCTGCAGGGAACAAAAAAAACCAGAGACTTTGAAGAGACCACCCTAAATTATTGTAACAGCCTCCAAGTGGACTATTGTTCAAAGTTACTGATTAAAACTAACTGATATATGCTGACAGAGTTCTGGTTGCAGGAGAGCTTGTATGATGGCTGCCTGTTGGAAATAAAGAAGTTAATCTGACTTACTGCGAATTGTTGAAGGGTGATGAACTCTGATGATTGTATGGAGCAAAGAAAGGTAAGGTTAAGGAACAGATTTACTGCGAAAAGGTACAGCTTCATGTGGAAGATGAGATCTTTTGAACTAAACGATTAGAAACGCAATCAGAGAATGACACTACGTTATTCTATACTAAAAAGAAAGAAAATTCATCAACACATTTAGCATTGCTTTGACAATGTCAAATGCTCTGCAATCCGATTGATCTTGAAGAAATATCTAGTCTTCGATTTAAAGTTGATGGTAAATGTGGGGCAAAACGAGTCGATGTTGAATGCGACATGAATCAACTTTGTTAGAAAATAAGTACAATTAACAATCCTACAAACAAAAATTACAACTAGTCCTAAATTATTACACACATCTACGAAATGGTAAAGGAAACGACTTCAAGGTCCACGAAAACACTTTCCTTTAGGCGTAATATGCAACTATGCATCATAACAGATTCAGAAAACTGCCATCTAAATCAAAGACATGTGAAGTGCTAAATGTAATCATCATATCACCCAACTGCACTAATTAGACCCAAACCAAAGCTAAGCCCAATTCATGCACAAAACATACTTGATAATCCATAAGAGACTCCACCTTATAAACACACAAAAATTACTTTCACAAGATTTCATTCTTGAAAATACTCCATAAAACTTGTATTCTGCTAATGTGAGGACCAAAATCATTGAACAAATCGTTTTTTAAGTTGAATCATACACGGGCTTTATATTGATAAGTTTCTCGTGTGGTAATAACATGATTTTTCTCAGACGTATCATTTTAGCCTACACATCAAAAGCCCTAAAAACTTACCTTTACAGATTTACCATGTGTAGACAGGGAAAGAAAATATAGTTGAAATCGTCGGATCATTGGGTCGCTAAAGCAGCTGCAGAGGAACCAAATAGAGATAGCTGTGGCTTTGGGGGCAGTGGAAATTGACTCAACCGGCGCATCTATCATCTCTAGTACGATGTCCATCGGTGGGCGGTTTGCAGGATACGTTTGTATGCACCATAGGCTCACTAAAGTCATCTTTTTTTTAACCTCTTTCTCGTCTTTACTCATAATCACATTATCTCTGACTCTGATATTTCCTCCTTGTTCGAGTCGATTGTATATCCATTCCGCGAAGAACAGTTCACTACTATTCTCAGCTGATGCATTATTCCTGCCGCAGGCTAGGTCTAACACCATCATTCCATAGCTATATACATCTGACTTGTGAGAAACTCCACCAAAGTTTCGACAAAAGACTTCAGTAGCGATATATCCAATCGTACCTCTTGCTTCCATCACTGATATAGTGCTGTCTTTGTAGGACACAGTTTAGCTAGTCCTAAATCCGAAATCTTGGGGTTGAACTCCTCATCAAGTAAAATGTTATGAGGTTTAATGTCAAAGTAAAAATCTAGTAAACTAACAAGCCTACGTACAACTTACAAGCATTTAAAATCTCTTATGAAGAGCAATAGTTATTTTCAGATTCAGAATGATGTTCAGCATAGACATCACTCAGGAAAAGCTGTTTCACAGTGGCATATTCGTATGTTGGAGTGCAGTATATAAACTATATATACCTGATTCATTAATAACCAATTTTCTTCGTCTTGAAGTTGCTGCAAAACCGAAACTGTAATCAACAGACTGAGACATATATGCTTACAATAATATTCAGAAGAAATGATGCAGAGTTTGAAGTCTGCCAGTGCGGCTTTTCATTATTGACAAACTTACCGTTAAAGTTAAGTCCTAAGGAGCTGGAAAAACAGTCGTTGGTAATCTGCAAGAAATTAGAAGAGAGAAAGAGAGAGAGAGACTTACAGTTGCTAGCCGAAACATGGAAAGGGAAAACATTTATAAACATGAGTTAGATCAGGGCAGAAACAGATGGTCTCATTGGTGCTCTGATCATAACCACACTGCCCCCCTGAAGCTTTACAAGCACTGCAATCGTTGGCGATCCACTTCAAGGACAACCCCTGTGATAACATCTCTATTATATTGCTGGCATTCTTAGTGTCACCCTCATAAGGAACTGAACCCACTCCATTACACTTCCCTTCCAAATCACACAGTTTGGTATCATTCGAATACACTGCTACAGCTCCGCATACCACCAAATTCCGAGACACTTTTTCCACAACATTTCTGGGGCAGTTCAACAACAATGTTATATCATTAGGACTACTGGTGAATTGGAATAGATCAGTATCCAATGTCAGGTTCAGATGCTGCAGCAACCCAGAACACGCACTTTCATCACTTATTAACTCCAATAACCCCGAGTGCATGACTTGTATGGTTTCGTCTTCATAAGAAACATCTTGATCACATAATCTGAACCTGATATATTTAGATACGGAAAGTTATCCTCTTTGCAGGAAACGTCGAAACCAGGGTATCCGCAGTATGGTTTTTGTTGGCCGGATATAAAAAAGGGTAACTTACATTGATGTCACCACATTTTTTCGTGATGGAGTCCCCAAAATGATCGTCTGGGAAAGACAAATTCAGAGACAGTAGGGAGGGATAGAGTTAGAGCGAACACGAACAGGTATGGCTTGTGGAAAAAGCTGATTTACATCATCTCCGCGTACAGCAGGGACTGGTGGTAAAATTTCCAGGAATCGTAAGATTTACATTTGAACAAATTTGGTTCCAAAGGTATAGAAGTTGGTGGCGATTTGCAACTTTCGAAGAAATAACCCATAAAATGCATGTCCAAGTGACAAAAAGTCTAATTGTACAGAAAACGTAGGAAATTGGCCTATTTACTAGTCAATGACGTTCTTAAACCTGCGTTTAACTAATACATGTTATTAGGTTATTGTTTACCATATGTCTGAAATCTAAACGTCCAACATAAAAAGAAGTTCAGCGGTAGGCGGTAGGCCTGTCAAAAACTGACTCGACTTGACCTGACAAGACACGGCGTGCCTGAACCGCGTGACAGATGGTTACACGTTACACCAGTGCCCTTGACCTATTTCTTACAAACTAAAGCGTCAAGCATGAGAAAGATAATTAACTGCCTATAAAGAGAATCTCCCTTGAAGAAGAGCAAGGGTACATTAGACACACGACCCTTACCCTACAACAACAAAGGATTTATCCAAGTGACCCGTACTAGGAATTAGCCATTACGAGAACAACCCGTTCGACAATATCATTGACCCAATCTCTCAATGACTTCCGTCTAGACTAAGGTAAGATAGGTTGGATGCACGCACTCTTGTTAACAAAAGATAAAGAGGTTGTCTTCCGATAAGCAAAATGAAAAATTATTCCGAAAAGTCCTGGCTGACTTGGTGGTACCGGCTACACGTACAGTGCACACAGTTTAGCGACTCATCTTGCTATAGTATCATAGTTCAAAGCCATAAAAGAGTAGTATGGGATTTTAAGATCTTTTACTACTCCCTTTTATGCATTTGCTACTGTTCCCCAAAAAAAAAAGTTGGAAAATAGGAAATGGAAAGATTATTCACTGTACAACAAAGTTGCATTTGCAAACTGAGACAAGATACTATAACAGAGAAAAATTATGTCACATGATATTATTATGCCAAGAGTAAGAAATTGTCTGTAACTGGTGAAAGGTAGACGAGCAAGTCTACAACATTGCCTATACAAAAGAGTAAATTCTCTAAAGCTAACGTTAACGAGTACACATTCAGCCTCAAGTCTCGTCTAGGTTACTCCTAAAACCCGTAACTACGACACATTATTCCGTTTTACTTACATATATACTAGGCGTACTAGTGGAATTAAAAAGAGAAACTGAGAAATAATTCTCTACCCTAGAGATGAAGAATTGAAAGAATTGAGTGATAAAAGGAATACCTAAAATCTAAAGAAGGCTGATTAAATTACTTTGAGTCCACTAGGGCGTTTTCCTTCCATGGCGTCTTTCTTGTTTCGACAATCAGCACATAGGAATGGACCTTGCCAGGGCTTGGAGCTAGTGGAGAAAATGGAACCAGCATGGACTGAGATGCCTTCACTTGATGCAAGATTCACCTGGCAAATTGCGCAATTGAAAAGACCGGAGGTTGATTGTGCGGAGGATTCATCACCCAATCTGCCATCAACAAGAGAGCAAGTACTCAGACCCAAATGGAGAATATAAAGCCACACCAACAAAAGCACACTATGTCATCAAATATACTAAAAGGGAATAGGGCAGTAAGGCCAGGTGCAAATAAATCAACATTGCATAATTCCCCAATGAAAAATCACGCTTTGAAACACACACATGCCTAAAGCTAACCCTGAATGCTATGCTAGCATCAGAAACCTTTATCAATGTTTTTGATATTATAAAGTTTCTAATTGCTGCGAAATGGAGTAGCAGAGCTCCGACCTGGAAACCCAGCCCTGACGCGGCTGAAAATTTTGAAACCCAACCCAAACAACATGCTAAGATGAACAAACAAAAATCAGACACGACCACTTCTGCAACCCAAAACTGACCTGTACCAAACCAGAAATCACAAGAACAGACTCAGCCTGTTCAATAAATCTATATGCACTAGACACAGAATCTTAACCAAAGAAACAGAAATTGAATGTCAACTTTTGCAAATCTCTTGACTAATCCTCTCATAGAAATAAAAACACCGATTTCAACAAAATCCCTTATGCGATATACCCAATTTATACACTGTTTCAGTAAGAAAAAAAGTAACATTCCTACCTATCATTCTAGTCCACAAGCAAGGTGCATGTCAAATCTACTAGAGAAAATAAACGAATTACAACAGTCTGCAAAGCATGCTCTTCGACACAATCAAGCAAGGTATTAAGCAAGTCCCGGATGCACACTTAGGTATACTAATACTTCTTCAAGGTTATAAAAGCTCAGTTGGTTGTGAAAGAGTGGTAATATATCGATGTACATTGTCACCAAAAAAAAAATATATCGATGTACATTCTTCTGTATGTCACAGAACAAATACGAAAACCCAAATTGAAGCCACAAATAACTTGTGGTCTCATCAAATGAAGTAATAAAAGCCAGCTTCACCTAAAGCATATTTTAAGAAAATCAAGATTTTTTATTTTTTTACTGGATAAGCAGAACTTCTCACTAGTTCACAGAACTACTAATCATGCAGAAGGGAGTAAAAAGAGTGATACCAACCTGTCTGCAAGCATAGCTGAACCTTCTTCAAATAGCTCTTCAACAATACTTACAGCTGATGATTTTTTCGACAATTTTTTTGAAGACTCACGGGCTTTCTTCCAGAAGAACAAAGCTTTAAGCCTGCTCTGCTTTTTCGGAGGTGGCAATGGAGGCGCAGGACTTTCAGGTGGAATTATGTCAACGACTATACAGGTGGTGTCATCCTTGAGTCCCCTAGTTCTCAATGCTTCCTGAATCACCAGCCAAACCCAAGTTATTCAACAACTACTTAGATGTTTCAGGTGACATGAATGTACCACTCGACATTCTAAAATAAGGTACCAGTTATGATCATTGCACATGCTGACATCAATAACAAAAAATTCTTAGGTGACTTAGTGACAGTGAGAATTTGAGAAAGTATCAAACAATTGAACTTTACCTTCACTACTTGTCTAGCAGCAAGTTCAGCAGGCAATCCACGACAAGCTTTTGCAGCCATCTCTGAGGATATAGCATCCCAGATGCCATCTGATGCAATAATGAGTCTGCCACCAGCACTTGACAGCTTTGAAACAAAGAAAACGGAGTTAATATCTAATTGAGGCTAAAAATAGCAAGGATAACGGTGATGCTATCAAACAAGAACTCTAGAAGCAGTAAAGAGGAGATATTAGGTGCTTCATAGGTACCTTTACTTGTTTCACATATGGAATTGGAACGATAAATTCTCCCACATCCACATCTCCAATTGATCTAGAAAGGCACAAGCCCCCCGGCCAGCAACGAAGAGGTCCTATCTGTGCATACGAAACAAAGTTGTTGCAATGTCAATCTCTTGTAAAGTAATAGACTAAATGATACACCGTGGTTCTGACAATTGTATTAACATCTCACCTCTACACCTCCCACAATGCTAAGTCTACCAACTTCCCCTCCACTTGCAGTGACACGCTGCCTCCTGCAATTTTCAAGAAAACCCAGATCATTGATACAACTAATCAATAGACTAAAAAATGAATAAATAAAAAATGGAGAGAGAGAAAGGATGGAAACTTACTCTTCCACATTTTCTTCTAATCTATGATCAACGGTTAAATCCGAGACAGCGCCTCCCTGGACATCTAAGACACAACGAGAATCACCAACACACGCCACAGTAACCGTCCATCTATCTACAATTACAAATGTGGCTGTGGTTCCAGAAGTTTCGCCTGATTACAAGTTCAGATAAAACCATAAGAATCCAAGGGCGAGAGAAAGAGATACATGTATTAGCAGATCTAGAATCAAAGTTGAACTTGATGTATTTGAAGTTTTGAACTACCTTTATGTTGGAATTCCTTGTCAGTTTTTACAAATCCAGCAACCAAAGCACGAGGTAGGGCTTGAAGCCATTCGTCTCGACCAAGTCCTCGAGGGATTGCAGCTAACACATGATTTAGTAAATTCTCCCTAGTGTACACAGCAGCGGCATTTCCGTTATGCCCGTCAAAAACCTGAAAGTCCACAATTGAAGAACGATGAGAAAAGCTTAAATCATATATGTATGTGAAGAACAATGTTAACAGCAACACCAGCTCAGCAACACACTAGTTAAGATCAGTACGCTTAGGTTATTATCAGCTGCCGCACCATTAGTTGACAATGAGGTATCGAGCTTAGCGGTAGGAATCTATTTCAACACAATGTGAACTCGTCATTACATAACAAAGTTTGGTGTCCCTCCTTGAAGATAAATCCCACATTTCACCTACACTTACACTAAGGTTCTTGGAAAGCAAAAGTTTGAATTGGCCTTCCACAATAAGTAATCTTTCCGACGTGATTTGACTAAATCAGGTGACTTCTATTTCAACACGGTCTGACAGTCATTATTTTACAAGTTCGATGCCCCTCCTTAACATAAACCCAAATTACAACCACAGTTACACTACCGCCCTTGTCATTATTTTACAAGTTCGATGCCCCCTCCTTAACATAAATCCCAAATTACAACCACACTTACACTACCGCCCTTGTCATTATTTTACAAGTTCGAAGCCCCCTCCTTAACATAAATCCCAAATTACAACCACACTTACACTACCACCCTTGTCATTATTTTAAAGTTTGATGCCCTCTACTTAAAATAAATCCCAAATTACAACCACACTTACACTATAGTCCTTGAAAGCAAAAGTTTCATTATTTTACAAGTTCGATGCCCCAACATAAATCCCAAATTACAACCACACTTACACTACGGTCCTTGAAAGCAAAAGTTTTAATGGGCCTTCCACGATAAATCAGGTGAAACCAATACAATCATTCTATTAATGCTTAAATCAGGTGAAACCAATAAAAAGTTTGATGTCCCTCCTTGATAAATCCCAAATTTCACCTACACTCACACTACGGTTCTTGGAATGCAAAAGTTTGAATTGGCATCAAAAGTTTGAATTGGCCTTCCACAATAAGTAACCTTTCCCACATGAAATTGACTAAATCAGGTGAAACCAATACAATCATTCTATTAATGCTGAAGATCCATAATACAACTACTCGAGTTCGCAATTTAGTAACGATAATCATAGAAATAAAAATCAGATAAAGGGTTAAAAATGACATACAGCGAAAACCGAAAAAGTGGAAGCTGCATTTCCAGGAACTCTATGACAATCAGTCTTGACAAAGATATAATCTTCCCCTTTCTTAGATTGTCCAGCGTGACCATATTTAACAGTTGGTTTTTCCATCTTCTCATTCTTCAACTCTTTACTTATCAAAGCTGCCAGTGGTATCATATGCGGCTCATACTGCCTCCTCCCAGCCATCTTTCTTTTCTTATTTCCCAAATTAAAAACTTCACCAACAAATCAAATCCCTCCCAAAAAATCACCACCAACTTTTACTTCTTAATATCATGTAAAATCGATCACAAATACCCATCAATCTGCAATTCTGGGCAAACCCAGAAAATTTTAATCTGCAATGAACAAATAATTATGATGAACACCCAGAAAATCACAAAAAGTTAACAACTTTTTAGTAGTTTAGTTGAGAAAGGTTACCTAAAGTGGAGATCTAAAAGAAACCCACAACAGATAAAAATCCAACAAAATTAAAAGTCTGGGTATTTCTACTCGATGATTAAGAATTTAAGTAATCATAAATTAAAGCAGAAATTGCCCACAAAGGCTACAAATTACATGCAAATTAAATCCTAAAAATTGAAATTATGGGTATTTATACTAAAATGACATGATCAACAGATAAATAAAAAGGGAAATAAGAGGAAATTAAGAGTGAAAAAATGGGAGAAAAAGGAAAGGAAGTTACCCGCCAAAGAACAAAGTGGGGAAGAGTGAAAAGAGTGACAAAGAAGTCAGAGAAAATATTCAGATCTGAAAAAGATTGAAGCCGACAGAAGAACAAGTGTACTCTTTATGTTTTAGTGCAACTACTACTCCTACTAATTCATTAATTAATTCATTAATTAAATTGATAATTGATTAATTAATGATTATCGAAGAAAAGATGAAATCTTTTGCTTTGAATATGATTCATGAGAGAGATTAAGGGAAGAACAGAGAAACACAGAAGAAGAAAAAAAGGGGGAAATTCGACACGGCAATGATACGCGGCATTGATGACATACCATGATCATTTAATCATCAATTTGTTTTAAATAAAAAAGTACGGAGTAAAAAGTAAAAATAATTTTGAAAAAAGAGAAAATTTTGGAGAAGGTGAGATAAGAATTAAATAAACTGGTTTCTTTGGAAATTGTGAAAGTAGAGAAAGAGGTGACATTGAGGGAAAACGTGGGTTAAAACAGTTTTATCTTTCGAGTCGAATTTGTTGGCGGCTAATAAAGTGAGGAGGTGGGATATATGTTTAGCAGCTTAGGTAGCTCGACCAAACGTTATATGGTACCCTCGAGGGTATATCACGTCCTTGTACCCCCTCTTACGGTAAAGGTTTAATTACCTCTACTTTCTTTTTTACACTTAATTTACTCTTTGGAAATTGTAAAGTAGAAAAAGAGGTGACATTGAGGGGGGATGTGGGTTAAAACAGTTTTATCTTTCGAGTCGAATTCGTTACGCCTAATTAGGTGAGGAGGTGGGATATATGCTTTAGGTAGCTCAGACCAAATGTTATATGGTATCTTCGGGGGTATATCAAGTTCTTGTACCCCCTCACACAATAAAGGTGAACTGCCTCTACTTCTTTTTTACATTTAAACTATTCGTTTTTTATTTTTTTTAATCTAAACCTACAATATGAGTGATGTTTGTGAGGGAGTGTGAAAAAACAGATTTACCTGCAGTTGACACTTCATGATCTGGCATGTACATGTCTGAACTAACATAAGACTATTCGTGTTCGAAATTTCAGAACCAACCACTTGTTCTCAACATGCAATTGACAAGTTAAGATATGTACAATTAATTTATCAACTATTGACCAATACCTTTAGATTGACGGTAATCTTAACATCAGAGGTATCGACATTAGGGGAGTACGAATTTTATTTCAAGAGAATGTGAATTGGTCAATACATAACAAGTTCAATGCCCCTCTTTAAAATAAATTCCAAATTTCATCCACACTTACACCATCGTTTGTCATATAAAATTGCAACTAACTTGGTGAAAAGTACTAATTACTAATTATTGAAAGAGAAAATTAGGTTTCTAATTATAGAAAGAGAAAATTAGGGAGAAGGTGAAATATGAATAAAAGTGTCGAAGATATGACTTCTTTTTTTAATCGTGAAGAAAATGTATGTGTGAGAGAAAAATGTGACATTGAGGGGAAATTAGGGTTAAAACATTTGTTGCCGTCTGATAAGATGAGAAGGTGGGGTTTATAAAGCACCAATACTTCTGTCACCTATCATTTTCGACTTTGCAGTCAATGTATTTCGTCTTCAATAGCGGCACATCACTTGAAAATATGCATACGTAACTTCGAAATTTGTGTCGATTTTGTTAAAAAAAAAAATAGTATTAAAGTAATTATTTATTTCTATGTCTACTTTCATATAACCTAAATTATACGATAATGAGTAAAAATGCAGAACGTGGCATGCGAGTAAGGTTGTCCATAAAAGCTGACCTAATTACAAATCATACTCTCAAGTCTCGGTGTTCAACCCAAACACTATAAAGTTGAGAAGAACACTCACTCCGTTCTTCTCAACTCTTTTCTGTATAATATGTGAGACGGATTTAGACGAATCTTAAATACCTAAAATAAAGGAGCTAGTTGATACGGTGTATATATAGAGCAGCTAGATGAATGGCACATTTGAGGTTGTTTCTCAGGTGTAGTATAAAAACAAGTAGGAATGGAAAAGAAAGGAAAGATACATGGACTGGTGATGAACAGGGAAATGTTCGGAATTAGAAGTGCGATCAATTTAAATAAAAATAGAAGCGTTGAGAAAAGAGTCTTACATGAACAAAGTAAACACTAACCTATGATTCAACAATAGTTCCGCGGGAATTCCAGGATGAATTTATTCAGACTAGTTACACTGTCTTGTGGATTCGTCATCATCGATTTCAACATGCTCGAAATGTACAAAGGCGTGCAAGCCGAATTTTGGTTACATGGTAGCGCAGGATTGAACTCAGCCAGGCTTTTCCTGACGACACAGATCTTTGGAACAAGAAAATTGTTAGAACCACCCGGCTTGAAGGTGAAATGGACCTCAAGACTTTTTTGCTGTCTCAATTCCATCATCTATCCAGTGCTAGTGTGCTACACCTCTTCAATTGCTATTTCAGATAAAAAAAAAATTCAACTTGCAGAAAGCTGATCGTTACTCGCAGGAATTGAGTGAGCTAAGTTACTAGATTGGTCATGTATATGCTCAGAGCGCTCACTCTTCGAAACATCCATGTGAGGCTTGCTGTGATCATCAAATCTAGAGCAAGGGTGCGTAGTTTCTGTTGTAGGGGGTACTGCTCGGATAAAAAACCTACGTATCATCTCATAGCTAGTAAAGGTAATGACAGCAGATGGGACTGTCCGTAAAAGATTAGTCGCACATCCGCGATAAAAGCCTGGAAAACCTTCAGCTTGGAAGACCTTCCTGATACAATCAAAAACCCCAGCGTAACGCATTTTGTTGCTACGAACCTGGCCTTGCTCCTGAAGCCTAGAACGCACAACCTGGTAAAAGTAGAAAGTTAAAGCAAACTATCGAAATACTACTTAAACTACATTAGAGCTTCGTCAAAAAACAAGAACGAAAACAAAAAAAAAAAGAACTAGAGAATAGAGACTAACCTCGTGAGGGTAGGTCATTAGAGATGCTACAATTTTGGACAAAGAAGAAGCTATTGCTACATTTCCTGCGCTAAGCTTGTCAACCGTCGTATGCTCTGCGAATCAAATATTACGCAAGTTCAGCACCATGACCTTTCAGGCATGACAAAATGTTAATAAGAAATTTGATCCTCAGAGAAATATTCACAATACCCCTTTCTGCCAAGAAGAACTTGATTTTTTCATATGCTGGGAACTGGATAGCAACATGGCTTATTCCGGCCAAAGAAGGCAAAAGCCCGCTGTGGTAACAAACAAATCAATCAAGGACAAATTGACAAAATATCTTGGAACATCCAGCCATACAGCTGATGTTTCTTGAACTCCAGAAAGCTAAAAAGAATTGAAGTAGATTCACCTTATAAAAGTAGGATAGAGACGACATCCTATGAAGAAGTTTATTTTATAAATTTCAACATTGAATGAACTAGCCTCAAACAGCAACATATGAAGATAGCATCCTAGAGCTTTGATCTCAGTTTTCATCAGATTACCTCTAAAAGGTATGGATCCACGACATTGCAGTCAATGTTCCTCAATCAACGGAAATAATAATTATCAACCTATCTAAATGTGTTAACAAGGTATCAAAGGCACACCAAGGAGTAGATTTATACAACTACAAAGGCAACTGATTGAAAACAGGATACGATCATCCATTAAATATCAGATACCCCAAGATGAAAAGTAAATTATCTTGTAATATGGGATTTAAAAGGAGGATAAGCATATGAACTAAAGAAGGCTACCTGTATAACCCCCGTATTCCTTCTTCATATGCAATTCTTCTTAAAGCAGAAGCTATGCTTTTGTATGGAACTACATCTGTCCTCATTCCTTGAGTCTGGAATGGAAGAACACAAATGATCAATCACAAGATCATCAGAAGAATATGGACCAACATCAATATTAAAGCTAAAAAACTTGAAATATGAGCTAAGATCATCAGAATGCTATGCACCAACATTCTATATCAGAATACTATGCACCAACATCTATGTTACATTGGGTAGAATTCAGAGGGTAAGAACTTATGGACATCCATTCCAAGGTGATATACTTTGCACAATACAAGGTTTCCAGAGCACTGTAGATGATTTGAAATGATCTTCAGAAGATTACAGAAACGACACATTTTATCCGCGCTGAAACATTCCTAAAGCAAGGCAAAAGCATCTTACAAAGCCTCTTTTTTGTTGGGGGTTGGGGTTGGGGGCTAAATTTAAGCAGTGACTGAAATTCATTAGACTGAGCAACTACTTACTTGGAGTCTCGTCTTAACAACCCACAGAGGATTAGTCGTGAAAGCAGTGGCAGCTCCGGCACCAGCAGCAGCGATCATATTTTTACCCACTGTAAGCTGACCATTACCATTCTCTACAAAAACGCCATGAAATACCTTCTTATTTAATCAAGATAACAGCTACAAGATCAGTAAGGAAAAGCTGAATCCAAATGAAGTGTGATGAAAACCAACCATCTAATTGAAGTACACCTTTAAGATGCTCATAAACTGTGAAGTATACCTACGTACGAAATGAGCATGTCTGTCATTAAAAGAAATTTAAAGTGTATAAGATTGCAATCCATATGGTTGTAGACTGCCCAAGAACAACAACCACAGATCCTTAGTCCCAAAATGAGCCAAAGTAGTACAACAGAGAAAAAAAAAAAAACACTATGCAAGCGATCTGAAAAATGAAAACTGACCAAAATCAGAAAGAACAAGCACCAAGCACCGCAACAACCCAACAACCAATGCCCTCCTCCGACCCCCACTACCCCTACCCACAAGGCCATAATTAACCGAAATCAGGGAGAGAGCTCACATGGTGCAGATGTTTGATAAGCCAAATTGGCTCACTAACCTTTAAAAAATTGTTTACACATCTTATCCTGTGAAGTACCAATGACCTGGGTGATTCACAATTTTCATTGAGAGTCATTTGGAAAGTCTCTCCATAGGTAAGGTTGTGTAAACCCAATATCCCCCTTACCTCGAATTGGGGGGATCCGTTGAGGCACTGGGGTAATGTAGTTGTATTGTATAAAAGATAATCTAGCTTATGATTTGCAATGGATGGCGTATATTGTATACTCCCTCCGTCACAGCTCAAACGCCCCATATTCCATTTCGGGACGTCCCACCTCAAACGCCCCATCTATTTTGGGACATATTTCTCTCTCCTACTTTTATTAAATTATTACATCCTCTCACATTATCTCTCGTACTTTTATTAATCCTCACATTCTCTCTCCTCCTTTTTCATAATATTACCCCACTCAACTTACCATATCAATTTTTCTTATTCCACTACAAAAACGCCTTGGGGCGTTTGAGCTGGGACGGAGGGAGTAGTTAAACGAGGATTGATGTAGATCGCCCTGACTACATTGATGTAGGCGCAAGGCGCACTGAGGCGCAGCTGAAATCGCCTCAGAAGCTTGAGGCGTACAAGTGTGCATGAGGCACGAGGGGCAGGCTGTACAAATTCCAATTTCTTTCTCTTGTAATTTTATTTAAACACTTCCCTTTGCCTCTTAATCCCTTGTTTATACTTATTTACCCATTGTCCCTCACGTTTTTTTTTTCAAAATATGGTTTCGTAAAATATTATTTTATTCGCTTAATGAGTGCGCCTCGTGTGCATGAGGCGTGCGCCTTCGCCTTGCGCCTCGCGCCTCATCGCAACGGCCCCCAGCGCCTCCTTAAACTAAGGAGTAAATTCCCTCAAACCTACTTTAAAAGATCTTCCCAGGTCTCAATTAATTGTCAAACACAAAACTTGGAGACTTAGACCCAACCACTGCAAACTTGCGCTATGCAATGCTGCTGTTGATAATCAGTTCCATGATAAGATATCAATTAATACAAATTAACAATTTAATATTTGACCTCCCATTTCAAGTAGCTAATAAATTTTATATCCAAATACAAATTGATCAAAGAGCTTATATTAAAAGCACAGATGAAAAGTATGTCAAGTAGATACTGTGGGAAGAAGACATCCATGTTCCAATTGAAACACGTTTGTGTTTAACACACCAAGACAAGAGCTTGAAAAGTTCAAACCATAAAATGTGACAACATAAAATGCCCGACTTCAACATGTATTAATTAATCTATCAATTTCATGTTTCATCCAAGCTTCGAACTCAAGTAAACATACTTACAGCCCAATTTGGAAGTAAAGCCAAAATCGTGGGCGAAAGTCCTCGATACATTCCCCGGAAACCTTCCCTTTTAACAATGTCTTGCAAGCTTGTCATGATGATACTACCTGCTTTACATATACAACCAAAACAGAAGAATAAGAAAACACGAATAAGCCATGCTGCTGCTTCACTGAAACCATCGGGTACATAATTGAGTAAAGTAGGCAAAACCAGGGACCATTTCGTTTTAGTAGCCTCTATAAGATTCTGCACAAAGCCAATCTCAGAATAAAACATCTGTCAAGAAGACCTAGGATAGTGTTCAGTCTCACAACTCTTAAGTAATGCTCCTTCATTCCCGTTGATCCAGAATAAGTTGCAAATTGATGAATTATTTGATTTCTCAAGTACATAAATAAAAATAGTTCGACAGACTTTACTTGAGAGACAAAGGTTAGCATCCAAAAATCAGCTCAACTCAAGCAACTAATATGGTGGCACATCCTAAGAGCCAACTCAAGGTTTTTACTTCGTGAATTATCACCGGAACAAATGGCCTAACACTTTACAGTTCGCACCCAAATTAGGTATCTCATTAGGAAGCAGCTACAAGCGAATACACCCTCTTCATCCCATTTATAAAATCTACAGACATCATTAAAGCTACAAGCTATTTGGTCGCATTTTGAAGCTATCCGAAGTATTTGGCCCTCAATCATAGCTTTGATGTGAGTTCCATCCAATTACTGAGGTCAGTCATGTCACATATATTAAATAGGGGGCAACACTCTCAACCTTCTTCAGTACCACGGTTTCATACATAAAATTACCCTAGTGTCTCAAAGACTCTTGGGACTTGGCTACAGTGAGATAAGGAGGGGATTAGTTTGCAAGCAGGCTTAACCCTATGTTGAAAACATGGAGAGGCTACTTAGGATCAATTCCTCAGATCAATACAATCCTATTAAGATACTATGAGGATAAACTGAACTTGAAAAGGTTGGAGCATACTACTTAATATTCTCTACGAGCAAAATAGAATGAATCTATCACCATCAAATGTGATGATACTAGCCTAATGTCAACTCAAGTATCCAAGCATTTCAGAAATTGAGTACAAGTTGATTGCTTTAATCCTCCCAATTCCCCACACATGTGAGAACGGTATGTCAAAGATTGGACGTAAATAGCTTCTCCATAACCACGGAAACATTTCTTTTGATCATGGCAGAATAGAGAGTGACCTTACTCACAATTGTCTATAGTCTATACATCCAAAAGATAGCTGACGGCAAGACCATCTCCAATAGCTTAGCTTAATGACTTCCATGATCTCATACACGTACCAATATTTCAAAGAACACAATTCAGACTGTCCGTGATAGCAGTTGGGCGATAACGTTTTTAGTGCCCAGAAACAGGATGGAAATGTTCATTTTCATAACAGACCACTCCTGATGCACACGGGAAGAGGCTAAATCACTGAGACAATACGACTTTCCCATGAGAGTTGTAAAATCCAATACATAGTAGCCAGACAACCTTGTCAAGGTGGTGCAATTCATTTTAAAAGGATGATTTATATAAATCTACGGTGACCTTAAACTTGGTTATGATATACCTCTCCGTCCCAATTTGGGAAACATGGGAAGTTTAATTTGGGACGGAGTGGTATGGATACATCCAAACTTTGAAAGCTATAAGATCAAACAGGTTGTTACACACTTACACGTCCACAATGACATCACAAGTTAAACCTCTAGTGAAAGATTATGAATGCTCAACCGCTCAAGTTTTACTCAACCTTGATAAAATTACTGAGCTTATCCCCACAGTTTTCACCCGACTATGCTACTCCAAATTATCCTTTCAACCCGTAAAACAATAATCCAAGCTACATTGCCAAATCAAATAAAGTAACCACACATTTAAACAAATGCCACGCTTAATTTCCATCACAGGATACACAACAGTACAACACTATCGCACCGAAAAGATAACAATCTTAAACTCGAAAACTGGCAGAAAAGTAAGAGCGTACAGCGCGTACCTTTGACAGTAGAACCGGAAGCCATGGGTAGTCCATGGACCTGTAATCTGGTCTTTATTACATCTAACGGACAAACAAATGTCGCCGCAATTGCACCTAAATATCACATATTTACAACATAAAATCGATTTAATTCAAACATTCATCCCCAAAACCCTAAGCTCAAATCCGACCTCATTGAAAATTACGCAAATTGGAGAAAAAATCAACAAACCTGCAGCGGCGCCAGCACCAGCGTCGGAGATAATGTCTCTGACAGAGCGGCCGTGCGACGGCGGTCGAGCTCCGGTCATATCTCCAGGTAGCGTACAGTATACGAATAGGAAGAATATAAATAGATAAAATCAAATTGGGGAATTATTCCAAGTCAAAGTTGGAGTAGAAGAAGAAAAAGTTGAAAGCTTTGGGATTATAGTAAGGATTTAATTTGGAGTTGAAAAGGTTGGGCCGAGATAAGAACATTGGAACAAAGATCAACCCAAAGCTTATGTTTTACTTTTTACTGTTCGTTAGATCTTCTGACAAGGTAACCATGTTCGGTCGAATTAGGTTATCCCTACCAAGTAGCCTAGTAAAGTACCAAGGATGATAGAACATGAAAACACCCCGATCGAGTTTGCAACTAAGGGATCGTTTGGATCATGGGAATAGGGGGTGGGGTGGGATGTAGGGTGGGATGGAATTACAATTGGTATATGGTACCCAACCCCGGGGGTACGTAACGCTCTACGTATCCCCCGTCCCTTTTATAAAAGTCCAGCACAAACAAAGTGAAAGCCCAGCATCACACCATATATATACTATTCAGTTACAGGCTCATGTATATTATTCAATTACAGGTCCATGTATACTTTTCAATTAAGAGTACCACTAAATGTATATGGCATATACACTTGGAAATGTGTCGGGGGTAAGATAGTATTTTCACCATTTTAATGAATCACATCTCTCCTTCTTACCCTCAAATGCACACTCACCGGTAACAAATTACTACTCAATAATTAATATGTCAATTCATGCATAGAGATGTCAATTCAGAATACATCAAAACAAAATCACTCACAAATAATAATGTCAACTTAAAATATTGAGAATGGCAACTCAAGACATAGAATGTCAATTCAGAATAGGCCCAAAAAAAAGAAGATTGGTTGCTCACAAATAACATATCACTACTCATGAATTAATATGTCAATTCATACAAAAATATGTCAATTCAGATTACATGATCAAAACAAAATCACTCATAAATGAGAATGTAAACTCAAAATATAAGAATCCCAACTCAAAATATGGAATGTCAATTCAAAATATTCCCACAAAAATGAGATTGGTGGGGTTGAGTAGAGAGAAATAAGTGGATATATGTTTTGTAATGTATATGATTATACATTAAGTCTTTCTCTTCAATTAAAGGCCAAACCATAAAGAACCCCATATTATTTCCTTCTCTCTCTTCCCCTTCCCATTCCCGGACCCACCTGAGAACCGGCATACATACCGATGTCTCACGCCATCGCTACCACTGCGCCCGCGCCACCGCCTTCCTAACGACTAAAGGCCATCGACCACCGCCCCACCATCCACCAATGTCGCCTCCTCCTCTCTGCCTCATTTTCTCTCTCTTCCTTTTCTCTATGCGGACATCGGTTCATGGCGTCCTTCGAGAGTGAACCATCGAGAGGGAGGGGACGACGTATAGAGTGAGAATCGAGTAAGGGGGGCGAGTGCATGAGGGAAGAGGAATCGATTCAGGGTGATGAGGTGTCAAAATGTGGGTATCAAGGGGTCGGTAGACTCGTCGGTGGACATTCATCAAGTTTGGGGCGTCCGATGGTGGGAAGGTTGTGGTGGCTGGTGGTTATTGGTTAGGTTGGCGGCGACGGGGGGAGAAGGAGAGAGAAAGGGACATTATCCTTCATGATTATTTTCACTTTATTTTTAGTGAGAGCAATTATTAAAATTAATCTAATTTCAAAATTGATTATTATTTTCTTGTTTTTTCTCATTATTTATTTCCTTAACTAAGCAATTATAAATTTATATGTTGATAATAACCTGTTTAATATTAATAATGACCAAATATAGGGCAATAATGACTAACCTTTATAATGTCTTAATAATTACCATAGTAATGAAAAAATGAGTTGAATTCGGGAAATAATTTGAAAACTGGGAAATAATGATTTAAACTAAATAATGACTATAAAATTGTATATAATGAGTAAAAATTGAGATATAATGAGTAAAAAAATTAGAAAATAATGAATAAAAATTTAGAAATGATGAATGCAAATTGAGATATAATGAGTGAAAATTGAGGAAATAATGATTGAAAATAAATAATGACTATAAAGTGATATATAACGAGTGTAAAAAAAAAGAGTAATTATTGAGAAATAATGAGTGAAAATTGCAAACTAATGAGTAGATTTCGGGACATAATGAGTGAAATTTGGGAAATAATGATTGGAAAATAAATAATGACAATAAAGTTGTATATAATGATTGAAAATTCAAAAATAATAACTGAAAATAAATAACGACTATAATGTTATATATAATGAGTGAAAATCGGAAGATAATGAGTAAAATTGAGAAATAATGAGTACGATTTCTAAAGTAATGAGTGGAAGTATATAATGAGTGAAATTGAAAAATAATGAGTGAAAATTGTAAAATAATGAGTGAAAGTATATACTACGTAATGACTATAATGTGGTACAATGAGTGAAAATCGGAAGTGAAAATTGGCAAAATAATGAGTGTAAATATATAATGACTATTAAGTGCTATATAATGAGTGAAATTGAGAAATAATGAGTGAAAATTGAAAACTATTCGAGATATAATGAAGAAATTTGAAAACTGATGAGTGGAATTCGGGAAATAATGAGTGAAATTCGGAAAATAATGAGTGAAATTTGGAAAATAATGATTGAAAATAAATAATGACAATAAAGATGTTTATAATGATTTGAAATTCATAAATAATGACTGAAAATAAATAATGACTATAAGACTATTTATAAACAGTAAAAATCGGAAAATAATGAGTGAAAATTAGAAATAATGAGTAAAAATTATAAAATAATGAGTGAAAGTATATAATGACTATAACGTGGTATATATTGAGTGAAATTGATAAATAATGAGTGAAAATTGTAAAATAATGAGTGAAAGTATATAATGACTATAACGTGGTATATAATGAGTGAAATTGATAAATAATGAGTGAAAATTGTAAAATAATGAGTGAATGTATATAATGACTATAACGTGGTATATAATGAATGAAATTGATATATAATGAGTGAAAATTGTAAAATAATGAGTGAAAGTATATAATGACTATAATGTGGTATATAATGAGTGAATAGTTAAACAGGGGGTACGTAACTCTAGCTACCCCCGGGGTACCTAATAATTTGTGATGGGATTATAATTCCCACTTGTATATGAGTTACATGCTTAGTGAGTGGGAATTGGACTTGGGAATATGGAGGGATATGAGAGGTGGGAATTCTATTCCATCATTTTATTACCTAGGAGGGGTTATTAGGGAGAACAATAACTTTAGGTTATTGTACCAAAAAAAAATAACTTTAGGTTAGAATGACATATTTGCCATTAATAAAATGAGAGGTAGAGGGTTAATTATCAGAGGACAAAACTGTAAAACAAAAACTTATTAACTTAGGGCTCGTTCGGTATCACTGCCGTTTTCTGTTTGTTTTATTGAGTAAAAATTTTAATTAAATAAGTTACAAAATTAACTTTAAATTGTTTGGTTTTATAATCTTTTTTTGTAGAAAGGAACAACTATTGCTGTGGGGGTGGGGATATAAGGATTCGAACCCGGGACATATAGAATATGAAAACTGACATCTGAAAACCACTTTTTCTGATTTTCAAAAACGGGACTTTGGTTTTCAAAAAAACAGAAAACGATATATTAAACAGGCCCTTAATTCCCATTATCTAATCTCTGTAAATTATATCCAAACAAGGGAGTGGGGTTATTTTCCAATTCCCACCTCCTTATTTCTCCTCAATTCTCACCTCTTATTCCCCATATTCCTATCCCACAATTCAAATGATCTCTAAGGAAATATGATTCCTGCTTTTGAAAGAAAAAAGATTTGAAGTTATAATCAAGGTATACTTTTGTGAGACTGTTTTATCCTTACTTGATTGTTGTATCATGCTCATCATCAACAACATCAAAGAGAAACGGAATCTGTTTACTTGTGGCCAGCTGACATATAATTCAAGTGAGGAAGATCCGCTGAAGTAACTTGTTAGCAGAAACAAAACAACTTTATTTACCAGAAAACCAAAGATGGTGAAATGACCACCCTAGAACTTCATTCTCAGCAATAAGAAATCAGAACTATAGGTCCTTATCCCTTGATTTCCTATGTTATACATGTAACTAGTTTGATGTTCTGTGCAACGCCCGGGTTACTTATATTTAAATATTATAATTATGTAAAGGAAATTTTTGTATAAAATCTAAAATCTCATTCAAAACACCCGTGTGATATTTGCAATGTAATTAGATGGAAAGTCACCTTTAAAACCTAAAGTCATGTTTCGAACACCCGTGGGACGATATTTGTAATGTAATTAGATGGAAAGTCACCTTTCAAAACCTAAAATCATATTTCGAACACCCTTGGGATACTGTAATGTAATTAGATGGAAAGTCACATTTCAAAACCTAAATTCCCGTTTTGAACACGTGGGGTATGGTAATTTAATTAGATAGAAAGTTATCTTTCAAAATATAAAATCTCATTTCAAACACCTGTACGATATTCGTAATGTAATTACCATTTCGAACATCCGTGAGATATTTGTAATCTATTACTTTTATTAATTACGTGATAGAAAAGGCTGAGGTATCAGCAATATGTAAACAATCATTTAACACGTCACAATGCTCATTGGTAAATCAAGCAAAAATGTGTGAGGTAGGATTTGAACCATTGACCTCTCAATTAATTATTCATCATATTACCAGTGTGCTAACCGCTACTTCATGCATATTTTTACAACTCATTTTTATAAAAAGGAAATAACCAATCCAAATGAATGTAGATGACCAAATCTTTTATTTTTGAACATTTTGACA
Source organism: Spergularia bocconei (assembly GCA_963457585.1). Classification (NCBI taxonomy): domain Eukaryota; kingdom Viridiplantae; phylum Streptophyta; class Magnoliopsida; order Caryophyllales; family Caryophyllaceae; genus Spergularia; species Spergularia bocconei. Next base: position 21,821,239 of record OY734945.1, on the reverse strand, counting down.
AATTATAGAAGTAAATATGACATTAATGACTGTATACATTAGCTTCCAATATATTGAACCTTCCATATTCCATATGTGAGTATGAACATATAATATGTGGGTGTGAATTTAATTTTAAAAAAATAAAATACATGACATTCATACGACACTCTTAATGTTTTATTATAATTAAGTAATTTTTGTTTCAAACTTAAAGTTGATCAAACAAAATTGAACCTAATTTAAATATCATTCAGAAAATGTGACGGGTGTTGAATTGCATATTAAGAAAGTCAGGTAAGAAGTTTGCGAAAACTAATAGTTGGCTAAAACATTTGATTGGGGACAACTGGGTGTCAACAAAAATGTTGTCGAGTCAAAGGGTTGTTAGCTTAGCTAAGGAAGTAGGTGAAGTGAAGTTGTTAATTCGGAAAGTGCGTAACACGGGTGAGAGTTGTTACTTTAAGGTCTGCGTATACGAGCTAACAACAGAGTGTGGAAATGCCTAAGAAAATTGATCGGGGAGGGAGTCAACTAACAACATCAAAAGGGTTGTCGAGTACAATAGTTAACGGGTGGTCAAGGGATATAGTATGTAGGAGATCAAATAAGTTGGTAAGAGGTTAGGAAGGTGAATTATACCTTCTAGATTTTAGATTCTACTTACTTTAAGCAAATTTGAATACCATTTAGAAAATGTGACGGGTGTTGATTTGCAGATTAAAGAAGTCAAGTAAGAAGTTTTTTAAACGGGTGTTGAAAATGTGATGGGTGTTGAATTGCAGATTAAGGAAGTCAAGTAAGAAATTTAGATTCTACTTACTTTCTTAAAACAAATAAGATCACACACAAATAAACCTATTAAACGGGTCGGATCAGGTTAAATATGATTGGCCAGTTCGCTATAGGTCGTATCAAATACAAGTTCGGGTCAAAGTTGGACTTTTAGAATTAAGCATAAGACTAAAATTTGTCCTAATTTTGTTTAAAATACTAGTCAACGAGTTGATTCGTGTTTGATCAACAAATACGGGTGACAAAATGAAATCGGGGCGCAGTGGCCGGCAAGCGAGAAACCGACTCTGAGGGGCTCTGTTGAGGTTCATTTTACTAATGAGACCACAACCCTCTTGGATGAAGGCACAAAGCCCTTGAATAAGTCCATGTGACACCCATAAAGTCGAATTTATCCCATCTATTGGATTATGAGGAAATGGAGGGTCAGGATGACGGGGATCCCACTAGGCTTATGCCTTGGACTCCTCACATTCACTATACATACCCCCCTCATTTGTTTAAATCAGGTGATATCTATTCCATACCATTTTACTCTTAAGATCGACTTATTGCAATCATTTGTGATAAATTGATCGCGACTACCCCATCTTTTCACACTCATACTGACTTGAGCATCGAAGGGGCATCGTTTGTTGAAAACCGGGCCCCTTGACTGTTTGTTCGTTGCGCAAGTTAAGAGCACGATCCTTCAATCTATCCCTAATCGAACTCACCCCAACAGTAGGTATAGATTTTATTTTCTAGGAGTCATTAAAATGGTTTTTGGAAACTTAAAAAGGATTTTATTTGGTTTCATAAAAAAAAAAAGTTAAAGTAAACCATTTTTCTTAATTAAAACCACCCAAAAATACCCATTTTTGCTTTCCCTAGACCTAATCTTATCTTATCTTATCTTATAACTATATATAAATTGAGTTTTGACGGTGTGGTGAAGACTCTTGGAAAGATTTAATTGGTTATAAACTTTGGTTATACACTTCTAAAAATGGTTCTAAGAGGCATTTGGTTATACGTTAAGTACTATGACCCGCCAAAAGCGGCACAATTCAGATTGGGTGACACGTCTAATTTTATAATTTGTTCATGGCAGGGTAGCTCCTGGTTACCTTTTGACGTTCCCTTTGTGTTGGTTACATCCTACTGGGTTACATCCTACTGACCCTCATAGGGAAGTGTGCGCTTAATTTAGTGTTATAAGAAGGTTTGGTGAACCTTTAGTTGTGGTTCGGTTAGGGGTAGGACCCGACCACTGGTAGTTGATACTTGGTTCTTTTATGGCTATATGTCTCACTCGTAGGATTATTTGGTTACTATAGCGTTGTTTTTCCTTAGGGCGCCGATTTTGCCAAGGCAAGTATTACACCTTTTAAGGCAAATTATTTAAACTGACCAAAATATCCCCATATTTGATACTCACCTCCCACTCTTATTTACGTATATAGCTACTCATTTGCTAATAACTTGATTTTGTGCATATTAAAGTGGGAAACTATCAATCTATTATACCTTATTGTATCAAATCTTATATTATTGCCAAAAATAAAATAAAAAATTCTCCCTTCCACAAAGTGGTCCATCTCCGTGTAGAACGTACCAAGTACTCCCTCCATTTCATTCATTTTTTTACGTTGAGCCGGGTTTTGTGAAGGGAATCCAAGCCCAACGTAAAGAAATGAATGGAGTATATGGCTTATAGAACTTGCAACCACTTTTTGAAAGAAGAAACAAAAATTGCCTAAGCACTCACACAATTACTGTGCACATTCAGCTGGATTGTTAAGCTTGCCATTGAATATTACACCAATCTTCATTTGATAAGGGCTTAGCACATCCCCATAGGGCGGACTTTCAATATACTCAACTCAAGGCAATAATAATTGCGGATTGTTAGGAAAGAATAAAAATAAAGATTCCCAAAATTGACTAGTGGCAGCAAATACAAATATGGGGGTGTTTTTGGTCAATTTCAATAATTTGCCTTGGAAGGTGTAATACTTGCCTTGGCAAAATTAGCACCTTAAACCTTATTTTTTAAGCCACGCGCCTTGAGGCGTGTATCTTTCCTTCTCTTCTCTTATTTTGATTTAATTTCTTACTCAACCTGTTTGTTAACGTTCTTTTGTTTAGGTTCGTCCCTACCCTATTCTTGGGGTCGTGTCATTCTCTAATGGAACAATTGACAGATGTCTTAATGTTGACGTTGTGCCGTCTGCATGCATTCATGAGAGTCATTTCATTTTAACAATTGTTAAACATTTTTAATTTATTTTGGATTTCGGATTTGGATTTTATAAACTTTGACTAAGTTTTCCGCTGTCCTACTTCTTTATTTTTTATATTTTGGATTTATAATTTGGTTTCGCCTTGCAATGAACTTGGAAAGTTAATTGTGGCATAATAATCCTAGATTTTCATTTATTTAATTTGGTCAAAAATTTAGGGTTGTTACAGAATGACTCTCGGCACACCAACATTGCTGATTATGTGGTTTATCACGAAACTTGAAAACAACAAATGTTTTCATGCACCTCATGGGAGGTGCTATATACTCATATCATTTGATAAGATTAGGAAATTCAGCATTTGTCCACGTACCCTCTTGAGTGTTCACTCGGTTCCTCATACCCGGTCCACATCGATATCCAACAAAGTAGATGACACTACGCTCCATTTCGCATGTAATTTTTTCTGTATATGAGTCCGTTTCATCCTAATCTAATTCAAACATCTTACCAAAAAATGAAATGAACATAAAATTCGCGTGGTGCCCTTGAGTTACGTGGTGCCCCTGGGTTACGTTAAAATGTGCGTGAAGCCCCCCAAGTATTGAAATCTCTATAGCTTCATTAATGATACCGTGACATGTAGCGCAACATTGAATGAATCAAATTAGCTTTTGTACCCGTGAAATCACGGGTCCAATTTTTTTGGCTTTTTTAAACAAAAGTTGTAGACGGTACGTCTATGTTGGTCTAAATTTTAGCGACTCATTTATATAACATTTTTAGTGAATTACCTATTTGAAAATGAAAAATTATTTTCTTGATAAAATATATAGAAAATTGGGAGTATACTATAAGCTAACCCCGCCCAAATCATTTTGGAAGTAACACGTGATTGTTGTTGTTTGTGGTGTTGTTTGTATATCGTCTTGAGCGGATTTTTGCTTGATTTTGATTTGATTTTTTTTAAACAGATGTGTCAAATCATTTTAACTACATGACTTAAAGAATTGTTAGATAAATTTGTGATATTTCAAAGTTCTCAGGTACCTACGATATCATATTAAAAACTGAATGCCAAAGAGACTTAAAATACTATATACTTGTTAATAAAAATATAAAAAATGTACCAAGACGATCACTATTAATGATACTAATTCAAATGCAACGTAACGGGTAATTCTTGTTAGCGATGACATTTCTTGTTTTAGTAGTTAACTAGATGGTAAGCCCATGCGCTGCACATGACATTTTTCATATTCTCTTTTATCAATTAGTTAATTACAAAAAAATAAATAATGATAACTGATAAATGTTAGTTAGCTAATGTGTCTCCTAATCTCACCAAATCACACTTACGAAATATATAATTGTAGAGAGTTTTACTTTATCTTTAACCAATACTCTCTTTTTTTTTTTGTTATTTTTTAACTCATTTTTCACAAAAGTTTTAAACTTGTCAACATATTTCAACCAAAATCATACTTAACTTTTCAAAAGTATGTGTAAATGAATCTTATATTGAAATACATTTCGACACGAACTTAACGATACTTGTATCGTAATATATAGATATTCGTAGCTTAAGTTATAACAGTTTAATTTGTATTATAGTTTATGTTGATAACTTTATTACGTAAGAGTTTTACAAATATTGGAATCTCTGCGCATACATTTTGTAATGTTTCACGTGGATTGTTTTAATATTTTATGTGAGAGTTTAACATATCTTGGACTCTCTATGTGCATTTTTTGACCTCCCGACGCTCTCAATGCACTCTAAATTCTTAGTTTTTTTTATTCACATAACCAATGTTACGATTGTTTCATGTTTCAATTAGATAACTTTACGGAAGAGACTCACGAAAATGAGATTCTTTATGTGAATTTTTAATGATTGATCGTGGGAACTCTCAGTGTTTGTTCATTTATGTACTCTCTCTAAACTTTTCAAATAACTCTCTCTTAATATTAAATTTGCATATCAGAAAAGTATGTTAATGCATCTCGAATAGTCAAATTGACATACTTTTTGAAACAAGTCTAATGATATAAGTTTCGAAATTTTCTGATACACATAAGCAATGTAATGAGCGACTGTGTCGTGTTTCAATTAGATATATTTATGGTAGAGAGTCTCACATAAATCGGACTCTCTTTATAAATTGCTAATAATTAATTGTGTGACTTATCCTCTCCTTTTTGTACACTAAACTCTTTGAGTATTTCTCAAATGATGAACTCTCTTTCTATGCTATTCAAAAATCTCTCGTTTATACATATATTACTAGTTGAATGCCCGTGCGTTGCACGGACTCTTGGTTTAAACTCAAAGTGAAATGTTTATTTGAGCTTAAACTGATCTTTTACTATTTAATTTAATAAAAAGAAACAATAACCGGTACTAAAACTTATATTGTATTAAAACAGAATTTTTAGTACTTTTTATGACTAATTTTAATGAATTTTATTTTAAATATACTATCTTAGACAAATATGTTATCAAGTATGTTAACTTATTTTTATAAGTTTTCAATAGATTACAGACAGTCTAATACTTCTATTATTTTTTGTTTGTTAACTTGTAATTTGAATTACTATTAGTTGTTCAATAATAAACGTTAACAAATGATAAATAGAAAACGGAGGTGATAGGAAAATACCATCTAAGTGAAGTAGGAAATGGAGTTATATTAATTTTATAATTAAATATACTTATTATTAAATATAGAAACGGATTAGAAAGATATAGAGGTTGATATTGTTGCAGATTATTCTTAGAATTATATTAAAATGGTAGGTTGATCATAAGGTTCAGACCGATAAACCCTCATCCATGTGTATATATGTTTGCAATAAAAGACAAAAGTTATCGAAAGAATAGGGAAAATAATAATAAAAAAAAATCGCTGATGATTTGCTTGTCTTCACTACAGGGGATGTTAATTCTATTCTAGTTGTGACCCAGGTGTTCAAACATTTTGAATCTGCTTCTGGTTTGGCTGCTAACCCTCAGAAAACTAGCATATATCTAGGAGGGGTTAATCAGAGGGTCAACACTATTATAAGGGAGAAAACTGGTTATGTGGAAGGTTGCTTTCCTTTTCGATACATGGGAGTGCCTCTACATTCCTCAAGACTGAAGGCGCTTCTATGTATCGGCCTCTTATTGATCAAATCAAAGGGAAGCTGAAACACTGGGCCAATACCTTCATTTCCTATGCAGGTAAGCTTCAACTGATCAATTTAGTCATCTTTAGTCTTCAAACTTTCTGAGGCTCTGTTCTATTCTTGCCTAAGATTGTACTCAAAAAGATCTCAAGGCTCTGTAGAGAGTTCTTTTGGGGTATCAATGAGAATCACAACAAATTTTCCTTAGTAAAGTGGCAGGCTCCGCTCCCCTAAGCAAGAGGGTGGATTGGGGATCAAAGAGGTTCTAAATTGGAATAAAACTATCTTTGGGAAGTGGATTATTAAGCTCAGCTTCGACACTCAATCTATCTGGAGTAAATGGACTAAATGCTATTATCTAAAGCAAAATAATCTCTTGGAAGTTGAGTGCAAGCAGGGCTGCTTAAACACTTGGAGATCACTTCTTCAAGTCAAAAATGAGATTATTCTTACTGCAGGTTCGAATACTGAAGCTGAAAGGCTCAGTAAAGATTGGAGCAGTCGAAAAGCCATTGGAGGGAAAATCTACGACTTTTTCAGGAACCCTCAGCAGAGAATCAAATGGTATCGAACTATATGGAATTCATGTTGTTTACCTAAGAGTTCAGTCATTGCTACTTTCACAGCATTAAATGGCTTGCCCACCATTATTGATAATCTGCAAAAAAGAGGAATGATTATACCGAATTGGTGTTGTCTTTGCAGGGAGCAAGCAGAATCTGTAAGCCATCTCTTCTTCCAATGTCAACTGCCAAGGGCTATTTGGTGCAATATTCTGACATGGCTTGGCCACAAGCCACGACAGTGGAGCCTAAGTCGCGAATTTAACTGGTTCCAACACAGTTTCAGGGGTAAAAAACCTCATCACCACATCCTTAGAATTGCATTTTGTTGCACAATTTATGAGATATGGAGGAGAGAAATGGTAGGATATTCACAAAATTCAAAAGGAGCTTGAATAGCATTGTGCTTAAAATCCAATTCCAAACATGTGTTAGATTGCAAGATAAGTTTAGTTATGTGTATTGGTTATTATGGGTAGCACACTGCTATCCATTTCGGAATTTTGTAACCATTTTATTTCCCACAATCGAGGAATAAAATTCTACTCTTTTCCAAAAAAAAAAAAAAAAAAAAAAAATTTTGCATGTACTTCGACGTTATGTTATTTTAACAATCAACTTGCACTTACGGTTAAACTTTATAAAGACATTGAAAATGTTATACTACTATCTAACTTTTGGATTAGCCTATATTCACAATCCAAAAACCCCATTGGCCTAATCCTGGCAGTAAGAGACACAGTGGGGCAGACTGGATTACCAATTAAAAAAATTCATACCCAATTTTTGTGGAGGTTCATTTGAGCGACGTAATGTTACTTTAATGATAAACTATGCACCTAAGATCTAACTTTATTAAGTGAGTGGAAAACATCTACTATTGTCTAACTTTTGGATTAGCCTATTTTTAATGGGATTAGAATAAACAATGGACTCTCATTAAAGTCATTTAAGATGTACTTAGCCTATCATTACTACTACTTCATAGTATAACTCATGCTCCTACTACTCCTACACTTCTACTCCTACAGTCATCCACTCATTATCCTACTGTCACTCCTACTCCTGCTCCCACGTACTCCTAAAAATTCCACTCCTGATTTGCGAATATTGACTAATTATATTTCAAGATTTTATGAGTCGCATATTTATATAATTAGATCAAGCCTGAATCATCTTATCGAATATATGTGTTCAGTTTTTAGTGCAAAATTCCAATAAGCTCGGAACATGCACAAATTACAACACTATTGTATGCTTATAAATGAGTAAATGACATTAAACAACCAAAAGTCAAGATTAATATGTATTGATTGATTGATTGATTAGATTAGTTTGCATTCGTTTTGTTAAACTCGGTATCAATTAGGTTAATCAATTGGTACGATAATGTAATACATGAGATGATGATCATCTACATACGTCCTATGGTATTAATATGATTTGACTATGTGGTATTATGGGGATAATATGGTGTAAATCTGGTTGACAATACTAAGCATAGAAGTACTGATTTTTTTTCGTTAGTTAGACAATTATCGATCTTGGTTTCTTGATTTTTTTTTAACCGATTCTTGTTTATTTATTGCTCGTATGTATTGGTTTGTTTCTCTAGAAAGCCGGGTAGGTGTTGATAAGGAAACATAAGTTTCCTCCATTACTTCCGTCAATCAAACCAAATCATCACCATTATGAAATCAAATTGATTTTGGTAGTCAATAAAAACATGTCAAATTGATGCATCACACTAATATACAAATTACATTATGAAATCAAATTAGGCCCTGTTTGATAGGACTTATTCTCAGATCAGAATCATTCAGTTCAGATCAGACCAGATCAGAATCATTCAGATCAGATCAGTTTAGTTCAGAAATGTTCAAATAACTATCTATGTATTTGGTCCATAATTGATACTAATTCGTTGAAATTCAATCAAATTTTCAACCAATTCAGATCAGATCAGATCAAAATCATTCAGTTCAGATCAGATCAGATCAGAATCATTCAGATCAGATCAGTTCAGTTCAGAAAGATGCAGTCTTATCAAACAGGGCCTTAGTCTCTTATTCTACATAACTCTACTTATGAATGTAAATAAAATAAACTTTTAATTCTATTATAATATATTAGTGTTTTTTAGTATAAAATTTCCTATGTCACGGTAACATTATCGATTTGGTGTTACCTTCACTGTTATGTGATGTTACCTATGCCGCGCGATGAACTAATGAGATCATGTGGTGTTACGGTTACACCAAATATCTTTCGTTTTTGAGCTTGTTGGTCACGTGTAAAGTTAACATTTAATATTAAATTGTATTTTGTACTAAACAATTCTTTTAAGGCATTCTAATTAAAAACAAAAAAAAAACTTTACGGTGAATCATGTCTTAAAAATTGATATCATTGCAGTGCTGTCGTCTCTAATCACTCCCAACTGAATCTAGGTCAGCACTTATCAGTTTTTGTGAAGATGACCCAGTCTAGGCCAACTTCTCCACCCGACCCCCTAAACAGATTGATTCGTATACCCCACCAGTCTAACCCTTGTCCTCTTCTATAACCAACCTCATTTAAGGTCTTCTTAACTCCCTTACACGACCTGCATACCCAACATTACCCTACGCGATACCCATCATCATTTCTAAACATCGACCCAATCTTGGTTAGAAGAAAAGATACTCATCCATGTGTATTAATCCTTAGAAATTGATTAGTCGTATTATTGATATTTTGTTCTCATCCATGTGTATCGTGTTTTTCAGTTGAGAAAAGATATTGAATAAATTGCGCTTAGAAAAATAGATTAAGGCCTTGTGTGATAGGACTTATTCTCAGATGAATTTCGATCAGTTCAGAATCATTCAAATCAGATCAGAGTCATTCAGATCATATTAGAAATGTACAAATAACTATCTATATAATTGGTCCATAATTGATACTAATTCGTTGAAATTCAATCAAATTTTCAACCGATTCAGATCAGATCAGATCAAAATCATTCAGATCAGATTAGAATCATTCAGATCAGATCAGTTCAGTTTAGAAAGATGTAGTCCTATCAAACAAGGCCTAACTCAAATAAATATTTTGATCAGTTTCACATTTTGAAGACGTAACTTATGAAATATAAGAAATGACCATATCTTTTACATTAAAAAAAAAAAGAGATATAATAAATGATTATCCATAATTAACATTCTGTACATATTTGTAAAGATTTTTGCCTCCCCCTTTATGATTTAAAAAAAAAAAAGTAGTAGCAAGTAAGTTGTTATGGCACAATGGTAGACTTATATTTACAAATACCATGAGGTCGTGGGTTCAAACCTTACTATTGTCTTTGAGCGAAATTTGAGTGTAAATAATGGATATATGTATGTTCCCAAATTGATCGTTTTTTTGGAGTATTATTACGGGGTATGAGTGAGAAGTGGTCTAGTTTCTGCAAGAACGTGAAATGGAGCTGAATGAGTTGCTCAAAAAATCAATCCTCCGGAATTTCAAAGATTGATGATCTTGAGTGTGTATGCTTGTTAAACAATGTTGTAGAGTCATACGTACGCTCTATGAATGAACTAGGAGCACAAAAAAGATATGAGAAATGTCATCCTCATTGCTCAAAGTGAGTGAGTTTACTGGCTGCCTCTACTCCATGGCTGTTAGATCGAGTGAAAGTACGAGGTTGATCCAGTAGAGGTTTGGAAAATCGAGGATATAATATCATTGTGAAAGATCATACACCACTTTGTGGCAAACCTACGTACACCTAGCTAGTGTATGTGAATTCCTACCACTTCAGGTTGTTTGTGAAAGACTGACGATATTGCCTGAGATCCAGTTCAAATGCGCAATAGTTCGGAAGAACAAGCATCTAATTACAGGTTAGCTTAAGCTTTTGTCGTCATTGTTCCACAAGAACAAGCCAACAGTCAGTCTAACTTCTAAGTCCAAGTAAACGATAGAACCATTATTGCCATTCCCCAGTACGAGACAAATGTGTGTGAGCACAAGAACAGCCATAATTGTGCCAATTTCTCTGGGGTTTTCATTAGTAAAAATGAAGAAAAACTCTTAGGAGCTGACTGCTCTATGTACATGAGTAAACAAAGAGATTTTGTATTTGTAAAGTAAGACGTAAATTACACTCTGCCATTAAACTTAATCTGCTTCTTCCCTGATTTGAATGAAGCAAAGATGGCTTGGTGGTCAACCATGGTTTCTTGAGCATCATGACCAGTTTGTACAGAAGAGTGCTTCAAAATCTCCAAGAGTGACGTGCCTGAAACCTTGTCGCCTTTGCTCTGTGTCTGTTGGCTGCCCCATTTCGCTTGAGACCCCTTAAACTTAGTTGTCGCGACCTTCTTCACCTGAGTTTCGGTCTGATTCTGATAAGAGGTGCAAAAAAACTCAGGGTTAAGGAACGTAAAATAGTTTCATTATGTCGTGTTATGCAATGAAAGAAATGTTTTAGTTGAGAATTACCAAATCACGCGAATCCTCAACTATTGAAGCTGAACTCCTGCTGTCATCCCGTCCAAATATATAAGATTTGACTGTACTTGGACCTTGCCTATGGCTTGCTGGCACTGGATTGCTTGATGCCCTTCTCAAAAACGAAGACTAGAATTCGAAAACAAAGCATTGCATTACATTGTGTGGACAGAAAGGTTATATCACGTCAAGAAATTCAAGAACAATCATTTCCGACCCCGCAGTTCAGTAACATACATTTATGTTGTTTCTCTACCAAAAAAAAAAAAAAAAAGGAGAAGAAGGATAGGTGAAAAGAGGAACTAAAAGAGAAAAAGAAAAAGTATGCTATTGAGTAAGTCTTAGGATTTAGTGGTCTTCCAGACAAAGCCGAAAGGCGTCTACTGACTACTGGAGTGTGGATGTTAGTTTCGTTTGATATGTTATATTCTTAGTAGAGGGAATTTCGGCTGTGGCTACACAGCAAGTCTGCAATTATAAGGAATAAGCTACTCAGATTGGTTAACACACGGAATGGGAAGCAGAGAAGCACAGGATGATTGCTGTTTATAACTCCATGACACGCTGCTCTATTGCACATAGTGCCTAGAAGAAAACTATGCAATGACACTCTAGAATGGGATTGACAGAAATCCAGGTTTTCTTCAAGTAGTCCAGGTTCATGTTTGCCATGTTTCTGGTTTCGAATTTTTCCAACAAAATGCTTAGTTCCATATTGTGCCTTGTTTTTTTTTTTTGGGGGGGGGGGGCATTAGTAGGGTAAACCTACAGTAAAACCTGTGTCTAGAGAAATCAGCTTTGGAAGCACAATTTCAAATCCTGATGCCTGCAGCTTAAGGTACTGCTCAAAGGTCAGACTAGGTTTTATACTTGTGCTGCTTTTCTGGTTTCTTGTAATTCAATCTAATCTTACGATTAATTAGAATTTTGCATCATGGTAATCAACGAAAATTGTTATAAGATGATAATTTTACCTTGTGAAAGTCGGTGCTGCTTCCTTTGGTCAATATAGAGTCAAAAACAGCTGAAAGAAAGATGACACCAATTAAAACAGTAGATAAGGACAAGTCATGCATATAACAATAAGCATACTGATTTGGATTCAGGACGTTACATGATGTTTTTGCTTTCTTCTTAGCTTCAGTGACAACATTGAGCTTTTTTATGTGACTAATCACTTCTTTGGAACTGTGATTCTCAGCTGAAGATACGAGCTTTGTCTGACGCTGCAATTCCTGAAAGATGTAACAACACAACGACAGTATAAACAAATGAGAAACCAAGGCTTATTAGCTTACATAGAGCATAGCATTGCTGTCAGCCAAGAGTTTTTATTACCAATGAAGTCAGGAAAGTTTGTTTGGTTGCAGTACTTACCACTTTATGAAGCAAGTGTTGCTTAGACAAGAATTTTTCTGTTTCTTCATCATCAGATGACACAAAACCATCATCTTTATCTGTAAACATCAGCGGAATCATTTGCTTCAACATTTTTGTAGTTACACGAACAGGCTGTGCTTGGGGGAAACTTCTTGTATCTTCTTCACCAGGTCCATCTTCTTCATCATCTTCTTCATCATCTGATCCACCATCATCATCCTCAACCTCATCCTCGTCTTCCACCTGGAGAAAGGATGGTTCTTGCTGCTTTGCACCATATTTTAGCTTCTGTAAGAGATTATCTGTTCCAGCTTCATCTTGTTGTTGAAGCCAAGTCTGATGCAATTGGTTGCGCCTCTCACAATCAATCGACTTTTCATTGAAATCGGTAGCAATGTAATCACAATGTTCTTCCATATCAGCCTCATTCTCCTCATCTTTATCCTCAAAGCGAAGGAGGTCATCATCACTGTCATCATCTAAAGCTTCTTCATCCAAAAATTCTTTCACAGGATCACCTACTACATCAGACTTATGTTTACGCGAAGGCTTTGTAAGGGGCTCAGTATTCTCCTTATCGCTTTCTTCCTCATCAGAAGATCTACATAAGGAATCAGTTACAATTAGATTATACTTTTGACAGGTACTAGAATTAAATCATCAATGTCACTGCAGGAACAAGGGTATTCAATTCTATAGCATATAAACAAAAAAAAAAGGAAAAGCAAATGAAGTTTATGGCAATTACATGTCTTCTGGAAGGGCAGAATCAAGTCGTAAGTTCAATGAAGGTAGTGATGGAGAAACATCTTCAACAGGACTGCCAAACTCGCCATTCAACAGGCGCTCTTGTGAGTCACTTGTTTGAGAATCAGAAAACAGGTCCTACAGTATTCACATTCACAGTAAGCCACTACACAACAGGAAGCAGAACTTGAAAACCAAAAGAATAAATGTTTACAACAGCCATATATAGCAATGTGCAGCAGGTAAACCTGAGTGTCATCCACAGGAGCACGAAACAATCTTCCAGGTTCCTCCACCAAAACCTGACATTACATTACAAGTACACATTTTCAGACATCCCACCACACAAAATTATCAAGTAGCCGCGAATGAAATGAATGCCACAAAAACATCAAGGTCTAGGATTTTGATCAAAAAATGACATAAAAGCAAAATATAGAGCAGAAATCACGATTAAAACAAATAAACGACCATTTAAGAAATGTACTCACGTTATTACTAGGACTTTGCTCGCGACTAGAACAAGGTTTATCGTCTCTGGGCTCATTTACAGGAGCCTCAATTATACTAATATCCGCAACACTCTCAGTATCAGCCATAGAATCCAAATCTTCTCCATCACTCTCTTGCGAGGTCTCATCCGCAGGCTCATCTACACTTTGAGAAGCCATCATCCTAAGCTCAATTCTACCAACAACAAAACTCGATCAATTAATACACAACCAATCAATCAATCAAACAAACAAACAAACTCGAGAATACATACTAGAGCACTACACATAAATCAAAGTACTCACTTTCTCGAGACCTCCAATTTCCTCTGCCTAATCTTTTCCAATACCGACGATATCGGTTTTTCGACCATTGGTACCGGCTTGAAACCCACACATTTCCTCTCTATACACCAATTACAATCACAATCACAATTACAATAGTGCCTAATTTCCAATCAAATTCGCGAAATCTTACCTCGCATAATTCTCTGAAAATCGGCTTGCTGAGCTAAATGTGCTTTCCTTCCCTAAACAAATTCAAAACCCATATACTCAACCAACATATTTAATTATTTATAACACACCACAAATATAAAAAAAAAAAGAAAAAAAAAAGAAAAAGTGAAGTGTGTTTGTTTACTTGGGATTCCTTTCGTTTAGCGGATTTGGGTTTCGCGACACGCTTATCACCACCGCGACTCTTACGCTTCTTAGTGGTCTTCCATTTGGCGATATCGGAATCTTTGGGCGAATCATAGATCTCCTTGTCATCATCCCACGGGAAAGCCGAGTCGGACTCAGGGACGGAAAATTGAAGAACACGTTTCGCGGTATCGGAGAACAAAGGGTCCAGCCCGTCGGATTCGAAAAGCGGGTCGTCGTCGTCGGGTTTTGGGGAGGATTTTTTGAGGCGTTTGAGTTTGGGAGATTGGGTGGAAGGGGAGGGATCTGGTGTGGGAGAGAGCACCATTTCGTCGATATCAAGGTCGGTATTCATCTTTTTTCTTTTTCTTGTGTAGAAATGGGGAATCAGATCTAATTGGTGACTGGTGAGTGTTAATCTTGAGGAAGAAGAGTTTTGAGGATGATATTGTGGCGGGTAAATTGGAATATTTAGGGCGCCAATTTTTGGTTTCAACTTTTGGAGGGAAGTGCTTTTCTATTCTACGCCCGGCCCGACCCGACCCGACCCTGTCCGATCCGAAATAAGCATTATGATATCGAGTTTTCGGGTACTCGGAAAATAGGATACCCGTATCTAAAGTTCTTCTTTTGTTAATTTTTTAATTTTTGAGTTATAGTAAAGTTATAAGTTGTTACAACTTTGATCGATTTAGCCCCCGTTTTATAGAACTGGTGTAATTTTCAGAACTGGTCTAATTCGATATGAATGACTCTGATCAGATATTAATTTGTTGAAAACTAGGATGAAACCCCGTGCGTTGCACGGGTTTCTTAATAATGATTTCTACTAAACTTATTAAAACTGAAATTTGTAATTTATATTTGGATATAGATTTTGTGTGGTAAAATCTCTATTTAATAAACATTTTTTCATATTAATCTGTAAAGTTTTTTATACATTGTATAACGTATTCGTTTTTCGAGTTAGGGGTTTGATGGTCAGGGCTGACGAAAAAATATTTCAAAAAAATTATGAAACTTCTCGTTAGATTATTGGTGAAAATTAATTTCATAAATGTATAATATTATAATCCAACCATTGTATTTTGAGAGATATTAACGTTAAAGGAGTGTCACGAAAGTTAAGCTCTTTTTTTTTTTTTACAATGAATGATACTCTATCCATTCATTTCCAAACTTCCTATTTTTCTTTTAGGGGAATTCACTACCAAGATTCATGTTTCCAGTTTTTATAACTTCTGAGCCAATGAGAGGCCTTCTGAGTGCTGCATGTTCCTTTTCCGGTTACTTTTAATACTTTTTAATCCATTCCTAAAAATTTGTGCAAAAGGAAACATGAAGCTTGGAAATGAATGGAGGGAGTAGTTTGAGCTTAGACAGACACTACAGGTTATATTAGACAATTAGATTAAAATTATACAACCAATAGGTTGTTAGTGGCTAGCTATACTTTTGTAAGTCTCTTCGAAATGTTCTTTCGGATGATAAATATATGAACTAATTCTTTTGAAAAAACAAACAAAGAAGGAGAAGAAGCAAAACTTATACAATTATATTTATACAACCTATAGGCTAGATATTGGACACACTTATTAAAAACTCATGCACAAAGTACGTAGGAGTGTAACGTATTTCGTTGAGGTAGGATAAGTACGTAGTGTACGTCTTGCGTTTAGTACTGTAATTGTGATTGTAAACACCTTCTACACTAACGCATATCGTACGCTAATCCTAACAAATGAAGAAGGCTAACTACAATCTAATACTACATAGTAACTGACAATAATGGAAGTTATATAGAGGTTCTAAATACTTCTTTAGATGAAAATCATATTGGAACCATTTATTATCAAGAGACATGAAAATTGACGAATTCAAGATCATCACAAAGTTTCCAGATGTAAACCCACCAATCTTTTGCAAAAAAATTTACATTTCAGCAAAAAAAAAAAAAAAAACCACCAATCACATTTAGCAACCTTCACTTGAATTTTAGATGAATATAGTTAACATTAACTCCTAATTAGAATGTGTATTATCGTACTATAGCAATTCTATGGTATAAAACTTTGAAAACTACGTATTAGTAGGATTATTGATAGGATTGTCTAGTATAAACATTATTATTATAATATTATTATTATTAAAAGATTGTCTAATTAAAAGAGTTTCACATAAACTTGATAACTAAATAATATTAAAAAATTGCCAAAACTCTCTAATAACCTCCAGTCATTGCGAGAGCTCTAAAAAAGCCTCCTTTAATAGTATAGAAGGATTTGATTGAATTTCAACAAATTAGTATCAACTAGTTTGATGGTCCGTAAAACGCCCGGGCTACTTATGTTTAAATGTTAAATTTATGTAAACGAATTTTTTTTTCTCTAAAACCTAAAATCTCGTTTCAAACACACGTTGTATATTTGTAATATAATTAGATGGAAAGTCACATTTAAAATGTAAAATCATGTTTCGAACACTCGTGGGATATTTGTAATGTGACGGAAACTCACCTTTAAAACCCTAAAATCTCATTTCGAACACCCGTGTGATATGTGTAATTTAACTAGAGGAAAAGTTACCTTTCAAAAGCCAAAGTCCCATTTTGAAACACCCGTGAAATATTTGATCAAATTGCCATAAATCAATTAATTATTATATTACATAACTATTTTCCATAAATCAAGTAATAATGTTATTTTATTAAAATAATATTACCATATACTTACCATATCCTATTTTGCATAAACATTATTTACAATATAATAATATTATTATTTTATAATAAAAATATATTTTGAATTTCTTTTATATGGAAAACGTCGCTATACTCTTTACCATAAAAGATATTTCAAATGAATTTTTTAAAAGAAAATTGAAGAGACGGGCCACGTGGCATTGCAGATGGTCTAACTAAAGCCGGTGAACGTGGTCGTTGCCTCTAGGCTCTAACACAGCTTTTAATATATAGTATAATATTTTCCTATTTCTTTTTGCAGTTTTGAATTGCCATGTTGGGGGCTATATTTAGACCAAATGAACTGTTCACTTTCTTTAAAAATTAGTAAGTATTTCATTCTGCATTGGAGTCAACCAACTCTACTTGATTTCAAGTTAAACGGGTCTTTCATTTAGTCTAGAAATAGTCCCCAGCATGACAACTCAAAACTGCAAAAAGAAATAGGAAAATCTCTTTGGGTAGGATTAGTATTAGATTAGACTAGATATGATCTCGTGCGAGATACAAGGGAACCATGAATCTATAAGAATAGGAATACCCACACAATATAATGCTTGTCTATTATTGATAATAAGATGTGTATTTACACTACACAATAACTTGGAGAATACTCCAGGTTTCCTAAATCTAGAATATTCTATAGTCTAGAATATTCCAAAATACGACCTAATAATATTTATTATATTATTATCTATTACACCCCTGCAGTCGCAGCGGTATAGTAAGGACGCTTCGACTGGAGCCAATAGTCGTAGACGCTTCAGCAGGAGCGGCGGCAGGAGCCAATAGGTGAACATGCTTTGATAGGAGCCATTGGGTGAAGACAATGCGGCAGAGCATGATCGGAGTGCAACAAGGGTTCAAGGTTGCAGCAAGCGTCATCAAGGAGATCACTCATCAGGATGGCAAAAGAGGGCACAAAGATGAACAGGCAGACACATCGCAGTATGAGCGATAAGTGGTCGCAGGTTGCAACACACACGACTGCACTTGTGATCAATACCAAATACAAGGACGCAGAACAGTTACGCGAGTCGAGAGAAGGGGTGGTGAGTCACGTGATAGGGGTTGCGAGTCGCAAGAAGGAAGGGGCAAGTCGCAACACCCTGCTGCTGTTGTTGTGAGGTAGAGGACGCTAGCAAACCAGGTAGAGAAGACCAGGAGATGGATGGGAAGAGAAGAAGTCAAACTGGCGAACCAGGACCAAAGTGGGCGAACCACATAGAAAGACGAGAGAAGAAGAGGGAGATACAAAAGAAAAAGAATCTACCACGAAGGATACAAGCTTGTTGTTGTCAGAGCTATACGCCGATGTCAAACCACGACTCAAATCAAAGTCATCAACTTTATTTTTGTGAGGAATAAAAAACCTAACCTAATATGTGTGGGGCTAGGGCTAACAAAATAGGGAAAGGCTGAAGTATAGGCAGGCGGAGATGGGAGAGATAGCCATCTCCGGCCGACGAAAACGGATGCACAAGAAGGAGATCAAGAGTTAGGGCAGCGGAAGAAAACCTAACTAGCTGATACCATATAAGAATAGGAATACCCACACAATATAATGTTTGTCTATTATTGATAATAAGATGTGTATTTACACTACACAATAACTTGGAGAATACTACAGGTTTCCTAAATCTAGAATATTCTATAGTTTAGAATATTCCAAAATACAACCTAATAATATTTATTATATTATTATCTATTAGAATCACCATGGTCTCACAAATTATGAAGCGACCATTATTAGCTTCATCTAAAAAGAACCAAAAATAAATACCATGAATAAACATGGCCTCAAAACGTGAATTCACAATTATTAACTTCACCAGAAAATACCACACATGACTGATAGGGGCACTCCCCCGTTTCTTGATCGGCCTAAAATCATCACACAAAATCCACCAAAATCTCAAAAAGTGTGCTCACTCCTCACCCAAAAAATCAAACAAGAAAGATTGCCGGCGCAACGCTACCAATATAACACCATAAAGCCCACATACTCGACCCATGAAAACGCACCAATTTCATACTCATCAAAAACATCCGCAAAATAACACCATCATAAATTGTTGTAACTCGACCATATTCACTTCACTTGCAACTCACGTACACTCACATCAACGCATCAAAATCCAAAAGCCACCAAATAATACCATGCATGTCATGCAATCACATGCATGACCAACTATCAGTGAATCATTACCACAATCATAAAGCATCACCAACATCATGATCGAAGAAGGCGGTCAGTACTAGTAGCTAGCAAAGACTTCGCAACACCGAGATAATAATCTTCATAATCTTTAGTTGACTAAACTTTCTGAACAATTATAAATATCAACACGGTCTCGACATCGTTAAATCGCGAATAACATCTAAAAATAACAAATGAAGGGGGGCTTTTATTCAAACACAAATAAAATTAAACATAATAAGACGCCTAAAATCGAACAAGAAAACCCTAAACATTCAATCACGAATACCAAAAATCCACTACGTCAAATTCGGGCTTCGAGAACCAGCATAAGAGAACGGAATTTTTTAAAACCGATCTATTATATATTAGAGAACGGGTCTACTAAAAACCGTTCTAAAAGTTAATTTTCAAAAATGTAAAATAGATACTATATACATACGAGAACGGTTTCTCTAAAAACCGTTCTTAAAGGTGCGCACTATTCCAGAACCAAACCTTTCAGAACGGTTTTTAGAGAAATCGTTCTCGTAGGTCCACCTAAGAGAACGGTTATATGATACAACCGTTCTGAAAGACCCCCAAAAAATAACAAAAAAAAAATAGAAATAAATTAAAACAGCCTAATAACCTACCTAGTCATTTCCGCTTGTCGTTTATTATTTCCTCTTTCATTCTCTCTTTCTCTCTCCTCTTCCCTTTGATCCCCTCCCCTCTCCTCCCCTCTCCTCTCCTAACTTCCATTCTTTTTCCTCTATCATCTCTCATCTGATCTCCATTTTCTCTCTCTCTCGTAGCTCACCATCATCAGCTCGTCACTTTTTAATTTCTCATCATTGCTGACCACATCAATTCCGCCTTTCCTCACTCTCATTTCCTTGCTTGCGCCTTTTCGACCATCGATTTACGGCCACTTCACCGTTGTCGTCCGTTTTGGTAAGTTGTTACTTGTTTTGTTTAGCAACAGGTGCATATGTGTCAAAATAATCAATTCCTTCTCTTTGAGTGAAACCTTGGGCAACCAACCGTGCGTTGAAAGTTTGTATGGATCCATATGTGTTATACTTAATTCTAAACACTCATTTGCATCCAATGGCTTTGGAACCATGAGATAAATCAGTGAGAACCCAAGTGTTGTTACCCAACAATGAGTCCATCTAATCTCTAATTGCCTCTTTCCAAAAATCCGCATTTCTAGAAGCCATAGCTTCTCGAAATGTCTTTGGATCATCCTCAACATTGAGGATCATGGGTATCTTAGAAGTTAAATTCTCCCTATTGCCTTCAACAAGAAAAACAATACATTGAGGATCTATAAATCCTGGACCCAAATCATTTTCCTTTCTAGCCCTTATGCTTCTCCTAGATAGGAGTAGCCTGTGCTTGAGTAGCACGACTAGAAGAAGGATCTGAAACAACTGTTACGTATGTTTTTGTGGTTTATATTGTTAAACAAGAGTTTGAGATTATGTTAGGGTAGATATCTAATTCGGGGTTTTGAGATCTACTTTTTATCTAATTTCAAATATCGTTTTCAGATCTACTTTTTTTTTTTTTTTTTACTATATTCAAATTTCAATTTGTTTTTAGATCTACATCCGACTTGTTTGTTCTTTTTTTAATGCTTTAATTTGTTTTGTTTTTTCTCAATCTTTCGTCGATTTGTTAATTCATTGCACTGGTTAATTTATTTTTTGTATTGTATTCTTCATTTTCATTCTAACGCTTTCATTTTTTTTTTGTCTGGTTAGAACGCAAAGGAACAAACGCCCAGATCTAAAGTTGGAAGAAGATGAACAAGAAGATGGCCACAAGATTTGCGAGAAATTACAATTAGTGTTAGGTCTATGTGTTTGGTCAGTGTGTTTTCTGCAAATTCTGTAAAACTTGCCATGTATAAATTTTAGGTGATTTTATATGAACAAGTTTTTGACGGGAGTTATATGCCCAATTTTCTATCTGCTTCTTGTTCTCTCGTTGTTGTTGTTGTTACCGTGGCCCGTGGGTTCGGAATCATCACCATCGTGGTTTGGGAAAGAAGAAAATTTCAGGTAATGTTTTTTTTTTTTTTTTGTAAAAAGGGTACATACGAGAACGGTTTGGAAGAAAACCGTTCTAAAAGGGTTGTACTTTTGAGAACGGTTTTCTTGACAACCGTTCTTAAAGATCTTTTAAAATGACTTTTATTAGAACCGTTTTTAAAGGCTATAAGAATGGTTCTCAACCGTTCTCTTACCCTTTAAGTACAACGTCCTAGAGAACTGAACCGTTCTCCTTAGCTTTAGCGGACCCGTTCTTAAAGGCCAGATGTGACGTAGTGATCTGTCGAACTATGAAATTCCGCCGGCATGCACAGCGGAAGCCACTATTAGAGTACTCTAGGAAAGAGGCTCTGATACCATAATAGAATTATAACGTACAC
Source organism: Spergularia bocconei (assembly GCA_963457585.1). Taxonomy (NCBI): domain Eukaryota; kingdom Viridiplantae; phylum Streptophyta; class Magnoliopsida; order Caryophyllales; family Caryophyllaceae; genus Spergularia; species Spergularia bocconei. The sequence goes on along the minus strand of OY734945.1, from coordinate 21,799,384 downwards.
CATTTGGGAATTTCATAAACTCAATATAATCGTAAATAGCTTGCTTACAAAGATCTTAGGGTGGACCCCTATATATACTATTACATAACTTAACTCCTACGAAACCTATCACAAAATATATTCCTAAACACATATTCTAGTATATATCATATTCTTAAACACATCTATGTATTACTATTACTATTTCAACAATGTAGGTTGACAGACATCATAGTAAGTCTTGTATAATTAAGATTGTCTACTAATGAAACGCAAATGTAAAAAAAAAAAAAATACTATGAGTCTATGAATTATTATACAATCGGTGTAGGTACGCCCAAAAATTTGTTCAACAACTGGATTAAATTAATTGAAAGCTAGGAAATCTCATATGACCACAATCTACATATGTTGATTACGAATCCGTCAGTTTAAGAAAAACTATAATGAACACTGCGAAAATCTACAGGGTGTACAATTGTACATACACTTGAATTTTTTTAAACAACAAGATTAAATTAAATGAAAGTTATGAAATCTAATAATAATGATAAGGATAAATTTCTAACTCCTACCTTTTATATATCAAAACTTCCAAAATCCTACCTTATTTTTAAAATGTTTCCAACTCCTACCTTATAAAACATTTTTTTATCAAACTCCTACCAAAACTTCTACTCCGGCGGGTTTAACTATATTTTCCGGCATTGACCTTCGAATTGACACGTGATTTCCTTCGATTTGTTTCGCTTTTCCTCCAATTTCTCCCCCCAATTGGCAAGATGTGAGGAAAGAGAGTGCAAGATGTGAAAAAGAGGAGAGAGAAGATGAAATTGTAGTGCAATGTGATATAGTGTGGGAAATTGGGGAGACAAGGTGAAATTGGAGCGAGAAATTGGAGAGAAAACGAAACAAATCGCGCCAATTCGAAGGTCAATGTCGGAAAATAGAGTCAAACCCGCCGGAGTAGAAGTTTTGGTAGAAGTTTGATACAAAAATGTTTTATAAGGTAGGATTTGTAAACTTTTTAAAAATAAGGTAGAATTTTGGAAGTTTTAGTATATAAAAGGTAGGAGTTGGAAATTTTTCCTAACGATAAATCCGTCAGTACGTCCACTTGATAGACACTTGAATGTCAAATAACTCTAATCAGTTGGGTTGATGTACCAGATTCGGCGACCATAAACTCGAGTTTGCGACCGAAGATTGCCTCAGGTAAGTGAACCCCTTCCATATCCGGATCCCCATTTAACTTGAGATTTAATTCGATGGCTAATGGGGAGTGTTTAGTTGCAACCACCACAGACTTTAACAACGGCAAATTGCAACCTTTGGCCACTAACACTGACTCGGGCTTTGATCTTGTAAACATCTTGCTTTTGTAGTACTCATTTTCATACAAGGTGAGGTATTCATAGTTGCTGTAGCTAGCAACGATAGAGCCATGAACATAAGCATTATTACAAGGAGCTGAAGCAGGGAAGATGACTCTAACATTCACTCTAGCTTCAAAAGCATATTATTTACGCACACCGAAAAGACATGTAGAAGTGGCATCGACCCACAATCATTACTCATATCTGGACAATAATGGTAATCCGAGGGAATTTTAAGAATCATTACTCCCCGCCACCTCCCCCTCCCCCGAGCTACCACCACTCGGCCGCTTACGGTGACGCTAGCCCAGTGGGGTGGCTCGTCGAGGTCAAAAACCGCCCAAAATGGGCTGTTTTCGACCCCAGATATGTTCGGCAGTTTCATGTGGGTCGAAAACAGCCCTCTTTGGGCGGTTTTTGACCTCGACGAGCCACCCCACTGGGCTCGCGCCGCCGTAAGCGGCACAGTGGTGGTAGCTCGGGGGAGGTGGCGGGGTGTAACACCCCGTAATTTTTGGGATCTTTATTTAATTAGGGTGTTACATTTAATTTGAAAATTAGGAATAAATTGCTAAATTTGTGAGTTTTCCTACTTTGGATCGGTTTCCTAATTGGGTTGGTTTTATGGAAAATCCTATAATACCCTTACTTACTCCTTCACCTTACACTATACAAAAGAAAGAAAAAAAAAAGGGAGAAGCAAAACCCTCAAACGCACGTACGCAGAAGTAGAAAAAAAAAGAGAGAAAGACGTGGGGAAGAGAAGAGAAGGAGAAGAGAAGAAGAAGAAGACAGCCGCGCGCCTTCCCGCTGCCCACCACATCAACCGCCCACCGCCGGCCGACCACCACGCAGCCACCTTGTCCCTCCCTCTTGATTTCTACATCAAGAGTTGTAAGTAAACCCCCCTTTTTCCATAGAGTTCAATTTAGGGTTTTCATGATTTCATCTCAATTATGGTTTGATCGTACTAGTATTGATGGGAATGGGTTTGATTAATCTTATTCATGCTTAATTATAGTTTTGATGCATGAATTATTGGTTTCTAAATTAGGGTTCATGTGTATTTGGGGATAATTTTATGGGTGGATTTGTGTGAAATTTGGAGGGGATGCTTATTATGAGATGGGTAAACCTTAGTCTTAATTTGGGAACGTTTTATAGTGTTTTGATTATGAATAAGTATTCTGCCCACTTCTGAGTTTTGCCTAATTTGGACGTTTATATTGTTATTTTGGTGATTTAATGGTGGATTAATGTTGTTAGTGTACTTGGGAGGGTGTTGTGCGAATTTGGTATCGTTTGGAGATCGTTTGAGTATAGAAATCTAAAGTAGAGTTGCCTTGTTTGCACTAGTAGAGTGATGGTTAGTAATTAGTGTTTTGTTGATTGATTTTAGGTTGTGTGTTCGAGGAAGTACCGTTCTAAGTCTTGAGTTGATCTTGTGATTTCGCTAGTAAGGTAAGAACATTGATCTTATAAGACTTGAGCATGTTTTTTACCTTTTGTTCTCATAAGCCTAATCGTTCGCTTCAACCGTCGTTGTATTAATTTCATCTCATGTTTTTCATTCTTGGATCTTTTTTCATGCAAGTCTTGTTTCATGGCAAAGCCATTGTTCGTTTGTTGATTCATATGTTGTTGTTTCCGGCTACGGCCGTTTATAAATCGAAAAGCGCAAGCACAAATAATGTACCTTAATGATAAATTAAAAGTCTATCGTAAGAACGTGAAGATAATTAAAACCCAGAGGGGCGGACGTAGGAGCCGTCACCACACCATGCGGTTGTGGCCTTTGTTTGTACCTCTGATCAAGGTAGTGTTGTGGGTCGGAGATCAGCCACCGAACCCCCTAATAGACTTCCTCCTATAGGTGGTTTCGTCCTACCGGCCCTCTAGTGAGTGGTGTGCACACTCGAGTCATTAGGTTGCGTTACTTGTAACTCTAGATGTGGTAGTCTTGGGGTAGGACCCTTAGCTTGTCTTTAGGGACCTCTCGGAGGCCCTCGATGATCGTATGTTGTTGTCAAGAGAATTGAGGAGTAAGGATATCAGTTTTTCGTCGTTTGGCACTCTTCTGCCGGTTCCTGCACTGTACACGAGTCGTACACGCCTAGTGTACGAATCGTGCCCAGTTCTTCGTTGTCTTGTTTTCTTGGCATAGTTTGTTCAGTTATTTTTAGCTACGCGCCATTTTAAGGCGCGTATCTTATTTCTTTTTGTTGCTCTTTTCTCTTACTCAGCCTGTGCTGATGTTCTTTATGTTTTGGGTTTGTTCCCTACCCTATTTTGGGGCCTACGTCATTCCCGATGGCGTAGTTGACAGGTCTTGAAGGTGATTGCTTGTCTGCTTGGGTTTCGATTGCGTGGCATGAGATTTTCCACAATAAATTCGTCGAACATTTGGATTTTATGAACGATTGTAATCTTTTTCATTTGGTTTGTAACCTCAGCTATAAGTCTTCCGCTCACACTTTATTGTTTCTTTTGAGAATTTTGACTTAATAAGCCTTGCCGTTGACTTGGTAGTCCACGGCGGCATAACAGTCCTTTATTTTCTTTATTTAAAACAGTCGAAAATTTAGGGTTGTTACACGGGGGTTGCCGGTTGGGGCGGTGGGCGCGGTTGGGGGGTGGTGGGGGAGGTGAGGAGAGAGAAAACTATATTGAGGTTTTTTTTTTGTTTTTTAATTATTAATTTATTAAAAAATTAATTAAACTTTAGTAATCTTATGACACATCATCGTTTAACATCCAAAAGTTAACGTCGTTAGTTAATTTGGGGGGTTAGGGGCACCACGTGCCTATAGGTGCATAGTTTAGGGGCACCGTAGTGTACAAGTTTCAAACATAGGGGCACCATGCGCATTTTGACATAGTTCGGGGACACCACGTGAATTTGCCGTTAGGAAAATTAGACGTTCTAGAAATTGTTGTAGGAAAATGCGCTTCGGTATATTAGACATTTTAGAATGTTCAAATCACATATTAGGAAAATAGGACTTTATGTAAATTGTTGTAGGAAAATTACACTTACACTTAGTAAAATTAGACATTCTATACTGTTCCAATCGTTTCGGAAACTCGAAAAAAACCTGTTTTAATCATATATACTAGTTTTAAGCCCGTGCGTTGCACAATACACATATTATATCGTGTTTAATGATTTTTACACAAAAGTCTCACGTCAAACATTTTTCTTAGAAAGCCAAATTAAATGTAGTGTCTATATTTTGTTTGTTGAATTTAGTTTGGGAATAAACACGATCTCATTTTTGCAATTTTTGTTTGATGCCTGCTGACTAATGCATTTCTATCAAACATATGTATAAATGGAACTCATTTTAGATTAAAATTCAAAACAGGTTTACAGAGATATATATTGTAATTTTTTAATATACAAAATGAAAGGTATGACTAATTATGTCGGGTCACATTTAAATAACTTATAAATTACAGATTATGAATGTATAGACTATTAGACTCTGCCTAATAACTCTTGTGAGAATCTTTCAATTCTTGGACTCTCTCACCATTTCTCTTATTTTGGACTCTCTCTAAACTTGTCAAAAAAAAATCGCTACTAAATGTATACAGAGTAACTAAATTGTTTTGCAGATCGGAAAAATGTGTAAATGGATCTTAAATTGAGATACTTTCGAAATAAATCTAATGATATATGTTTCGAAAATTTCTGATACACATAACTAATGTTATGAATGATTGTGTCGTAGATTTATTAGTAACTTTATCGAAAAATCTCACGAAAATAAGGATTCTATATGTGGATTATTAATTAAATTATTCATGTAAGTTGTTAATCATAAATTGTGTGTATTTCTCATTTTTCAAACTCTCTTAGTTTTTCTCATTTGTTGGACTCTCTCTAAAGTCTTTAAAAACCCTTCTTTTTAGATTGATTTATTCGCGACGATCTTACACAATGATCCTAATTTTTCAAGATTTGCGTTTTATTTGATATCACCCGTGTAGTACTCGTTGTAAATGTCATTGACAAATTATTATAATTTTTTCCCTTTTCAATTAAAAAATAAAATAAAATAACTTGAAGTTTTAAGATATTTAGTAACCTTTTATTGATTGTTGTGGTGATTCGGCTTATGTTCAAGTCAATCGGGTCATATATGGCCCTCGTCACTTAAGGTCAAGTCCATTTGGATTTAGCCAAATTCGCCTAGGTCACTAGTCTCACGTCAAGTTGTATTCGAGTAATTTTCTAATCCAATGTGAATACTTTGGGGCGAAGGTCAAATTCACGTTGTTGAATTCGCTTATTAAGGTCCAAACCGGATGTCCGAAATGGATCATTCAAATTGTATGTTCGATCTCGGGGGCAATTTTATGAAGTCTATTAAGGCTTTATTTGATTAAACTTAAAAAAAATAGTGAATTAAATGAGATGAGTTTAATTCAATCAAATTAAAAATCAAATTATAATTATCCAAATGACAATCAATGAATTTAGTCTACTTCTAATTATTGATTTGTCTAGATGCAGTTACTTTTTCAACAAATTTAGATCAGATAGAATTAAATCAAATTCTTTCAAATTAAAATAAATTAAATTCTTTTAAATCAAATCAAATCAAATCACCGGTTAAGATGTACGTCGATGTAAGCTGTTTTATTACCGTCCTACAAAGGCGAACAAATAAGAGGATCTAGTTAGCCTAGTGATTAGAAAATTAACTTATCAGGGATAAAAATTCTAATATCCACACTCCTGCAGACAAAACACGAACTAAAATAGGAATTTCCCTTGTTTTGGACATCCTGGATTTCCTCGAGTGTGTGAATAAATCGATCTAGACCAACACTAACAAAGTAACAACATTCCACCAGATTAAAAGCACACACTTCTGTTCTTTACTTCAACTGTTTCCTCTGCAGATTCTCCAACCCAAAAAAAAAAAACCATTTCCAGTAATAATCATAATATTAATCACTTTATTTCTTACCAAATTAGTGCTTTTTCAAACACTGATCTAATCTTTACTCTTTTTTCTTCATTTAAAAAGTATAAGAGGAGAGAGAAAATAAGTAAGTAGAGAAATGGTGGGATGGAGAGAGTGATAGAGAAGAAGCGTGTAGAGAAAGATAATGGCAGTACAAGGTCGAGGAGGTGTACTAAAATGGGGTTCTTCTTACAAAAGGATAACTCTGATTGTTTGCTCAATCAACATTGTTGTTGCTCTTTATGTTCTTCATCGCCTTTACACCTCTCTCTATCTATACTCCTCTAACACCTCCCCTTCTCAGTATGGTATGTAAATCTTGTAGCTTTTTCATCACTCAACATTTTATACTTTCTGGGTTTTTTTTGTTTTCCTGCTTTTGCTCTATTATTTGATCCTGCATAAACCCAACTTTTTTTGAATGTTTGGCTATGTCGTTAGCAGATTTTTGAATATGTTTTGAGCTGTGATTTGATTAGTTTAGTGGGGTTTGATTTAGTTGCTTTTGATTACAATTTGGTGCAAGTTTCAATCTTTTACCAATTGCTTTGATTTGTGTTTGTGCAATCTTTTACCTGCTGTGTTTTTGAAATATTATGCTATATTTTTAACTGATTGGACTGCCCTTTTCGCCCGATTTCGAGCTTTTTGGTCATGATCTATGAAGTGTTGAATGTGAGTTCAGGAGGTTTTGAGACTGAAATTATGGGTTTGTTGTGTTTAAGGAGGTTTTGACTTTTGAATGATGGGTTTGTCTTTGTTTTGATCAGATATTAAGTACACCCCAGATCAGATTAGTAAAATGGAGGAATCGATTCGAATTAGGAGAGCATCAGAGCCTGTAGAACTTATCAAAGTGGTAAGACTGATCCTGTTTTGTGGAATTTGAGTAATTGGTTTGAGTTACTGAGTGATCATATACTGTTATTTGGTCTTCATTCGGACGTAATGAGTAAGATAAAGGTTAAAGTGGCTACTGAGGATTCTGCTGTTATTTGTTTTCTTCTCGTCGTTTTTCAATTGTATTGTAAAGATTAAGATGAAGGCCTTTGAACGGAACTTTCAGTTGGAGATGATTGGGGAACAATCTCCCTTTGCTTTTAACAAGCCTGCATACATCGGAGCCCCTCTTGCCTTGCCTTATGAGCGAGACTTTGAGGCATTGGAGTAATGATGTTGTGTTGTTAATTGTCTTGTAAGTGATGCCTCCTATTTATTTTTATCTTTTTTTGGTATGATTCAGGTTAAGAATATGACTAGAACATTAGCTAAACAGAGGCAGAAGCCTGAGTTACCACTACACATAAAACAGTTGATTAGAGATGAGATCTTGCAACAGCTCAGAAGTCTGCCTGCAGATGCAAATTTGACTGAGCAAGGAGGTTGGTGTGTGTAATTCACTTTCTTTATTATGTGGCAACCGATTTCTGGTCTGTGGTTTTTCCTTTATGTTATGAGTTAGTACTATATTGCGTGGAGCTGGTCATTTTAGAAATAGGATAGAACTGTGAACTGTGACTTTGAATATGAAGCTGGAAACTGCTGATGCCTATTGCTACTTTGTGCTGTCTAAAGCAGCCACTTGCTAGATGACTAGCTAATTGCAGCTGAGGGAGCTGGAACACGACTCTTGACTGTGTCTCTCTTTTTTTTTAAAAAGAAAAAAAAAACTGAAAGCGCGTTTAAATTTCAGTCTCTCTTGTGTTTTCTTTATTTCTCCAAGTTATTCAGCTTTGTATAATGTCCATTTCTTGGATGACTGATTGTATATTTTCCACAAATAAACTCAATGTGTCTTTCAGTTGGGAATCGGACTGATCTTAATCAAACACATTACTGGATACAATTTAGTACCTTCTATGATATGGACTGGATACAATTTAACTAATATGTAGATTGTGGTGGTGTGGTCTGTGTTTCTTTTCCTTGTGTCTCTTGTGCGGTTGACTGCCTGACTCGACTGACTGGTGAGTTGAATGCATGGACTCAATGGAGCACTCTGGGAAATCTTAGGGAAAGGGGTCATCAATGGCAGAGAATAATATATCTTTGATTATGAATTTTCTCTCTAATAAAAGATTGCAGTCAGCAGTAATTCTGTTTCAAGTAGTCAGCTATCTCCTTTCAAAAACATTCTTGATTTACTGGCTGCCATTTCAAATATCAGTTTCGGCTGGCTTTTTAAAAACAATAGTTTGACTGTATTTATTGCGAGTGAAACTGTGGACTTATCACCACTTGTCACTGGCTAAGTGGTTGAACTGAAGAAGTAATTAGGTTTGAGGCCTTTCCTGATGGTTGAATACTTTGACATGGACTTCGTAAAGCTAGGCACACATATACTTGAATATGACTTTTCATCCATCTCATGTAAGAAGTTCGAATTTTGGTACATGCTAGATCTGGAAAGCAGGAAAGCAATGAAAAATTATGGTTTTTGACATTAGTTTTCATTGAGGTAATTATGTGGTATAGCACGGGTGTTCAGATTTTATCGACTGTCAGTATATATAGTTAATGTAGGTAGTGCTCAGCTCCTGAAGCTAGTACTATGCTGTTCACAAATCACAAGGACCCATCATCAATATCAAGTCTAGCTCCTCTCGGCCTCTCTGTATCATATCTAGGTGATACTGTTGGTGTTTGTTAACAGCAAGGTGAGGAGCAGAGATATGAGAAGACTGTGCCCTTGATCTGTATTTCCTTGGATTTTGTTTGAAGCGTAAAACTCATTTTCAGCTTCTTTTTCAATGGCCTAGATAGACTACTAGACCTCTAGGAACTTCGCAATATTAGTTGAGAAAAAGGATAAGAAAATCTCTTTGTAGTTCTAAAAGCTGGACAGATTTAGATAGATATCTCTAGTACAATTTCACACGATTGGGCACTAATTTGCGAAAAATTTCATGCTTCAACAAGATTGATCCACCACTTGTCTAGTGCCCAGCTTGCTATATTCTTGAATTTCCCCCAAACGTTGCCTCTCTCAAGTACTCACAATTTTCTTTGGTCCCTTTGTACAAGAACAAAGGAGATGTTCAGGAGTGTGCCAACTATCGCGGGATCAAGTTGATGAGTCATACAATGAAACTTTGGGAACGAGTGATCGAGCATAGATTAAGAAGAAGTGTGAAGATTTCGGAGAACCAATTTGGATTTATGCCGGGGAGGTCAACTATGAAGGCAATTCATCTCATAAGATAGACAATGGAAACTTATCGGGATAGGGAAAAGGACCTACATATGATGTTCATTGATTTGGAGAAGGCGTATGACAAGGTACCAAGGGAAGTGCTTTGGTGGGCTCTAACTAAGAAAGGAGTTCCGCAAAAATATATTAACATCATTAAGGACATGTATGAGGGAGCTAGCACGAGTGTATAGTGTAGGAAAGTCAGAAGAGTTCCCTATTACAATTGGAGTGCACCAAGGGTCTGCACTTAGCCCGTTTCTCTTCGCTAGTCATGGACGAATTGACGAGGTCAATCCAGGATGATGATGACATACCGCGGTGCATGATGTTTGCAGATGATGTACTGTTGATCTCAGAAACGAAAGAAGATTTGGAGAGGAGGTTGGAACTATGGAGGCACACTTTGGAGTCGAGAGGGTTTCGGTTGAGCCGGAGTAAGACCGAGTATTTGGAGTGTAAGTTCAGCGGCAGTAGGCAAACGGAGACGGGGACGATCAATTTAGATGGTGAGATTGTTCAGGGATCTGAGTTTTTTCGATATTTGAGATCGATTCTTCAAAAGGATGGAGAATTAGATGGAGATGTGGCCCATAGGATCAAATCAGGTTGGATGAAGTGGAAGAATGCCACAGGATTTCTATGTGATCGAGGAATGCCCAATAAGTTGAAGGGTGAGTTTTATCGAACGGCAATTAGGCCGGCACCGTTATATGGCACGGAATGTTGGGCCGTGAAACAGTGTCATGTTCATAAGATGAGTGTGACGGAGATGCGCATGATACGATGGATGGGTGGCCATACAAGACGTGATATGTTAAGAAATGAAGTTATTAGGGAGAAAATAGGGGTTGCGCCCATCGGGGATAAGATGATGGAGAACCGACTGAGATGGTATGGTCACGTGAGGAGGAGGCCTAGTGACGCGCCGGTTAGAAGAGTAGAAGGGTGGGGAAGTGGTAATATTAGTAGGGGTCGGAGAAGACCTAAGATGACTTGGATGAGGGTGATTAGAAGTGATATGAGTTTCGTAGGGCTTGAAGAGAGTATGGTGTTGGATAGGGCGAGGTGGAGAGACTCTATACATGCGGCGGACTTAATCTGACTCCTTTGGTTTATTTGTTTGGTTTCCCTAACTCTTTTCCCAAAACTTTTTTTTTTTCTTTTTGTAAATCTTTTGAATTTATTTTGACGACTTTATAAAACTTCCTTTGAAAATATTTAATTACTCCAAAAAGGTTTACAACGTTTTGGAATTTCATGGCGTACACAAGACGGTTATTAGATGACGATTCATGTTAGCCGACCCCAAATCATTTTGGGAATAAGGCTTGGTTGTTGTTGTTGTAGTAAAACTTGATCAGAGAGAAATTGAGAGAGAGGAAACTTTCAAATTCCAAAAACGTGTCCTCTTGCAATTTGTGAGGCACTTATCTTGTGGTAGAGGAAATGTTGTTTTGTTTAATTGACTGTAAAAATTGATCTCTTCTATTTGTATTGGTGATGCTAACTATTTTGTCTTAACATGTCTCCCTCCCTACATTTGTTGAAAACAGAAGCACTGGAGAGCTGGAGAAGAGTGAAATTACATGAAGCTAATCTATTTCTTCAGGGCCAAATTAATGCGACACTTGCAATGTCAACCGATGAAGCTGGTGTGCACATCTTCTTCCCAACTTGCTTATTCGCTGTGAAATTGTTTTGCTTGTTGAAAGTTCATTAATTCATCAACTTGTTTGAACATTATTATTCGTACTTGTCTGATTGCATTTTTTGCAGCATTGGTAGCCGAGGCCTTGCAATCAAAGTGGTCTATGGTTATGGAAGAAATTGGGCTGTGGATACCACCTACGGTTATCCACCAGGAGCATAATGATAAACCTCCTGGTGTAGATGAGCTTGGTAAATGATTGTTTGATGCTTTATTCGTTTTACAGTGCTTACCTATTGATTTGACTTTGGATACAGTACAACTTAGTTATTATTCTTGTGTCTCCAGAGGATTACCCTTTACCTGGAAGGCCTGTTCCTCCTGAGTGTCGTGCTGAACTCCATACTGATTATGGTGGAGCAGCTGTGAAATGGGGTCTTACCCACCACAAAGAGAGTGCAGCTGATTGTTGCCAGGCTTGCTTGGATCAGGCTAAAAATGCCAAGCCTGATGGCATGAAATGCAACATATGGGTTTACTGTCCGTTGGATACGGGCTGTTATTCTCCTGACATTTACGAACATAAGCATCAGGAGTGCTGGCTGAAATACGTAAGTACTCGTGTGTAATTATTGGTTATGCTTATACCTCAGTGAGCCATCCACTTTTTACTATGCAAGTTACTGCTTTAAGAGGCGTTTGTTTCCGTGTTGCTATTGCTTCATAACATTTAGTTCTTTTCCCACTTACATAGATTAAAGACAGGGTCTTTTAGTTTCTGCTAAAATTACTTCAAATATTCAGTTACTTAGTGGAGTTGCATTTGCATTTAAACTTCGTCAATTACCAAATTAGTCGGCCGTAGTCAGGGGTCGACATTTTAGACGATTTTGTTTTCAAGGAACAATTTTGTCAAATTTGGGGCTTCTTTTGAACTGCATCTCGGACTCCTAACTCACTTGTTACCTCCGCAACTAACATATACTGTGATGCGCTTGCAGGCGGAACAACCCAAACCGACTTTCAAAGACAAATATTCTGACTCATATCGAAGTGAGCACCCAACAGCGCCATTACTCGTTCCCTGGGTTTCAGGGGTGGTTACATTATGATCCGAGCAGGCGCTGAGTTTTCAGAGGCAATTATCTGAAGCTTTCACCTGAAAATTTTGTTTTGGCAAAGTAGTGGGTTTGGCAGAAAATTGAGAAGAACTGAGACAATACAGTCCAGCTCCTTTGCTTTCCGAGTCAAGTTTGTCAACCAGAGGAGTTTTGGTTACTGCCTTACTGGTGCGGGTTCTCTAAATTCTCGGATCATGAGGACCCTTAGGTGGTTTTTACTGGTTAGCCTAGACATTTTGTCCTGTGAATACACTGTTGAGAAGTATTTGTATAACTTTCACTGTGATCAACTCATCAACCAATGTGAAATTCTTGTAATGCTCCTAAAGGAGCTAAGCATGTAATTCAAGGTCATTTTTACGTTTGTTTGTGACATTTCGACCCATATCTCTGGGTAACATTGTATACGGTTATTTGACCAAGAACGATAAATGAACTAATCAGCCATTTGAGATGTATTCCAAAAGCTATTTCATCGTATACATCCTTTCTTGATTTAGAGATCTATTCTTGAACTACTTGTAAACTTCTACCAAGTGAGAATTTTTTCGTTGAGTTTTAGGTTTTCTGACGTTATTCAGAGCCTCTTCATAGTTCTTACTGATTTTCAACTGACTCGTCCAGACAAAGAAGGTAACTTACCTCTTCTGAACTGACATGGGTTTGCAGGCAGTTTCAGACTTCTTTCTATAGCCGTAATGTTCATTGTCTAATTCCAATATCTTCTTACTCTTTCAGGGATGCCGGTGAGGCGGCGGTGAACAATCTGTATACAGTTTGCAGTGAGATGTTTCTGTCAGCAGTCAGGGACTCTCAATTCCTATCATACAGAGTTCAGAGATCATGGTCAGAACTGCTTGTATGTTCCCTTCTCCAGTGAAGCTATTGAGAATTTGTTAATAAAGACTAGTGACTCTCTCCCCCACCCCCCATATCTTTATCCTAAAATGAAGTGTCGAAGTGTTGTGTCATGTCGGACAGTTGTCGTGTCAAACTGTGGGCTAGTAATGTTGAATTCTTTGTTGTTTATAGCAGTTAACTATGCCTGTCATGATTCGCATAACTTCTATGTGCATATTATTCCAAACACGGGATGACCAGACTCGTCTTAGGAAGCCTAGGGGCTCTGTCATTTTTAGATAGTTATTTTTCAAGAGTGGTTTACAAAATAATTGTGCAGCGGTTTGTTTGAACATGATTCTGAAATCCTGTAGTCAATATTTCTGCTTGCAATCGCCGCCTGGTATGATTACTCATGTGACAGTGCTTCAAGCATTGCAATGAACCTTAATCTGAACCAAAGCGAATAGATTGTGTCTTCTTTGTATTATAACAGAGGAAAAAAGCGAGCGATAACATAAAAGTGAAACCCTTATACACTGATATACATTTCTTGTTTCTGGACTGTTACCTGCTGGCTGTTGGTGTTGTGGTCTTGCCACTGTCCCATTTCTGCATAACTGAACTTGGTGAAGGAGGGTTGTCTTTATTCCTCAAAAGCCATGTCTGGTCATTCTCTGTCCGGGTTTTTGATGCTTCCATTATCTGAGTATAATCTGTTGATTCAATTGATTTTAAGGCCTCTACGACCTCAGCCATGGAGGGCCGTAATTCTTTTCTCTGCTGCAAACACTGAAAGGCAATCTCTGCTACCAGTGTAATCATCCTTCTCATCTTGTGATTTGTCTTGAACGCTAGACGATGATCAACTAGCTCCTCAAATGCTCCACTCTGAATTTTTTTCATTGCATACATTGACAAATTGATCTCATCTTCTTTTCTGTTGATGTCAACTGCAGGCAATGATGAAATGAGTTCAGCAAGTACAACACCGAAGCTGTAAACATCACTCTTCTCTGTCAATTGATAACATTGGTTGTATGCGGGATCAAGGTAACCCGGAGTGCCTTGCGGAGCAGTGGATATATGTGTGACGTCCATAGGAAAGAGTCGAGAGAGCCCAAAATCTGCTACCTTGACACTGAAGTTGTTGTCCAGGAGAATGTTGTTGGATTTGACATCCCTGTGAATAATATCCGAAGCATGAAGGTAACACAATGCGTTGGCTGTTTCTATGGCGATACTCAAACGGATAGGCCAGGTGAGTAAGCCACACTTTGCTTGCTCACCATTCAAATGATCAGCTACTGTTCCATTAGGCACATATTCATAGACTAGCAGAAGCTCTTTGCTACGCCGTGAAGTGCAGCCATACAGGGATACAAGATTCTGGTGGCGCAGACCAGCAAGGATTTCAACCTCATTCATGTAGTGCTCAAGCCGCCTGTAGTTTCTCTGGTAAAGACGCTTAACTGCAACTTCCCTTCCATCTTTCAGTTTCCCTGGTGAAACATAGCAACTACAGTATTAGGCTAAGAAAAAAAGTGTTCTTTATTTGTGTGTGTGTGTGTGTGTGTGTATGCGGGGCAATCGTTCTGTCGTGCTTACCATAGTAAACTGTTCCAAACCCTCCGTCTCCGAGCTCTCTGCTAGAATCAAAATTCTGTGTTGCTTCTTCAAGTTCACTGTAGGAAAATACTGGAACACTGAAATATACCTTGCTTCCTTCAAGGTCAGTCATCATTCTTGTAGGTTGTCGAGTGATGTTCCTCGTTGTCAGGGCCGTCATTGATTCAAATTTTAGCTTCTTTAAACACCAGCAAACCAGTGTAAGGATTATGATGAGAATGCCTCCTGCTGAAATGCCTAAAATCAGAAGGTACAGCAAATTAGCTTTGTCCAATCAAGTTGGAGTTATGGACTGGGAATAGTCGCGTATGTCACTTTGTCAGGCTGTGTATAAACTATAAAGTGCTTACCTAGTCCGAGTATTAGTCTCCGTCTTCTCCTTTCTGCAAAAACGGTCCATGAGTCATGACTCATAAGCTAAAAAATTAAGGTTGCAGTACATGAATATCTTTGTACCTTTTTTCTTGTTGATGCAACGAAATCCGTCATTAGGAAGGTCCTGACAATTGCCTGATTCACTGACGCAGCGTGAACACTGATCAGACAACTCCACGATGAGAGTAGTAGGATACTGAACAAGTGAACACCCTGAAATGCCATCCATTACTGTATCATTGCTATGGTAAACATTGTAATCTGGACACTCAGTAAGACGGCGACCAGTCCTGTTTGCTGTACCCAAATCCATTGTCTTCTGGCACTTCCACAGTGTCTTATTCAACAAGACTGAAAAGCTCACTGAGCTTGATCTTGGAAGCCTGAAACTGTTGTCTATTACATCACATCCGTCGTTTGCTATATGTAACAGCAGATGATCATCCACCAGAAAACTCCTGTTACTTGAGAAAGTGTTCACAATATTGTACCATGGGCCTGTATTTGTCAAACCCATAGTTTGAACAGGTTCAGTGCAGTTCAGCACACAAAGACCACAACTTGGTTTGAAGCTAGGTGTAAACGGGTATCCAAACGTGCCTAATGTCGTGCACTGAAACGTCGATGGACAGCTAGGTTGTGCTACTCCTTGTTCTTCAGCTAACAGTTGCAGCAGCAGCAGGTGACAGAACAGCAAAATGAGAGCAACAGAAGAAGTTGTAGCCATGTCCCCCGAATTTTCGCACCAACTCTATAGGAGACAAAATTGAAAGTATATATCCTTTCGTTGGTTAGCTCATACTGGTAATATCCCTTTCATATATCCAATAATACTCGACTGTTTAATTCATAGGGTTGTTGTACACGCATTTGACTTCAAACTTAAAGAGTATTGACTTAGTGGAATATGGTGGGAACATGATTAGCAGAATTATTAACAAATTATGAGTAGGGACTCTCACTGATTTGTCATCTAGTTCAAATTTTTTCATTTTGGTATTTCATATATAGTTAGTTTAATAGTCTAATCTTATACATACCAGTTAGTTTTCTATAGCGAGAAATTACGCGATTACTATTGAGTATCGAGTGCATTTTGCTCTATTCCTTGAGGTACCGAGTTCGACCCATATCCTAAGTATATATGAGAGGATGATTCCCTTAACCCCAAACCGGTCCGATTTTGAATTTTATACTCCGTGTTAGTTATAATAAGCTGCTAAATGTTACGTGGTATGTGGACTAGTAGTCTACTAATTTTCTTGTGTGACTAACCATCCCCAAGACTTGACCTGTTCCACTTTTTTCATTCCAAATAAATGCAGCATTTCTAGATGCGTTCCCAACAATTTTGTTGGCTGGCTGATGACTGTGATGAGATAAATTGTAATTCATAGATGAATTTTTCAGAGCAACTATTTAGGCCGATATTTATCAGTCACCGCTATCTTTGTAATATCGATAAGTTTTGACCTATTGGTGGCAAATTTTGGTCTACTGGAATGGAGACTGTTTTATACAAAAAGAGCCACGTTGTATATGTACGTAAAGACACTGGCGTAATATGGTTTGTTGGTGGTATATTTAGCATGTGTATGTGTAAACTGAATGATTGGATTTGGATGGAGACTCGGCTACAGAAAAGAGGCTTCTATTGTGAACGCCAAGTCTTTAGAAACATTATATCTTTTAGAGAACTTTTCGAAATAGAGCTCAAAAAATAAATATTAAACAAAATGGGTCGGATTGAAAAATGTTCAATCTTATGGGGTGCACGTCACCCCGTTTCAGGTCCGGGACAAAACCGCCAGTGCCCCTGGCGGTTTTAAGTGGAGAGAAATCGCCAGCCTCCATGGCGGTTTCTTCACAAAAATGAGATACAAATCGAGTGGATGATATTTTGGCCGAGGGTGAAACCGCCATGGGGGGTGGCGGTTTCACTTGAGTAAAACCGCCACTCCCCATGGAGGTTTCACCCTTGGCCAAAATATCACCCCAATATAATGTCAATCCAAAAAACATTAAAACCGCCACCTCCCATGACGGTTTCACCTTAGCCAAAATATCACTTACAACCCTATAGCTACTGTTCAAGACACTTAAAACTGCCAGGGGCACTGGCGGTTTTGTCCCAAACTTGAAATGGGGTGACGTGCACCCCATACGATTGAACATTTTTCAATCCGACCCATTTTGTTCAATATTTATTTTTTGAGCCCTATTTCGAAAAAAAGTTCTCTTTTAGAAGGTTGAGTCAGTTATTTCCAAGATCTTGATAATAACCCCTTTAAATTCATGTCTATGAAGTAGGCGAAGTAAGACAATAATTTAGATACATACAAATTTTGTCCATTTATACTTGTTAGTTGTTACTTGTTTGATAAGTTCCTTTTGGACGTAGGCATGCAATTGAAACTAACTTAGCAGCACACATGCTTTTTTGATTTTGTAGGTATAATCAATAGTGTTACCAAAATCCAATAATCACCACGCACACGGTCTCAAAAACTAGTTTTCTCATTACTTTGTACGAGTTTATATAACATTTGATTAGAGACTATTAAGCAACCAATGTTACATTGAGCACGCAATTCGTGAACCAGCTTTGCCAAAACGCGTTCTTATGAATTTCGACTACTTAGGCTAGTGTATTGAGGTTTGGGTTAATATGGTGTATAATCTGAGCCTTCTTGATACGTGCTGCTAACAGTACAGTCGATGTATGAATCTTGACTAGGTTTCAGAAATCTTTCAAGCTTAAGAAATATGCAGTGTTTTTTTTATTTCTTTTTGTAAGCAAAGAAGAAATATGGAGTCAGAGACTTTATACAACAAAGTTGGAATGAGGAAAACAAGGGGTGGTCTTTACTGCATTTTCCAACGTAATTTTATTTGTCTTGAGTCTTGACTGTTATTTTTTGAATTATTCTGCCTGTTCGGCTGTTCTCTTTACTTTTGACTTTTTATTGTTTACATACGGCGGTTTCAGATGACTATCATATTAGCTGACCCGAAATCATTATTTCATTTGTTCATGATTTGGTAGATGCTCATTTCAAAGCTGGTACACCTCGGTTCCGCATCTGCTCTGAATTGGGCAACCATGGAACTTCTCCGACTAATTTGAATCTGCCGAATAGGGAAATCACTATACTTCTCCGGTATGCTGACGGTGTTGACTTCCTTGATTAAGGTGCTCTCTTATGAGGTTGGGTTTCACTGTTCAATTACTCGTAAGTTGATTTCTATTCTGATACACCCTTATTTGCTTAATTCGTGATCAAGGGTCAACTGATATTCTTACTAATTTGAGAGCATGAGACATGGAGAAAGGTGTTGTCTCCCATTATCATTATTATATGTGGTAGTATGATTTTAAGGGGGAACAAAAGTATTTTTCAAGGCAGAAATTTTGTTGCTTGATTCGTTGGATGAAGAGATAAGCAAGTGACGTCATACTATTGTTGTTGGTACTGCATCACCATGGGCGATGAATTTCTTACCTGGATCATTTAGTTTGGAGAGTCTTCTTGGTATTAAGGTTAGTGAAATTGATCATGGTACAACTGTGTGGTACAGATCGCCTATCTGTACTACTGATATTGATCAATTCGTTGGGCTATATGGCTCGCACTGATTCCATTCTTTCTCTGTGGACTATAGATGATAAAACTATTGCTAATTCTTGCTAGCTAGGATTGTGACCTGGTCTTTTCTTGATGTAGCTAGATTGATATTAGGCTTGAGGTACTTGAGCTCTCTATTGGACTAATTGCGTGACTTTCACGAGTTTGGTTCACTCCCACTTTATCCCTTTTCGATGATGCCAAGAGGGGGGAAATAACTTAGATGCACCTACTTGCTTGATATTAAACCTTGTCAAGAACCTTATTTCTCTTTGACCTCTTTGGTAGGTTGCGTAGACTTGGTTTTATGATGAGATGTTGTTCTTAACATGATATGCTCTAATGATAATTGACCTCTTAATAAGTGAAATTGTTCTAATGCTTGGTTTAAGGTATGCTTGTGTTGAGGGGGAACTTTGCTTGCTTGTCACCATCAAAAAGGGGGAATAATGTTGAGTATGTGTGGTTTTGATGTTGACAAGAGATATTGTATTCTATGGTTTACTCTCCTCTTCGTATATGCTTTCGTGGTGCATTTGTATGTTGATTATGGTGTCGGAAGCATGCATTGGTTAAGGGGGAATTATGTTTGTATGCCATCTAGTTGTCATCGTCAAAAATGGGGAAATTGTTGAACCATGTAGTGTACATATGTTTTGATGATGACAAGATTACATTGTTTATATGATGATCATTCCCTTGTTATGAGTCAACACCTTGTTTAGTTTTGGTAAGCTAACATTTCAGGATGATTGGATTGATCTACGCGTATACGGCTATACCAATGGAGCTACAAGGTGTGAGACATTGAAGACTAGTTTAGAAGGTTTATACTTTCATATAGTCTTGTTGTAAGATGAGTTTGTGTGTTTGATTGACGTGTGTGGAAGTGCTAAATGCTGCAAGAGACAGATCGGCAATCTGTCTCATGAATTGTGTTAAACTGTTTTTACAGAGAACAGTACCTAGTACTGTATGTACTCTGTATTGCTGAAACTCTTGATTTCGAAAGTGGTTTTACAAGAAACGTGATTAGTATTTTTGGAAATGATTTGTTATGATTTCTAAAGTATCTCAAGAGTTTTATATGTTTGATTCACATATTTGTAATATATTATTTCTTTTACAAGAATATATATTTAGATGTGAATATTGAATTTTAGGAAAATGAGAAAAGATCTTATTGCAAATACATCTTTTAATTATCCTAAATATTTGTGGAGATATTTTGACTTCTTAATTCAGAAATAATCTTGTTTGATTTTGGATAAAATCTAGAGTTGTTTGAAAGATATATTCTAGGAATTTCATCTGAGGTAGAATTCTTATTCTAGCCTTATTTGGAATTATCCTATGTATTTTGCTTGGAAAGAAAATCACTTGAATATCTTTTAATAATTTTCTACAGCATAAAAGGAGTCTTGGGTTCTCATATTACACACACTTCTCATCATAGGTCGAAATTGTTACCTCTATTTGCTTGACTAAGAAGCATCGTAGAGAGATGATTGTGTTGTAATCTTTCTCTTCTAGAGTGAGGTATTTGGGGTATTGGTTGTACTCGAGTTTCCTATTGTCTTGGGAGTGAGGTATTTGGGGTATTGGTTGTACTCGAGTTTCCTATTGTCTTGGGTTGAGAGAGTAGGATTAGTTTCATAGTTGAAACTAGCACAACTAGAGTCTCTAGTTGTGGGGGTTCCTCTACTTGTCTTTGGTTGAGCTAGTAGAGAAGAAAACTCTAGTGAATTTTGTGGACGTAGACCTTGGGTTGGGGTCGAACCACGTAAATCTTGTGTGTACTCTAATTATTGTTTCGTGCTTTACTTGATAGTACAGATATGTGCACTGTACCACCACAAACTACAATCTCTAGTTTGAGGTACAGTACACTAGTCTGTCTCTTCCGCTGCTTTACACACACATTACTCGAGTAAAATGAAAAAGTTCCAACTAAAGTCTATACTCAATTCACCCCCCTCTTGAGTATATATCGCGACACGACTCTTCAATTTTGGGGTATACAACTTGATTGTTGTTATTGTTGTTGCTGCTGCTGCTGTTGTTGTATGCTCTGATCATGCAGTTGGTTTTCGAGATGCTTGTGTTTGCTGAAAATGTGACTGAACTATTTATGATCAGATAAAAGACACTCTTTTCAGTTGTTCTGGCTGAAATTTGTGCTTAAGTGTATAAATCTCTATGAAATTATCTACAAATACCTGAATTTATGTGGTTGTTAGATTAGTTACAATGTTCTGATGCAGTATATGTCGATGAGCTAAATTTTTAAGTTGAACCTGCTGAGACTGACTGGCCGTTCAGGCAACCTTCTGTGTTCATGTAGTACGGATCTCTGCAAAATCTGACACCTTTTTCACCTTATATGCTGGTACTCTCTGATGTGGTTGAGCTACTCACAATATGCATTACAGAAATTGGCGAAAGCTGATGCTTGCTTGATAGTTGAACGTCATTTTCTTCTATGGATGTAGGTGGTAGGCTGGGGTTTTGTATCAAATTGTGTTTTGCCATCTCTTCTATCTGCAATTCTTCGTAATCAAGACTCTCGATTCTCTTCAAGATATCCAGAACTTCATCCATTGATGGCCTGAAGTCCCTGTAATGCTGCAGGCATTGAAATGCAAGCTCTGCAACTGAAGTAGTCATCCTCCTAACCTTAAAATCTGATGCAAACCCAAGCTGTGGGTCTACCAACTCGTCAAAAGCAGACTTCCGTATCTTGTTCATTGCGTAGTTGGACAAATTGATCTCGTACATGTGCCTGTCCATGTCCACTGCACGTAAGGAAGATATGAGCTCGATGAGAAGAACTCCAAAGCTGTAAACATCGCTCTTATCTGTCAGCCGATAGCAGTGGTGATACTCTGGATCTAGATATCCTGGAGTTCCCTGTGGGGCTGTTGAGACATGAGTTACATCAGTGGGGAAGAGTCTAGACAGCCCGAAATCAGCCACCTTCACATTGAAGTCTTTGTCCAAAAGAATGTTATTAGGCTTCACATCACGGTGAATGATATCTGAAGCATGGAGGTAAGATAATGCAGTGGCTGTTTCTATGGCTATTCTAAGACGAACAGGCCATGGGAGCGAGCCAGGTTTCGCTTTGTTACCATACAGATGATCAGCCACAGTACCATTACTCACGTACTCATAGACAAGGAGGAGTTCCCTGCTATGGCAAGACGTGCAGCCGTAGAGAGACACAAGATTTTGGTGTCTCAGAAAGGTAAGTATCTGAACTTCATTCATGAACTGTTCCACCCTTTTAAAGCTCCTCTCGTACAGGCGTTTCACTGCTACTTCTCTTCCATCTCTTAACTTTCCTGATATTGAAAACATTTTCTTTTTCAGGTTACCTGAATTTATAGCAGTTGAAATCAGAATTATATTTAGCCTTACCGTAATAAACTGTCCCAAAACCACCACCACCAAGTTCTCTGGTTTGATCAAAATTGGCAGTGGCTTCTTCGAGTTCTTTGTAGGAGAAATGTGGCAGGCTTAAGTATGCATTGTTAGCACCGATGTCTGATGTAGAGCGGTCAAGGGAATTAGTCTCCACCTTGCCGGCTTTTGGGTGTCTGCGGTACCAGATGGCAAAGAGTGCTAAAAACACAAGAATGACTACGCCTCCAGTGCCTGATGAAAATCATATCAGTACCTCTGTAATAAAGGGTGAATGTCCGAAATATGATCAGCTGATTACTGTTAATTTACCTGATCCGAGATAAATCCATAGCTTCCTCCCTGCACACAAGTAATGAAGGGTGAATGTTCGATACATAAAAGAACTATGATCAAGAATACAGTTAACTGAAGCATTAAATTCAGAGAATCCAGGTAATGCTAAGCTAAGGCTAGCCGAAAATACAACTCAGAGAAATATTGCAGTTATGTTTGGGGTGAATTTAGCGCACCTAGTTTAGGACATACTAGTGGATGAGACCCATGGCGACAATAGCATATAAATTTTGCAGATGAATTATCAGTTGAGCCGCATATGCCTCCAGATTTCTGACAAGCCAAACAGCTGCCTAAGTTCACAATGTACTCAACCTCAAAACCCTTGTACAACACGCTCAAAAGACTGGCATTTCCCTTACTGAGATCATCCAACTCGGATTTTAGCACCGGAAAAGTTCTCATAATCTTACACGACTTACCTATACTGTCAAAATCTGTTGGTTTACTAGAGTAATAAGCTAAATCTTCAGAACTATTACTACTACTGACATTGTTTTTATTGCAAGGGAAAGAATGGAGATGATGATTGTTTGCGACTAGAGTATTACAATCAAAGAATAAGGAAATGTTCCCAACAAGTCTGCTGTACTTGAAGGGTGCAATCAAATTCGGCAGGGTTTTATTACTAATCTGATCCTGATGACAGGAATTGTCACTGAACGAAAACGCTCCATCAACGAGAAGCATTGTATGAGAGGATGTATTGATATGAAGTATTGTTGGTTTGAAGTATTCTTTTCGGCCTGAAGTAGTAGGTAAATGGATGAAAGGGACATTATTTTTTTACAGTGGAGTTTAAACTCCGGACGGCCGCAAAACTGAGGCCGAAGTCCACCCCAAAACGGATACCCGATGTTTCGAATATTTCCACAAGACATTGGAGCTTGAGAGCATACCGTGTAGTATGCATCATGTCCATCTGACAAAGAGAAAAATGAAGTTAGTAAGAAAATGAAACCTGTGACCGCAAAATACATGGTACAGATCAGACTTTGGAATAGGAATGCTGTGACTGTATGTATCAGTAAATGACAGCCCTGACACTGTCATTCAAACAAGAAGTATTGAAGTTGAAGTTATATATGTATCATGTAATAGTAATAGGTCTTGAATTCCGAGGTTTCAAAGACTCAAGAATGTTATAATGAAGGTTGGACGAGAATAGCAAGAAGAATGGAATGAAAGTGGTAAAAGGTATGGACCAGGAATAATGGCCGGTAAAGACATGTTTGAGGTCTGAGGGGTTGACTTACTTTTTTGGGGAAGAATTTTCAAGCCGACAACGTTGAGAGCGTTACAGTTACGACAATCTGATCTCCTACAGTCCTACGTATGCAAAACGTTGAGATCTTTGCAAGTTGTGGATTTGTGGTCTCAGTCTGGTTTGAAGACTATTTTTCCTTACGTTGAGTATAGATCTTGTGCTCCATTTTGTGTCCCTTTTTGTGTGACGTGTTAGTCGGGTTTGACTTTAATTAAATATTATATTACTTTGTTAGTAGTGTATTTTTTAAGTTTCTAAAATATGACTAGGTCAGCAACTTGACTGACATCTTAGCCCGAGAGGCGAGGAACACCATAAAGAGCATTCATCTTACGCATCTTGTAACCCCTCCCCCGATCATTCAAATGTACTTTCCTGAAGATGGTGCCTCTATCCCCCGCTTCAATCCAGGGGAAGACATTGACCCAGGCGGTAATAGAAGTAGAACTTAGTCTAATGTAATATAATCTAATACTACTATATATTAAAACATATCGTGCAATCTGGCTTATTTCACATAGAGGGTGAATGATGTAGACATTGAAGAAAGTAATTACTTTTACGATAATAGGAGTACCAGGTTTACTCTGTGCCTGCAGTAGCTTTAACATCATCATACTGCAGCAATGAAAAGACTTTATCACAAATTATGTGAAATTTTCTCGAGAAAAACCATAACCTGGCCTTGACCCTGAGCAGAACATGGAATAACCTTCCAAAAGATCTGTGAAACTGTATCATGCATCTCTATGGTTTCGGAGAGACGGTTAGAATGACATGGCTTCATCTTCACTGTACATATCCTACAGCAAAACTTTATGATTATGTGCACATGAGTCAGAAATAATGGACCATTCTGATTTTCACAAGGGAAAAATATTTCATAATTTTACAGTTGGGCCTTGGAGTACAAAAGTACCTTTTATCAGTAAGTTACCACACATATATATATATATATATACTGATATACTGTAAAACAAACTGCACCTTAGTTGCTAGTACTAGGTGTAGTAGATTTGCTACCCCATTTATCCATCACCGAAATTGGTGAGGACGGGCATGGAATATGATCAGTTAGTAGCTTAGTATGATCTCCTTCTATTGGTGAAGATTGTGGATTAGTAAGTTGCGCACCTGCGTTATCTCTAGCTATCTCTTCTGCCTGCAATGCTTCATAATCAGTACTCTCCATCCTCTTCAATATCTCGACGACCTCATCCATTGATGGTCTGAATTCTTTGTCATGCTGCAAGCACTGGAATGCAAGCTCTCCTACTGCGGTAGTCATCCTCCTAACCTTGAAGTCAGATGTAAACCCGAGTTCTGGGTCTACTAACTCCTCAAATGCACATCGTTGGATCCTAGTCATTGCGTAATTGGACAAGTTGATCTCATGCCTGTGCCTGTTGAAGTCCACAGCAGGCAAGGAAGATATGAGCTCAACAAGGACAACTCCAAAGCTGTAAACATCACTCTTATCTGTAAGCTGATAACACTGGTTATACTCCGGGTCTAGATACCCAGGAGTCCCCTGAGGAGCTGTTGACACATGAGTTACATCAGTTGGGAACAGTCTTGATAGCCCAAAATCAGCAACCTTAACACTGAAGCTGCTGTCTAGGAGAATATTATTAGTTTTGACATCACGGTGAACGATATCAGAAGCATGTAAGTAACAGAGAGCGCTGGCTGTTTCTGTAGCAATCTTCAGTCGAACAGGCCATGGGAGCGATCCAGATTTCGCCTTGTCTCCATACAGATGATCAGCCACAGTTCCGTTCGACACATATTCATACACAAGGAGAAGTTCTTTGCTGTGGTGGGATGTACAGCCATACAGTGATACAAGGTTCTGGTGTCTCAAGCAGGTTAGTAATTGAACTTCATTCATAAATTGTTCCACCCTTCTGTAGTTCTTCTCATAAAGTCGTTTTACTGCTACTTCTCTACCATCTTTTAGTATTCCTAGAATGCAAAACTTTATATTAGTTTCTTTGCTGCTGAGTCTTTGGACTGTAAACAGTTATATAATTCCAAGCTTACCATAATAAACTGTTCCAAAGCCACCATCACCAAGCTCTTTGGATTCATCGAAGTTGTCAGTAGCTTCTCGAAGTTCATTGTAGGAAAAGAGAGGCAAGCCAAAGTACACGTTTCCCTTTTCAACATCTGATGCAGAACGCTCAAGGGAATTACTCCTGGAGATGTACTTTGAGTGTGAAGATTTGAGCTTTCTTCGGTACCAGCAGATTGCTATTAATGCTGCAAGCGTGAGTACACCTCCTACAACAACTGATGGTTGATGAAGGTATGTGTCGTATCAGCCATATTCATTAAGGTAAGCAATAATTTATCTCAATCATAAGGAATTGATGGGAAGAGAAATAGCGTTTATTTACCTAATCCCAAAATAAGCAGTCGTCTGTTCTCTGCAAAGAAACAATGAACAGTCAATGTCAGAACATGGAGAGACATGAGCTGATTCATGGAACGCTAACATGATATATACGAGATGAGCTTATATTCTCATCGTAACATGAGAGGCATTTGTCTCAACCATTCAAAATTATGACAAAAATGCAAATTTAATCAAGAGGAGAAAACAACGTTAGTTATTTGCTTAAAGCAAACATGATATAGTGGGGATGAAGTTCTAATCTCATATTGTCCAGGATCAAAACAAATCAAAGTAGCACAATAGTATTTTCTGCTATTGCAGCAACACAGCCAAGGCAGTTATAAATAGGCCCCTGCAGGGAACAAAAAAAACCAGAGACTTTGAAGAGACCACCCTAAATTATTGTAACAGCCTCCAAGTGACTATTGTTCAAAGTTACTGATTAAAACTAACTGATATATGCTGACAGAGTTCTGGTTGCAGGAGAGCTTGTATGATGGCTACCTCGATGTGATATAGGACACGTCAGTGAGTGCTGTCCATCACGACAGTAACATACAAACTTTGAGGTATCATCTGACCCGCATCTACCTTTAGAATTCGTACATGTTAAGCAGGCTGAGAAGTTTGCTAGATACTCGAGTTCCATCCCCTGGAGCAAGATATTCTGAACTTTGTCATGTCCATGACTGAGCTCAGCCAAACCACTCTTATTCACCGTAATATTAATGCTGTAGTGGCATGGATGCGACTGACTCCACTTCTTAAGTTCTGACGGCTCAAAAAAGTAATAAGCAGAGTCATTGGTGCCACTAGGATTCAAACAGGTGAAGGACCTCTGAGGATATCTGTGAACCCAATCTTCTGGGCACCCATAGAAGAAGCTAATGCCTGCAACAGTTGTTGTTGCACTCACCTTCAACATCGGTGGGATGTTCAATTTGAGACTATTGTCTGCCAGACATTGGCCATCAAAGCCTTTAAATCGGGCATGGTATGAGAAGATGTATTGATGGCAAGCACTTTAAATAAAAAAGATCCATCTTTTGCCGTAAACATACTTGTTAGATTGCTGGTTTGGTTACAATAGAGCAAGAACTCCTGATGCCCACAGGAAGCAGGGCGATTGTCACCCCAGAATGGATAACCGATGTTTTGAATGGGCCCACATGAATGGAATGAAGTAGAACACATTTGATAGTTAGAATCAAAGCCAGAGCACAGCGTGACCGTTAAGAAGAGAGTGAAAGCCAGATAGCAGATGTATCTGAGGAAAAAGCTGAAAGCCATTTCTAAGTGGAACTTGCTAGATGATCTAAAACTCGAACCGATAAAACTCTACATTAATAGAATTTTGTGTCTTTATAAGCACTAAGTGTTATAGAGGATTTGACCTGTAGCTTATGGAGTTGACCTGATCCTCAAGTCATTCAAGGTTATAGAAGATTTTATGTGGTCATCTAAGAGAAGGGAGATAAGCACCATAAACTTAAATAATTAAAAACAATGAAAGAGTGAGTTAATTTCCTTCACCCAATTCTCAGTCTTTCAGGTCAAGTTTCCCATAAATTGGTTCAAGTGTCTTTGTTTGGTTGAAATTTCTTTCTCTATGACTATTCCACCCAAGATAGAGTGCCCTTCACCCCAGGGACTTTCCTATGCAGTTCTGTCCTCATACAACTTTGGTTCAGAGAGATGCTGCGTACTTCTGGATATAACAAATACAGCCTTTCATCAAAGAAAGCTTAGAGTAAAACACACACACACACATAAAAGAAAAAGGCAGAAACACTGAGGTTGCAAACGGCTTTTAATCCTTGAGAGAAACAGTAGGATTTTGATTGGCTTTGATTACAGAAATGATGAGTGATTGCAAGGCCTCATCACTTTTTCAGTTTGGAATGTTGAGGACATTGATATTAGGCTAGACATAGACCGTAGAGATGCATGAGAGGGACAAAGCAGAGATGGATAAGCTGAGCACACAAAATGGAGAGATACCGAAAAAGGAGACCTTTCGAAGTAAGGAGACGTCAATAGCATGGAAAGGACTAAAGGGACAGAAAATGACAGACAAATGCTATAAAGACAGAACTCGAATAAATATTGGCAAAAAAAAGCAGCTGTAAGATTGGCCTAATCAGAATCATCTATTCTGAAAATTTACTGCATTATTTACATTTCCTTGAACCCATGAAACTGGTCTTTTCAAGAAATCTGACACAAATCACATGTTTGGGAACTCAAGAATTTGAGAATTTGGATTTGTGTCAAATCCTTTGGAATTTGTATCAAATCCCAATTAGGCCAAAAACAAATGACACCTCAAGAGGTGTCATTTTGAAATCCCACCCTCCCCAAACATTGAATTTATATTTGAATTCTACATTCTCAAATGATGGATTTGAAATGATTACAAATTTCCAAATTCATGTTTCCAAACGCTACCTAAGTAAATTTATAAATTGCACAAAGAATACAATCACGTCAATCATCCAGAAGAATGTCCAACTATACATCATACTAAAACATGAGTAAATAGTAGTACAACAGAAGGAAAGGTGGAAAAGGTGTCCAGCAATCAATTTCTTGCAGTCAGTGCATAAAATTCTGCCAAAGAGGAAGAAAGAAAGACTCACTGGAATACGACTGAGTGTTTGTAGATGGATGGTAATGACATGAATAAATATGAGGTCTGTCAGGGCAAAAGCACTTGGATTCTGAAGTGGCCTTATCTATCCCACATAATCCTCCACTATTCACGCAGGTACTACAGTTACCGGATTTCCAAATCAACACAAAACCTCTCCTTAGCACATTTTCAACATCGATGTCACTCTGACCTTCATATGGTACTGAAACCATGCTCTCACAGTTACCAACAAGCTTCTCCGGATGAAGTTCTTGCTCATAAGTTGCAAGAACCTTATTAGTTTCATGCGCAGCAGTGCATGGAATCTCCTTATACTGAAGCCCCTTGACTGCGTGTTGTGTGCAATTTTGGAGTAACACTACACGACTATGATTGGGAAGAAGCTTAAATCTATCATCATCAAAGGTGAGGTTATGGACTGAGGGATTGCACTCAAAGACAGAATGTAGGAAGGCAGAGTTGGTGACTTGCACTGATTTATCATCATAAGAAATTTTCTGAATGGCATAGTTATCACCAGATATGTTGATGAATGAGTGATTATTTCGATCACAGGTGACTTTGAAATCAAAGAACCCACAATAAGGCTCTTGTAGGCCACTGAGATAGAAAGGGTAACTGATGCTGAGGTTTCCACATGTTCTGGGACGGCAGGCTTCATAATATGGATCTAATGACCATGAATGTTTTGGTAACAGCAGGGAGAGAACAAACAGATATATCGCATTCATCTTTCAACAGATGAATCGACCTGAAGAGGGATTTTAGAGAGGCCAAAGAGGACTCAAAAAGTGGAAGACCACAAAGACAAAAATCTGCTTGGTACTTCTGAAGCTACTGCATTGAAACCTTTTCAGTAGTTCAGTTATATACAATAATATGAAGCAGAGAATTCTTGGAAGCGGAATTTCGCTGTTCTCAATACTTTCACCATACTCTATGCCCCTAGGATCTTGGAATTGACTAGAATACCAAATATGACAGATTGAGTTGACCATATTCAATTTATGTAATACCGGTCCACTTGATTTGGAAAGTTGCCATTCCAACAAATCTTGGCATGCATATGTGATGCAAGATCTGAGAAAACACTTTTGACCTCACTCTACGTTAATCAAGATATCGAGAACCTAGAGAATGAAGTGGCAAATGAGGATCAGTCTTGAGTTTCGAAACTTAATTATACTTTTATTTTAGTTTAGTCTATTCACTGAATCACAATGTGCATACTTCAATAACCAGACCTCGAAAATAACCAAAGTGTTCTCTTGGACATAAGACTATATCCCAAAAAAGATTCAAGAAGCAACAGCATATCTGTAGGCTCTAGCACTTAAGCACATGAACTTACTAATGGCACACATAATCCTGAACTCGCGACAAATACCTAATTACTCCAGCATAATGAATATTCATCATAATATTCCCATAAAGCAAATCCTAGAATCTAGAGCATTACCTAGAGATCACAACTCACAAGTCTTGTCTAGTTCAAAATACACCACAATAGCATGCAACTAATTAACACTATCAACGTATTATTCTGATTAGTTCACCCAACACCTGTAAAGTATCAGAGCTCAAAAAAGCTCATCTACAACAGCACCAATCAATAAAAACACTGCAAAAGCCATACGTATGTATGTACATCGCATAAGCATACAATCATTTCAATCATCCAGAAAAAATTCACACTGCACAACATATACATGAGTGAAGTGATACTAGAAATAAAGGAAGTAAGGGTGGGAAACAGGACCTTTTCCAGCAATAAATAACTTGCACTAAGTGCCTAAAAAGCTGCCAAAGAGAAGAAATAGAGACTCACCAATATACGACTGAGTGTTTGGAGATGGATGGTAATTACATGAAAAAATATAAGGTTTGTCAGGGCAAAAACACTTGGATTCGGATGTAGCCTTATCTAGCCCACATATTCCTCCACTATTCACACAGGCACTACAGTTACCGGATGTCCAATTCAACGCAAAACCTCTCCTTAGCACATTTTCAACATCGCTGCCACTCTGACCTTCATACGGTACTAAAACCATGCTCTCACAGTTACCAACAAGCTTCTCCACATGAATTTCTTGCTCATAAGCTGCAAGAACCTTTTTAGCTTCGTGCACGGAATCTCCTTATACTGAAGCCCCTCGATTGCGTCTTGTGTGCAATTTTGGAGCAACACTACACTCCTAGGATTGGTAAGAAGCTTACTATCCTCATCAAAGGTGAGATTATGGACTGAGAAATTGCACTCAAATACAGAATTTAGGAAGGCAGAGTTGGTGATGTGAATTGATTTATCATCATAAGAAATTTTCTGAATGGCATAGTTATCACCAGATATGCTAATCATAGAGTGATTTTTTCGATCACAGGTGACCTTGAAATCAAAAAACCCACAATAAGGCTCTTGTAGGCCACTGATATAGAAAGGGTAACCGATGCTTAAGTTTCCACATGTTCTGGGAAGGCAGGCTTCATAATATGGATCTAATGACAATGATTGTTTTGGTAATAGCAGGGAGAGAACAAACAGAAATATCGTATTCATCTTTCAACAGATGACTTGACCTAAAAGAGGGATTTCAAAGGGGGGGGGGCAAAAAGAGGACTGAAAAAAGTGGACGACTGAGAAGACAAATGAGAATCTACTAGGTACTTCTGATTTAACAGCTTGAGCTGCGCAATTTCATCTTCAACTCATCTAAATTCACAGAATGACATTAAAAGCTACTGCTTTGAAACCTTTCCAATAGTTCAGTTATAGGCAATAATATGTAGCACAGTATTTTTGGATGCGGCATTTCGCTGTTCCCAATACTTCCAACACACTTAATGTCCTTTGGATCTTGGAATTGACTATATTTTTCAGAATACCAAACGTGACAGATTGAGTTTACCATATAAAATTCATGTAATAACGGTCCAGATGATTTGGGAAGTTGCCATTCCAGACAACAAATCCTTGGCAGGTAATAGGTATCTGATGCAAGATCTTAAGAAATACTATTGACATCTCATTACAGTGGCCAAAAAAGAGAGAACCCAGAGACCGAAGATGCACATGAGGACCAGTCTCGAGCTTCTCAACTGAATCACAACGTGCATACTTCGATAACCAGACCTTGGAAATATCCAAATTGATCTGTTGGACACAACACTATTTGCTAAAAAGATTCAAGAAACAACAGCAGATCTCTAGCAACTTAAATACATGAATTTGCTAATGCTACACATGATCCTGAAATCGCGACAATCTAATTAATCATTAATCAAGCACAACAAAGATTCACAATGATCTTCTCACAATGCAAAACCTAGAATTTAGAGCCTTGCCTAGATATCACACCTCACAAGTCTTGTACAAAAAGAAAAACACCAAATAATAGCATACAACAAAAAAATCAAAGTCTCTTATTCTGAGACTCTTCAAATAACTGAATATTCTACCAAACACCTGCAAATTTTCAAAGCTCAAAAGACCTTCCAAAACAGCATGAATCAATAAAGACTTACTCTTTTTGGGAGCAACACAACTATAAGCATGAGTTCTATCAGGGCAGAAACAGCCAAACATACTGCTAAACTGATCATAACTACACTGCCCTCCACTCTCTTTGCAAGCACTGCAATTATAAGCAGTCCAATTCAGAGAAAACCCCTCCTGTAACTTCTCCTTCACACTACCAACATTCCCTTTCTCACCCTCATAAGGCACTCTAACAACCCCATCACACCCCCTTAAATCTCTCACCTTCGCATCATTCTCATACACCGCTACTGCTCCACACACCACAGAATTCGGCGTAAACCCCCGCAAAATCTTTTCTGGGCAGTTCATTATCAAGAGAACATCATTGTGATCAGCTGTATACTTGAAAACATTACTATCAAATGTCAAATTCACAAGTTGCATCGACCCAGAACACCCTAAACCATCCCCAATTGTCTTGAAAAACTTCGAATTTACGACTCGAAACGTCTGTTGATCATAAGAAATGTTCCTAATTACATATGAACCACCACCACTAGATATATTCAGATATGGAAATTCACCATCTTTACAGTATACCTCAAATCCAGGGTACCCACAATAAGGTTTTTGCTGATCAACCATATAAAATGGATAGCTTATATTTAACGCACCACATTTCTTGGGTACACAATCCCCAAAATGATTCTCTGGTAAAGAAAAGGAGGGTATGAGTTTGAGCAAGAAGAACAGAAATAGTAAGTTACAGCTGGAAAAACATCTGGGTTTGCTCATTAGATTGTATTTTTGGAAAGAATTGTTGAAGGGTGATGAACTCTGATGATTGTGTGGAGCAAAGAAAGGTAAGGTTTAAGGTAAAAGCTGGCTTTTGACTTTGAGCTTCTTGTTGACTCCATAGTTGTTGGCTTCTTGTCTTTAGATGATTTGATTTTGATGGGTTCATCATCAGCACCATATCTTGGACTATTCAACATCTTTTTACCCTTAATTTATTTGCTAATTGCTGAATCTTATTCAAGTTATTGGTAATCTAATTCTAAAGCATTGGAATTAAAAAGATTCACTTTCGTATCAATTCGATGGTACGGACACAAGATTATGAGTCATATGAGGATTATATATGTTGTTAATAGTTAAACTTTGAATTTTGAATTTAGAGGTGAATCTAGAATTTAATATTTGGGTTGTAAATATGTCAACAAGTTTTAAGATTCATGATCTACTCGTATTTCATCTTATATTCTTATGTAATTTAGACCCGAAGGAATTTAGAGTTGAGAGAAGTAGAATTAAGGTGAAAAGCTTCTCCTGATTAACTACGACATTTTGATCTATATGCAAACAATCCTTATCGATATTCAAAATTTAGTGAATTTAGATTAATTAGTATCAGCTACTCCATTATTTTTTTTCTCAAATAATACTCGTAATTCAATAAAACTATACGAATCGTAATCGAGTATTCCAGTTTTTTTTTTTTTAAGTTAGGGCCTTAATAGGGATTAGGACATGATTGATACTTGATAGTGAGTATTTAATTTGGCACATTGGGTTTGCAACTTTGCATTAACTTTATGACCTAATTGCACACGAAAAGTTGTGATCTGAAAGATTTGGGGGCTGTCACTAGCGCAGAAGTGATCGTAGCCACAATAACCTGATTTCTGCAATAATTCGGGTTCACATGGAAACATTAGGAACAAAACAGCGACGAAGAATTTTAAGTACAACGTTAATAATGAACACAAATGATCAATGTCATGGATTTACAGAATGGCGCCTTTACAGAATATGTTGTTAGCGTCAAAGTTCAGGAACTAGGCTATACCCTACAGTTCTCTAAGGATGGATGTAGAGCCGAATGATTTATCAGTAGACTAGTAGTCATGCCCCGCTTGTCGATTACAGATTGAGAAGGGACGCTACATAATGCATCGTATATACATATTTTTGCCCGAAATAGCACCATTATGAGAGCATTTTGAGACAATCAAGCCTCACTGGATGTCCTAAATGAATTAGTGAGGCACATAGCACAAAGACGTAGTGTAGAGAGTTGTCAAAGCTAATCTGATGATGAGGGTGTACCCTTGATTTGAGCTGCCCAATACAACGATAAATTAACCCTATGGCTAGCTAATAGCAACAGGAGTACAAGAGAATTATGGTTGGCCTATGATTAGGCGATTAGCACATAATTTATGTTGACTTAAGGTTGTCACAGGTTCAAATCCCCATATCTTTATATCCCTACCCCCGCAGCACAACTACTCAATAATGATCCAAAAAATATGAGTTTGTTATTTAAACAATTGTCAATCACCCGACCTAGATTGACCCAAACAGCAGTCGAACGCAACAATTTACCTAACATGACGTTGTACGACAATGACACCAATCAAACCACTCTATAGTCCGATAGACAAAACTAAACTTAAATTCACCAGATTCAGACCCGATATGACGTAACGAAACTCAATCTCGATAACAATCATGAATTGTCGCTGCCCCAAAACCAACTCAACTCGGCCCAATAACAATACGGTGCATCGCCAAAAAGTTTACGACTCCGTATTCATTATTGATGGGCGATGGCTCTTCTAAAGTAAAAAAAATGGACAAAATAAAATGGATTTAAGTGGGAGATTTGGTAGTAAAATTTCCAAGGACTTTAGGGTTCGATGACCCCAGCACAATTGGGTGCACCATTAAACTAAATTACTAGCAAGTTCCAAGACTCGTAAGTTGGTCTGCCACTTGCAAAATTGAGAGGTGTGGGTCAAGTTTGGACGGACTTTCCATTACAAGGCGGCCGCTTTCTGGAAATTGGAGGGTCACATTGAAAGAGATTAGCACAAATGTCCGTGACCTCTCAATTTTTCGTGGCTTGTATGGAGTACGGAGTAATTCGTAGTACTCCCCTTTTTTTGCCCTTTTCCTGTTTCCATCACCTTCCCCCCTAGTAGTTTTGTAAAGCTCTCCCCTAGTTTTTAAGGTTTTAACCCACGTCTACATGACATATGTCGCGTTTTAGATAAACTAGTATGTAATAATTGTCATTGTGTTAATAAAAGTTTCTACTAAGTTGAATTTAGCGGTGACTTTTGTTGACGTTTTGATTATCATAAATGAAAATGAAATATCTTAGGTCGAAAAGTGTTGGGGTGTCAACCCAAATCACACATTGAAGAAACAAGGACCATAATCCTTGTATATAAGTTCCACCTCCACCTAATAGTATGAGACATTTTGGGTTGAAAAGATATCCATGTTGAAAAACCGTGCGGGCTGGTAGTCAAGCCCAAAGCGGACATTATCATACTAATTGTGGAGCCGGTGGTTTGGCAGTCCATAACAAGTGGTATCAGAGCCAAGGTTTAAAGAAACATGTGGTGGCAAGTGGACTGCGCCTTGTGGACATCCCCCCTCGGTAAGACCTCCTGATTGCGTGTTTCCGTATGATAAACGGATTATCGCTTGAGAGGTCTGTGGCCATGAATTGGGCCTTGGTTTGAGGGGAGGATTGATGGGGTGTCAACCCAAGTCCCACATTGAATAAACAAGGACCACAATCCTTGTATATAAGTTCCACCTCCACCCTAATAGTATGAGGCCTTTTGGGTTGAAAAGATATCCATGTTGAAAAACCGTGCGGGCTGGTAGTCAAGCCCAAAGCGGACAGTATCATACTAATTGTGAACCCGGTGGTTTGGCAGTCCACAACAAAAAGTTACAAGAAATTGGAAAACCGCTTAAATCACATAATTAAGCCGCCTCCAGACTAAAGACATTTTGACAAAAACTTTTTATGCGTTGCGCTTGAAATTTGGGTTTTATAGAAAAGATATGACCGCCACTGCGTGTACAAAGAAACGAAAACAAATCCAAAAAAAAAGACTCAGATGGATAAAACCGTTTGGGAAAAAGACAATCTATATGCTCTAAAACTGGTGATTGTATTACAACAACGAAATTTTAAAACGTCTGAAGAAGAATTGCTACATCTCAGACCTTTTTGGGGTTTTTTTGGCTTGGTTTTTATTAATGTTCATGTAAGCTCAGAAAGTTGTGGTTCTATCTCTCACTTACCTATGAGTCTAAGTGCTTAACATATTTTACTCCATCTAACAACTCATTTTATACAAATCTTTTTGGAGAATGTTGCCAGTTTGCCAGCTCTGTTTCAAATAATTAGAATGAATTTGATCCCAATTCATTCAAACCAGATAAGATTCATCAAATACATCCATTTAACAATCAATTAGTGTACTCTTTTTTTTTTTAAATGCACCTACGTTACTATGCATTCAAATCATATTGATCAAATCATAAAGATATAACCCTATAATATGTGGTCTAAATTATGCGATTTAGTCTCCTTACTTTTGATTGTGCCAATTTAACATGTGGTATTTTCAACTAATGTGTTGTTAAGCTATAAAGCCAGTTATTGGGACTCGAGTACTCAACCATTAGTCTACTCTTTTGATTGAGTTGACTCTTTAAGATGGCATTAGAGTCTAAGTGATCACGAGATCTCATGTTCAAATCTTGGAAGCCCCTTCCTTTAAGTCAAGTAAAAATTTCTTCATCACAAGGTTTCGATCTGTGCATTTATCATCCACGTTTCAAGCTTATGGTTGAATCTGAATAATTGATTTTATATCTTAACATGTTGAAACCTTGAATTTGAAAACCACATCAAGTTCGTCATTTTCCAAATGACAAAAATCAACTAAAAGTCTTGTAAGAATTGCAAGGCCCATTAAGAACTAGCAATTTTGAGAGATGGGTAGAGAAGAGGAAGGATGATGACTAGGCTCAACTATCCATCACTACCATTGGTGCAAGGTCTATTTTGATAAGATTATATCTTTCTAGTTTAAACCGATTCGATTGAATGCATGCGATTCTATTTGATTTTATTGTATTATATTTGAATTTTATTTGATTTGAACTCACTCTCTTGAAAAAGTAATTGAATTTTGACAAATTGATGACAACAAATAAATTATATTCGGACGATTCCAATTTGACTTTAATTGAATGAATTTGATTTAAATGACTTTGATTTTTTTTATGTTGAATCTAACAAGGCTTTAGAATTTTGGCGAATAGGGGTGCGGGTTTTTATCCGATTAAAATCATATTTCTCGTATATTTGAATATAGTAATAAGTATATGTGTTAAAGAAAAAAGGATATCACCACGTATTTGTTTATATTTCTCTTCAAAATTGAATATAATTGAAAATAAAATTGAATCTAATTGAAGATGTGAGGGTGAGTGTGTTTGAAGAGAAAGGGCCGTGGCCTATGGAGGGGTGGGTGATCGGGGTAATGGGTGGCCGGAGTGTGGTCGCGCGAGGGGAGCGCATATGGTGGTGGTGGTGGCGGTGGCGCAGGTGGTGGTCGGTGCAGGGTGGCGGTGGTGAGACAGCGGCTCCGTGGGTTGGGTTGGGGTTGGAGAGGGAGGTGAGAGAAAATTGTGTTTTTTTTTTTAATTTGTGTTATTATTGGTCAATTTTAAAAAAAAAATTCAAATTTCATAAAAATGGTTAACGGTGTTAGTGTCCGTTAGTGAAAAACACAAAAAAACAGCATTTTGCAAATCTCAGGGGTATATTGGATAGCTCGGTAACGTGAGGGGTATACCCGAAAAATTCGGGAACCTCAGGGGTATATTGGATAATTTCCCTATTTTTTTTTTCATACTTGGCAATGTGTGTAGAGTACTAGGGTATTACCTAATTGTTTCTTCAATTAGTTATCATGACTTACACAATACTCTTATTAAAAAGAAGGTAAGGTTAAGGATTTTGAGAAAAATATATAGTACCAACTTTGAACAGGGCATTGAAAGTGTGAACTGTAACGAAGATCAAATGCTTAATTTCAACAACTAAGGCATAAAAGATCACCTCACCTTTCCAATTCTTTTCACAAAATAAGGAAGAAATACAACTTTTTACTGAAGAAATTAGGGTGATTTTTCTTGCCTATGCTTGTTAAACAAATGCACAAAAAATGTGAGGAAAAAAGAAAGAAAACAAGGATGGACAAACCCAAAAAAGGATAAGACCAAGGAATATATTCAGGAAAAAGACAAGAAAAAATTAAAAACTTGTAACAGTCACATTACTTGCATTAAATAAATTAATCAAACACACCTTAAAACATTAATTAACTAAATTAATTACATTAATTTAATCTCAAATTTGTTTCCAAATTTTCTCTAATTCTCCTCATCATCATCAACATCATCATCATCACTCACTCAAAACACACTTCTCCCTCACATTTTCTCTCTCCTCCCATTCTCTTCTTCAGGTAAATTCCAAAGCAAAAAAAAAAAAACCCCAAAATTTCAAATTAAAAAAATTTCAATTTTTTTTAATTTTAATTGATAATTCTCTCTCCTCTGTTCTGTTCTTTATTAATTCCGTGGCCGGTGTAATCCTGAAGCTTTCTTTTTATTATTCTTATTGAAAAAAAAAAAATTCCTACCAACATCCTCCTTCACAAAATTAATCCTATCAAAAAATAAATTGTTTTTTAAAGGAATTAAATTTTACCCAATTATTCCAATTTTCTGCATTTTATTGGGGTTGAATTGGGTACTTGTTCGATCGTAAAATCGTTTCGGTTTTTTTACGCCGATTCGATTTTTTTTATTTATTTGATAATTCTAGGCAGATCGGAAAAAGGGGTATTTCTAATTTTCTGGTGAAATTAATTTTTCTGGGGTTTTTCTTGGTTTTTTAATTTTATTTTTCTGGGGGGTTTTAGTAGAAAAAAAAAGAGGGAAAAATGTTAGGAGCAGGGTTGCAATTTAATCGGAGTCGGGGAGATGATCGGTTCTATATTCCTGGAAAAATGAGGCAAAATTATTATTACAATAATAATAATAGTAGTTTAATTAATAATAATCCTAGTAATCCTAGTAATCCTATTAATAATAATAATTATAATAACAACTTTAATCATCATCATAATCCACAAAGTGATGTTGTTAATGGAGTAACAAAGGTGGTAGGAGGGAAATGCAGGGACACAACTGTCTTTTCAGGGTACCGGGAACCCGAAAACCGGACTGAGGAGACCCCGAAACAGATACCGGTGTTTGAACCAGTTGGGTTGCCTTTGAGTAATGTGGAACGTTTCCTTGAAGCTATCACTCCTGGTGTTGATGCTCAGTATCTGTCTAAGGTATATTTTATTGTGTTTGTTTGTTTTAGTTGTATATATATATTTAAGTAGAACTATTTTTACGCGTTGTTGGACCAAATGCAATGTGGGTTTTATTTGGTAGTATTTTTTAAAAATCTGTTAGTAATATATACGGAGTATTTGTTTTCTTGAATTATATCAAAAAATTGTTGGGATTGGGTTTTTGTTAAGGGAAAAGATTGATTGAGTGTAGTGTATCTAAGAGCTATACTAATGGATTGCTATGCATGTGTGTTAACTGTTACAATGTGGGGTTGATTGGTTAAGTGAACAAGAAGATTCTTAACATGTTTAAGAGGTTATTTTGTTCCATTTTGGGATGAATTCATCTGCGAAATCGGTTTTGATTGGACTGAGTAGAAATTATTGGCAGCATAATGAGTTATACTCACTGAATGTTGGGTTTGGTTTGATTTCGGAATGTTGGTTTGCAGACGACGATGAGGGGGTTGAGAACGTGTGATGTGGAGTTCCATCCATACTTCATGCTCAGTGACTTGTGGGAGTCGTTTAGGGAGTGGAGTGCTTACGGTGCTGGAGTGCCTTTGGTATTGAATGGCAGCGATTCTGTTGTTCAATACTATGTGCCTTATTTGTCTGGCATTCAATTATATGTTGACCCATCAAAGCCTCCTGTTAAGTCAAGGTATCGCAAATTCGTTTATGCTCGACGCCCTGAATTTCTTGAAGTTTCATTTATTCTGTTTGATAACAGGATCAGTGAGAGTCACTTCAATCTTGTACTTGGGGTTTGCATATGCTGTGTTTACTTTCTGTATTTCTTTTTGGCATTTGCTACTGTAAGCCCTTTTGACTGGCTTTTTTTGTCGATATAAATTTTGTGCTCCATGGAATTTTCTTGATAGATAGTAACCATGGTGTATAAAGTTTGGTACTTTATCTTTTGATGAAGACCCGGAGTATGGTATAACTTCATTTACCCTTTTGCTTAATGTTAATGTTATATCCATAATCTATCTCCCTCTTGGCGCTGTTCATTTCGTTATTTATTTATGTCATTATGATTCTCATGTCAGGTTTTCATTGACATCATGCACTCACACGCTTTATAACTTGGAGAGGTTTTCTTTTCATTTATTGGGGGTGAGGGTTGTATTAGAGTTATTCATGGCTGACGCCCTTTTTTCGGTGCAAAGTCCTTTCTTGTAAGGTGTTTTCTTATCTTCAAGAATGTTTCTTAGCTGGTTGCCACTGCACAGGCTGTGATCCAATTGAGTGATGCTAATACAATTCAATCTTCATCCTTATTTCATCATTAAGAAAAGCATTGGTTTTTAATGCGACTCTGAGCTCCCGTAAAACAATACCTTTGAAATAAGCGAGTTAGTTGAATCTTTGATACGAGCATTTGACACCTGGTGTGTCTGCTCTAAAGTAGTCCTGAATTATCTAACAGAGACAATGGATAATTTTCACCCTGGTGTCTGCAAAATCTAATGTTACGTAGTATTATTTTTAAACTCTTGGAAGTCGATACACAAACTGATGCTTCTGTTCTGTCTGGTTGCGTGACAATGGTATTTATGCTAGGGGAATAGTCCGAGAAATTGTAATGCCTTCTTTTGTTGAAGTGGGGATGATTCCGAATGGTACCTCTCACAATGGAGTGTATCTTAGCACTAAACCTTCACCATCCCCACCATCATTGCTCCCCACCGTGTACGGGTAGGCCTAAGTCCTAGATCAACTTGCTATTCTAGTATTATGTCAGAAGCCCTTTGTATCTTCTTATTCTCTTCATTACACTGTTACGGGGAAACATGAGAATCGCGAATGATACCCTATTTTATGTTGTATAGGGCCTTACACTAAAGAGTTGTCACAAGTTCATGAAATTACACATTATTTTGACGTTCCTCTACATCTCACACATAGGGAGAATTTAGGGTAGGGTTAAATCTTGTGAAGGGGAGGGTAGAGAAGATTGGTGAATCTGATAAAGGAAGGCGAAGAGGAGAGAGCTTAAGTGGCAACCATGAAGGTGAAGTGTGTCGTAAAGGTCTTGGTGGGAAAGGCTGGTAGGTTGAATATTCTGCAGTAGATGAAGGGGGTGGTGGATCCTTAGAAGGGAGTTGTCGGTGTTAGGGACTAGTGATCGGTGAGATAGGGAGGAGTGATTGAGGAAGGGGTTGATGGGGTTTGGGACAATGTCAACTTCATCCAAAGTTGGAAATATAATCTAATTTTAATCCGCCCAAGCAATATGTAATGCTCGATTCTAGGGGTACCATGCATAACCCTCATACGTAAGGGTACCATTGGAATTTGGATATTGAGAATCCTCTGAGATCCCTCGGATGATATCCCTTGTTGATGCATTTTTACCTTTTCGAGAGGGACTACAGATGTGGAAATCCCCACATCCGTAGATGTAGGATACTTATCTCCTGTGCTATAACTTACCGTGAGACCACTTAATAAATTAGGGAAGGATATTTGAATGATCTGGTGCTGGCTTTGCAACCTAGAGACGAATGGCCTTCAAAATTCTTGCTTTAGTTCTTTATGAACGACAATTGTGAGTATTTGTATCACTACACGGTATCACCACTTTACCATTAC
Organism: Spergularia bocconei; assembly: GCA_963457585.1. Classification (NCBI taxonomy): domain Eukaryota; kingdom Viridiplantae; phylum Streptophyta; class Magnoliopsida; order Caryophyllales; family Caryophyllaceae; genus Spergularia; species Spergularia bocconei. The sequence continues at coordinate 21,757,230 of OY734945.1, read as the reverse complement.
TGGTCAAGGTTTGAACTAATCGGGATGTGTGATTGTGTTGAGTCTTGACAATTGTGATGTGTTGGAAGTTCTTTTTATGATATAATGATCAATTGCAACTTTGTGAAACTAGTATAATTTGAGCAGAGAATTAGTGATAAAATTTTGAAACATATCTAATGTAGGTTTAACACCTTTTAGTGACCTTCATTTGACTGGCATAATGTTGCGAGGACTAGGTTAGAATGTCTTGCTATGTATAGCAACTAGGCTACGAGGGAGCGTTGTTAGGCTGATAATTCGTAGATGTTTCTTAGTGTATGCCGTAAGATATAGAAGGGGAAATTTGTGTCAACATGTTGTAAGTTTAGTTAGAATCTTAGTGTTAGGTTATTGCTGCCGATAAGCCATGAACAAGTGAAACTTTTGCCTTTCCTGTCGATAAATCACCTCTTATGTCTGTTTTTCACGAGCCTTCCAGAGTCGGATTCTTTTTCAGATAAACGTGTAGAAACATTCTTCTCATTTTATTTTGGTTTTTGAAAACAGAATTAGGGGACTTCTTCTTTGTTGTATTAGAACTGTAGAGGTTGGGATAAGAATCGATTCTTGGAATGCCGTAATATACTTAAGGGTGTATTAGGCATCCTTTCATTAATTCCTTAATCCTACTTCCATCTTTCTTCAATTTTTCTTTCTATTCGATTAGTTCGAATAAAGAAATGTGTTGATATGTAGTTTTGGTTGGTAGTCTGTATTATTAGTGATGTATTTGTAAGTAATCCATCATACAAATCAATAACAGATACACATGCAACATAGTATCTTGTGACAATAGTTTTTACTGAAATTTGGAAGGAAGATAATATTTCATTACTGGATATGCATGTTCTAGGAAATCTGGCGTGAAAGATTATAACTTATATGTCATGCAGTTAGTCGAGCAATAAAATCTGGTCATCTGCTTTTGTTTTTCTTGTTAACTTGTTACGCCTATGTTTTGTGCTCTAGGTGCTCGTTATATTAATTAAGTTCATTGGTGGATAGGGGTAAGGCTTGCGTGCATCCAAACCCCCCGTACCCCGCCTTATGGCGGGAGCCTTTAAAGCACTGGGGTCAAAGATGTTGTTGTTGTTGTGGATTGGATGAATGTATTGGCTTGATGTTTTTTCTTTCTGCTAGGTAAACCTGCAATTTTGGTGAGGGTGGTTTGTGAGGATGAACATATTTAGAGTTGAGTCATAAATGCTACCCATAATGGAAAATTATCAATGGGGTTTGGATAATTTCTTTATGATTGTTAGGTATATGGAAATCATGTCGAACACGTGATCACTTTTGAATTGTTATTTTGGCTCCTGTCTTTTGCGGTCTTTTTTCACCTCTGATAGACGTATCTACTTTTGTTGTCGTTGCACAAGGTTTTGCAGAACATGGAAATTATGCACGATAATGAAATGCTATATGGTTTTACCGGTGATGTGTTTTGGTTGTAGACTGCAAGCTCTTGTTAGCTCATGTGACACGTGTTCTGCCATAGTGTTCACAGACAAAAACATTGGGGGGCAAGGGTTGAGGAATGTGTCATGATTCGCGGAAATATTTGGAATCACTGTTTAAGTGTTTAGTGTTTTACTTAATCTTATGTGGCTTTTGTCTTTTGCTGTCATTTTATTTTCTATCATAATGGTGGTCCATGTTTCTTTTTTAGTTCTCATTGCACCACATTTGCAGAACATGGAAGTTTTCGCATGATAATGAGTTGCTATTTAGGCTGTACTAGAGAATTTTCTTGATCGTAGACTGGGAGAGTCTTTGTTATTTTTTAGTTAAATGTGTACTGTCGTAGTTCGTAGTGGAAAGTAGAACTATATACATTTAAAAATTAAAATGGCAGCACCAGATTGCCAGTGTCCGGGCTTTATTCATAGCGACTATGCTGACGTTTCTTTCTTTTGCCAAGTGCATTTAAGATTTTAAGCTAATAAATGTGTCTTGAATCCTGAGTGCTGCTTTCACATTTCTTAGATTCATTTTTATACTCCCTTCTGTGGTAAATGATTAGTGATAATACCATAAGCAAATATTTTCTAGAACTGTTTGGGCGATGTAGTTTGTTTAGTATTTTTGACAGTGGAACGTTAATTCTTTCTGTGGCATCGTTTTTCTTCCCCCGTATATTTACTTTGTTATCCCGTTATATTCGAGTGTTGATTGATTTGAAAGTATTGTGTACTTGTCTTTGGTGGCTAACATATTGTGTAGATATTTTAATGGTATAGTACTGTAACGGTTGTTATGCGTTTGTTGCTTATTGTCTCATTGTCATTATAAGATCTTTTTGATCGAACTTGGTATGTATTGATTGATTTGAAATTTAGTATCGGTTGTTCTTTGGTTTGTAAAGTGTTTTGTAGATATTTTATGGCAAAGAACTTTAACAATTGGTTATGTACAGGCGAACAAGTGAGGACAGTGATGGTGACTATTTTAGCAGGGATTCAAGTAGCGATGGAAGCAGTGATTCTGAGAGGGAAAGGGCATTGACATACTCTAGAGGGCAGCGGAATCCTTACAGCCTCCCAAGCGATATTTCTTTTAGAATGGGACGATTGTTATCAGGAGACCAGCATACAGCATTGCATGAGGGCTTTTCAAGTGATGAGAGTGAATCTGGGACTTCTCAAGGTTGTCTGTTGTTTCAGTATTTTGAGCATGATCCACCCTTTTGTCGTGAACCTCTGGCTGATAAGGTTACTTCTGTTCTGCTTCCCGTTTTTAGTTGCTGACTGACTTTTATTAGTGCTCACTTTCTTCATTCGTTTCTGGTTATAGATTGCTGACCTAGCCTTGCGATTTCCGGAGCTAAAGGCACTTCGAAGTTGTGATTTACTCGCTTCCAGTTGGTTATCTGTGGCATGGTATAAATGTGACTTAATGATTTGAAGTTGTAGTTTAGAAACAAGAGTTTTCCCAAACATAGTATAATGTGTGCTACGTATATTGTAGGTACCCTATATATAGGATACCGACGGGACCAACATTAAAAGATCTGGATGCTTGCTTCTTGACCTATCACTCTCTGTTCACACCAGTCGGAGGTAATGCATTTGATTTGAAAGCATGTGTGATTGATTTGGCTGCCTGCCTTCCCTCTGTAATAGTGGATTTCTTTCTTTATCAACACGTGTTTGGTGTTAGCGGTAACAAGAATTGAGCTCTAAAATGATATTTAATAGATATGGTAGTTATCTATTACTAGTATTTTACAATAATAACTCGTGTTTGGATGGAAATAAATAAAGAGCTTTGTTAAACCCTACTTGAGGAGTTCTCTGCTTAGTTTGAGAAGCTTGGTTCATTTTGCCTCGTTTTCCGTTCTGGTTTACTTTTGGAGTTATTTTTTTTATCCCCTCATTTTTTGAGAGGGGCATTTAGAGAAGGTGGTGCATGGCTGGAGGTGGTGGTGGTTATTGAAGGATAGAGAACTAGTGGATATCCGCCACCTTCGTGTGGGTAGCTAAGAAGAAGTTATTGAGTTTCCTTTTCCTTTCTACTCATTTCTTGAGAGGGGGTGATTGAGTGAAGGAGGTGCGCAGGTGGAGGAGGTGATGGTGGTGGTTGAAGGATAAGGAATAAAGGAATAAAGGAATTGGTGGATCTACTACCTTCTTTTGGGGGGTTAAGCACCACATGCAATGTGGGACTACCATTGGTGGCGGACATTGATATGTCTGGATACAGTATTGACATGTGTCTGATATGTAAATTAGTGTCCCAATTTGGTTTTAGTAAAATTATGACATTTGATACAATAAAGGTACACTCATTGAGTCATTGATGTCGAGAGACACATTTAGAGATCCTGGTTCGACGCAGTTTTGGTTTTATGAAACAATAGATCTGTGAAGTGAAGGTTTTTTTTTTTTGTGTGTGTGTGTGTGTGTGTGTGAAGGTTGAGTTTTTTTACTGCCAAACATAACAGTCAATCGTGGAGAATCAGCCAATTTGGCTTACTTAATGAAGCCAGGGGCTACTTCGGCTGCCATCCTCGACTATGGCAGAGGCTAGTATTGTGCTTCTCTGCCTGGCTTCAGTCTACCCCTTGTTGCTAAAGTTGAGACTTGCTGGTAATAGGTTCTGGAGGCTTCCACCTGACTAACGTACTTCCTTCAGCCTAATATTTGTCGTGTTAGTTCTTATAAGACTTGGCCACCCACTTTATGCTCTTGCAAAAGTTTATACTAACTAATACTCAACGATAATGTGACCTATTTATGGACCACAACCACCACTTCCTCAAACTCATTTCCCCTTTAGCTTTAGTTTCATTACCACTCTCACTGCCCTGAATCCAAGCATACTCTATTTAAATGAGTATACGGCTTCTTGACTTTTGTATAAAAATAGCTTTTATTTGCTCTGCATTGCCTATGGGGCTGAATAAGGAGATTTGCTTTCTGAATTTCTTACGTATAGAAAAGTGGTGTCTTTGAAGTTCATTTACAACTCCAAATGAAAAGCTTTCGAGTGAAAGTGTGAAACATTTTTTTATGTCGGGCTCTAGTTTCTGGCCCTTTAAACTGATGTCCATTCTTATTTCAATCTGCAGATGCTCCTGTTACTCAAACTCCAGTGGTGGTTTACCCTAATGAGGTTGATGGCGTTCCTAGGATATCTCTTCCTGCTTTTGGGCTTGCTTCTTACAAGTTCAGAGGATCATTGTGGACCTCAAATAGTGGAGGTGACCGCCAATTGGTGAACTCTCTCTTGCAAGCTGTTGATAGCTGGTTGACACCACTTCAGGTCCATCACCCCGACTACATATTTTTCTGTCGAAATAGATGATGTCGATAATTAGATTGTTATTGTACATTGCCTACCATTTGGAGGAATGTCCAAGCGTGGGCCTTTGTCGATAGGTGGCGGATGAGTTGGAGTTTTTTCTGACTTGTTTGGGTCATCTTTTGTGAAACATTTCAAAAAGGAAAAGAAAAAAAACCAAAGAAAAAAAGAAAGAAAAAAACCTAAAAAAAGAAAAAAAAAACTGAAAAAAGAAAAGAAAAAAAAGACGTGAAGGTACAGGTGGCGGAAGTACAGATGAAGGAATAAGGCCCGGCTGGATTGGGATAGTAACAAGATAGGTGTAGAATTGCTGAAGGATGGTTGAGTCAGATAGCTTACAATCAGAGGGGGCAGGCTTAGTTTGTGTCTATGTTCTGTTTCCTAAACTGGAATATGCATGTGAGAAACAGAGTCCTCTCCTTGTAACTTGTTTAATCCCCCCTGCCCTAATTTTCGTAGTGACTAGATTTTAGTTGGCAAACAATCTGAAGGGGATTTTGATAGGTTGTAAACTGAAATGTGAGCTGCTTTGTCGTTTGATGCACAGTATATAGATAGTTGTAGTTTTTTAGAGTAATTCTTCAGTTTCGGTAATTTTTTTTTCTCTTCTGCTTTCTTGTCCTTAAATTTGGTGGTGGTTGGTTTTTTTGCTCACGTGTTCTAAACGTGGAAGTGATGAAGTTTGGCAAGTGCCTAGTTTCGGCAGGATGTTTAGGAACTTCTGTTCTAGAGTTGGATCCTGCGGGCATAGAGCACAATTTTGGTGTTGTATGCTTGATCTTAACTTGGGTGGTAATTTGACATCATGAGGATAAAGCTCTTATACACTTGGTTCACTGCCATTGAGTGTTGTACCGATGATGTACACCTCATTTCGAACCTCTGTACGGTGTGCCATTTTCCTGCTGTTACAGGAGTGTTGTGCAGGACTTCCTAAAGTCATTTGTCTTCTCTGTTTTGTCAGTGCGGGGTGTTTCTCCGCACATATCTATGACTTATGTGTCGATTGTGTTTACGTGAGGTAGACAACTCCAGTTGTTTTGGTTCTAGACAATCAACTGAAACAGACACTTGAAGGTAGAATAAGATTGCAAACATAAACAAGGAGACGGCACTGAAATCGAGGGCAATGTTTTTGCATCACCTGGTGGCTGGTGGTTTACACGTCTAATAAAGACGACAATGATATGTTATTTAGAGTTCGATGTTTTCATCATGGGTCGGCAATTTGAGGTTTTGAAGCTTAGTCTCCAAAACCTCAGAACATGTTTGCCCCATCATTTGGTAAAAAGAGACCATATCAGACAGTTGTTCTGTTGACATCTTCTCTATAATCGACCTTGCTACTTTCTCTCTTTCCTCCTTGAGCTTCAACTTTTTATAACCAAGCCCATTCCTCACTGTTGCTCCCATCTGCTTCAGTCTCTTCTCTTGCTGTAAGCTCAGCATGTTCCACGCCGTGTTTTCCTGATCGTAATTCGACAATATAGAAGTGATTTACCATCAGTGACAAAGTTCAAGTAGGTCATTGTTGAAAACTCTGGTCTCAGACTCCCAAGTAACCATACCTCTAGGAAGACTGCTCCTGGTTCGAGTTCTGTATCTTTAGCAGATTCGGTCTTTGTCCGTCCAGCAACGTACATGTCTTTGGCAATGGAGAAGCTTCGGACAATAATCCTTCTCTTGTTTTCCTGTTCTTTGTTAAGTTTTGGAGCCACTGTCACCCTTTCTTGGCAACTTAGCTTCTTCTGATATGCGATCACCGCCTTCACAAATTCCTGAATACAAACCATTCTTCGGTTGTTATTGTAACGACCAACATGAACCGTCATATGGACAGATTCAAATCATGTACTAGAACAACGGAAAACAAGACTCGATCCTACCTTATACGCGAAAGGGCATCCAGGATAGTCGAAATTCTCATCAGAAACATCCCGCATACGCTCTGGATGGAACTGAAGCCCCATGATGAATTTCCCCTCTTCCGGATTATAAGCATCGGGATCATAAAACCCTTCAATCAGACCATCTGGAGCAAAAGCCATAGGCACGAATCTCTGAGCTAACCTCTGAACTCCTTGATGATGGTAACTATTAACCAAAATCTCCATGTCATTCTCATCTAAAGACTCCTTAAACCAGTGATGCAGAGGCGTATTTTCGATCACGCTGACCACATGCCTGTGCCCGTCATAGTTGTCATAGTCCATATGCTTGACACTGTGACCGTCGTCCTTAGACTCCCTCGACAGTGCCTTTTCGACATCTTGGTAAAGTGTACCGCCACAGGCAACATTAAGGACTTGTGATCCCCTGCATATACCCAAGTAGGGTATGTTCCTTTCGAGGCAAAGCTTGGCTAGAGATAGCTCGATCGAGTCTTTCTCTTGATCGATAGCAGTGTCACTTGAGTGTGACTGTTTGATCTCTTCCAGCTCCTCTAGGGTGAAGCTTGCTAAGTCCGAATCGTAGTGAGACGGGTCTATGTCTTCCCCTTCGCAAAGGAGTACTCCATGGATTGGTTCGAAGCTCTCTAGGAGCGAGCTTACGCCGTTCACTCTTGGTACAATTACAGGTACTGCTCCATAACTTACTATGAGATCGAGGTGGTATTCACCTGCATTTTTTAACACTCTATCAGTTCACTGTCAACTGTCAATTACTACCAAGAGATTATTACATTAGGCCAGATAAGTCATCATAGGATATGCGTGATACGTTTACTAAATGTGTGAACCTGTGAAACTTTTGCTCTACCTACATAAAGGTCAAAATGAGCAAGATAGCTTATAGCGTCACTAAGAAGTAAGTAGTAATAGTTTCGATAACGACTACTCACATATACACAATCACATGTTTGAGTTGTAGTTAAGTTGAATTATTGCACCATGTAACACTAAATTTCCTTTTTTTTTTTTTTCAATTAATGACGTATTGAACCATGCATATTGAAATACATACATACACTAATCTTGATCACCATTCCTCGAATTGAACCTAAACTCAGGTGAGAATTTTACGTGTTGCTAAACAGTTGAATCAACCATTACGATAATAACGTCTTATGATAGCCATTAAAAAAGGATACGGAGTACTTCATGCAAACACGTCTAACACTTATCACATACTACTCATGGGGCATTAGATAATAGTATGATATCAAATTGTCAACTATACATTTTAGATGATTACTTCACATATTATTCAGAGTTAGACTTATTATACGTTATCAACATCCAGCTATCGCGATATGTATTATTGTATTATATAGTTAAGTACACCATAAGAGGTATCGTCAGAGGACGGCCACCGTACCGTACCAGCCAGATACAGCAATCAAACCCCGAAAACTATGGAACTCATGAGATTATACACCATTATATATACTCCGTATAAAAAGCGATTATTTAACGTAATCTCTTTGTTCTTTTCGATTGTTAATGTTTGTTTAATATATCTATTAATTTGTTGGTGTTTTCAATTTTACTACTCAAATTAAAAATTTGCTCTTCTAGGAAAGAATTAATAACTTCAAACTTTACTATTCTTTAATTAGTTTTACACTAACAAGTACAGTTCTTAAAAATTACGGATTTCATGAAAAATGGATTAGTCGGGTCGGCGTGAGCGCATCTAAACTGATCGATCAGATAATTAAAATAAGTATATTAAATTAATCCATATTATTGTCAAATAAAGAAGATTGTTCAGTAAGTTTTTAACTTTGAACTGCATTGATGATATCCCCACTTAGCTAGACTCTCCCCGTTCTCACTATCTCGATCTCAAAAATGTTTATTTTTTTTTATAATACAATGTAAATGGAAAACATATAATGCATGAGTTTTCTCAAAGTATATCACATACTTCAGAATTCACGATCGACCAATCTCAATTTGGGATGGTCGCCTTATGATAAACCTAAAAATCGAAAATAATATTATTAAGAACGATATGAGTTACGACTTACGAGTAATAGACTGAAAAACGTACCCACAAAATCGACAAACTTGTTCTTGCGAACGGTACGTCGAGAGACGATGAGAACCCTAGGAAGAATCATGGAGAGATCCGACGAAGGTGATAACAAAGGTGCCATTTTTGTGTAGCTAACAATGGGTCGTTCAATTTATACCGTTATAAAAACAAACAGATAGATCCAACTTTGGAAACCTTTTATATACTTCGTTCTCTCGCTGATTTCAATTAAGAATGGAATAATGGATAAAATTATTGTTGTGAGTGACTGATCGAATTAAGGATCTTAATGAGAAATGTTTATGGTAATGTTTTTGATGAGTGTTATGATTTGTGAAATAAGGTTTAGGTTAAAAAGGAAATGTTTAAGAAGATCATGAAAATATATAATAAGGTTGCAGGTGTGCATATATATTACGTACGTAGCAAGATATAATCGTCTACCATCCACGTTCCTTTGTCGAGCAGCCGCGTCTGCGTATATTAAGCAGATGAGCGTTGAATAAATTTGGTTTATTCTGTGGAATATAATTTTTCGAGGGTTAGTTGCGATGTGTGATTTGTTGAGATTGTGATGGTGTTACATATCTTCTTTATTCGTATGCATATACTGTATATGATAATTCGTATGTTTAACTCGTCATGGCTAAAAGTTTTGAGGTTGTTTAGTTTGTGAGAGATGTCGTTTCTTATGAGACTTTGGCATTTATCGGTAATATACTACCTAAAAACTAAAATGTACATTTTGACCCGAATGCTAATATACATGTTTGGCAATGTGATATTTAAAGCAGGAAGTAGAGATTTAATAGCATTCTATGGAATGCTGCTCTAATAGCATCATAATTAGAAGTATAGCATTTTTTTTACCTTCCACGCACATATGCCTTAGATTTTTATTTTTACAAACATAGTCTGATTAGTGTCCTTTCGATTCTCGTAATCTTGATATGTCAACCGCTAAGGCTGCTGAATATGTGATTTAGAACAAATAATTTATTAACTAAGGCTAACGGCTAGTACTTGCTATCCAAACAGCTACCTGCAATTTTGTGATATTGCTGCTTACTATCCAGATATAATAAATAAGTCAAATGAAAAGTTAAAAAACACAAAAACAAGATACAATATTATAAGAACCATTGACTTTTCTTTAACAGGATCCAAAATAAAGTTAATATTTTCAGTTGTGCTATGATCGTACACCGTTGTCCTTGATGAGCATATTGCCATATTTTATGTCAAAGTCCATGAGTTGTTGAGGTGGATATTTTAACCCAATTGCTTTTTGTCGCCCGTATTCTCGTATTTTCACCTATGTCATTCACTAATTACATTCATTAATTGCTAATTTTTTCTACCCTCCCTCCCTCATTACTTCTACTATACTTCCCCGTTTCTATCCTCTCTCTTCGTACTCCCCCACTTTTGTCCTCTCTCTTCCTTATTGTTGTCTCTCTGCCCCTCATTCCTCCTTTTCCATATCTTTTAACCCCATCTCGGTTCCCCAGTTCGTCGGATATTTTCTCCAAATATCCCCATCAGCTCATACGCTTTTTTTTCGAGAAATTGAGGGAATCATTCCCAAATTACGCGGTTGTTTTCAGCATATTGAAATCCAGTTTTTATAAAAATTTACATATATAATTAAAAATTTGAGGAAGACAAACATGAACTCATATACTTATAATTTCGATCATTAATAGTAATTACACAAACTTTTCATATATTGATGATTCATAAATGAAAATTTTCATTCTAATCACACACATATTGATTCAGAAATGAAAATTTTCATTCAGATCACACTCGTACAAATTAATATTCCTACCCTAAAATCGACACATGTGGGCCACACCATGGTTTTTTACACGGCCAACCATGGTGTGGCCCACATGTGTCGATTTTACGATAGGAATATTAGTTTGTACAAGTGTGATCTAAATGGAAATTTTCATTTCTTGATCAATATATGTGTGATGTGAATGAAAATTTTCATTTCTGAATCAATATAAAAGGAGTTTGTGTAATCATTTATAATGAAGTGTATCGAGACTAACACTCTGAATGGAAGATTTTAGTTTTGACTGTATATCATAAACAAATTGTGTAGTTTTGTATGTATAAGAGTTACATTCTGAATGAATATTTTCAATTCTGAATCAATATATAATGTGTAATTACTTATAACGAAATGTATTCGAGATTGGCACTCTGAATGAAAGATTTTAATTTAAATGTATATAATAAGCAAATTGTGCAACTTCTTATAATGAAGTGTTTTAACAAGATTTACATTATGAATGGATTATTTATGTTGTGAATGGATATAATAAGCAAATTGTGTAATTTCTTACAATGAATTGTATAAACAAGATTTACACTGTGAATGGATGATTATAGTTGTGAACTGATATAATAATTCATTTGTGAGTTTTCTTATTATGAAGTGTATACCTAAGATTTCACTGTGAATTGATGATTTCATTTGTAAAAATCGATATAATGAAGTGTATGGACAAGATCACAATCTGAATAGATGGTTTCAATTGTTAATCGATTTAATAGACACTTTGTGTAATTTTTTATAATGAAGTATTTACACTTAGGACGATTGGATGATTACACTTGTCAAACGATATAGTAAGAATTTGTGTAATTTCGTACAATGACGTGTATACGTAAGTACTGATCGCCTTCATCTCTCTCATCTCTCTCTCTCTCTCGATAGACTAATAGGTTTGACGATATAATCAAATAGAATTGATGTATACTCTTGGATGGCTTACAAATGAGACGAGCAAGGTTTTATATGACTTATTAATTGTATAAGTTGGCAAAAGCAAGGCACTATATACAAATTAGTATCATTCTCTACATTCGACAGACTGATAGGTTTAACAATATGGTCAATTAGATTTGATTTATACTCTAAGGGGGCGTTTGGTTCACATGGGGGAATGGAAATGGAATGGTATTCATTGTTAACTTTGTTTGGTTTAGTGAATGAATGGAATCAGCATTCCATGATTCTCTTTCTTCATGTTTGGTTTAGTCAAATTAATGAATCAAAGAACCGTCATGCACTCAAGCACATACACAGGTACAACAAACCCAAAAATGTTGATAGCTATAATACCTACTCCGTATATCCTTTACAATAATATCTTATTATCTTCAGTTTATGAAATGTTGATTAAAAAGTTATTCATACTGTGATAAAGAAATTTATAAAAATAAATTAATGTGATTAAAAAATTAAAATGATAATAAATATACAAAAAATTGTGATTAAAAAATTATTTTGAATTTGGATAACTTTGCAAATCCACTCAACTCCAACACGTATAGCTCGATCTTTCGTACTCCAAATTATTGAAACAAGGGTATAATACGGAGTATTGAATTTCTGGGAGATATCAAAGGTAAATTGGGGGAAGAAGATTTGTATTTTCATCTAATAAAAAATCGAAATAAAATTCCTAGAATATTCGAGATAATCGACAATATAGCAAAAAATTACCATAATCAGAAGATTTGGCAAAGTGGAAGGAGAGAGAATCCATGGATGAGTTTCACAAATTTCCAGAAATGGAGAGAGAAAGAAGAGGGAGAACATGAAAGATGAGGAAAAGGTACGGATGTTTTGTTTCATGGGGGATTCATTTTTTTATTCCTTGGGTTGGGGGAGGGTTTCAATCTGATGGATTCAGATTGGGTTGGGTAACGGATTGGATTCAGCAAAAGGCCCAACCAAACATCAAGTAATGGATTCAGTGTTTCCAATCCGTTTCTGGGCCCAAAAATTTGTGAACCAAACAGGCCCTAAGCGTACAAATGAATTGAGAAAAAGTTTTAAGTGGTTTTTTCATTGTGTAAGTTAGCAACTGCACTGTAAGTTAGGATTATTTTCTACATTCGATAGTCCGATAAGTGTAACGATAACATAGATGTAATCTTAAGAAAACTTATCATATTAATATTGTACTCAAGGCGGTAATCACTCATGAAGTAACCAAATGACTTTAATATTCTTACGTATAACGTACTAATTAATCTGCGTAATAATTAAATTTTTTAAAAAATTTGGCTTCATATTATGTAACGAACTCTATTTTGTTAACTCAAGTCTCTTTTCTCACCCTTCTTACACAATTTCAAGAAAGGTACACAAACAAGATATCAAGAATTCAGATACAATAATGTTTACGTGCGAGTTCAGATTATACATGTGGTACTTTCTTAGGTCAAAAAACTAATTTTTGGTGAAGGTGGTGGAATGATAGATCACGCAAAGTTAGTCATAAGAACATCTATAATTTTGATTTAAAAGGAAGAAAAAAAGTAGACCTGTGATTTCACGGGCGCAAAAACTATTTATATAGATTATTTATTAGCTTTTCTTTTAAGGTGCGCACAAGTGAGCGGGAAGTTTAATTTGGATCGGAGGGAGTAGAATTTTGTGATTAATCAGGAAAATAAGTTTTTAATGTAGGCTCATGAAATTATTCAGCTTCGTCAATTGAACCTGTGAATTCAAAATTAAAGAAAACGGTTAGAAACATTGGCAAAGCGATCAAATTGTGACTTATATCTAATTAATGATTCAGGATATACTCAAGTGTAAGAAAAACAAATGTTAGACTTGCTAACAATAATAATCAATTATAAAAAACAAAACAATGTAAATGAAAATTAGCAAAAAAAAAAAACATCTATGTACGTAGAGGAGGGGAGAAATAAATGCTATCATAATGCATGGGCACATAAAAAAAGTCCTTATTATAGGATTCAATTATCTACGTATTATCCCAATAGATAACTAATTTTGTAAATTGATTTTCAAGTTATATTAGTGAGTTTTAATTCTTTATATATATACTACTTCAGGAAGGATTAAAGCAAACATTTAGACGCTTTATATCATGACCAAGAATAGACCAAGATGCACATAACTATTTATGCGTACATTAAGGCTTGTTTAATTTGCACACTAATAACTATTTTTATTTTGCATTAGGATTAGGAATATATATTGATCTACGTGTAGTTTTGATAGGATTAGAAATTATGAAACTGTGGACTCTCTCACAAGCCTAGAAAAATAAATAGAATTTTGTGATTAATCGAGAAAATAAGCGAAAAACGTAGGCTCATGAAATTAGTCAGCTTTATATATATATATGTATATGTGTATTGATGATTGTTTGCCCTATGATTATTGACCTCCAGTTTTATCTTAGAATTATTTTCTTACCGTTTGTCACATTCCTTATTTTTTTTCTCTCTCATAATCAATTATTTTGCTTTCAAATGTTATTAGCGTCCTTTTCACACTATCAATCTCATTATTATTCATTATTATTCCGCAGTGCTAGTAACAGGAAAATAACAAGGAGGAGATAGTGAGCGAGCACACAACCTTCATTTGAGCGATTGATCGATGGAGGTTAATGGTTTGAATGCATATCTTTTAGCACATGATAATGATGATAATGAGTTTCTGAAAATAGAGTGATTCTATAATGGCTACCAAGATATGGTAGCCATTGTAATAGTTTGACCTATTTAATCGAATTTAATTAATAAAATAAGATTTTAATATAAAAAAAAAGCTATTAAATGAAATTTTATATGCCCTCCTCCCTATCCGACCACCCCAACAACCACCGCCCCCAACCGGCAACCCCAACCCGCACAAAATCGTCACCCTAAGGTTTGCCCGATCACCGGCCGCTAGGCCTCATATCCCTTGCGACATGCCTTCGTCTATCCTTTATCCTCATATCCATTTTCACCTTCTATCCTTTATTATCTTAGCGGCGACGATTAGAGGAGGTGGCGCCCCGCCGTTTGAGGCTACAAGTGGGTCGGGGAAGGGGCAGCATGTGGTTTTCGTGGGCTTAGGGGCGGATATTAGTGGCGGAGTTTGTTGAAAATGGGAGATTCGAGAGGAGGGAGAAGAGTCGTGGAAATGGAAGGGCACCGCGATAGTGGCCCGTCCAGATCGCCGGAAATACGCCGGCCAGATGGTGGTTTCGCCGGTGGATGTGTTAGATTGAGGGTGGGGCGATGGTTGTGTTGTGGCGGTGGAAGGGTGGTGGGGAATGAAGGGGAACAGGAAAAGGAGAGAGGAGCAGGCTAAGGAAGAGATTTTTTAATTTTTTAATTATGTTTAATGTTTTTTTCATGGTCAAAATTTGGAGGGTTGAGATTTTGTTTGAGGAAATAAATGGTTAGATTGAGACTTTTTACAATGGCTACCAAGAATTAGTACTGAAAATAAATATGAAGTTAAATGAAAAGTACAAAACACCAAACGAGATTAAATATTATGAGTTTCTCCGACACCCAACAATCAATGTCATTCATATGAAGTTGAGGCAGTAGACTAGGTCACTTTGAGCAATGAGAAGCAGTAGTACTAGTAGACGAAAAGATGATTCTTACTTGGTACGCGATGTGTTACGTTGTTGATTTCTTGCACAATGAATTAATTTAGAAACATGTTTTGTAATCTTTTAACGATGTATGTTTACTCCTTATTGCAAGTCTTGAGTAATCAAGATTGTCTCTTCATAAAATACCGTACTAAAAAGATAAAAATGCAATGTAATAACATTGCGAAAGATCATGCAAGCTAAGGTACGTACACCCAAATTTATTCAACTACATTAAAATATATGAAATCTAGTACATATGATCACAAATCTACCAATTAAGTTGATTACAAATCCATCAGTACATCCACGTAATGGATACTTCAACTTCATACAACTGACCTTTAATCAGTTGCGTCACTGTACCGGACTTGGCGACCATAAACTCCAGTTTACGACTAAAGATGTCCTCCTCTTCCATTCCCCCACTCAACTTAAGATTTAATTCAATAGCCAAAGGGGAGTGTTTAGTTGCAACAACCACAGACTTTAGCAGTGGCAGATCACAACCTGTGGCCACCAATACAGACTCCTCTGATCTTCCAAACAACTTGCTTTTGTAGTAGTCATCTTCAATTCATAGGAGGTAAGATATTCAAAGTTGCTATAACTAGCAACGACACACCCATAAACATCAACTGAAGTTCTACAAAAAACTCTAACATTCACCGTAGCTTCAACGGCACCCCGAAAAACTGTGTGGTGAACCACAGCGTAAACACCACCCTCTCCTCGTAAAACGGAACACAACCGTTTATCATAGAGGTCATTGAGGGAAAAATCGCTCCACCCAACTTTCCCCTTAACCCTACATTGTTCAAGCGTATCCTTAATATCCACATACACAGCAAATGTATTACAATCACTCACACGAGGGGGACCCACTAAGGATAAAGTACCTCTGCCGGGTAGAAGGGACTCCGGGTTTTCCTCACCTCTTAAGAATATAGGATAGCGTTCACTCCTATCGCACATTGTAACACTACCATAAACATTAAGAACATTGCGATCATCAGTGCTACAAGTGCGTACGGTGAAAACCTCCAAGAAAAAGTCTCTTTCCAAATTAACTTTTGGGGTAAGGCTCCCCCAAAGACTTTTGCCTACCAAAGATCCTACACAAGCTACACCCCAATCCACCGTCACTTGAAGACGGCCGAATGGCAGCGTTACGGTTTGAGCCCCAAAGGGCCCTGTAAAAGGTGAATATAAGCAGGAGCTTTCTTACTTATCAAAGTGACGGAGCTTTCGTCAACGAATAAGCAGGAGGGCTCGTTGAATATAACAGTGCGCAAATGCGATTGTCTCATGTACTCGTTGCGGTAAGCGCGGAGGACTAGATGGCCGTCTTCAGCTGGGGTGTCGGAATCAACGCAAGGGTGGCTGTTGAGGAATAATAGAACATCGATGGTAGCATCGATACTATATAGTACAGTAGTGTAGTAGACGGTAACAGAGGCGCCATTGTTATTGCCCGTAATGACGATACTCTGAATCTTATCATAGGGGTACTCGTCTAGTTTACCAAAATCTGTGAGAGCATCCAAAGCGAAGGTAAAATATATAAAATTACAGAAAAATGCATTATTTATTTTTAATCTCATTTTATTTTAGTAAATAATTAAGGGTAAAATAGTAATAAAATTATGATAAGCTAGCTTATTTTTAAATAAGTTACAGGAGGTAACATCTTAAATAAGCTAGCTTATTAATTAAGTTAGTGGTGGTACCAAACAAGCTTATTTGGTCAAACAGCTTAAAAAACTAGTCAAATAAGTTACTTTGGCCAAATAAGCTAGCTTATTGTCCATACCAAACATAGCCTATATATTAAAAGCTGTGTTGAAGGCAACGACCACGTTCACCGGCTTCACTTAGGTCATCTGCAATGCCACGTGGCATGTCTCTTCAATTCTCTTTTAAAAAATTTCACATATTTTTTTATTATAAAAAATCAATGTTTACTATAAACTAGGATGAAGGCCCGTGCATTGCACGGATCACGTGATAATATTTTCAATTAAAACTGATATATAAAATGAAAACTATAATTTTCACCGGGGCAGATAATTGTCCAATCAAATAGGATATGAGAATTAGGCCATTTATGATACAACTTGAAAAATACGGAATAGTTAATTAATTAAGTCCGAAATCAATGAATCTTGATTCAGATCAGTTTGGATGTTGTAAAATTAAATCATAGGGACCTTAGTATGTATGTACCTATGGTTAGAAATAGAGTTTGTTGTTGTGTTTAGATGGGTACCAAATAGTTTAATAATATTATTAAATTTAGTATGTGAGTTTTTGTGTTTAGATGGACATCAAATACTTTTAATTTTATAAAATTATCAAAACTCTCTAAAAATATGCGGTCGATGTGAGAGCTATAAAAAAGCCTCCTTTAATAGTATAGAAGGATTTATCTCATCATCTTTACCTTATTATTCTGAACTTCTATTCGTCGCCCTAAAAAATGCTACTCGTCGCCCTTATTTCACCTCTCCTAATTAACGAGTAATGATTAGTACTAAGCTCTTGTAATTAACTGCTAATTAACTACCTCCAATCCTCTCCTCACTCCATTACTATGTACTATCTTTCTCCATTACTCCATCCAAATCCTATCATCCATATCTTTCCATTACTATTTTGTTACGATTAATCCCCCAAATCATATCATCTATACGATTTTTTTTATTTCTCCCCCAAATACCACCCAAAATTTTGATACGATTGAAATCCCCAAATACCCCAAATTTTGATACGATTTCTCCCCTAAATACCACCCCAGATTTTCAATCGATTTCTCCCCCAAATACCACCCCAAATTTTGCATAACACTTGTCCTCAAAATAGTACCCAATTTTTGATACGATTTCTGGGTCATACATCCCGAATTTTTGCATCGATTTTTGCCCAGATAATTCCCCAATAATTTCCGTAAAATTCCCTCAAAATTCTATATTAATTGAAGTCAGCGGAGCAAATAATTGAAGATTGATTGGAGAATAAGTCGTTGTGAATTCAGTAGTTGAAGGACATAGAAGGTATGTTTAGATTTGTTGGGTTGTTTATTTGAAATATTTTGTTTTTCAATTGATTGTATTTGGGTATGGATGGTGTAAATAAATTAGGTAGAAATGGTGTTTTTAGAATTGAATTTGATATGAGAGTTGCTATTTGGGAGATTGTTGTTTGAGGTCGACGTTTGGTGAAGTTCCGTGGGCTAGTTTTCAACACGGCCGAACCATGGTGTGGTCCAGTTGTCAACACGGCCGCACCATGGTGTGGTCCAGTTCTCAACACGGCCGCACCATGGTGTGGTCCAGTTCTCAACACGGGCGCACCATGGTGTGGCCCAGTTCTCAACACGGCCGCACCATGGTGTGGCCCAGTTTTCCACACGGCTTCACCATGGTGTAGCCTAGTTTTCGACACGGTTGTACGATAGTTTAGTGATTTAATTTGTTTTAATTGAATTTGTGTTTGAAAAATCAAAAATTTGTTCCATCATACTCGGTAAAAATCTGTTTTTTAGTACTTTGATTTCCTATTTTACATTAACAAAGTATTAATGTTTGTTTGGTTATTTAAGATGGTTATTGTTGTTGCAGCAAGCGAAGGAAATTGTTCGAAGACTTGCTCCGATATTTGAGTCGGTACCATCTCTTGCGTGCGCCCAATGTGAAGCATATTCTCGGGTGATTAATGAAGTTCGTCCACTGTATGATGAATACAAACGAGATGGACCTAGGAGGCGTGCTCCAAAGTGAATTTGTATTCCATATTGATTGTAAACAAATAAGTTGTATTCAGAATGTTTTTAATTTTGTAACTTGTTACTTAATTATTATATGAAAGTTTGATTTCACTGTAAGAGAGTTTGATTACTTAACTTTTAACTTTTATTAAGTATTCCAACGAGAAGATTTTGATTCCAATATGAAGATTTTGATTCCAACAACAAGATTTTAATTCACATAACATTTACTTCGACTAAGTATTCACATGTATAGTTTTATTGTTCACATATCTTAGTCAAGGGTAGTACTCGGTGTAATTGAGAACGTTAATTGATCATTATATCGAACTCGGGATTACTCGGCTTAGTTGATATAAGGTTAATTGATCACATTATCCTACCTAGAGGTGCTGGACTTAATTGAGGAACGTTAATTGATCATTATATCGAACTCGGGATTACTCGGCTTAGTTGATATAAGGTTAATTGATCACATTATCCTACCAAGAGGTGCTCGACTTAATTGAGGAAACTTAATTGATCATTATATCGAACTGGGGATAACTCGGCTTAGTTGATACAAGGTTAATTGATCACATTATCCTATCTAGGGGTGCTCGGCTTAATTGAGGAACGTTAATTGATCCTTATATTGAACTCGAGATTACTCGGCTTTGTTAATATAAGGTTAATTGATCACATTATACTACCTAGAGGTGTTCGACTTAATTGAGGATCGTTAATTGATCATTATATCGAACTCGGGATTACTCGGCCTAGTTGATATAAGGTTAATTGATCACATTATCCTACCTAGAGGTGCTGGACTTAATTGAGGAACGTTAATTGATCATTATATCGAACTCGGGATTACTCGACTTAGTTGATATAAGGTTAATTGATCACATTATCCTATCTAGGGGTGCTCGGCTTAATTGAGAAACGTTAATTGATCCGTATATCGAACTCGAGATTACTCGGCTTTGTTAATATAAGGTTAATTGATCACATTATCCTACCTAGAGGTGCTCGACTTAATTGAGAAACGTTAATTGATCATTATATCGAACTCGGGATTACTCGACTTAGTTGATATAAGGTTAATTGATCTCATTATCCTACCTAGAGGTGCTCGACTTAATTGAGAAACGCTAATTGATCATTATATCGAACTCGGGATTACTTGGCTTAGTTGATATAAGGTTAATTGATCACATTATCCTACTTAGGGCTTAGTTGATATAAGTTTGATTTCACGGTAAGAAAGTTTGATAACTTAACTTTTAACGTTTATTAAGTATTCGAACAAGAATATTTTGATTGCAATAAGTAGATTTTGATTCTACCAACAAGAATTTAATTCACATAACATTTGACCGTGAAACAAAAACATTTACCTCGGCTAAGTATTGATCATTGATAAGGTTAATTGATCACATTATAGTAATTGATATGGTTAATTGATCATTTTCTTAGTCAAGGTACTCGGGTTAATTGAGAAAGTTAATTGTTTTATTTTGTTAGTCAAGGGTACTCGGGTTAATTGAGAAAATTAATTGTTTTATTTTCTTAGTCAAGGGTACTCGGGTTAAGTACTAGTCTTAGTCCATATAAGGTTAATTGATGACATTATCCTAGGTAGAGGTACTCGGCTTAATTGAGAAACGTGAATTGATCATTATATCGTACTCAGGAGTACTCGGCTAGTACTTAGTCCATATAAGGTTAATTGATCATTTTATACTATGTAGAGGTATTCGGATTAATTGAGAAACGTGAATTGATAATTATATCGTACTTAGGAGTACACGTCTTAGTCCATATAACGTTAATTGATCATTTTTATCGTACTCCATTTGATTATTGCAAATGACTATGGTTCAAATACATATATGTGTAATACACAATAAGTTACGGATGTGAATAACTATAAGTATTTGGAAATCGTTATTGCATCGCTATTCACCCTACAAATCTCCACCGTAACTGGGAACATTCACCTATATCAACAGATTGTGATTATCAATAAATTGTGATCCAGACACAGCTACCATGGTCCTCTATCTCTTGAACTCGCAAACGAAACACATGACAGCTTACGGGTGGTAGTAACACGTTTCCTTTTGAGCGCTCCCACTGATGCAGCACATGGACTTCTTCACAACACAAGTAGTACCTCCATAGACCATTCCCACTCTTATTGTTGTTCCTTTTTTCGTATCTTTAACCAAAAAACCCTTTCCCCTTTGCTATTTCATTCGCCCACTTAAATGCATCAAGGAATGACAAGAACTTGTCGTTGGTCTGAAAAAAACCGCTATAATCCGTGTTTTCTCCACCGTAACTGGGAACATTCACCTATATGATTCATGTCAAAAAATTGTGATTCAGAGAAACAAATTGTGATTCAGACAAACGAATTTCGATTCATATCAACAAATTATGATTCAGTGAAACAAATTGTGATTCAGATAAACGAATTTCGATTCATATCAACAAATTATGATTTAGAGAAACGATTTTCGATTCATATCAACAAAGTGTCATTCAGATCAATGAATTCTGGTTCATATCAATAAGTTCTGTTTCATATTAACAAATTGTGATTCATATCAACAAATTTCAATTTATATCAACTAAGTGTCATTCAAATTAAGGAAATACGATTCACATCAACAATATGTGATTCAGACAAATGAACTCTGATTCATATCAATAAAATGTGTTTCACTATACATTGTAATAGTTTAGATGAATTTTAAACAACAATTCATCATTATCAAATGTTTTGGATTCATATAGCTTAAAAAACATTCAGATGTATTATTCACGTCATAAAATGTTCACGTACAAAATTCTAAGATTATATCATACTTTTACTAATAATAATGCTTATGAATTCATCTTATTACGATTCATATAAACGCATTCCCATTCAAAGAGAAAATTAACCATCCAAAACGTTGGCCCAGTATGCAACACGGCCAGACCATGGTCGAGTCCAGTTTTCAACACGACCAGACCATGGCCGAGTCCAGTTTTCAACACGGCCAGACCATGGTCGAGCCCAGTTTTCAACACGACCAGACCATGGTGCCCAGTTTTCAACACGACTACCATGGTCGAGCACACATTCCACACGAAATTTGTTCAATCTAATCATTTACAGATTCAACAAACCATATATATGTACTACATATCATATCTAGCAAACCAATTTCAAAATTTCGAAATCTAACAAATTCATATTACAAAATTTAACAAATGATACCAATACTAAACTAATTTAGCTAATGATTACTACAACTTACTTGTATATTGGCAATTTCTCTTCTTTAAATAAGTGAGATCTTCAAAGCATGATTGAGGTGGGAGGGAACCAAGATTCGAGTCAGGTGGTTGATGATGAAGATTCCGGTGAAGATTCGCGAAGTGTGATGATTCGGGTGAAGATTCAGAAGGTCGGGTTGATGATTGATGAAGCTCGGGTTGATGATGGTGAAGTTTGATGAGGTTGAACTTGATGGTGATGAAGTTTGATGAAGATGAACATTAGTTAGGATTTGATGAAATTGAACATTAGTTTGATAAAGTTTAAGGAAGTTGATGAAGTGATGAAGTGATGAACGACAGTGGAAGGAGGGGAATTTAGAATTAGAAAATGTTATAAATTTAGAAACAATTAATATTAGGGGAATTAATGACAATGATTAGCATTAATGACGATGATTAGTATTAAATGCTAGGGCGACGAGTAGCATATTTTAGGGCGGCGAATAACAACTCTCTTATTATTTTGTACCTACCTTATTATTTATTTTGAAGAATCACATCATCTATATTGAAAGGGAAAGTTCAATAAATGGTAAATTTTATTGATAAAATTATTTGTTCACAAAGAAATAAAATGATAATCTATTGCGGGCGTAGGGCGTAGCCCGGGCAGTAAACTAGTCTATCCCTGAATGCAAAGCTTAATGAGGGCCGTTGGATTTCAGGAGATCAACGGTCAGGATGAGGACTCTTCAAAACTTTAAAGACTCATCTCAACCTAATTCTATAGAGAGGCTACATCCGATCATAATTAACCTTATTGTCAAAAGTCAGAAGTAACCTTATTGTCAGAAGTGATGACTCCACTACTATAGTAACTAACTTTAACTATATAACTTCACTAATTAAGGGCTTGATCGCTATCACTGCCGTTTTCACTTTTTGCCTTTTTTACGTAAATAAATTAGTTAAGCTATGGGACAAGCTTGATCCCGGTGTTTTTGGGTATGGGCTTAATGAATCACCCTTTTTGTTGGGCTCTTCTTCATCCACCACCTTTATTTCTCTCTCTCCTCCTCTTAAGTCAAAGAAGCATTCTCGAGTTCATTTTCCTTTGTATTAACCAATTTCAATTCCTTCACAAATTTATCGCACTCCCCATATCCGTTTTTCAACTAATCTACGCTATCCCGAATCAAACGCGTGTGTTACATGCGATCCGAAAAATATAAAATGGTCCTTTTGGACAGCAACAATTGAGCATTGAGTACTATCAAATCTACCCATTCACTCTTTTGTTCCCTTGTTTATTGTTGTCTCTCACTCTTTCTTTGATTTTCTTACATTTTCATTTTCTCACATAAAAAACCCACATAAATCTCTCTTTTCCTTCTTCCTCTCTTTCTCTCTCACTGTCTTTATTCTTGTATGTAGATTCGATTAAATCGCTGTTATTCCTTCAAATTCCTCGGAAATCCCTCCTCTGTGTCTTCTTCTCCCTTTAACTTTCCAAAGGTACAAACTTTTATCAACTTTGTTTTTCTATTGATTTATTTATTTGATTTTAATATACACTAAATTCTCATTCTCTTCAATTTATTTGGTCTCTTTCAAAAACCCAAGAAAATTGAACAAATAATTCAAGAATCAAAGCTTTAGATCACAAGAACCCAGCTCAAATTCAAGTGGATATTATTCAGGTGATTTTCTTCTTCTTCTTCTTATTGTAGGTGTAATTTTTCTTGTGGATTAATTAGATTAATTTGGTTGTTTTTAAGTTTATTTATGAATTTGAGCGTGATGATTAAGATTGTTTGATTGCATGGAAAATTTTGAGATGTTTAATTGTGAATTTGCTGTTTTATACAGAATGTATCATGTGGGTATATCATACGACAATTGCACAATCACATGTTTTTTCCTTTTTGGTTGGGGAAGCTCGGTTTTCAGGTTGGGGGTTATTTCGAAAATATAGGGGTAAGGCTTGCGTACATCCGACCCGTCTTTACATTGCCGTATGTGGGAATGTCAGATACTTTAGAGTCTGATAATGATGAAAATAATATATATGTGGGGTTTGGACCTCCAACAGTACAAATAGCAGGGGTTGGTGCCCATATCTTGTGTGTTTCTGGGAGTTTGATAGAGATATTCTTCTTTGAAACTGTGAAGCTTTATTAGGGGGGTTTGGGTATTTTAGAGTACATTTGAAAAAGCATCCCTTTTATGGAAAATGGGATCTGCTTTTCACATCTCAATGATCTCATCATACCCAATAAAGAATTTTCTAATTATCACAAAAATAGTCAAATTTCCCCTTCACTGTTGTTGTTCTGAATTTATACTCTTTCCTTTACTAGTTTACTGTATCTTCTATTTATCTTGTGTGTCTTTTGTAAGATTATGATGCTATGTGTATGATTAGAGGCTCATTTAGTCATTTGCATGAATTTCCTCTTCATAGAATCATAGTGTATGTACCCTTTTGTCTCTTACGCTTTAATAATCGTTTATTTGCCATTTCGCGATCAGAAACCTCGTGGTATGATTATTAGAAGGGTATGTGACTATGTTTTATTATCCTGACAATTCCTTTAGCCTTTCTTTGATGTACTACGGTTTTGGTGATTCTGCTGTTCTTTACTTTTGGTTTAGAGTTTTGGACTATTGGTCTATTTTCCCCCCGAAGTCAAGCATTACAACAATGTGCACCGGGCTGCCCTTTTTGAATTAAACCATTGTGCTTCTTTTTGGTGTTGGTCTTGCTTGTTGGTGTATAATGTTTTGGGGTGTTGTTTTGTTTGGCAGTTTGACGAAGGACAACTGGATTGTTTTAAGGTGAAAAGTGGGTTCTGAAAATGGATGCAGACACATTTTCGGGACTTGGGAATGGTACACAGATAGACAGTAAGGTACTACAGACATTTCAGAAGAGTTTTGTGCAAGTTCAGAGTATATTGGACCAGAACAGGTTGCTCATCAACGAGATCAACCAGAACCATGAGTCCCGAATTCCTGAGAATCTTTCCAGGAATGTGGGCTTAATAAGGGAGCTTAACAATAACATCAGGAGGGTTGTCGATCTCTATTCTGATCTCTCCCATTCCTTGACTAGGTCCATGGAAGCTTCATCAGAAGGTGATTCCAGTGGCGCTCTAATAAAATCTGATGGCAAAGCCACCTATAAGAGAAATCGACCTGGTTAGCAGCTTGCTTGCTCATAATTGTTACAAACATCTTTGATTATTAGGTGTACTAATTCTTTTGCCTTTGGTGAACATTTGAGTCGATTGCATGTACATCTACAGTTGAGGTAGAGGGGAAAATATAATTAGAGGCTCAGTAACTGTCGTGTATTGTATCTGATATTCTGATTAGTCCCTTTTGATAGTAATTCCCCTCACCTTTCCAAATCTCACAAAATCACTCGCCGTGGTGTTTATGGATTTGTAACACCCTGTAACTTCAATCCAATCTTGTTGAAAATCAAGCTTGCTTCTATCAACTTTTTGTGGGTTCTTACTGTATAGGTACTCCATTAGGCGGGAGCCTTTGAGGCACTGGGGTAATGTGAATGTTTTTGTTACTCTATGCCCATATTGATGGTTTCGTCACCTAAACCATCAAAGTTGCAGCTGTTGATTTTCATGTTCTTATATGCCTTGCTCTATGTACATTTATAAATGAGCTCATGGACATGAAACCATTAGGTGGTGTTGTGGTATGATTAAGTATGACTTGAAGTATGGTGTAGTCCGACCTGTGCAAAATTGCAACTAGATTACTTGTCAATACTGATATCATTGAGTAAAATTATCTTATGGAGGATGGTATGGAAAATTTGAAACACAGAAGAATTATGAATCTGAAAGGTATGTCTTACGGGAGTGTTGAGCGAACTGTATGGGGAGACTTCTGCAAGAGAGGAGGTCAGCAACTTCGAGAATTGTTTGATTCTGAACTACTGTTGTTGCTGTGAAGGTTAATGATTACAGTAAAAATCAGCTTTGATTCTGAACTACTGTTGTTGCTGTGAAGGTTAATGATTACAGTAAAAATCAGCTGTTCATTGATCCTGATGTTTCTGAAGTTCACAGCTGGGTTGAGTCGTTCTCGTGGAGGTGGGAAAGATTGTGCTTCTCAGTCTATCCTAAGAGTTACAAAGCCTTGTAGGGGGAGAATGAGATTCGCGAAAGTATATCTTAGATTAAGGATGCGGTTCTGGGGAAGATGAGTTCCAGACCGGGTAACAGTTAGGCATCTGCTCCAAGAGTGCAATATGAAACTTACGAAGTCAGGCAACTCAAGTTCGGTATCTGCAATCAAGAGTTCAAGAATCATTCAAGATTGACTTCTGTAATGGCATTTCAGATCTTCTTCAAGCATTCATTCAGGATTTCAGAGTCATTCAAGATTAACTTCGGTAATGGTCTTAGGGATCTGGCGAGGCAATAATTTTGGGTCGCTTTGCATTAGACTTGTACCCCGTTGTAGTATGCAGAGGAAGACGAGGACACAGGACAGGTTCACATCCTTTATTCGTGGTGTTATCTTGGTTGCATATCTCATCCGTCATCAAGCTTAAGTTAAGCAGGGTAAGATAGTAAACCTTTTGATGAAGAGCAGAAGGTAAAGTGTAAAGCCAAAAGATTGACTACTACACTACAGAGAGCGAGTATTTGGTCGATACAATATCGCGACATCGATAAGTCGTTATTGATAATGTACACTCTAGTACTCTTTTCATTAATAAAAGGCTTACGGCATCTACATCAGAAGCTGATCAATTTAGCATACAAATTAGACAAACTTGAATAGAAATCAACCCCATGAAAACTAAGATCATAAAAACTTAGATAAGACTCTTCGGTATACCCTCTTAATCGGTAAACGATGCAGCCTTGAGTGAGGAGGTCATGAGATCTTGAGTAGTTTTGTAGAAGATGATATCTATCAAATCTATCGATTTGGAGATGAAGAACCAGCAACGAGTCCACCACCGCATGCACAACCATTGTATAGAACCTTGTGATAACCTTTGTATACTTATATAGCACTCTCTAAGTCACATGGTTCAGTAAAACCGTTTCACAAAATTTCCACCATTTCTATAAATCAACCACCATTCCCAAAATTTCCAGATACGCTACTAATTACTATGTACTTTACGGAAAAATAACTCTACGACCGTTAGTAGTTACTATACGTAGAATAAAAGTTCGAAAACAGAAAAACAACTGTGGAGAAATAAAAAGGGCAAATAGCAAGCGTAGTGTCTGTTAAGTGTTACTAGTGTAGTGCAGGTGTCCAAACACAAAAAAAAAAAAAGCAAAAGGAAACGCCGCATAATCTGGCCAATTTTCAACAAAAAGTCTCAAAGAAGACACATTTCACTTCACTTAATCAGTAAAGTTTGGACACCCCTCTTTTCCACTCTCTCTCCTCTACTCTTCTCTCAAGCTTCACCAACAAGCTTCAGCTGTGAAGAAAAATGGGAGGAGCTTCAATCGTCATTTTAGCAGTCACAATCTCTCTCCACCTTATGGCCTTCGTCTTCGCCGTTGGAGCCGAACGACGTCGTAGCACGGTATCATTTGCCCCTTCAACAAAAAATAATTAATCTTTTTATAAGTTTGGATTTTTAATTGTTTTTTTTTTATTGTGGGTGGGGAAATTATCAGGCGAAAGTAGTACCGGATGAGTACGATGATACGACGTACTGCAAGTACGCTTCGGACGCGTCAACGTTGTACGGATTGTCGGCGTTTGGGTTGTTGTTGATTTCACAGACGGTGGTTAACGGCGTTACTAAGTGTTTGTGTTTTGGTAAAGGTCTTGTTGTCGGCCGTTCTACTACTTGGGCTGTCTTCTTCTTCATCTTTTCTTGGTCAGTTCAATTCAATTCCCTCTTTGTTTCTTATTTTATGATTTTAATTAATTGATTATATATTCGCACTTGGTTGAGTTGGCATGTGACTTTGACGGGTTTAACTAGAGGTATCGAGTTTAAAATGGGGTCGTGTTGAAAACCCGGCTTGAATTTGGACTAGAACGGATGATGGAGACCAGGAAAGTAGTAATCTTTTGCAATTGAGTGAATACCCATGTTGTGTTTTGAAAGTCACTTTGATTGTCCTTGTGCATTTGGTTGTGTTGGCATGTGGCTCAACTTGACGAGTTTAACTCTCGGTATTGAGTTTGAAGTTTTGAACCACTTCAGTTAGAGAGATTGAGTTTGAACCTTTAGATTGCAGTGGTGTGCAAAGCTTTTGGGGAATGATTTGCTGCATTAGTGGTCTCACTGAGCTTTTTGTGAGTGTGTGTGTGTAAATGAGTGCACCAGTGCCTGCTAATAACTTCGATCAGTTTCTGGTGAGGCATGATGCTGATATCTCATCTGGTGAGTATGTGCACTCGTGCATGTGCATTTGTGCTTAGAAGGAGGTTGTGTATTGAGACAGAAGGCTACACTTTTGTTTTGTTTTGTTGAGGAAATAGCACGAAGTAAATTTGTTAATGTCAGCAAAATCATTTTTAGTTGATGGTGCTGTTAGTGTATTATCTGATGTTAACTTTGACGTGGTGGTAAATCTTAAGTTTGTAGGTTAGATGAAAAATGTTGTTACTAGAAGGAATTCAGTTAGACTTACAGGTAGTCAGGTATAGATATCGTAGGTACTTGCTGGAAAAAAAAAAATTTGTTGATTGCTTCTGCAAAGTGATTTTACAAGGTACTCCAAACAAATGGGAAGAATTAATAGAATATCAGTTTCACTTGAGTTAGTTGAGTAGGGCTCATCATGTCTAAGTAGTACACTTGAGTACCCATGGCGTTTATTGGAGAAACAACTATAAAGATGGCGGTCAGCTCTCACCCTTCGCTGTAAGAGTTTTTCTTGGGGTTTAAGGCCTTAGGGGCGATGGTATTTTACCTACTTCTGTAGTTTACAGCATTTCAATGCGTGTGCCGAAGGCTGATAGTTTTGGAAAATTTATCTGCAAGTCTTTATATGGTCTTTATCTGCGTGAGTATGATAATGACTTAATGAGTATGAATATGGTTTGGCTTACCAAACTCCTCGTAAGGTGTGCACTATTTGCTGGATTATTGCATTCGTTAGAGTTAATACTAACTGTATTCTTTAATGCCGGAGGCCTAAAGGTTGGGCTTAGTGCAAATGTTTTCATTATTTGTTGGGAACAAGATAATATGGTCCTCATTTGTTCCTTCATTGTGAGGCAGCCCATTCGGTTTTGGTAAGATGATTTGGTTTATTCAAGGAGCAATGGGTGGAACCTACCTCTTTGGTTTAGGTCTTGGCATGACGAGAAGAATTGTGTGAAATAAGTCAATTTATCCGGTTGAGGCATTCTTGCATATCAAGTTAGGTTTGGGTTGGAGCTAAGAACACAAAGTTTGAGGAAATGTCCATTGCAAACTGTTTTTTCATTTTGTTTGGCTTGAGCTGAATTCTCATATGTATTAGTGATTAAACACTGTTTAGATTATGCTTCCAAGCAAGTGGTCTATTTAGCTTCTACTCAAATCTACAGCTTCCCATATATCATAAATTGCTTCTCGTCCCAATGGTTATATCAATTGCTCCGAGCATGCTGAGTACAGTAACTTTGGCAAGTTTAGGGCCACACTTTTTTTTTAGGACGATATTCTTTTCATACTTCTGTGTATGTATTGGTTGTTTCCCAATCTGTTGCCATGGGTACATTTGCTTCCATCTCCCAAGAGAAGAACTTCAGCCTGCTGTGGAGTCAGATTTTTGAAGTCTGATAACTTTCCTATACTCTTCCCGGAAAGCTCCAGTGGACATGAACTTTCTAGAATAGCTTCTCATATCAGGGTAAAAGCCTTTCTGACTTCGTAATGCAAATGTGGCTGCTTCCTCTTCATATAGCAGTTTACATGGATGATGTCAGTCAGTTAGAGGAGATGCATACCAGGTGACATTGTTGTCGTGATATTGTCCAATAGAATGGAGGTCAGGCCCTTGGTGAGACTGCTGTGGCCAAGTTTGGTGAGTTATTGCACAAAATTTCTTTTGATTTTTCTCACCCCACCCTCTTCCTTGACGAAAGGAGGCTATTACGCCACAGCCTTGATAGTTGGAGTATACATGAGTGTTTTGGACATAATTGGGTAGTGGAAGTCCCAGGATTTGTCTGTTAGTTATTGCATTTTATCAGTCAAGAGAGGCCGGAGAAATCAATGTTCCACTCTTTTTTTGCACCATGGACACTTGACATTTGGACTTGATATCTCTGACTCTTCTCGAGTTGCATTTTGGTTGCTCTCATTTAATCAGAGCATTGACTCATCTCAAAGTGCATTGGTTGGAAGAAGTGAAGGACTTGTGAGAGGAAGAGGGAGACTTCAAAAGATGTGTTAAAGGGTGTTTGTGGGATACAACTGTAATTGGGACTGGCTTAGGATTGTGCTAGAGTTTGGTACTTGTTTCGCCTGATATCCTGTATCTCTTTGCTTTCCATTGCGTTATCTATACTAGTTTTCCCTCTTTTTCTCCCTCCTTTTTGTCTACTTTTTCTGGTCTTGTGATTTCCTATCGGACTGTTCATGATTTCATGTTAGCCAACCCAAACGATTTTCAAATTAAGGATGTGTTATTGTTATTATATAGCACCTTCCGTGGCTCTGTGGTTTGGTATATAATGGTGTATAATGGTGTCTGCTCTATGAAAGCGGGGCTACATAGCTTTCTTTCATGAGAAGTATCAATGTGATTGATGTTGAAACATTTTCACTCAAGTAAATGTAATTAAAAACAGCTAGTCCTCTGTTTCATCAACATGGTCCTATGTTCAAAACCATAGTATTTCGTGTTAGGCAACCCTGAATTTTTTATGGAATTGATCTTTGTTGTTGTTGTGGTTGTTGTTGTTGCTTTGATGTTTATGAACATTATCAGGCTCTCGTTAATTAGTATATATGCTCTATGATTATGACACAAAGCTTTCTCTCATCCAGGTCACTGATGGTAGCAACTTTATGTTATTAAGTTGTATAAAATATCTCTATTGGAGCAAGTTAATGTTATGCTCAATGGTGGGCACTATTCGGCTTTTCTTTCATCCACTATATATTTCTAATCCCTCTGCTTAGTTAAACCGTCTGTTGACCATTACATTCCTAAAAAGAAGCGCTAATGTCACGTGTAGTAAATTGATTGGCAGTCGTGAAGTTGTAATTGGACTCGATTTGTGTCAACAATATGTTATGTTCAACACAAGGCACTTTTCGGCCTTTCTATTGTCAACTAGATATGTTTCTAGAATCTTCTTTGGCAAACCCGAGCTTAACATCTACGTAGAGACCTCCTTTTTGGCTTCTAAAGGCTTGTTGGTTACGATGCAGGGTAACATTCTTAGGTGCAGAATCATGCTTGTTGGCGGGTTCTGCAAGAAATGCATATCACACTAAGTACAGAGGAGTGTTCCAACAAAAACCTATATCATGTGCTACTCTCCGCAAGGGAGTTTTTGCTGCTGGGGCTACCTTGACGCTGTTATCTATGATCGGGTCTGTCCTCTATTACTGGATCCACTCCAAGGTTGATACTGGTGGCTGGGAGAAGCATCAAAATGACGGTATTGGGATGGCCGCTTCAGATATGACTCAGCAACCCCAGCATCAGACTGGTGATTTCAGCAAACCATGATATCCTTCTTTGACTTAACCTGGCTTTGGTAATTTAGACAGGTGAAGTATAAACAAGGTTATGCCTTGAAATATAATATTGTTATATACTAGTATAATATAGAGATGGTAAAATAGTTTTCTTTTCGCCTTTTCTTCTTCTTTGGAGTTAAATGGCATCTCCTTTTGGTTAAGAAGATATATTAGTGTTGCATATCAATCTACGTCTCTATTCTGCTATCTATCAGACTGTTGTAATGTGGTCAAAATAGAGGATTGTCTGAGAAACATCGTCTTTCGTATGTATGAAGTAGCTGTTCCTAGAGTAACTTTGCGTATTTATCTTGATGAGTTAATGAGAACACCTTATGGTCAGACAGTCTTATAAAAGAGTTTCCGTGTTTATTTGATGCAGCTTACGTTTGCATACCAAACTTCATGCATCAGTTAGCATCTCTTGCCATCAAATATTCTAAACTGCATTTGAGCATCTTCAAGTACTTTCTTATGTTGGAGGATAAATGTCTTAGAAAGGTAGTGAAATTCTTTGGTTCTTCTTCACAGGTGTGCGCTGACCTGCACGTGTACCCCTCTTTTTCCATGATTTCACCTGAAAGTTCAGTGCAAAGGGGTTTCTTGGTTTATGGTGGTGTATAGACCATAGTAAATCGTCTAGATGACGATTTTACTTTTGAGTTACTATAATGCTAGTCACCGTATGTTACTTTGTTTTTAGGGGTACTATTCCATTCAAAGATCGGAAGGTGAGGGGTAAATGGTTCAAAATCATTGGAGGGGGATATGATTTTTACCCTCGATCATGCGTAAAACAAATTATTTTCTGAATCATCTTGTTCAAGAAACTCGAGAATGTCCCAAAAAAAAGGGAGAGAAAACTAAACTATTAAAATGGCAATACAAATTTGATTGAGTGTAGCGTATTTTCTTTTTCCATTTTCTGCATGATGTCGTTCGTGGTTTGATCGTTTTGGGCCAAAAAAAAAGGAATCTGAAAAAAGCGTTAAATCTCGTAGTTTACTAAACTCGTTAACCCCATCGTTAATTTGCGTTGTCTCTGTTCAAAAAATTGTGCATCAGACATCAGATGGAAGAATAAGCTACATTGTACTACACAGCAGATGTTATGTGAAGCAACCTTTTATGCCATGCCAAAGCCATTCCTTCCTTTTATTTAGGAATACATTTCTTGGGTGATAAACTTAGAACACCGTCTTAAATCTTAGTAACATCATATATTTAATCACATACATTCTACTATTTAAGCTCATCTCATAATCCTCTCATACATCAAACGACATACATCTCCTAATTAATAAACACCAACTAATTAACTTAATTATCATCATACATTTCATCTGCACGTCGTATAAATGCCGATCTACTCAGACTCTGATGATCACGTAGGCCTATCATCAAAGGCGTCTGCGAGATTCTGGCTCGGTCCTAACAGGCCTTTGCATTCTGTTTTTGGTGGCGGCAAAGGTAAATCATGATCAAGTGCTCTAACAATTCGCGCTCTCTGATACTATGCTTTCGAAATGTGATGATCTTATTACAACTAATGATATGTTTGGTTGGATGCAGTTGCGGACGTAATTTTATGGAGGAACAAGGCTTTATCAGCATCAATTCTTGCTGGTTTCAGCACCATATGGTTCTTATTCGAGGTGGCTGAGCTCCATTTTCTTACCATGGCATGTTACATCCTCATGGCCTCGATGCTCATCCTCTTCACTTGGACACAAGCATCCGAGTTCTTTAGGTGGTACGTAAAACGCTTTACCCCTCCGTTGAAAACATAAAGAGCCCTTTTCTGTAGAATGAGCGAAAATGAAATTGTATCTTATACAAGTACTTACATACATTTATACTTCATTAAAATCGATTTCTAATTTTAACATTTACGCTATCTAATATGAAATCGCGTCATCCCTAGTAAAACGCGAGTTATCAAGTTTATAATATGATGTTTGCAGGAGACCTCCAAGCATCTATGAGATTCAAGTATCAGAATCAACAGCAAGACACCTACATTCAAGAGTGAACAAGTTTTTGGCAAAATTCTACAAGCTTTCGTGTGGCAAAGACTTGGCACGCTTCTTTGTGGTATGCAGAACTGTCTACCCTTCTCGGCTTCTCATGGACATATCACCAGACATTTTATTATGCTCTTTCCTTAACACTTTTCAGGCCATAGCCCTTCTCTGGATCCTGTCCATCTTTGGCAGCTACTCGAGCGCTCTGAATGTCATCTATGTTGGTAAGATTTTTCTTATGTTGAGCATCATCAGTTTAATTTGCAGCATTTGTGAGTTACAGAAGTTTCTGACATCTTACGAAAATTTGGTTGTGTTATAGTTTTCCTGTGCCTGATCACTGTACCAATTATGTACGAACGTTACGAGAGGGAGGTGAATTATATTGCCACCCAAGGGAGAGGAGACATGAAGAGATTGTACAAGAAATTGGACGCGAATGTTCTCAGTAAAATCCCAAGAGGTCCTGTCAAACAGAGGAAATACAAGTGATCTTATCATTATTCCAGCCGTTTCTTCATTGTGAGACTTGACTTGTTAATTGGACTACTTATGGTTCTATACTTCTACATGAATGTTAACTGTAAAAAGTAAGCTAATATACCTTTGTTCTCAAAATGTACATGAAATGAAACGTCTTCAATGAAATATCCTGACTCGTTCTTATGTTAAAACGTCATTATTATGCCTAAATTTCAAGGTGAAAAGTCAAACTTATCCTTGTGATCTGCACTGTTCATTGATGACCGTGATATAAAATATCACCATTGTAACTTGTAAGCAATGATCGCACTGCAAACGATAAAGTTCCTCGATTAACACCGTATATAGCTTACCACATATCTAATAGCCTACAAAACATGATCAAAACTTCATGACAAATTATCGTGTGACACATCCAGTTTGGATTATAATCTATAATCTTTTTTCAAATACAAAAGATTAAAACTTGAGTCATACTAAGATGCAGTTTCACCTACATATAAGATACTATTCATAACGCCGCGATATTATTCCGTTAATTTTGACACGTAATCTAAACAAAAGTAAATATTCAAAAGAAACGTAATTTGAGTAGCGTGTAGCTCACTAGCTTGTTGACTTGAGGGTGACAGAAATGACCTTGAGGCTTGAGTTAAGCGCAATAGTCAAGTACTCAAGTGTCTCAACTCCCACATCCTTAAAAAAAGAAAAAAGCCCGCTCTGTCTCTCTCTTCTCCGTTACGGCGGTCAACCACCCGATCTTCACAAACAAACCACCAAAAATGGTGGCGCCACCTGACGAAACCTCCGAACAAGACCACCGCAACCTCTCCTCAAACCTCGAGCCACTCCGCCACCTCCTCGAAAAACCGGAACCCGACCCGCTCCGAGTAGTCTGCGTCGGCGCCGGCGCATGGGGTAGCGTCTTCACCGCAATGCTCCAAGACACTTACGGCCACCTCCGCGACAAGGTCCACATCCGCATTTGGCGCCGCCCTGGTCGGGCCGTCGACCGCGCCACCGCCGAACACCTCTTCGATACAATCAACGCCAGGGAGCCGGTCCTCCGCCGCCTTCTCCGCCGCTGCGCGTACCTTAAGTACGTCGAAGCTCGGCTCGGTGACCGGACGCTGTACGCCGACGAGATATTAAAGGACGGATTTTGCCTGAATATGATTGATACGCCGATTTGTCCGCTCAAGGTGGTTACTAATTTGCAGGAGGCGGTTTGGGATGCGGATGTGGTGATTAATGGCTTGCCGAGCACGGAAACGAAGGCGGTTTTTGAGGAGATTAGCTTGTATTGGAAGGAACGGAGGAGTTTTCCGGTTATTGTTTCGCTTTCGAAAGGTATTGAGGCCGAGCTGGGCCCCATTCCGAGGATTGTCACTCCTACTCAGATCATTCATCGCGCCAGTAAGACCTTTTCTTTTTTATTCTTCTTGGCGTGGCGTTATCATTACTCTTTCTTTTTTTTATAGTCGTGTTTTTGTGTTGTTTTGTTTTGTTATGGAATAAGTTTTGTGTAGCTACTAGTAAGACTTTAGACTTGGTTTTCATCGTATGAGACGGTCTCATTGTATCAGACTATTAGACGCACATACGTAAGCTTGTTGGAGACGGAATCATAGCTTTTCGTGACATATATTATGTGTTCTGTGTTGTGATAAAATTGAGCTGGATCAATAGGATGTATGTGTCAATTTTGTCATTTGGTTAATTCCGCGTGTAAATAATGGATAATTTGATTTGATTTTGCTGGAAAATGATGTAAAGATATTGACTTTGAGTAATGTGTGCAAAGATAAAGAACTCTCTGATGGGAATTTGTATATGTGATGGAGTGCAGCTGGAGTTCCGATGGAGAATATTTTGTACTTAGGAGGACCTAATATTGCGTCAGAGATATATAACAAAGAGTATGCGAATGCGAGAATATGTGGTGCTGAGAAATGGAGGAAGGCTCTTGCAAAATTTATGAGGCAGCCACATTTCGTTGTATGGGATAATGGGGATCTCGTCACTCATGAAGTTATGGGGGGCTTGAAGAATGTCTATGCCATTGGAGCTGGTAAGTTTGAATGTTGTTTTCGTAGACGGAGGTTTTTGATTTTTAGTATTATTGGTTTGAGTTTTTCATAGGATTCCTATGTACATTGACTTGCAAAGCATATCTATGAATATTAGGATCATTTTGTGTGAGACTGAAACTTTTATCTGTGCCTTAAAAGGCAGGAGTCACTGTGGGGTAGTAACTGGTCTGAAGATTCTGTCAATTTGCTTTAAAACACTTATTAACAACCATGCTGAATCAATAAGGTACTTCTTGGTGCCTATTTAGATAGGGTTGTTTAAGATGGGCTTCTATAATCATACTTTGAATGTAGAGTCGAGAATATCTGTTCAAATTAAGCCAATTGCTCATTTAAACTAGTTTAGATTAGTGAAGCACTTTCTTTAACCTAGTTTTTGAAGGGTTTGGAACTTTTAATTATCAGTCTGGTCATATTAGCGCAGTAAGAAAGATCAAATTCAATGAGGTTTGATTGGAGAACTTGTATTAGATCAGTAAATTTGATAGAGAATCTCAAGTTTTCTGGTGAAAACTTAAGCTGAAACATTACTAACAATAAATGGTATTGAGAATTCAAGCTTTGTCTAGATATTTCTGGCATAGCCAAGAGCTTTGGAGAACTGAAGATTATTGAAAGGACATTTTTTTGGAGTAAGTTCGGGTGTCATTATATTCAAAAGGACATATGCACAAAGATACCTAAGGTGGTGATGTCCATACACAAAAGAGAGCTAATTAAGCTCTAAGATGATCTTGAGAAATTTTATCCACATAAAGAAGGAAAGTCAAGTGTCAATGGGAATGTAAAACTTGACTTCCAAATTTGAAGTCTTGGTGTCAAAAATGCGATGAGTTTTTTCCTTCTCAAGTACAACACCAAATACCTAATGGGACCATCTTCCAAACTGCAGAAGCCACCCTTTCTTCGTTCTCCTTTTCCAAGCCTAGAGACATCTTTAGCTCGCCAAGCATGAACCCAACTCAACCCGAAGGACAAAGCAATATGCCATAAAGACAAGACCCAAGGACAAGAGAACAAAAGATGATCAATGGTTTCTCCTGTCTGACAACACAAAGAACAATGGCTGGACTAACTATAACCTCTTTGTTTAAGGCATTCTATTGTTTGGTCTTCATTCTAGAAACACTTTCTTCCAAAACTCTCTCAAAACACTATTGAGACAATTTTGAGAGAATGTGTTTACGAAATGAAGTCCAAAACTAGATTATTAACGTTCTAATGTGCTTTGGGATTATAACGGCCTACCTTCTCCTCTAAGTGATTGTGTTATGAGCTATAAGTCCGTGCAACTACAGGTATACTCAAGTTCATCACTATTCCCTGCCCCTTAACAGAGTCTCCACCTCCAGCTGCGTGGAGACTGAAATCTGGGACCCTTTTTAGCAATGTCATCCTAGGTCTCCCAAGTAGCATCAGAAGTTGTTGAGTTTGGCCATTGTCTCAAAACAGACACCTCAACATTGTTTCGTATCTTGACAAGTTTTCTATTAGAAACAGCCACTGGTCCTGACGAATCTGATGCAAATAATCCTGATCAGGAATGTCATGATTTACAGGTGAGGGACCCTCATCTTTCCTAATTCGTTATACTTGACGAACATGATGTACTCAAACATGATCAGGTAGTTGTAATCTGTATGCAAGCTTCCTTATCTTGGCCAGAGCTGGAAAGGTCCCAAATACCCTGGAGCCAACTTAGCACATGATCTATTGGCCAACGTGAGACTGTGATCTGGCTATAAGGTTGTAACTTCACGTACACTAGATCTTCATTGTCAAATTTCTTTTCAAGTCTCCTTTTGTCTATATGATTCTTGATTCTGTCCGGATATCTTTTGAAATGGAAGATTAATATCTTACTCCAATCCTCCCTAGCTACTTAGCTCCTATCAGTAGCCCCCAATTGCTGTCTCCCAAGACATAGGGTATGTGTAAAGTTGGCTTCTGTCCGCAAACAATTTTAAATTGGGTGGCTTAAGCTGATGAGTGATAATTGGTATTTTACAACCATTCGTATAAAGCTAATTAGTTTTGCCCGTTCTTATGGTTTTTCCCCTGTCATACGTCTTCAGTATGTTTCCAAATTCTTTTCGGGGGTGGAATCTTGATGAAATCAATAAGTCAGCATGGCATATCTTGAAGAGCTCTTGCCAGAAGCTGTGAAAAAAGACTTTATTCCTAACACTCATGACTGACTTAGGCAATCCATGTAATCTGGAACTTGATCTAAGCATCGTTGGGCTACTGTTACTGCTGTAGACAGATGGCTAAGCAGAAGGAGATGGGCATATATAACTTGTCTAGCATTACCCAAGTAGGGCATTTGCCATGAGATTTCTTTCTGGCTTCTCTAAGAAATGCAACTAGGTTAAATGAAAAATACATTTTGTATGCAGTCACGTATATTTGTTTTGACGTGTATATGCAATTACTTATCAAACATCTTGTGCATTTGAAGAGTTTACTACCTTTTTTTTTTTGGTACATAGGAGCACCTAATGCTACGGGTGTGGGGATATGACTCATCCGTGATAACCCAGGTCGGTTTCCTAACCACCACT
Source organism: Spergularia bocconei (assembly GCA_963457585.1). Taxonomy (NCBI): domain Eukaryota; kingdom Viridiplantae; phylum Streptophyta; class Magnoliopsida; order Caryophyllales; family Caryophyllaceae; genus Spergularia; species Spergularia bocconei. The sequence continues at coordinate 21,718,097 of OY734945.1, read as the reverse complement.
AGGCCAACCTTAATCCTCAGAGGTTACTACTATAGCCAGCCTCCCTTGTCATTTTTATTTTCTCCTCTTTTCTTTTAATAGGGAAGTTTCATCAATGTAATTGAAGAAAAGTTAGGACAAGGAGTCTTCATTCTCTACAAAATACAGTTGTAAGTGCCCAATTTCTTTGCAAATGAATTAAAGGGGTCTATCTTAACTATTGGCGAACTAGAGACTCATAAGACTAGTTGTTGGACATGATATTCGTAATAACTGCCACCAGTTAATATAAACATGCCCAAAAAAATAGAAAGAATCGTGCGAAATCGCCAAAGAACAAACTGGGAAGAATTGATGGTATGGAGGGAGTATTGCTGACTAAAGTGGTTCTATAAGCTACTAACTCCATTTCATTTATTTCTTTACATCTTTCAAATTATGTGAGGAGTAATTTGAAAAAGGTGAAGAAATTATTGATATGGAGGGAGTATCAAAGACAGAAATTTGAAACTTTTACCCAAATTGTTAGAACTTGGAAGTCATAAACTAGACAACAAGAAGCTTTAAGCTGATGTAAATAAATTAATGCAATAAAGTTCGAATGAAGAGTTCTTTGTTATATTATTTTCTTATACAATCGTGATAAGATCTAAGTTTTAGGATCATGGTTGATGAGTAGTGACACATTAATGGCCAGGATATAGATCATCTGCTTAGGCTATCCTATTTCTTAAATACGTCTGTAGTCCAGAGAACGTATATTGGTCATTCTGAGGTTTTGTTTACGGCAAGTTCTGGATAAGACTATTGGTTGGTATGTTATGACAGGACATGGTAAAATTTTTGGTGATTTATAAGGGTTTGCGAGTTCAAAACTCGCCTTTGAAGTTTGAACCCTAAACTTCACCCACATCTTTCCACACTTTACCGTAGGTCCGTAGGATGGTATTACCCAAGACCTTCTCTTTGTCTAAAGGATGGTATTTGTATAGGAAAATACTTTTAACAATGTTCTGTTAACAAATAAAATCTGTGCTATTTGTTGTGTGGACTAGGTAGTGTGTAACCCTACATCCCAAGCCTAGTTAAGCTTAGTCCAATTTTTGGCCGTTATCTATTTATTTTGGCTCTAGACATCTTGGTCATGGCAAAGGATTGGGTTGGTCATCTTTTGATGATTTGCTTATATAAAGAGTAAAGAATGTGTTACACATTTATGAGATTCATTTAGAATCTATAGTGTTTCCTATACATTGCCCCTTGAAACTTGGTAAAGCTTTCCTTGTCTTTGGGGTTTCAGAGGTCTAAATAGTTGCTGATAATCGATATTTATGATCTTCATCATTGGCATTTGCTCAACGTACAGTTTCACATGCCGCTGCATGGTCTTATGGTTTGTTGGTAGTGTCTCCCCTCCAAATCACCTCTTGTAACCAATTGAAAGTGATCTGTAGGAACTAGGGATAGTTCAATTATCTATCTCAATCAAGAGTGTAACTGTTAATACAATGTCAGATATTAAGGTATTTACTCACACCATCTTCTTGGGGATCTTGTCTTTCCTCAATTCTACCTCTTTCTCCTTTTGTCTACTCTATTAGACTGATGGTACCATATGACATTTCTAATTAGCGTGCTACATATCATTTCGAGGCCTAGGCTTTGTTATTGTTGCTGTTATAATGTGACTAATTTTGTACTGCTGTTGGTTTGATACTCAGTGTTTGACAACATCTGTCATCTTGGATTCATTAGATATTCACAGAATCGGGCAACAGAAGATAAAATTTTGAAAGCAAGATCCGGTGAGGAGATAAATTTACTTTGCGAAGTGGTCTCATGCGATGAGGCGGTCTCACCTAAGAATCACTTTATAGAGAAAGGGGTGGGGGAGCTTGAGCTATTTGATAGATCGATAGCTGGATAAGAAAAAAACAATTGGGGGGTTTTTAGTAATAGTCTTGCTGTTTTATTCGAGCTTCCAGTGTAGTTGTCACTGGACTATAGAGAAAAACAATTGATTGTGTTACTGGTCTTGACTATCTAACATCTTTGGCATTGATTTTGTTATGGCACTCATATTGGGCCACTCTTTCCCCTATATGCCTTGTTAATCGACAAATTAGAGATACATAAGTTCTACTGACTAGATCACTTCTTCTACAATCTATTCTGTTTGTGGTGTTACGTTCTCGTTTCGTTTCCTAATCGTTTTTGAAGTGTCAATGTTCCTATATTATGACTTTTATACACCTTTCCAACTGTTTATTAGGTATTCAATCTGATTTTAGAAGTTCTGTTTTAATTCCATGGAAATATCATTTTGATGATTAAATTTAAATTGACTCAAAAGTCAAGACTTTTTCAGTTTCTGTTTTCACCTTGCTTATTCAGGAATGGTGGCAGCGTTGACCAATGAAAGTGCAACAAGCAAATCTGTCTATTTTGCTCACTGCACCTCTGAGATGATTTTCATCACGCATCTTTTAACGGAAGAACCAGAAAAGCTTGCGGGCCCTTTGCTGGCTGATACCTATGTAACCTTACTGAAAGGGCGAAACGCATGGTACGGCCAAATGTTGGCTAAGGGTGCATTGAGCCTTGACATGGGTGATAGCATTAAAGGGAAGGGTATGATACAGGTAATTTGAACAAGAAAGCTATACTAGTCTTCTATACTGGGATAATTTATGAAAATTGTCGCCCATAAGAATAATTTAGCAACACCCACTCCATTCTCGTCTTTGTTGTGCTTGGATTCTTGTTGAAGACATTCTCTTTAGCTTTTCTAGGAATTCACTTAATTGCTTCTTTTCCCCCTGTTGTAAGATAGGAGAAAAGTATACTTCTAGTAACTATATTAGGTCCATTGGCGGGAGTGTGTTGTACAGTTGTAGTTTCTGGAAGTGTTCAATAAGCATGCCACAAAGAGAAGAGTTTGTGTAACCAAAAAAAGGAAAAGAAAAAAAGACGAGTTTGTTACAAAAAATCTGGAATCGGGATTCGGAAGCCAAGAAAAATGAATCGGTTCATCAGGATGAGTGGGAGTCCAGAGTTCAACTTGAAAATGTTTCTTAGGTGTGACTGAGTGTCTTTAGCTCAATATTGTTGTCCTAACATAGTTTCAGTTAATTTGCATGTCTTTTCAAAGTGATATACTCCGTATGGTTATTGTACATTGATAATGTAGATGCCATAGTATGTGTCCTAAACATCAATTGTAATCTGTACTGGGTGGTACTTAATTTCGCTGTCTGGCTTAGTGCTCTTGCATCTTGTCAGGGGCAAACCTAATGAGAGCTGAAGAGAAAAATACAAGGGGTGAGGTGGGGCCACTGTGGGGGAGAACATTGTGATTCAGACTGGTGATCACTACTTGGTTGTGCAAAACATTGTGATTCCTAATGACGAATTCCATTTTTATTAATAAAAGATACATCATTGCTCTTGTGCAGGGTGTCTCTGCCGTGAAAGCATTTTACGAACTTCTCAGTCAACCCTCCATCAGTGTCTTACATCCTGAAGAAAAGAAGCTTGTGGCTCCAGTGGAGCTCTGCCCCATATTGAAGACACTTTATAACGTACTTATAACTAGGTAAACCCGTCTGGTCTTTCTCTAGCTGTCATTCTGTTCAATTGGCTTCTTACCTCTTTTACTCTGTGCTGTATAAAATCTAAAACTGTCCATCGATTTCTTCCTTCAGGGAATTCCCTTCACAGGCTATACTTCAGACCCTGAGGGATGAAACTATGAATGATCCTCGTGAACGCATTGAAATAGCGCAATCTCATGCATTTTACATACCCTCACTTCTTGGGGAGTGACAGCGAGCACTGACAGGCAGGTGACTCTGTATGAATGTGGGTAGAAAAGGCTTGATATATATATTTTCGGGAAATTTGAGTTTTGTACCGTATTTGTATTTTAGTTCGAGTTTGAGGTGGATGGATTGAAATGGTGACGACAGATTTGTGCTTGGCTCGTACAAGTTGTCAGTTGATACCATCTCCATCTCATTTCACCGATGAATCATTCTTCAAGGCTTGCGTTGAGGAGTTTGTACAGCTTGTCTAGTGTAAAGGCTTGCATCTGTCCCACAAGATTGAAGAATGTACTTTGTACAGTTTTACTTCACAATGTAATTACAGCTAATTACTGGAAATGATGGTTGCATTCAAAATAGTTAGTTTTTACTTTTTTTTCTAATTTTTTTTTCCTGAAAAAAAAAAAAGAAAAAGAAGTTTCACCATGAAACAGTACGCTTCGGGTGAAATGACCCAGATGAACGAAAAATATCAATTTTCTAAATCATTTTGAGTGACATGATCTTGTATGTATGAGGTTGGGTAAAGATTGGCCAGAGATTTCTATAAGGTCATCATGATGGGAATCTAACAGTGTGAACTAGTGAAAGTATCAACGTAACTAGTTAATGCTCTTGAAAGCACAAGGATTATGGTGCTCATACTCACCATAATTATTTGAAAGTTAAGGGCTTAAGGCTTGCCCGACCATCGAAGATGATTGCTATCTACCTTCAAATTTTGTCCTACGACAATGATGTTGGATTATTTCCAAAACTAGATAAGGGACAAGGAGCTAGCCATGCGGCATTTCTCCCAAGTGCTTTTCATTTCATTCAATTGTTTACGTTGGGTTGGGTTTGTGAGGAGAATCCAAGCCCAACGTAAACAATTGAATGAAATAAAGGGAGTAGAAGTTGCGAAAACTTACTTCAAGAGCCCTTTCAAGATTTCGAAATCCAACCGCTAACATTTAAATAAATCCGGGAGGACCAAATTAATGCCCTAAAATTATTTTCAATTTTTGTGGTGATTTCTTTCCCACGTCAAAATTGCTTAATTTGTTATATTTTATGTCCCTTTCTTATATTTATAAATAAAAATGTTGGTCCAAAAATGGAGTAGATAGGAACTCTATAAAAGGGTTTAGCTACTATCAACCTTCCTTACATTATAAACTAAAACACTAATATTATCTCCTCATTTCAATTTTGTGCTGAATTCAGTTGTAAATTTTTATTTTTATTTTGAGAGAATTTATAATAAGTGGAGTAATTCAGTATGGGAGTGAAGGGAAGGCTAGAAGTAGACATAGACATTAAATCATCAGGAGATCTATTTCATGAGATATTTAATAGCAAACCACATCATCTCCCAAATATTACGCCCCAAAATATTCATGGGTGCGAACATGATGAGACTAGTTACGGGCCACCTGGTTCTGATGTTCTATGGCATTACACTATTGGTAATTCTTGCAATTATATATACTTGGTTTATTTAATCATTTCATTCTTTGTGCTAGTTATTAGCTTATGACATTTTTTAATTCATGCTTTCGGAAAAAGGTTTAGTTAGTTTTCGGTTAATGGTCCGGAATAAGTTCACCCATAACACTATCATACGTAAATGTTAGTACAATACTAATTCGGCAATTAAAAGTCAATGCTCCAAGCTCGAAAATTTAGTTGTCATTCATAATTAATTGTAAATCATAGTAAATTTGAAAGCAAACATGGTTTTTTTTTTTTTTTTGCAATTTTTATATTGTAGGTGGGAAGAAATGTTATGCCAAGCATCAGATACTTGAAGAAGACGAAGAAAATCAGAACGTAAGATTTAGGAGTCGCATCATTGAAGGGGATCTCCTTGAAGATTATAGGAGCTTCTTTTGTATTTTGCATGTAATTCCAAAGGGTGAGATCACTACTGTGAAATGGGCTGCAGAGTTCGAGAAACTTAAGGACGATGGCCTTACCCGACCGATGTGATGGATTTTTGGATTGGAATGACTAAAGATATTGAGACCCATCATTTGAAGAACTAAATTGTTGATTTCAAATAAATAATAATTAAATATATAATATAAATTACTGTAAATTAAATTGTTGGTGTTTTTCCAAAATAAGGCATGTACTTTCTTTGAGGTGTTAAGTTTTTGTTCATTTGTAGGGCAACATTCTTGATTTTTGAATTTTTAGGTTTTCTCTTTTTTTTTTTTGGACATAGGTGGAAGGAGCTGAAACTGCTAATTTTGCGTGGTGAGATATGAGAATTTTGATTCGAAACAATTCTTAAACAATTTGATTTTCTAACCGTTTGATCAATCTTGCTCCTTAAAAATTTAGGGTGATTTGAAGATTCCAGTTAACTAAGTACTACCAGTACTACACTTACCCATAAAGAACCACAATGATAACATCATGTTAAAGTGGCACCCAAATATAAGTGTCCTTCCGTTCGGCTTTAAACTTCCTACTTTCTATTTAGGGGTGTTCATCTTTAAACTTCATACTTGAAATCTTTCTTTATTTGTACATATAAATACCAAAACACCCTTACTTTTTTTTTTTATTAAAAGTGCAAGTGAGACATACCCCTATGTGTAATTTTACACTAAGTGGACCCTAAAACTCATTCTTTATTCTATTTTTCTTCAAAACTGTGTTCCGACCCTACGCGTTTTATAGCCGAACGGAGGGAGTATAAACCAAGGAGTTAATGCTCCTATTGTCAATTAATTTTTAGATGGAAACATAATGAATTTATAAAAGGGATTATTTCTTCTCCAAACGGCCGTGAGCCGTGTGACCCATACCCACGTATTTTCACACATCACCTTAAACAAAGTACTTAATAGCTCCATGATTAAAAGATCAGGGATTAGTTAGTGATTGAGATTTTTGGTCCCGCCCTTTAGAAATTTTCGTTTAAAATATTAAATAATGAAATATTTGAACTAATAAAATACTAATCTCAAAATTATGGAGCCCTCCGTCCCAGTTCAAACGCCCTATATTTCATTTTGGGACGTCCCACTTCAAACACCCCATTTATTTTGAGATATTTATCTCTCCTACTTTTATTAAATTATCACATCTTTTCTCACATTATCTCTCCTTCTTTTTTTAATCCTCACATTCTCTCTCCTCCTTTTACCCGACTCAACTTATTATATCAATTTCTCTTATTCCACTACAAAAACGCCTTGGGGCGTTTGATCTGGGACGGAGGGAGTAGTTTACTACCTGTTATACGCCCAGATTAGCTTTACCATCTTACTTATAATTAAACCTACAACTTTACCTAAGATGGTGTTATATCCAAAATGATTTGGTAATAAAAGAGCAAGATGACATCAAAATATATGACTTGCTACAAAAAAAAATTGCTTGTCATATTGAGTTATCGCACTTATGGAACATATATATTAAAAAAAATTATATTATTTGTTATTTTTTTTGGAAAGGAGTACAAAAGTTGTATAAGAGCATGTAAAGTGGTGTGATTCAACGAAATGGAGAGTTAACTCTTGGGGAGACATGAAAGAGAAGATATCAAGTTCAACCTCACAGTGGTGAAGCTAACCCCAACCTCACGGCGGTCTGTTTCAAGAGAGTGGATATTAACTCTCCATCAACATTTGACGTAGCTAACTCTCCATTTGCAGCACACAAGTAGCTAGTTACAACTCTTTATCCTCTCAAATACCTCACTCACTCTTATATAATATGCTACAAATTACGGTAATGAAGGGACAGATTCAGGCTGATGATGAGGGTATTCAAAAGGCTTTCTTGGAGTTCTACACAGAGCTACTGGGGGAAAAGAACCAAATTGAACACATCCATGTCAGTACAGTGCAGAATGGCCCTGTAGTGGATGAAGATATGACAAATGAACTCATGAAGAGAGTCACTAAGGAAGAGGTTAAACTGGCTTTTTTCTCCATCCCTGGCATTAAAAGCTCGGGACCTGATGGATTTACAAGTCAGTTCTACAAAGATTCGTGGAAGACTGTAGGGGAGGAGGTGACTGCAGTTGTGATGGACTTCTTCAAGAATGGAAAATTATTGAAGCAAATCAATTCCACTACCCTAACTCTGATCCCTAAAGTTCGACAGCCTGAAACAGTGGCAGAATTCCGGCCAATAGCCTGTTGCAACACGATCTATAAAGCCATATCAAAAATCATTTGTGATAGGCTTGCGAGAGTTTTGCCAAAGTTAATAAGCAAAAGTCACGGAGCGTTTGTCAAAGGCAGAGATATAGTGGACAACATACTGATTTGTCAGGACTTAGTGAGAAAATACAACAGGAAAGGATGCTCCCCAAGGTGTATGATGAAAATTGACTTGACAAAAGCCCACGACACTGTTGAGTGGCAATTCTTGAAAGAAATGCTTATGGCAATGAAATTTCCACAAGCTTTTGTGGACATGGTAATAACTTGTGTAGAGACACCTACATACACAATTGCACTCAATGGGAATATGTTCGGATTCTTCAAAGGGAGAAGAGGGTTGAGGCAAGATGACCCCCTATCACCCTTGCTTTTTACTTTGTGTATGGAGTACTTGAGCAGAATACTGAAAGTTGTGGCAGGAAAGAAGGGCTTTAAGTACCATCTAATGTGCCATAGGATGCAACTCAATTACCTTTGTTTTGCAGATGATCTTTTGATGTTTTGCAAGGGTGATTGTCATTCTGTGATACTAATGCTTAGGGGTTTTGCAACTTTCTCAAAAGCTTCGGGGTTGTGCTCTAAAACATTAAAGTCTGAAATTTACTTTGCTGGAGTAGGAGCCGATATAATCAAGAGAATGCTGGAGTTTTCAGGGTTTAGGAGAGGTAATGTCCCTTATAAATACTTGGGTGTACCTATCACAGCTGGGAGACTGCCTGTAAAAGAGTGCACCATATTAGCTGACAGAATTGCAAGCAGAATCAGAGCAATTGGCGCCAGAAAGCTCTCCTATGCAGGTAGGCTCACACTTGTCAAAGCAGTGTTGCTTCACCTTCATGACTACTGGGGAAAATAATTTGGGTGAGACATGTTATCCCTAGAAACTCGTTCATTACTTGGCTAGTTGTCCTTAGGAAGCTACAACTAAGAGACAAGCTGAAGAAACTTGGGATATGCAGTGATGACTTATGTCTGCTCTGTCAAGCTGAATCAGAGACACATGAGCACCTTTTTTTCAACTGTATTTACAGCAAAAAGTGCTTGGAGTGTGTGAAGAAATGGAGTAGAATTGACTTTCCTGAAGATGACACAGTTGTATGGTGCACAAAGAAGCGGGGGTCAAAAATTAGGAATCAAGTTGCAAGTGCTGTGATCTGTAATCTTATTTATTAGATTTGGTACACTAGAAACAAGTGCAGATTGGAATATGTTGTCACAAATCCTGAAGTCATGGCTGAAACTGTGAAAAGAGAAGTCACGAGCAGAATTAGAAGAATGTTGAATAATTTAAGTGCTCAAAATGTGCAATGGATTCAAGAGAGGATGTTGTTGTAGTTAAACTGGGTTTTGTTGTTTTTGGTTTTTAGCTGCTCGTTTGTTTAGCAGCGTGTATATAACATTTTTTATCATTCAATATATTTACATTTTAACCAAAAAAAAAAAAATACAAATTACGGTAATCAATGAAGATTTAACTCTTTTATTAACTTAATTAATTCAAAAATAATTCATTTTCAAAAAAAAAAAATTTCCTCAAAATAATCAATTTTTATTTAAAAAGAATATGATATATATTTGATGTCGACTTGTTTTGTGTGATGATGAGAAAATATAACATATTTCGATATCTACAAAAAGAGATTGTAAAAAATGAGCAAAAAAATGAGAAAATATAATAAAATAATACAACCGGATTCACTAAAAGTGAGGTGGAGAGTTAGACATGAGAGTGATAGCATTGTAGTGGTGAAATAAGGTATTGACTCTCCAAGGAGAGAGAGTCTGCTAGACAGTAAATGTTTCATGGAGAGTGCGTTCCGGAGTTGTACATGACCTAAAGAGAGCTCAAGTAAGTGTGAATTGGCAATGATTGGATTTGGAAACAATAGGTTTGTTATATTTGACTTTTAACTAAGATGAGATGTGACATGGGAGATGGCTTAATTGAAGATAATGAACATCGTTTTTCTAGTAATAAGAGCCCAGCCCTGATGGTTTTTCTAGGCAATTCTACAAAGACTCATGGAGTATAATAGGAGAGTAAGTGATAGAAGCCGTGATGGATTTTTTCAGGAATGGCAAACTACTGAAGCAGCTGAGCCGTACTACCCTCACTTTGATCCCAAAAGTTCAACAACCTGAAACTGTAATAGAGTTTCGACCAATAGCTTGCTGCAACACTGTCTATAAGGCAATTTCCAAGATTATTTGTGATAGACTTGGGAAAATCTTACCTAAGATTTTCGGCGAAAATCAAGGGGCCTATGTCAAAGCAGGGACATAGTTGATAACATTTTAATGTGTCAAGACTTAGTGAGAAAGTACAATAGAAATGGATGTCCACCTACGTGCATGGTGAAAATAGATTTGAGAAAAACCTATGATACTGTTGAGTGGAAATTCTTACGAGAAATGCTGACGGCTCTGAGGTTCCTCAAAAGTTCATAGAATTGGTGATGGTTTGTGTTGAAATCCCTTCTTACTCAATTGCATTAAATGGTAATACCTTTGGTTTTTTCAAAGGCAAAAGAGGTTGGAGACATGGTGATCCTTTATCACCCTTATGGTTCACTCTTTGTATGGACTATTTGAGTAGGATACTCATGGTAGTGGCAGGGGAAAATGGTTTTAAGTACCATCCCATGTGTCATAAAATGAAGCTGAATCACATGTGTTTTGCTGACGGCTTGCTGATATTTTGCAAAGGAAACAGTGCATCCGTTAGCCTAATGCTGACAAGTTTTGCTATATTCTCAAGAGCATCTTGATTGTGCTCAAACAATGCAAATTATGAAATCTATTTTGCTGGTATGGGTGCAGACATAATTCGAGAAGTGTTGGTGTTTTCAGGATTTAGAAGGGGTACACTAATACAAGTCAATTTTATAAAGATGCTTGGCATATTGTAGGAGATGACATTTGTGAGGCAATAAGGGACTTATTTGAGAATGGGAAGATGCTGAAGCAAATTAATAACATTATTTTGACATTGATCCCAAAGGTTACTCTTCCTAATACTTTTATGGAATCCAGGTCAATTGCTTGTTGCAATACAATATATAAATGTATAACAAAATTTCTATGCAACAGGATAGGAGAGTGGCCGCCAGAAATCATTAGTGAAAATCAAGGGGCTTTTGTAAAAAATAGAGACATAGAGAAAATATTATGGTGTGTCAAGATCTTGTCAGAAAGTATAATAGGAAAGCCATCTCTCCAAGGTGTTTGCTGAAAGTCGACTTCAGGAAGGCTTATGATACTGTGGAGTGGAAATGTGTTAAAGGAATGTTGGATGCCCTTCAGTTTCCACAGAAAATCAGTGACATGATCATGGAATGCTTGAGGACTCCCTCTTACACTATTGCTTTGAATGGCACACAATTTGGGTTTTTTTAAAGGTAAGAGAGGGCTCAGGCAAGGAGACCCCCCCGTGTCATCATTACTCTTTACAATCTGTATGGAGTATTTGTCGAGAATTTGGAGGTGGTAGGGGAGAAAAAAAGAGTAGATTTCATCCTCAATGTGGCAAGATAAAGCTCTCACATCTCTGCTTTGTAGATGATCTATTGTTGTTCCGTAAAGGGGAAGTGAAATCTGTAACTCTTATACTCCGGGCTTTCTCTACCTTTTCTAAAGCCTCAGGCTTATGCATGAGCCCCTCAAAGTCTGACATATATTTTGCTGGTGTAAATTGCCACATCACACAGCAAATCATAGATATGTCAGGATGTAAAGAAGGTAAGCTCCCTTTTAAATATTTGGGGATCAGAATTACTGCTGGAAGATTATCTATATTGGATTGCAATACACTGACTGAAAAGATTGTGAATAGAATCAGGAGCATTGGAGCAAGAAAGCTCTCTTATGCTGGGAGACTAACTTTGGTCAAATCAGTCTTACAGAATCTGAATAGCTATTGGGCAAGGATTCTTGTCTTGCCAAAAACAGTGCTTAAAAAGATTGCAGGTATCTGCAGGAATTTTCTGTGGGATGGGAGTGATCAAATGCTTAGGGTTCCTTTAGTTGCTTGGGAGAGTGTATGCAAACCAAAGGAAGAGAGAGGATTGGGGCTAATCGACATAGTCCATTGGAATATTGCTTGTATTGGGAAATATGTATACGTGGATTTATAAAAGGGAAATTTTCCAATATACCCTTGAGGTTCCCAAAATTTTCAGGTATACCCTCAGATTTCTGAGCTATCTAGCGTACCCCTGAGTTTTGCGAAATGGTGTTTTTTGGTGTTTTTTACTAACGAACTCTAACACCGTTAGCCCCAATGGTGATTTGTAATTTTTTTTTTATTATTTAACACAAACTTCCTACAATTTTCTCTCTCCTCCCCCAATCCCCCCTCCCCCACCCGACACCACCCAACTCACGCCTACCACAACCACCACCGCCCTCACCGACCACCACAAACCGGAATCCACCACCACTAGCCCGTCCGCCTCCTCCGTCGACCAAAAACACAGAAATAAAGGATTATTAAAAAGATTAAAAAGGGGATAAAATCGGGGGAAGGGGGAGGTAAACCTAGAAGGGTATGAAAAATGAAACTGAGACGGAGGTCGGAGGAAATAACATGGAAATCATCGGGAGAATAGCGGGAAGGGTCGGAGCAAGGAAAGACGTCGGCGTCGTTAAGTTTGAGAGTATCGTGAAGCGCGTCGTAAATTTACAGCGGTACTAAATTCTGCGACATGAACACTAAATTTACGGTCGCTGAGGGCGGTGGTGGTTGTGGCAGGCGTGAGTTGGGTGGTGTAGGGTTGGGGAGGGGGGGATTGGGGGAGGAGAGAGAAAATTGTAGGAAGTTTGTGTTAAATAATAACAAATAATTACAAATCACTATGATGGCTAACGGTGTTAGAGTCCGTTAGTCAAAAATACCAAAAAACACCATTTCGCAAACCTTAAGGGTTCGCTGGATAGCTCGGAAACCTGAGTGGTATATCTGAAAATTTCGGGAACCTCAGGGGTATATTGGAAAATTTCCCTTTATAATAAGGCAGATTCTCTGTGGATCAAGTGGCCCCACTACAAGAAACTGGCTTTTTGGCAACAGTCAATGTTGTTGCCAAAGATATCTTTAGCCACGAGTTGAAATTTTTGGCAACAAAATCGACTCGTTATGGGAGATGCCATAACTAAAAAGTACCGCAACAAATTGTGACCGTTGCTAAAGATGACCTATTTTTGGCAACGAAGTCCTTGTTGCGAAAAATGTATTGTGGCCAAAGGTATTGGTTTTTGGCACACATGGTTGTTACTAAAAAGTTCATTGTCCAAACCAAAAATATCCAACCCATAGGCAAACTTAATGTTATTGGCAACGACACGTTTGTTGGCATAAATTTATGTTTTTTAGAAACAATGTCATTGTGGCTAAAAAATGTTTTTGGCAACGACAACACCGTTGCCAAAGAATGGTGCCTAAAATAAAAAATATATATATACAGAATTATTATTAGCCATTTGAGGCGACTTAAAACTATAAATTATCCCAATCAATTAGGCTACATGAGATTTGAACTCACACCTTTGTGCGAATGCACATCGCTCTACCAAATTTGAGCTAATAGCCTCTTAAAGAAAGGTACACAATAGGGCTTAGTATCTTGAGTTACAACATCTTCCCACTCGTATTAGCTACAAAATTTATAGATCAAGCATCTAACACCACGATCACAACACCAAAGATCCATAATAAATAAATGGATTTATTTCTAGTATGCCTCATATCGAAACAAACCTAAGTATACAAGGAAATCATATTTCAATCCTAAATCTCCCATAAAAAGATGCAAGTGTGTTAGTTTAGAAGCAACACAAGAATTGCCATCACTATGTAACATCAAAAGATCAAAGAACAACTAACTTCAATGGTCGTAGTCATTCCAGCCCTCATTATACTCAAATCTTCATCCTTAGTTATGAATCAAAATGGTTGCATCACTTTTTCACAAATTGCTAGTCGTATTTCAAAAATGTTTCGGAATCGACATCACTAACTTAATTACATTCAATTAGGCCAAAACTAATGAATTCTAATTGCCTCAATCAAAGTTAATCTCAAAGAAGACAGAAAACAACATACTCAAAACATTGTTAAGCTACACAAAATAGAAGTGAGATAATTAGAAAATTCAAAGAAATCCTAAATTAGCAACATTTTCCACGCATAACAAAAATCTAATAATGTGCTTAGAATCTCAACTAATAAACAACAATCTGAATCAAGCAACTTTACGCATCTCAAATCCATGAACGTTAATCTAAGGCTTTCAAATCATACATGGAACTTGCTTGAAAACCTCTACCAAAGTAGAAGCATTGATAATCTTCTTGTATATGTGAACAACACAATCTAAATAACTTAACCTTAGACATTTCCTATTCCCTAACTACGAAGCTATGTAACTAGAGAGGTTGTAAACCCCTAAAAGTTCAAGTTACATATAAATTTTCTTAACGACAAAGTATATTGAGATAATACAAATTGAACGGAAAATACGAAATCGAGTAGATTCCTGGTCATCCCCTATAATCGACCATATAAAGCACATAAATTATGATTCTAGACAAATCTAAAATAGAAACCAAATTTCATAAACACAAATTACATACCCCAACTAATTGAATTGATAAACCCCACATCTAAAAAACTAAATGACAAAGACAGACTATCGAAACACAAATAACAATTATAATCACATCAAACACAAGAAATTGAAATCAAATTTACATTTAAAAGACGGTTGATTTTGTTACATGAAAATAGGAGGGGGGAGAGAGACCATGCCTAAACGTAATACTGGTTGTCGGCCAGATGACAGTAGAAGACATCATCGATGTGAGTAATGCCCAGAAAATGCAAAGCATGATGAGGGATGGGGTTGGGGGTTTGTCCGAGTTGAGTGAGAGGTAAAGAGTGAAGATGGTTTTTTTTAGGTGAGAGAAAATATCATATGTGGCTGCGCGTTGAAGGGATGGGTGGGAGTGGGAGTGGGAGATAAGGGTTTTATTTTCTGGAAATAAAATATAACTTTTATGGCAACGAGAGTATCGTTGCTAAAAACTCAAAGATTTTCGGCTACAGTGATCGTCGTTGCCAAAGACGTAAATATGATCTGCAACAACCATTTAGACGTTGCGAAAACATAACGTAATATTGGCAACGACTTCTTGTTGTGGCCAAAGATTGAATAAGCTTTGAATTTTAAGAAATTATCTTGCAACAATTTATCGTATGAACAAATTGTTGTAAAAGGTTGTGGCCAAAAAGCTATTTTCTTGTAGGATACATTGCATCTACCTTAAAGGGGCTCAGTGGGGGGGGGGTGAATAAACCTCCAGAGGATTCCAGCTGGTATTGGAAGAATATTTGCAAAGTGAAGGAAATGCTCAAGAACTAGGACTGGCATAATGAAGAATACAGAGTAACAAAAGGATACAAATGGGACAAGGTTGTGTGGAATAGATATTCTATTCCTAAATCTAGTTCTGGCTTGCTATCAAAGGTGGGCTTCAAGTGAAAGATAAGCTAAAGAGGATAGGCATTTGCGAAGAGGATGAATGCTTAATGTGTCAGATTGAACTGAAACACATGATCATTTGTTCTTCAAGTGTGTCTACAGCAGGAAGTGCCTTGAATGCCTGAGGAGTAAGGTAGGGATTCTGATTCCTGAGCATAACCCTGTTTCTTGGTGCAGCAAGAAGAGATTTGGAGCAAGGATTAAGAAACAGGTGGTAGGGGGCCTAATATGCAACTTGATTTACTACATATGGTTTGCAAGGAACAAGAGTAGAATGGAACAGGTCGTATAGATGTCTGATATCTTGATAAAGAATACCATGGAAGAGATGAAGAATAAAGTAAGGACTACAGCTCAAAACTTAAAGGAGAAGGACAGGGGATGACTCCAAAGCATTAATATGATGTAAGATGTCCGAAATTGTAGCTGAGAGCAGCTAGGTAGAAGAAATAGTCATGTAGTTTGTTGGATCGGGGGAGTTTTTTTTTTTTTTTTTTTTTTTTCTCCTCTGATTTGTGTAAAACTCTCATTATATCAATATATTACTTACATTTCAGAAAAAAAAAAAAAAAAGGGGCACACTACCCTTTAAGTACCTGGGAATGCCAATAACGGCTGGTAGATTACCAATGAAGAAATGTACTCTACTAGAAGATAGGATTGCAAGCAGAATTCGAGCAAGAAAACTCTAATATGCAGGCAGACTCACCCTAGTGAAAGTTCTGTTAAGTCATCTGCATGACTATTGGGCCAGAATCTACCAAAACTAGTGATGAAGAAAATAAATGTCGTTTGCATAAATTTTATGTGGGATGGTAATGAACATCAGGACAGAGTGCCCTTGGTTGCTCGGGAGAAGATTTGTTTACCCAAAGAGAGTGGAGGATTGGGATTAAGGAATACTGAAACTTGGAATACAGCATCGTCCATAGGCAAATTTGTTCATTGGATTTATACTAAGGCAGAGATACCATGTGGATCGGTTGGGTATACCTCAAAGGAGCTCAGTGGGAGGAGTACTCCCCTTCAATTGACTCAAGTTGGCACTGGAAAAAGATTAATCATGTTAAGGAGAACCTGAAAGAGGGGTACAAAAATGGTGAGTGGATTGGGACATCAAAGAAATACTCTGTGGCTGAAGGGTGTAAATGGCTAGCTGGCAACTCACTAAAGGTGAAATGGGGGAAAATCATATGGGTCGGACATGTCATTCCAAGAACTTCATTTGTCTCACTTGGATGCTAGCCCTGGAAAAGCTGCAGTTGAGGGATAAACTGAAGAAGATTGTGGTATGCAATGATTATTTTTGCTTGCTCTGTCAAGGTGACATAGACACACATGAGCATCTCTTTTTCAAATGTACTTATAGTAGGAAGTGCCTGGAACTAGTTAAAATCTGGAGTAAGATACTATGAGATACCGTACCGGCCTGGGGGTGGACCGATTGGGTCTCACAATTTTTTTATTAGAGTCGGCAGCATGATTTTAATAGGATCCTACGAACCTAGAAAAGGTACTTTGCAAGGTACGATTTGGGAAGGTGTTAGGCACCCAAATCGCCCGTCCTAAGACAACCTCTACTGATTGATCCAAAACAAATATAAAGTTCATAACTGACGACAGATTCATATAGCAAATAGCATGCAAGTACGTACGACGATAATGATCACGCATAAACATTGATACGATAAAGCTTATTAACATGCTACTGTAAAAGATTCATGTGATACGTAGCACTTGCCAAACTAACTTAGAAACACGTAGCACATGTAAAACTTATTCATAAGTTGATATTAATCCATGCAAAACTATTTAATGAGCATTGATGACGTAGATGGCATGCAAAACATAATCAAATAAAGATGCCAAAATCACAAATGGCAATCCACGAACCACATACGTACACACATTTAGCAAATCATATGTAAAGATGTGAGCATGATATTCATTAAACAATAATTGCAAAAGAAGTGCTAGAGATGAAGATAACTTTGCCCGAAAAGGTTTTTGAATGATTTGAGGCACTCAGGTGGACGTATTATCGGCACCGTGCGGATCTCGACTTCGCTCGCCAACGCCTCGATCTTTGATCTTGACCCTTGTATGTGCAATTTTGCCCTATATGGGTTATGGTTGAGAATAACGTAAGTGGTGTGCTTACGGTAATTCTTCCACTGTCCCGCGTTGGTTTATATATAAGTGTGGTGGGAAGATATGGGTTTGAACGTAAAGATAGGTTATGTCATTTTGTAGCTTATTTGTGTGGCATGACTCTTGTGCCTCTGTTGTACAATTTTTATGTGCGTCCCCCCTTCTGAAAGAAATGTGTGAGCTATATATAGTATAAGGTTAGGGTGTGGCAGCCGATTAACTTAATGGAAAAGCTAGCTACACTCCCTGAATCCCCAAAACTCTGATCTAAAGCTCCATCTAATCCTCACTTACGAAGATCAAACAAAATATATCATTTATCTAATCTAATTAAGTGTTGATTGGAAGGATAGGGATAAGGCTCGAACCAAAAGTATGTAGCTTACGTATGAAGATAATAAATTTTGAATCCCACTAAAACACTTCATAGAAAGATGTCGTAGAGATGCCATTTGGGCTTATTATGGTACTCCAAACGTGTTTCCTCTCTTACGTACAAAACATGTGGGCTTAACTAATAGTTATTGGTTTTAGTTATGGCATGGTCAAATATTAAGCTACGAAACCCAATCTCGTAAAACAAACTACACACCATGGATTAAATGGGGTAGATATCATGCTAAATCGTGACTCGGGTTAAGATCAAAAATCGAATTTGTTGCAAACGAACCTTTCACCGCCATCCACTATCCATCGCATCATCGGGTGTTTTTATATAGGAAGGCCCCGAGTCGGGTGTCTACAGATACATTTCCCAGTGACAGGGACAATATCATGGGTTGTAAAGAGGAAATTGGGTTCAAGAATCAGGAATCAAATAGTTGTAGCAATCATCTGCATTATGGTCTATCAAAATCTGGTATGCTAGAAACGTTTGCAGATTGGTGCTATGAGGAAGCCATAAATGGTGTCTGGGTGCATTAAGAAGGAAGTTAGAAATAGAATTAGGAAAACGTTGTACAAGATTAGTGAGGAAAACAAGAAATGGATTTGTCAGAGGATGTTATTGTAGGAAAATAGGGTTGGTTTTTGGTGCTGATGCCAGTTCTTTTATTGGCATTGATCTTGTTTCGTATGACCGTCTCTCAATAATTTATTGAGAAACCAACTATGTTATTAACATCTTGACCTCGTTTATGAAATTAGTGACCGTTATGTTACTTTTGTTAATCGTTTTAGTTAAAGACCCTGACACTTAATAATCCAAGATTTGCAAAGGGGTTATTTTATAAATTTTAACTAATCTTATATGATGAGATCATCCAAAATCGTAGATAATGTGATTTATAATAGTAAATGAATACGATCATTACTGAGAGATCGTCTTTTATGAGAATTTGTGTTATATAAAAAGGGGCAGCTATTCTTAATCATTCGTTTAAAATAAAAATCCTTCAATTATGTGTTGTTTTACAAAATAAATAAAAAAATTCTGGAGAGTTTGTTTAAGTTAAGTAAGGGAATGATAGGGAAGCTAGAAGTAGGCATAGACATAAAGTCATGTGGAGATCGATTTCATGAGCTATTTAGGTTTTGTGCGATTCAACTTATTAAACAATTTTTTCAAATCATATCAGATTTATTCAAATCAATTCAGTATTATTCAAATCAATTCAAAGTAAATCAGATTTATTCAAATAAAAATCAATTAATGTAGTCTACTTTTAGTTATTCCTAGTCCCTACTCCTCTATTATGAGCTAAACACTATACTCCTTATGCTATCGAAAGCATGATATATCACTAATTATCATGTCATGCATGGTAAAAATTATCGATAAAATAAGAGTAAATTTGTAAAATGGTTGGTGTGTTTTTGGTTATATATGCATGTAGTACATCTTTTGAGATAAATTGGTTGGGTATATGTTCATTTGTTGAGTAACTTATTTGTCATAAATATGTCCCAAATTTCAATCCATACCGAATTACCGACTAACGAATTCCCTCAAATTTCCGGTTTATACTCGAGAGATTAGAGTCGACTGAATATACTGATGATCTCTAGTAAAAGACGAGTAGGATAGATGATACATGAAAATTCAAAATTAAAACCTTTTGAACATATTGAAACCTCCTCGAGTGCTAATGGCACGTCATTTCCATCGCCCTCTTGCAGTCGTGCTGGTTCATGAGTCCCTTTTGTTTTCCTTATTGCGTTCATGCATGCCTAATAGTTCCAACTGTTTAGTTGAAGCTTACTAAATACTAAAATGTTAACTTTCTAAATACACAATTTTTCAATAGATGATCGGTCATTGCGAAGACGGTGGTTGAGATGATCGGCGTTTCACACGGGGCTCCCGCTCCTCATCGGAAGTGCTTGGTGACGAATGCCGGTCATGTTGGAGTCGTAGAAAGGGCAACATTACGGATGCTGGAATTGGGGGAAATAACTGTGGGCTCCAAAAATTTGGTGGATTTGAAAACTCATAATTAGCAGAGCCCATCGTTTGGTGTTGGGCCGGGCCCATCGTTTGGTATTGGGCCGGGTCCATCGTCATTGGTGTATATGGCACCTTAGCTTGGTTCCATTTTGCGGTCCACATCATATACATCATCTGGTTACCAAAAACAATGTATTATATGAGTAATTAAGTAAAGGGTAAATTAAATTAAGCTTTAGGATGGTATACAACATAATTGTTAATGATGCTTACATCTATTTGATGCTTCAAATACTTGATACGTTTCATGGTGTCGTCGAGGATTGTTGCTTGATCTCTCTGCGGTATCAAAAAGTTCAAAGTTCAACTTACATCGTGGTTGGAGTGTTTGAAAAGTACAATTGATACGCACTTAATTATTGTATTGAAATTAAATTCATTAAATTTTTATGTATCGACATTTGTGATTTCCAACAATGATATGAGCATTGTGCTCTAGACTCTAGTGATCGAGATTGCCAATCTTAATTATAAAATCAACGAATTATATTTGAATACTCGTATTTTATAAACTAATAAAGTAGACTCTATATAAAGCACAAGTAATAATCCAATAGTTTATACACTAATGCGCAATAATATAATTGTGCGTAACCATATGACCACTACTTAATTATTTCTTGTTTTCGGCCGAGCCAAAATGTTTGGAGCCCCTGATGATCTAAAGATAATGATAAGCAAGAGACGACCGAGGAGTAGCTGAGAAAGGACGAAATAAAGCTGTAGGCGGCGGCGGCTGTCAAATGACAAGGAGACGAGTTTGGTGTCATCTGGTACGTCTAGGCTGTCTAGCAGACGGCATTTATATACTACTATATACTCGTATGCTACAATTACTCTATGATTATGTTGCGTGAGTTAGACACTATGCAAGACTACTCCATACACTTGGTAATACAACAAAACAGATTGAAGGGATCGGATATATAGAAACAGTGATCGAAATTTAGAACTGTGGATTTATATACGGTGTATGTGTGTAAACAAATTAAAGTTACCACTGTCGGAGATTCTGAGGCTTCTGATCTACTGCACTTATCCAGATACATAAACTGAATTAGCTGCACATATCAGACGGCACGTTTTAGATTTGTGTCGTTGTTAGGATTCACGTTCAAGTGTGTGATACAGGTCGGATTTAAAGATAGTCGGAGCAACAATTAAAATATCGGTTTATTAGATGGACCGTGTGTATATTAGCGATTATTAAAGTTTTTAACCAATTATTGGGTCTCAACCATCAGTTTAGATTTTTAGTTGGATTGGTTCCATAACATGGTATCAGAGTCTCGACGAATATGTTAAAATTTAAAGTAGCCTGAATTTATCTTTGATTATTCAAACTATCAACTACAGGTATGAAAATCCATTGATGACATAATTTAGTGACACTTTTTGGACTATTTGTGAGTCGTGGCTCGTAGAAACACTTTTTTAGATAAATTGAGTTGTGAAAAACGCAAACGGGTCTAACCACATCCAAAGTAGGAGAGAAAATCCAATTTACCAAAAAATTCCATTATAAATCAATGGGTAATAGGAGGAGTTTAAATATATATCTTCTCATTTCCAATGTGGGCAGGGCCGTTCCTGACATTTTGGAGGCCCTAATGCGAAACTACTATTATGGGCCCCTAAATGCTCAAATTTCCGGTAATTCTCGTAAAAAAATTCTTAGGATTGGGAGCGAAAATATTGGGTATAGTCGCTTTTAAATAAGTTAAATCGCGGAATCAACTACGTTAGAGTCATTAAAATGTATAACATTTGTATTTTGATGGAAATTATTATTTTTATATTAAGTATAGTGAGCTGCATGACTCTTTAGCGTGTTAATATAGGACTAAAACTTGGTTATGAATTGAAAGAGTAGGAAATACGGTGATTAAAAACACAAAGGAACAAAAACAAAGAAATCATTTATAATTAGCCAAAGAAAAAAGAACAAGGAAATCCTCAGCAATTAGCCAAAGAAAAATGAACAAAGAGGTGATAGTAAACTTAAAAAAGGAAAAAAAAAAATAACAGCAAATGTGGGTAATAGGAATCAAACCCAAGCCCATACACATGAATATAACTTCCACTACCAGTATGATATGAATATCATTATATAATATATTGCTGTTTAATTTATATAACTATAATTACTGTACAGCTCATCAGATGGGGCCCCTTTTGGTCGTGGGCCCTAGGCCGTCGCACCCCCGGCCTACCCTCAGGGCCGGCCCTGAATGTGGGACACCCACATGTAGAGTTTAAATAAACACTTCAACATAAGTAACAGCAGAAACTTGACCATTACTCTAATTAATGGAAGAAGGAAGATAAAAAAACATTACTTACCCTAATGTCAGATGGAGGAAGGAGTTCTTCTAAAGCTTTCAATTTGGCGCTAATGCGCTCCCTTCTTCTTTGTTCATTGTGTCGCTTCTAAATTAATTTCACAAAAAGAAGATAAGAAGTAAAGAAAAAAGAAATAATTGTATAAACGTGATCGCTTTGCAAGACAAATCCATATCAAAAGTGATTGATCTTTTTTAACTCATAGTAATTTGACTAATATTACTTAACCCGAATATTCCTAATATCCTCAATTAATTATATTAGTATAATTAATTCGACCACAAATGTATGTGTATCAAGTATCGACTATTGTGTTAGTTTGATAGCTCGATTGGTAAAATTAAACAAGTAGTAACTCACCGCACCTCGCTCATGCGGATTAGATGACATACTCAACTGCCGATGAGTGGCCAAAGGTTGCTTTCCTTTTGCATCTATGGTGAGCATTGCGTGCCCTCTATCTTTACTCTCTTGTCCCTAGACCATGGGGTACGACATACACGTCAAGCATGCGGGATACGATGCATAATATTAATCATGCGGGATCTTTAAATAATGTAACTTTTTTTTTAAATGTAACTTGTTTTAGAAATAGCTAGGAAATATGTTACATTTAAAATTTCCGGAGTACTACTCACCGGTTCTTCCTTGACTTGAATCCCTAATAGTCGTTCAATGTTGTATGGCGGATCCACTGAGGCACTAGGAGATGCTGTCGTTGCATGCAACTCAACGTTGGATAGGACATGAAAAATGTCATCGATTAATCCCCCACCTACTCTTTGCTGATTAACGGAGTAGAAGGACGTGGTATCAACTTGATTACTCGAAGTAGGCAAGGGATCGATATCGCCCTGAATAACATTTGCACCTTTTAGCTGGTGATCCAGACTGTTTCCCTCTCGACGATTTGTAGTAGCGTGTGCAAGTGATGTTACGCCACTACCACTAGTAGAGGTAGTTTCAGTGCGTATTGATGAAGTTGCGCTTGTGCTGCTACTCCGTTCATAAGGCGTCTCACGATCGCTCATCATGTTACGTATTATTTATTTTCGCTATGCTAAATAAGCTAAGTCGCATGGTAGATCAAACTAGCTAATTAGTTGATAGTGTTACATACATATATAGTAGATCCGAGAACGTATTTAACGTAGTCTGAGACTTTGAGTATGAATGTCATACATTGCGTTCGTTCTTAAGAAATTACTACGTGGAATGTTTAGAAATTGAGAAGAAATGTTGGAAGTGCCACGTCCAGCTAATTTAAGGTTGTCTGTGAAGTGTGAACAGTATATTACTACTTGAAAAATATTGTGCATGCATGCATGCTAGATTATATCGATTACGAACCCAGGTCGATACCTCGTATTGGATCTTAATTATATGCTAAAATTGATGATCCAATTTAAATGCGTCCAGTTACATATGTACGCAACAATTAATCTGAAATAGAAGTGACCCACCGGTTTGCCGCTTTTACTCCTTTAGTCATGGTCTAAATGTTAATCATGCTAATTAAGCTTAGCTTACTAAATGAGATTATTAAGCATTGACACAAACCTACTAACTACAAATTAAATGACATTAAATTAAACCCTAGCTTTTAGAGTTAACTCAATTGGTCTTCCCCTAGGCCAAAACCAAGCAACTATATCCTCTTTTTACTTTCTCAACAATAATAATCGTATTGTTTATACTTTCGTAAAAGTGAAACACAAGAGATACAACACGTCACCCTAATAACTGCTTGCATTAAATATTGATTATAGTCACCAACCAAATTAATTAAACCGAATAATTGTGTACAGTGTGAAAGAAGCAACTCAACTAAAATCTTAAACTGATGATTAAGGGACCCGACAAGGATTTCATACTTTATCATATACAGTGTAGAACATGTACATACATTGTACATATTTGTAGTTAATAAGTATGCCCTACTATATACGGAGTAGTCCGAGTACTAGTAATGCACATTTTGGGTTTTGTCCAATAAATTAAAATAAACTCAGCTAACGATGCAACATTTTACAGGTGCGCATTTTCTCTCGACCGAAAGTTACGATATTATTTACATGCATGCATGTCTAAGGTACAATCACAAATGATCGAAAGAGCTAATGCATTGGAAATACGGACATGACTACTTTATCTGAGCCTTTAAATTGTCAAATGCTTAGTTTTAAGTAATTGATTTTTTTCACATACTTAAGACAGAATATTAGCAATACAACAAATGAAAGGACAACTTTAAAGTATACCCTCAATTTTTTTTTATTCTTTACGTTTGGTTTGAATCTGTAAGAAAAATTTAAACAAAATGTAAAGAATCAAAAGAAATAGAGGAAGTATAAGAATAGAGGCATTCTGATGGAGTGATGGTGACTGGTGATCAGGCTATGTATGATTGAACTTAAAAACCGGTGAGTATAAACTTAAATCAATTTAAGTTCAAATCTAGTCAAATGAGATTGTGACATTTTCAATTAATCTGGTTTAGTTATTGGTTTTATACACTTAAAAAGTTATTGAAGTTTAATGTAACTATAGCTAGTTGATCAGATTAATTCAACTCATGTTACAAACTTGTATGTACTTTCGTCATATAAGGCTAATTAAATCTTCAAAATAAATTAAAACTAAGATACATCATATAATAAACTACATTGATATTACCACATGATAAACGGTCTGATGCATGCTATATATATATATATATATATATATATATATATATATATATATAGAACCATATTGAGTCGATTTTGGTATGGCTTGCTTAGTCGTGTTCCTTATTAGGTCGGATTAGGTTAAGCTTAATACTCACTCCGTCCCACCGCAAATGCCCCATGGAATTTTTGTAGTGGAACAAAAAAAATTGATATAGTAAGTTGAGTGGGCTAACATAGAAAAACTGAGGAGAGAGAATGTGATGATTAATAAAAGTAGGTGAGGTAATGTGAGAAAATATGTAATAATTTAATAAAGTAGGAGAGAGAAATATGTCCCAAAATAGATGAGGTGTTTAACGTGGGACGTCCCGAAATAGAAAATGGGGCGTTTGAGATGGGACGGATAGAGTACACGCTTAATTGTAAAAACATATTGATAAATAATAAGTTGAATTTGTTTAGGCCAGAAGACTCATGCTATGCATAGGGTATTAATCTAAAGTAATATATGTAATAGCTAGTGACACTCCAAAAAAAAAATACATGAGTAATAGTAAATTGCTAGAGGTTTACGGTGCAGAGACAATTGATTTGTCCACAATATAAATATCCAATGATCATCCTCTTTAAGACGTTAATTGATTACTTGTGAATTGCAAAATTAATAAATTTTTCTCCAGAGTTTTCGCTAGATAGGTGAGAGGAAGGGTCATGGCCTCATGGGTGGCGAAGAGAATGTGGTTGATAGTGATGGCCTAGGTGGCCTTGCGGTCTGCCGCCAGCTTGGTAATTGATGTTGGTGGTGGCAGGGCCATCTCGTAAATTTTTTGGAGCCCTGTGCGAAATTAGAATACGAGACCCTAAAGTGATACCTCATAAATTAGAATCAGAGGGAGAATCAGTTTACTTACCTTTGTAATCACATGTATGAGTATAATTAAAACCGTCTTTCAGAAAAATGAGTACAATTGGCGACTGGCCATTTTGCGAACAAATTTTAATTAGTCGCTAATTGGTCACAAATCCAATTTTGCGACCAAATTTGCAACCATAAAGCGTTTAGCGACCAACTTAGCGACTAAATGGTTTGGTTGCGAATTACTTGTTTTCTTGTAGTGACCTGGAATACAAAATCCGACTCTATGTGAATTAATCAATTTGATTTGCCGAAGAGGTGAAATCTAGTTAATTAGTCTTCTCCAAAATTATTAAATAAAATGGGGAAGAATTATTGGGAGATTAGAGTTATTAGGGGAAGGAATGCCAACATAAATACGAGTATTTGAAGTTATTGAAAAATAACACTATCTCATGACTTTTAAGTTCATCCCCAAAAGAAAAAAGTTAAAAAGATTCTACTCATTAGTTAAATTCAAAGTCAACAATAGAAAGACCATAATGACTACCGTTAGAATTTTTCGCAAGATACAAATCTCGTAGAGTTGTATGTAATGTGGATATCACGGAAACCATAAAAGTATCATAGAAAATGACGTGGAACTTAGCAGCACCGTGGAAACTGGAGAATATCCCCAGATTTTATGTCTATTTTCTTGGTTAATAAGACGGATCGGAGTACCTTACAATGAACTTAGGGGTCATTTGGTTTCTACAAGGGAAAAGGGAAAAGGGAAAGGAAAAGGGAAAGAGGGGGAATAGAATGAAAACCCCATTGATTTCTTGTGTTTGTGTTTGGTACCAATAAAAGAATATTCACTCTTTTTCTCTCATGTGCACCTGCAACGGGCGTTGTTAAATGTCGCCCACAAATATCCATTCTTTTTCCAACTTTACCCTTGGTTTAGGAGGTAGAAGATGAACAACAAAATAATATGGGTTGTTGGGAGTGGGTGAGAGAGTTTAGTGAGAAGGAGTTAGTAAAGGTATTTCTGGTATTTTAATATCATTGTGGGCGACATTTAGCGATTTAGCCTGCAACCCCTTCTATGAGTCTCTCTCCTCCTCACCCCCCATCCCCATTGTTGGGATGTCCTCTCTCTCTCTCTTTCCTTTCAACAACCCATCTCCACCATTGTGTGTTTGCTGCCCGCCTACCCCTCCACCAACCGACGTGCCACGTGGCCACACTTGTAGTTTTTCTTTCTTTGGAGGTTTGTAAATCCGATTTTTAGTGATCGGATTTGGCCACAAAGCCTACAAAATCAGCTCGTAAGGCTAAATTTGACCTCCGAAAATGGAATTTAAAGAACACTTTAAGTAGTTTACGGTATGTTTTAATTTGCATGCTTGATATATCTATCTCTCATTGCTCTCTCTCTTCATGGTGTCGGTATTGGGAGGTTAAGACTCAAAGATAGGTGATTTGGTGTTGGGCGAGGGATTTCGTGGTGGATTATTGGTGGAGGCGGTGGTTGATATGGTGGTTTGGTGGTGGTGTGAGAGTTTATTTGATACCACAAGGACAAATTCATATTGTGAGAGCTCTAAAAGAATATTGTGGGTGATGCCACCTCGTCTTCTCTTATTATCTCTCTTCTCTCTCGCCTAAATCCTAGGTGAGAAAGTTAGAGTCGCCCTAGCCTCGATATTGATATCTTTATTTCCTCTGATTGGATTGACCCTACGCACTCATGGCGGACGAACTAATTAGTAAATGCTCCTCTCTGAGCATTACTGAGGAGGAGGACAATGAGGTTTTGGATCTGACTGAAGTCGCGGAAGAAATCGAAGAGAACGAAACGAAAACTATGCTGATTGGGAAGATTCTATCGATGAGATCGTACAATTTCGAAGCGATGAGGAATACGCTATCGGAGCCCTGGGGTTTAGCAAAAAAATTAACTTTTGACCCAATTGAGAATGGCCTGTTTATTGTTCGTTTCTTGAATTCCCGGGATAGGAATAGAGTGATGGATTTGGGACCATGGAATTTCAATAATAAACTTGTCCTCTTGATGAACTTTGATGAGTCCTTGCAACCGAGCGAGGCAAAGATTACCCACTGCCCTTTCTGGATTAGACTTTATAACTTACCCTTTAATTGTCGGTCAGAGAAGGCGGTGAGGACTGTGGCTTCTAGGGTGGGACAAGTTAATGCAATCGAGGAACATAAGGTGGTGTGGGAATGCTCGAGGCGAGTCAGAGTGTTGTTGGATGTGAGTAAGCCTTTGCATATAAAGATTAGGGCACTTGATGCCACAAAGGAGGAGTGCTCAATTGGAATTAAGTATGAACGACTTCCTAGTTTCTGTTTCTATTGCGGACACCTTGACCATACGGAAAAGGATTGCCCAAATCAAGAGGAGGAGGTGGAGCGGGGGACGAGGAAGTGGGGTGTTTGGCTGAAGGCTTCTCCGCGAAAGGGAAGGGGACGGGCGGTGGAAGAAAATGAAGCGTTTTCAAAGGCGAAACGGAAATGTCCTCGGTGCTGGGGAAGAAGCTGGTTTTTGATGAAAAAATGGGTAAGGAGTTGGGGGTTCAGAAGGGGGAGGAGAAACAGGGCGATCGATCACTGGTGTGTCCGCGGAGTAAGTATGGGACTATGGGCGGAGTACATGGGGGAAACCAAGGGAGGAGAGGGATGATCAGGGAATGTTGGAGAAGGAAGGAGGTCAGGGGAATGTAATTTCGGCTGGGGATATAGGGGAGGGAGGTGGGAGCGAGGGGAGGAGAAAAGGAAGTGAGCAAGAAACAGAGTCGAACAGAAATGTGGGGCTGACATCCATTACGACTGGAGTTCTCAATTTTGTTGTTGGTGCAAAGGATGCCAATAAAGAGTCTCGTAAAGTTCGGAGGTTTACGAGGACGGGGAGTAAAAATACTAGCAAAAGTGTGGTTGATGAAGGGCGAAAGAGGAATGAAAATGAGATGGAGTTTGACGATGATATGGAGGCGAAGAGGGTTCGAGCAGAGAGTGGTGAGTGTATCTTTCGGGAAAACCAAGTAGCAGAGACTGGAACGTACCATCTCCGCGAACAACAATGAGTCTGTTAAGCTATAATAGTCGGGGGTTGGGCAGCCCCCCGGCAATTAGTAGCTTGAGGAAGCTGCTCCGACGGGAGAGACCAGATTTAGTAGTACTTATGGAACAAAACAGAGTGCTACTAAAATGGCGGGGGTGACGAATGGTTTAGGTGATTTCAATGGTGTTTATTCTGATGCGGTGGGGAGGAGTGGGGGTTTGGCGGTGGTGTGGAGGGATGATGTTCAGGTGCAGTTCTTGGGAAACTTGGCCCACCATCTCGACGTGGTGGTGAGCGTGTTATTTAGTGACTCTCCGTGGAGGTTGACTGCGTTCTATGGTTGGTCGAGAAGGGAGGAGAAGTCCCGATCGTGGGAGGTAATGAGGGAGCTGAAAGTTGTGTCAAATATTCCTTGGCTTGTGGTGGGTGACTTCAATCAAATTTTTTTTTCAAGAGGAGAAAATGGGTGGATCGCCTAGACTGCAAAGCGAGATTGATGAGTTCGGAGACGCTATAGATGATTTTGAGTTGAAAGACTTGGGGTTAAATGGTAATCTGTTTACGTGGTGGAACAAAAGGGCGGAGCCGGAGGAGGTTTTTGAGAGACTGGACAGGGCCTTGGGAACGATCGATTGGATCGAGATGCACCCGTTTGTTGTGTTTTATAACTTGGAGAGGGATAAGTCAGATCACTGTCCTATTTTACTGAAGAACTTTGTCAGGGAGGAGCGAAGGAGGAAGCAGTTCCGCTTTGAAGATCTTTGGCTGACATCTCCGAGATGTGGGGAAATTGTTGAGGAGGCCTAGGAGAGGGGGAGTCAGCTGGAAAATGCAGCGGAGGTGTTGAGTAAAATTAAGAAGGTGAGTGGGGAGTTGTGGAAATGGAGTAAAGTGGAGTTTGGTGACATTGGGAGACAAATTGAGGAAGCCAGGGGCATGCTGACTTACCTCAATGGATGTCGCCCAACGCTGGATGTGGTGGAGGAGAGAAAGAAGATTAGTGAGAGGATGAATGAACTATTGGTGAAGGAAGAGATCTATTGGCGTCAGAGATCGAGGGTGCAAAATTTCGTGGACGGGGATCGAAATACTAAATTTTTTCATTAAAGGCCTCACTTCGTAAGAGAAGAAATGAGATTTTAAGACTAAAGGATGCGAATAGGGAATGGGTGGAGGGGATTGATGGGGTCAGTTGAGTGGCGGTGGACTATTTTACTGACCTCTCCTCGCCTTCGGAGGTCAGTGGTATCGATGAAGTGTTGGAGGGAGTCGAGGGGTGGGTTACGGAAGCCATGAATGCGAATCTTAAAGCCCCGGTGACAAAGGTGGAAGTGTGGGAGGCATTAGAGCAGATGGCACCAAGCAAAGCACCAGAGCCTGATGGTCTAAATGCAAATTTCTATCGGAGGCATTGAGTATACTGGGAGATGATGTGTCAGTATGTGGCAGCCATTATTGAGGGTGAGTGTCCGATGGCGGAGGTTAATAAGACTAATATTGTGCTAATTCCAAAGGTGAATAAACCCTCGCAGATGTCGGAGTATAGACCTATTAGTTTGTGCAACGTGATTTACAAGATGGCATCGAAGGTGATGGCGAATAGACTTAAGATTTTTATTCCGAATATTGTGTCAAATTCTCAAAGTGCGTTCAGTTCGGGCCGGCTTATTACTGATAATGCCTTGATCATGTTCGAAATTTTTCACTTCATGTGGAGCCAATCGAGTGAGGGACCTGGGTATATGGAGTATAAATTGGATATGAGCAAAGCTTATGATCGAGTTGAGTGGGGGTTTTTGCGGGAGGTGATGGCGAGGCCTGGATTCTGCGCTAAATGGAGGGCTATGGTTCTTAGATGCCTAGCCACGGTGGAGTCTTCTGTTTTGGTTAAAGGGGTGCCCATTAGGACGTTCCGACCAGGTCGTGGGCTACGCCAAGTTGATCCTATTTTGCCGTACCTTTTCATCTTTTGCGCCGAGGCACTGTCGGGTCTTATCTCCAAAGCTATTGGGAGGAAAGTGTTGGACTAGTGTCCTCGGACAATAGTGCGTTGATTAATAAATCTCAATTATGGAATAAACAGGGATCGGTTTATAAGATGAACTTATCAGTTGATCAACGTAAATCAATAACGATTGGCCGTCTAGGGTTTGACGTTATTGTCGTCGTAAGATGGCGGAGATCGACTGATCCCTATCGGTCATACCTATATAGGATAACGTGATGAACTCCTGTTAGCCAGTTAATAGTTAACTGGCAATGTGTTTAGTATCAGGCTGTAGAGTTTATTATATTATTGATTATAAGATAATTGATAATAAATAAACCACTGATAAAATAGAAATTTTATCAGTGTATAAGTTGCTAAATTTGAGATTAGTAATTATACGGGTATTGTTGTGATTTGTCAGTCGTGACAAATTTAGCTAGAATTAATTACAAGAGTTGTAATTATTAGCTAAAATATGATTAGATATAATTATTATATCAATATATAATAGTTAATTGTAACTTAATTAGTTAAGTTATGAAATGACTAAATTAACCTTGTTATACCTTAAAGGTTGGTTAATGTTAGTGGGGGCAAATTAGTAAATTTGATTTACTAATTTAACCCACCACTATATATAGTCTAATCCATGTTTAGACTTAGAGTACTAATCATTTTCAACACAAAAATAAAAAACAAAAAAAAAATTGAGGAAAGAATCATCATCTTCTTCCTCTCTAAAAAGAGCCAACTATTTCACCATAGCCACCAAGTTTTTTGAGCTTTTCATGTAGCTCAAAAACACATCTAAACACAAAAATACTTCACCCTAATTGATCCTAATTGTTAGGGATTAGGGCTATTTTGTTTTTGGGGTAAACCGAGTTATTACTAGTACATAATAACTCGGTTTTCTCGTGAATCCTTTGGTACGTGCCGTGGGAGATTAGAAGAGTTCAAGAATCAAAGTTTGGAAGGAGGATCATCCTTGTTAAGCAGCTCAAGACACTCCTTAGTAAAGGAGAGCACAACCTAGAGCCAAAACAAGGTATACGATCTTTAAACTCGGTTTTTTAGTTGTTTTTAACTACATGCAAATCGATCCTCACCTAAGGTTCCACTTAATAGAGTTATTAAGTGTTGTTTAGAGTGTCTAAACCACCTTAGGTTCTAACAATTGGTATCAGAGCATTTGGTCTTATTGCATGTTAAAACCGAGTTGGTTAATTAGGTGAATTATCGACTTAATTAATTTTAATGATAAAATGGTTTTTTCACTGGGTTTTTTCGACATGCATGGCTTCTACTGGTCTTAAAAAGGTTTAGGACGAAATTGTAGAAATTTTGGAATTTTTTAGCTATTTTTCCATGAATTTTCGGTTTAAATCACATAATTAGCTTAATTATCGAATTAAGTGTTAATTAGATAATTTGCATGTATAAAATTATGTGAAAATTAAGAGGACTAAAATTTCCAGTAATAAAGTTCACCATGGCATTGGTTCGAATTTTTCTAAAATTAAAAGTTAATTTTGGGTTTTTATCGTTATTAAGAGTTAATAATGATTAACTTGGAAATTGTTTTCTTAATTGAATTAAAACAAGAATATCTGGAAATTTTTGCTCATGCATGTGCTACTGCCAGTATGGTATGTTAGTTAAAGAAAATGATTTTTCTAATTAAATTCATAATTGTTATGATTAATTAGAGTAAATTAATGATTTATGGCACTTTTCGAGCAAAAAGAGGGCTAAAACGAATCCATCAAACTAATTGAATCGACTTTAGTGGGATTAAAGGTTGATAAACTAAAATGTTTAGTTGTTGGTTTTGGTTCCAAAAGTGTTTTGATTGATTCGTGATTTTAACTGTTAAAATCGTTTTCCAAAATTAGCCGTTGTTTGATTTTTGTTAGTCGGTAAATGTGATTTACCGAGGTCAAACGTATAAGTGTTATACGTTTGACCAAAATCCGAGTACAGTATGGCCAAGGTGTCTCATAGGACCGGTACTGTACCGTAATGTAAGGACGGTATCGGTGGGTTTGTAATTAATTGCGATCTCGTATCGCCAGATTGTAATATTTTTTTTTTTTCTTTTTTCTATTTTTAGAAAGTGAATGTATAATAGGCTTTTACATGTAATTCTATTTTCGAGCTTTTACAAACCTTGGCGTGGAGTCGAAGATTGCATTTGAAGACGAGAAGCCGTCAAAGACTAGTTAGGACTAGTTTAAGTTTCTTTTAAGCGAGATAGGGCCATACTAGTACTCGTGATCGATTTATTAGTTTAATCGTCTGTTGCATGCTTGGTTTATTGCGTTTTTTCCGCCGACGTAGTGGATACGATATAAACTAAAATTTGTGCACACGTTTTAGTCGTTATAAATTGTCAACGATTCGCTAAATATTTAGTTCACTGAATAAACGCGATAGACAATATAAGACGACTAGATCTCCTAAAATTTAATCAAACGTAATATCGAGAGCTAGCTTTTCCAAATCTAACACCTATACAACCTTGTTCATTAGGAACCACACTCACCCTCTCGTGAGGTGGGACCTTTTTACCTTGGGGAGTAGGGTTGTAAGTGTTACAACGCGTTAGATTTGGTTGATCTCGACGAATTGGGCATAAGGGTTATGCAAATTCGAGGCTAGAGGACAAATATTCGAGAAATTTGTCAACCGAGAGTTCTTAGAGTTAGAATCAACCAAGAATTGGTTCACCCGAGTGTTATAAATTAGGGAAAAAGCTAAAGACGCCCTCTCGCGTGCCCAAAATTTATAAGTACGACGGATCTCGGAATCGGTTATATAATTAAGGGAGATCAATTATATAAACGGAATTCACGTTTTATGTGTAAAATGTGAAGTAAAATAATGCGATAAAATCTAACCAAATTTTATTTCCAAACTTGTAGAATCGTAAATCGCAATGGCAAATCCAAATGCGAACCCAGTTCTACCGAGTATCACGAAAGACTCATGGCTCCGTGCCTTTATGGAGAAGCACTCCCTGAAGGACGATGGGAGCAACTTCCCAGAGTGGGAATTGAGTCTACGTTTAGCCGCTAAAAGCGACGGAAAGGAGCGGTTCCTCGTTGAACCACCACCTGCGACGCCAGGGCCTAACGCAACGATGGCCGAGCGTCGAGCGTACGAATTGTACGAGCAGGAATCAACCTCGATCAAAAACATTTTGATCTATTCGATGGCGTCAAAATTGCAGCGCAGATTGATTTATTCCTCCTCATACCTAATATTCGTCAAATTGACGAATATGTTTTCGCAAAAACCGCGAATATTGCAATACGATGCCGCCAGTCGATTCTTTGAGGCACGTTTAATCAAGGGACAACCTGTTGGTCCCCACGTGCTCAAAATGATCGAAAACGTAGAGACGTTAGAACGACTGGGATGCCCGATTTCCGACCAAATCGCGGTAGATCGTATACTCCACTCGCTACATGACGAGTTCAACAATTTCAGGTTGAACTTTAACATGAACGATTTGAGGAAAAACCTCAATGAAATTCATGCTCTGCTTGTCCAAGCAGAGAAAGACATAGGCGCAAGTGGGAGTACTAGCGGAAAACGAGATGTTTTAGTGCTAAATGCGAGGAAGGAAGGTGGCAAGTTCAAAAACCGAGGGAAAAAGGGGAAGAAACCCGTGCAAGGAAAGGGCAAGGGCAAAGGAAAAGCGCCAGTAAACGCAAAGACTAAGCCGCCCAAAAGCACGAACCCCGATCAAAGGTGCTTCCATTGTGACGGAGTAGGTCACTGGAAGCGCAACTGCCCCAAATACCTGGAGGAGAAGAAAGCTTCAGGTATCTACACTATAGACATAAACTTTGCTAGTTCCACGTCGTGGGTATTAGATACTGGATGTGGATCTCATCTCTGTAATCATTTGCAGGGGCTGCAGGAGGTGCGAGTGCTAGCAAGGGGTGAAGTGGACCTACGCGTTGGAAATGGAGCAAGGATAGCTGCTGTTTCCGTAGGAACATATGTTTTGTCGTTAGCGTCAGGGTTGGAATTGCACTTGTATAATTGTTATTATGTACCAACCCTGAGCAAAAACATAATATCTGTATCTATGTTAGACGCGGAAGGTTTTTCGTTTTGAAATTAAAAACAAATGTTGTTCCTTCTCGCACAATGATATGGTCTATGGAATAGCCCCGTCAATCAACGGAATATATGTTTTAGACTTAACCACCGATGTCTACCATGTAGAAAATAAAAAGCTCAAATCAGGTGATCCTGAGTTATCCTATCTCTGGCATTGTCGTTTAGGTCATATAAACGAAAAACGCATTAAGAGACTCGTATCCAGTGGAGTGCTCAAATCACTTGATTACGAATCATTTAATAAATGTGAATCTTGCCTATTAGGCAAGATGGCACGAAAACCTTTTTCGGGAAAAGGAATTCGAGCTGGTGAGCTATTGGAACTAATACATTCAGATGTGTGTGGTCCAATGAGCATCACAGCCAGAGGTGGTTACAACTACTTCGTCACATTCACAGATGACTTTAGTAGATATGGATACATCTACTTAATGAGGAACAAAGACGAAGTCCTACAGAAATTCATAGAATTTCAGAGGGAAGTTGAAAACCAACTTGATAGGAAGATCAAAACCTTACGATCTGATCGTGGAGGTGAATATCTGAGTAACGAATTCAGTTATCACCTGAGAGATTGTGGTATAGTATCACAATTAACACCTCCTGGAACACCACAGATGAATGGTGTTGCTGAAAGGAGAAATAGAACCCTATTAGATATGGTTCGATCTATGATGAGTCAGGCTGAGCTTCCTGATTCATTTTGGGGTTTCGCTCTACTATCCGCCGTTTTCCTGCTGAACAGGAGTCCGACAAAATCAGCTCCAAAGACACCATACGAGATATGGAAAGGAAAAGTTCCTGACTTGTCTTTCATAAAGGTTTGGGGCTGTGAAACTTATGTTAAGAACCGTTGTGACAATAAGCTAGCACCCAGATCCCAGAAATGCCTATTTGTAGGTTATCCTTTAGTAACACGAGGATATTACTTCTACAATCGTCAGGAGAACAAAGTGTTTGTGTCTCGTGATGCTGTCTTTCTAGAAAAGGAATTTATTTCTAGAAGACAGAGTGGGAGAAATTTTGAACTTAGAGAAGTTCAGGAGTCACAAACAGAGGAAGATAATCAGGATGTTTTACGAGAAAACAGCCCTGAAACTTCTGATACAGTGGTTCCAACCTCCGTTTCTAGAAGGTCAGGGAGAGTAAGTCACCCACCTGAGAGATACTTAGGTATTGTCGAAGATGATGATAAATACTTAATGTTACTTTTAGAAAGTGACGAGCCCGCAACCTACAACGCAGCCACGACATGTCCAAATTCTACAAAATGGCTGGAGGCGATGAAATCTGAAATGGATTCCATGTACGAGAACCAAGTATGGGACTTGGTAGATGTGCCAGTTGGAACAAAAGTTCTGAAATGCAAATGGATCTATAAGATCAAAATCGGCATGGATGGAAACAAGGACGTTTTCAAAGCTCGACTAGTGGCGAAAGGTTTCACGCAAGTTCATGGTATTCACTATGATGAAACATTTGCACCAGTTGCGATGCTCAGATCCGTTCGGATAATCTTAGCGATTGCTGCGTTTCATGATTATGAAATATGGCAGATGGATGTCAAAACCGCCTTCCTGAACGGGTTTCTGGAAGAGGAAGTGTATATGACACAGCCAGAGGGTTTTGTCGATCCACGCAATCCTGAGAAGGTTTGCAAGCTTAAAAGGTCCATTTATGGACTTAAGCAAGCATCCAGGAGCTGGAATCATCGGTTTGATCATGTAATCAAACAAAATGGTTTCGCTAGTAGTGTTGAGGAACCATGTTTGTACATGAAGTTTAGTGGGAGCAAGGTAACGTTCCTGGTCCTGTATGTGGATGACATACTTCTCATAGGAAATGATATTCCGACCCTCAACTCAGTTAAAGGATGGTTAGGAAATCATTTTCGGATGAAGGACCTAGGAGAAGCGCAACGCATCTTAGGCATCCGAATCTATAGAGATAGATCAAAACGGATGTTGGCATTAAGTCAAGAAGCTTATGTAGATAGCATTCTTGAGAGATTCAATATGGAGAAATCCAAGAGAGGATATCTGCCAATGGGTCACGGAATAGTTCTGAGTAAGTCTCAATGTCCGTCTGTGCCCGCAGATATTGAACGCATGAAAAAGATCCCGTACGCTTCCGCAGTTGGATCAGTCATGTATGCTATGATGTGTACGAGGCCTGATGTCTCACATGCTTTGAGCATGACGAGCAGGTATCAGGCTAATCCCGGTGAAAGTCACTGGATAGCTGTAAAGAATATCCTAAAGTACTTGAGAAGGACTAAAGATACATTCTTAGTGTTTGGAGGAGATACTGAGCTACGTGTAAAAGGTTACACAGATGCTAGTTTCCAAACTGATCGAGATGATATGAAATCTCAATCCGGCTATGTTTTTACTCTGAACGGTGGAGCGATCTGCTGGAAAAGTTCCAAGCAATCTGTCACAGCGGATTCTACAACGGAGGCAGAGTACATTGCGGCTTCAGAAGCTGCAAAAGAAGCGGTATGGATCAAGCAGTTTCTAGAAGGGCTGAAGGTTGTTCCGGCAGCAGCAGATCCTATCACCATCTATTGCGACAACAGTGGAGCAATAGTTCAGGCTAAAGAGCCTAAGTCTAGTAACAAGTCTAGACATGTACTCAGGAAGTTTCACGTAATACGAGATTTTGTGGAACGAGGAGATATTTTGGTTTGTAAGATCGGGACAGATGATAATGTCGCCGATCCTCTGACTAAGCCGATGACACTGGCCAAGCACAACAGTCATGTAGCGTCCATGGGATTGAGACGCATGACTGATTGGTTGTAGATTATATGGTATGTAATAGTTAGATCTTTGTATTGACTTTTTACATACATATATATATAAAGATTTTATCGTTTAAATTTATTCAGTTTTGTATATGCTGAATAAAAAATACATTCTGTTAAACTCCTATAGGTCGTAGAGACGATTTGAGCCCTATGAAGTGAACAGGAATAGCAGAATAATTTAGTCCCTAGTCACAATGTGAGGTGACGACTCTAAGTGACTAGAGTGTAAGTCGATTAGGATGACTGGTTCAAAAGTCATAGGTCATGGGATGACCGGTCGTTTACACAAGCAGAATGTGAGACACTCTGTCGGACTTGACCACCTACAGATTCCTATTGCTGGGTCGAAGCTAGGAGCACTGTATTATACCATTGAGTCGATTCTTTTGACCTGAAACTATTTGCCAGAGTTTGTGCAATAAATAGTGGCTTTGATTTATGTCCTAAGTCGTGCCGTTAAAGGAGGCTATAAGGGCATATTTTGGGTCACTGTGAGTTGTATGGAACAATGAAAATAGAGTGAAGGGATTGTCCGCCCACGTCAGGGTTAATATCTTTAGGCCACTCGAGGAGTAGCAATTGAAAATGCGTGGCCACGCTCGGAAGCAATCTAAGGTAGATTTTTCCGGTCAGACAGTTGCGCTCTCGATCGAGAAAACCACTTTACGATTCACATCGGGTGCAGGAGCGACCTGAAAGACATCTTGCATTGAGTGGGAGATATAAAGGGCAAGAGAGTCGATCACGCACATACTTGTCTCGGACAAGTGGGAGATTGTTGGACTAGTGTCCTCCGACAATAGTGCGTTGATTAATAAATCTCAATTATGGAATAAACAGGGATCGGTTTATAAGATGAACTTATCAGTTGATCAACGTAAATCAATAACGATTGGCCGTCTAGGGTTTGACGTTATTGTCGTCGTAAGATGGCGGAGATCGACTGATCCCTATCGGTCATACCTATATAGGATAACGTGATGAACTCCTGTTAGCCAGTTAATAGTTAACTGGCAATGTGTTTAGTATCAGGCTGTAGAGTTTATTATATTATTGATTATAAGATAATTGATAATAAATAAACCACTGATAAAATAGAAATTTTATCAGTGTATAAGTTGCTAAATTTGAGATTAGTAATTATACGGGTATTGTTGTGATTTGTCAGTCGTGACAAATTTAGCTAGAATTAATTACAAGAGTTGTAATTATTAGCTAAAATATGATTAGATATAATTATTATATCAATATATAATAGTTAATTGTAACTTAATTAGTTAAGTTATGAAATGACTAAATTAACCTTGTTATACCTTAAAGGTTGGTTAATGTTAGTGGGGGCAAATTAGTAAATTTGATTTACTAATTTAACCCACCACTATATATAGTCTAATCCATGTTTAGACTTAGAGTACTAATCATTTTCAACACAAAAATAAAAAACAAAAAAAAAATTGAGGAAAGAATCATCATCTTCTTCCTCTCTAAAAAGAGCCAACTATTTCACCATAGCCACCAAGTTTTTTGAGCTTTTCATGTAGCTCAAAAACACATCTAAACACAAAAATACTTCACCCTAATTGATCCTAATTGTTAGGGATTAGGGCTATTTTGTTTTTGGGGTAAACCGAGTTATTACTAGTACATAATAACTCGGTTTTCTCGTGAATCCTTTGGTACGTGCCGTGGGAGATTAGAAGAGTTCAAGAATCAAAGTTTGGAAGGAGGATCATCCTTGTTAAGCAGCTCAAGACACTCCTTAGTAAAGGAGAGCACAACCTAGAGCCAAAACAAGGTATACGATCTTTAAACTCGGTTTTTTAGTTGTTTTTAACTACATGCAAATCGATCCTCACCTAAGGTTCCACTTAATAGAGTTATTAAGTGTTGTTTAGAGTGTCTAAACCACCTTAGGTTCTAACAATTGGTATCAGAGCATTTGGTCTTATTGCATGTTAAAACCGAGTTGGTTAATTAGGTGAATTATCGACTTAATTAATTTTAATGATAAAATGGTTTTTTCACTGGGTTTTTTCGACATGCATGGCTTCTACTGGTCTTAAAAAGGTTTAGGACGAAATTGTAGAAATTTTGGAATTTTTTAGCTATTTTTCCATGAATTTTCGGTTTAAATCACATAATTAGCTTAATTATCGAATTAAGTGTTAATTAGATAATTTGCATGTATAAAATTATGTGAAAATTAAGAGGACTAAAATTTCCAGTAATAAAGTTCACCATGGCATTGGTTCGAATTTTTCTAAAATTAAAAGTTAATTTTGGGTTTTTATCGTTATTAAGAGTTAATAATGATTAACTTGGAAATTGTTTTCTTAATTGAATTAAAACAAGAATATCTGGAAATTTTTGCTCATGCATGTGCTACTGCCAGTATGGTATGTTAGTTAAAGAAAATGATTTTTCTAATTAAATTCATAATTGTTATGATTAATTAGAGTAAATTAATGATTTATGGCACTTTTCGAGCAAAAAGAGGGCTAAAACGAATCCATCAAACTAATTGAATCGACTTTAGTGGGATTAAAGGTTGATAAACTAAAATGTTTAGTTGTTGGTTTTGGTTCCAAAAGTGTTTTGATTGATTCGTGATTTTAACTGTTAAAATCGTTTTCCAAAATTAGCGTTGTTTGATTTTTGTTAGTCGGTAAATGTGATTTACCGAGGTCAAACGTATAAGTGTTATACGTTTGACCAAAATCCGAGTACAGTATGGCCAAGGTGTCTCATAGGACCGGTACTGTACCGTAATGTAAGGACGGTATCGGTGGGTTTGTAATTAATTGCGATCTCGTATCGCCAGATTGTAATATTTTTTTTTTTTCTTTTTTCTATTTTTAGAAAGTGAATGTATAATAGGCTTTTACATGTAATTCTATTTTCGAGCTTTTACAAACCTTGGCGTGGAGTCGAAGATTGCATTTGAAGACGAGAAGCCGTCAAAGACTAGTTAGGACTAGTTTAAGTTTCTTTTAAGCGAGATAGGGCCATACTAGTACTCGTGATCGATTTATTAGTTTAATCGTCTGTTGCATGCTTGGTTTATTGCGTTTTTTCCGCCGACGTAGTGGATACGATATAAACTAAAATTTGTGCACACGTTTTAGTCGTTATAAATTGTCAACGATTCGCTAAATATTTAGTTCACTGAATAAACGCGATAGACAATATAAGACGACTAGATCTCCTAAAATTTAATCAAACGTAATATCGAGAGCTAGCTTTTCCAAATCTAACACCTATACAACCTTGTTCATTAGGAACCACACTCACCCTCTCGTGAGGTGGGACCTTTTTACCTTGGGGAGTAGGGTTGTAAGTGTTACAACGCGTTAGATTTGGTTGATCTCGACGAATTGGGCATAAGGGTTATGCAAATTCGAGGCTAGAGGACAAATATTCGAGAAATTTGTCAACCGAGAGTTCTTAGAGTTAGAATCAACCAAGAATTGGTTCACCCGAGTGTTATAAATTAGGGAAAAAGCTAAAGACGCCCTCTCGCGTGCCCAAAATTTATAAGTACGACGGATCTCGGAATCGGTTATATAATTAAGGGAGATCAATTATATAAACGGAATTCACGTTTTATGTGTAAAATGTGAAGTAAAATAATGCGATAAAATCTAACCAAATTTTATTTCCAAACTTGTAGAATCGTAAATCGCAATGGCAAATCCAAATGCG
The DNA here is from genome assembly GCA_963457585.1 of Spergularia bocconei. Lineage (NCBI taxonomy): Eukaryota > Viridiplantae > Streptophyta > Magnoliopsida > Caryophyllales > Caryophyllaceae > Spergularia > Spergularia bocconei. Next base: position 21,676,420 of record OY734945.1, on the reverse strand, counting down.
AACCCAGTTCTACCGAGTATCACGAAAGACTCATGGCTCCGTGCCTTTATGGAGAAGCACTCCCTGAAGGACGATGGGAGCAACTTCCCAGAGTGGGAATTGAGTCTACGTTTAGCCGCTAAAAGCGACGGAAAGGAGCGGTTCCTCGTTGAACCACCACCTGCGACGCCAGGGCCTAACGCAACGATGGCCGAGCGTCGAGCGTACGAATTGTACGAGCAGGAATCAACCTCGATCAAAAACATTTTGATCTATTCGATGGCGTCAAAATTGCAGCGCAGATTGATTTATTCCTCCTCATACCTAATATTCGTCAAATTGACGAATATGTTTTCGCAAAAACCGCGAATATTGCAATACGATGCCGCCAGTCGATTCTTTGAGGCACGTTTAATCAAGGGACAACCTGTTGGTCCCCACGTGCTCAAAATGATCGAAAACGTAGAGACGTTAGAACGACTGGGATGCCCGATTTCCGACCAAATCGCGGTAGATCGTATACTCCACTCGCTACATGACGAGTTCAACAATTTCAGGTTGAACTTTAACATGAACGATTTGAGGAAAAACCTCAATGAAATTCATGCTCTGCTTGTCCAAGCAGAGAAAGACATAGGCGCAAGTGGGAGTACTAGCGGAAAACGAGATGTTTTAGTGCTAAATGCGAGGAAGGAAGGTGGCAAGTTCAAAAACCGAGGGAAAAAGGGGAAGAAACCCGTGCAAGGAAAGGGCAAGGGCAAAGGAAAAGCGCCAGTAAACGCAAAGACTAAGCCGCCCAAAAGCACGAACCCCGATCAAAGGTGCTTCCATTGTGACGGAGTAGGTCACTGGAAGCGCAACTGCCCCAAATACCTGGAGGAGAAGAAAGCTTCAGGTATCTACACTATAGACATAAACTTTGCTAGTTCCACGTCGTGGGTATTAGATACTGGATGTGGATCTCATCTCTGTAATCATTTGCAGGGGCTGCAGGAGGTGCGAGTGCTAGCAAGGGGTGAAGTGGACCTACGCGTTGGAAATGGAGCAAGGATAGCTGCTGTTTCCGTAGGAACATATGTTTTGTCGTTAGCGTCAGGGTTGGAATTGCACTTGTATAATTGTTATTATGTACCAACCCTGAGCAAAAACATAATATCTGTATCTATGTTAGACGCGGAAGGTTTTTCGTTTTGAAATTAAAAACAAATGTTGTTCCTTCTCGCACAATGATATGGTCTATGGAATAGCCCCGTCAATCAACGGAATATATGTTTTAGACTTAACCACCGATGTCTACCATGTAGAAAATAAAAAGCTCAAATCAGGTGATCCTGAGTTATCCTATCTCTGGCATTGTCGTTTAGGTCATATAAACGAAAAACGCATTAAGAGACTCGTATCCAGTGGAGTGCTCAAATCACTTGATTACGAATCATTTAATAAATGTGAATCTTGCCTATTAGGCAAGATGGCACGAAAACCTTTTTCGGGAAAAGGAATTCGAGCTGGTGAGCTATTGGAACTAATACATTCAGATGTGTGTGGTCCAATGAGCATCACAGCCAGAGGTGGTTACAACTACTTCGTCACATTCACAGATGACTTTAGTAGATATGGATACATCTACTTAATGAGGAACAAAGACGAAGTCCTACAGAAATTCATAGAATTTCAGAGGGAAGTTGAAAACCAACTTGATAGGAAGATCAAAACTTTACGATCTGATCGTGGAGGTGAATATCTGAGTAACGAATTCAGTTATCACCTGAGAGATTGTGGTATAGTATCACAATTAACACCTCCTGGAACACCACAGATGAATGGTGTTGCTGAAAGGAGAAATAGAACCCTATTAGATATGGTTCGATCTATGATGAGTCAGGCTGAGCTTCCTGATTCATTTTGGGGTTTCGCTCTACTATCCGCCGTTTTCCTGCTGAACAGGAGTCCGACAAAATCAGCTCCAAAGACACCATACGAGATATGGAAAGGAAAAGTTCCTGACTTGTCTTTCATAAAGGTTTGGGGCTGTGAAACTTATGTTAAGAACCGTTGTGACAATAAGCTAGCACCCAGATCCCAGAAATGCCTATTTGTAGGTTATCCTTTAGTAACACGAGGATATTACTTCTACAATCGTCAGGAGAACAAAGTGTTTGTGTCTCGTGATGCTGTCTTTCTAGAAAAGGAATTTATTTCTAGAAGACAGAGTGGGAGAAATTTTGAACTTAGAGAAGTTCAGGAGTCACAAACAGAGGAAGATAATCAGGATGTTTTACGAGAAAACAGCCCTGAAACTTCTGATACAGTGGTTCCAACCTCCGTTTCTAGAAGGTCAGGGAGAGTAAGTCACCCACCTGAGAGATACTTAGGTATTGTCGAAGATGATGATAAATACTTAATGTTACTTTTAGAAAGTGACGAGCCCGCAACCTACAACGCAGCCACGACATGTCCAAATTCTACAAAATGGCTGGAGGCGATGAAATCTGAAATGGATTCCATGTACGAGAACCAAGTATGGGACTTGGTAGATGTGCCAGTTGGAACAAAAGTTCTGAAATGCAAATGGATCTATAAGATCAAAATCGGCATGGATGGAAACAAGGACGTTTTCAAAGCTCGACTAGTGGCGAAAGGTTTCACGCAAGTTCATGGTATTCACTATGATGAAACATTTGCACCAGTTGCGATGCTCAGATCCGTTCGGATAATCTTAGCGATTGCTGCGTTTCATGATTATGAAATATGGCAGATGGATGTCAAAACCGCCTTCCTGAACGGGTTTCTGGAAGAGGAAGTGTATATGACACAGCCAGAGGGTTTTGTCGATCCACGCAATCCTGAGAAGGTTTGCAAGCTTAAAAGGTCCATTTATGGACTTAAGCAAGCATCCAGGAGCTGGAATCATCGGTTTGATCATGTAATCAAACAAAATGGTTTCGCTAGTAGTGTTGAGGAACCATGTTTGTACATGAAGTTTAGTGGGAGCAAGGTAACGTTCCTGGTCCTGTATGTGGATGACATACTTCTCATAGGAAATGATATTCCGACCCTCAACTCAGTTAAAGGATGGTTAGGAAATCATTTTCGGATGAAGGACCTAGGAGAAGCGCAACGCATCTTAGGCATCCGAATCTATAGAGATAGATCAAAACGGATGTTGGCATTAAGTCAAGAAGCTTATGTAGATAGCATTCTTGAGAGATTCAATATGGAGAAATCCAAGAGAGGATATCTGCCAATGGGTCACGGAATAGTTCTGAGTAAGTCTCAATGTCCGTCTGTGCCCGCAGATATTGAACGCATGAAAAAGATCCCGTACGCTTCCGCAGTTGGATCAGTCATGTATGCTATGATGTGTACGAGGCCTGATGTCTCACATGCTTTGAGCATGACGAGCAGGTATCAGGCTAATCCCGGTGAAAGTCACTGGATAGCTGTAAAGAATATCCTAAAGTACTTGAGAAGGACTAAAGATACATTCTTAGTGTTTGGAGGAGATACTGAGCTACGTGTAAAAGGTTACACAGATGCTAGTTTCCAAACTGATCGAGATGATATGAAATCTCAATCCGGCTATGTTTTTACTCTGAACGGTGGAGCGATCTGCTGGAAAAGTTCCAAGCAATCTGTCACAGCGGATTCTACAACGGAGGCAGAGTACATTGCGGCTTCAGAAGCTGCAAAAGAAGCGGTATGGATCAAGCAGTTTCTAGAAGGGCTGAAGGTTGTTCCGGCAGCAGCAGATCCTATCACCATCTATTGCGACAACAGTGGAGCAATAGTTCAGGCTAAAGAGCCTAAGTCTAGTAACAAGTCTAGACATGTACTCAGGAAGTTTCACGTAATACGAGATTTTGTGGAACGAGGAGATATTTTGGTTTGTAAGATCGGGACAGATGATAATGTCGCCGATCCTCTGACTAAGCCGATGACACTGGCCAAGCACAACAGTCATGTAGCGTCCATGGGATTGAGACGCATGACTGATTGGTTGTAGATTATATGGTATGTAATAGTTAGATCTTTGTATTGACTTTTTACATACATATATATATAAAGATTTTATCGTTTAAATTTATTCAGTTTTGTATATGCTGAATAAAAAATACATTCTGTTAAACTCCTATAGGTCGTAGAGACGATTTGAGCCCTATGAAGTGAACAGGAATAGCAGAATAATTTAGTCCCTAGTCACAATGTGAGGTGACGACTCTAAGTGACTAGAGTGTAAGTCGATTAGGATGACTGGTTCAAAAGTCATAGGTCATGGGATGACCGGTCGTTTACACAAGCAGAATGTGAGACACTCTGTCGGACTTGACCACCTACAGATTCCTATTGCTGGGTCGAAGCTAGGAGCACTGTATTATACCATTGAGTCGATTCTTTTGACCTGAAACTATTTGCCAGAGTTTGTGCAATAAATAGTGGCTTTGATTTATGTCCTAAGTCGTGCCGTTAAAGGAGGCTATAAGGGCATATTTTGGGTCACTGTGAGTTGTATGGAACAATGAAAATAGAGTGAAGGGATTGTCCGCCCACGTCAGGGTTAATATCTTTAGGCCACTCGAGGAGTAGCAATTGAAAATGCGTGGCCACGCTCGGAAGCAATCTAAGGTAGATTTTTCCGGTCAGACAGTTGCGCTCTCGATCGAGAAAACCACTTTACGATTCACATCGGGTGCAGGAGCGACCTGAAAGACATCTTGCATTGAGTGGGAGATATAAAGGGCAAGAGAGTCGATCACGCACATACTTGTCTCGGACAAGTGGGAGATTGTTGGACTAGTGTCCTCCGACAATAGTGCGTTGATTAATAAATCTCAATTATGGAATAAACAGGGATCGGTTTATAAGATGAACTTATCAGTTGATCAACGTAAATCAATAACGATTGGCCGTCTAGGGTTTGACGTTATTGTCGTCGTAAGATGGCGGAGATCGACTGATCCCTATCGGTCATACCTATATAGGATAACGTGATGAACTCCTGTTAGCCAGTTAATAGTTAACTGGCAATGTGTTTAGTATCAGGCTGTAGAGTTTATTATATTATTGATTATAAGATAATTGATAATAAATAAACCACTGATAAAATAGAAATTTTATCAGTGTATAAGTTGCTAAATTTGAGATTAGTAATTATACGGGTATTGTTGTGATTTGTCAGTCGTGACAAATTTAGCTAGAATTAATTACAAGAGTTGTAATTATTAGCTAAAATATGATTAGATATAATTATTATATCAATATATAATAGTTAATTGTAACTTAATTAGTTAAGTTATGAAATGACTAAATTAACCTTGTTATACCTTAAAGGTTGGTTAATGTTAGTGGGGGCAAATTAGTAAATTTGATTTACTAATTTAACCCACCACTATATATAGTCTAATCCATGTTTAGACTTAGAGTACTAATCATTTTCAACACAAAAATAAAAAACAAAAAAAAAATTGAGGAAAGAATCATCATCTTCTTCCTCTCTAAAAAGAGCCAACTATTTCACCATAGCCACCAAGTTTTTTGAGCTTTTCATGTAGCTCAAAAACACATCTAAACACAAAAATACTTCACCCTAATTGATCCTAATTGTTAGGGATTAGGGCTATTTTGTTTTTGGGGTAAACCGAGTTATTACTAGTACATAATAACTCGGTTTTCTCGTGAATCCTTTGGTACGTGCCGTGGGAGATTAGAAGAGTTCAAGAATCAAAGTTTGGAAGGAGGATCATCCTTGTTAAGCAGCTCAAGACACTCCTTAGTAAAGGAGAGCACAACCTAGAGCCAAAACAAGGTATACGATCTTTAAACTCGGTTTTTTAGTTGTTTTTAACTACATGCAAATCGATCCTCACCTAAGGTTCCACTTAATAGAGTTATTAAGTGTTGTTTAGAGTGTCTAAACCACCTTAGGTTCTAACAGAAAGCCCTCTACGGGGTGCGTATTTGTCGATCAGCACCCACTATATCTCATCTATTTTTTGCGGACGACAGCATTGTCTTTTGTCGCACCAGGGAGGAGAATGTGAGATGTGTTCGCGAGGTGATTGAGATGTATGATTGGCGTCGGGTCAAAGGGTAAATCTCCAAAAGTCTAAAGGTAAATTTCAGTGCCAATGTGAGGGAGGAGGTGAGGGCGAGTTTGGCAGGTATACTTGAAGCAAAACGGGTGGAGGAACACTATCGGTACTTGGGGTTGTCGGGGGTTGTGGGACGTGGTAAGAGGCTTGCGTTCAACTCGATTAAGGAGCGAGTTTGGAAGAAATTGAAGGGGTGGAAACGGAAATTGGTGTCCATTGCAGGTAGAGAGATCTTAATTAAGGCCTGGCCCAATCGATCCCTACTTATCACATGGGACTTTTCAAGATTCCGACGAGCCTTTGCAATGAGATAAACTCACTTATAGCCCGATTTTGGTGGGGTGCGAAGGAAGGTGAGCGGAAAATCCATTGGGTGGGTTGGGAAAAATTGTGCTCCTCTAAAGTGGAGGGGGGTATAGGGTTTAGACATCTTCAAGCTTTCAATGACGCAATGTTGATGAAACAAGCTTGGCGGATACTTAAGAACCCGAATGCTTTGGCCAGCCGAGTGCTTCAAGCTCGTTACTTTCGGAGGGTGACTTTTCGAGAGGTTGTGGTGGGTTTCCAGCCCAAATTTGTTTGGTGAAGCCTTGTGGGTGCAAAAATCTTTCTACTTGAGGGGTGTAGATGGAGAGTGGGGGATGGGAAGAGTAAAAAAGCATGGAGTGATAGATGGACGTTGAGAGGTCCGACACTTAAGCTGATCTCGCCGAGGGGTAGTAATGATGATGAGTTCGTGAAGGGGTGGATTGATCAAGAGAGTCGGTTCTGGAGGAGCGAGGTTGTGAGGAGCAAGCTTTTAGCCTTCGAAGCGGGGGAGGTTTTAGCTATCCCGATTGCTGACTTAATGTGCGAGGATGTGTTGGTCTGGCAGTATAGTGGGAAAGGTGAAAATACGGTGAAGTCGGGGTATCACTTTGCTCGAAATAGATTGTTGGTGGTTGGGATGGTGTGGGATGCAGTTCGAAAGGCGAGAAAGAGGACGTGTGGTCGCGTATTGGCATTTGGAGGTCCCGCCAAAAGTCAGATCCTTTGCCTGGAGACTATGTAGGGTTGCGATTCCTTCGAGGGCAAATATACAGAGGAGAATTGTAGATGCAGATATTTTGTGCCCGAGGTGTGGGCTGGCTGGAGAGAACGATGTCCATGCGATGTTTCTTTGCTCTGCGGTTTCGGGGTGTGGGAGGTGGTTGGTATTGACACAGAGGTGTGGGATGGGTGTCGGACGGGTTTGGAGTTGTTTGAGCGATGGATGACACTGGATGATCAGGGAGGCTTGGAGGGCGTGTTAGAGAGGTTAGTGGTTTTAGCGTGGGATGTCTGGAATGGGAGGAATGAGGTGGTCCACGGCGGTTAGGTGGTGGAGGCAGAAACCTTAGCGAATCGGGCTGTGAGTTTCCTCAAATGTTTCACTGAGTCACAGGCGACTAAGAACGGGGATAAGAGTAAAAATATTGAACCAAATTGCGGGGGGGGGGGGGGGGGGAGATAGATGGAAGCCACTGGAGGTGGGTGTTGTTAAAATCAATTCTGACTGAGCTACGTTGGCGGAGAGGGGGTCGGGAATGGGAGCTGTGATCAGGGGCTGTGATGGGGAGATCAAGAGTGTCACTTGTAAGCATGTTCCGGAGAGATGGGAGCCGTGTGTGGTAGAAGCGAAGGCGGCTTTGCTGGATTTGCAGGTGGCGTGGCAACAAGGCGAGGACCCCGTAGTTTTGGAGTCCGATTCTTTGCAACTGATTTCTCTTTTAAAGTCTAGGGGGTTATCTTCTAGTTATTTTGATTTGATTGTTTTAGATATTTTGAATTTTTCGAATAGGTTTGTTTCGTGTTTATTTAGCCATGTTAGGAGGGAGGGGAATAGAGCTGCGCATGCAATGGCTCATAGACGGCCGGTGGAATACACGACTAGAGTGTGGTTAGACACGGACCCTAGTGATGTTCTTGATATCGCAGCTTCAGACTTTATTTCCGGAGCTGCTTGAGTTTTATTCGAAGTTATTCTTTTCAAAAAAAAAAAGATACAATAAGGACGGGGAAAAAATGAAAAAAGAAAAAGATAATATATCCAAATCCGGGTCACCTTTGGGTCAATTATTGAATTTAGTTCGGTTGCACTTAAATCGGCTCAATCTGGTCCGGTATGTATATGTTTAATTTAGGACGACTTTGGGTTAACTTGACTTCAAATGTATACGACTTGTTTTTAGGTTTTTCAATTTCAGAGTAACTTCGGCTGTCTTTAAATTTCCTAATTTTAATTTGGTCGAATTCGATTTACTGATTACGTGTTCAGGGCGGATCTGAATCAACGACTTTGCCAATTCCACACCGGAATAGCTAGAATAATCTTGGGCATTCAAACCCAAGATTGAATGACATGATCATGTGATTAATCTAAAATGGATTAAGAACAAAAGAAAATTAAAGTTGCTTAGAGTGGAGGGAACAATATACTAGTATACTACACAAGAACACAACATAGGATGAAATAATTCCGTCAAAAATAACGTAGGATGAAATAAACAATGTGGGAAGTTGACAAAAATAATCATTAAAAATCATCAAAATTGTCTACATATGCATGTGTATAGCACCATATCCAACCAATATTTGTGGCTGTTGGTTAGTCTACATTTGCGGCTTAACTGAAACATTTTAGCAATATTGGAAGACACTCATATGTGAAATTGTGAACGTGATAATATATTGATAGTTGATCCATATGCAGCTTAGCTTAGAATCTATCAGGTGCCATGCACACATATTCATGTCAGCTTGTCCTGATTTGGCCTTAGCTTTTTGGTGTGAAATTTTGCTAGTTTGTCGAAACAACAAATTTTATGATCCAAGTTCCAAAACCGATTTTGACACTTTGCAGCGGAATTATTAGTAAGCATTGTTAACGTGTCATAATCACATTGACATGTGCCTCATGCTCGCGACAGTAGTAATAATGCTGGTATAGCTGACGGAATTCTATGTTCAGAGACTTACGTATTACTAATTTTAATTACAGATGTAAATTTAAGTTTTCCACAAATTGCTAATTAAGAAGGGAATTATCAATTATATATCCGTTACAAGTCAAATACTCCCTCCATTTCTTTCTTTTTTATACGTTGAGTTGGGTTGAATTTTTCTCACAAAACCTAGTCCAACGTAGAAAAATGAAAGAAATAGAAAGAGTATAGATTAATAAGTCTAAAAATATACTACTCCGTATATGGTATATACTGAAACAGGTAAAACAAATGTGTTTATCCGAAATGCTCATGCAAAAGAAGTATTCAGGATACTACTCTCCTAGTCTCCTTTGGCTTTACGTGGTGATTCTGGTATCTTGTTGGCGGGAGTTTCGATCTCTTGTCCCGATGCCATCCCTTTGAGAGTTTAGATTATCCATGACGTAGTACCAATACAAAGTTGTCAGATATATCCCGAGTAAACGCCAAAAGTTTGGCAGTACAAATGATGTAACTTAGCTTGTAAGATACAAGGATACCATACTGATACATTACAACAAAAGATCAGTAGATATATGATGCATTATAATAATACTACAACCAACGTTATAATATAACATTTGGCACACAGAATCTGATTAATTGTCTCAATTGTCAATTTGTTATACGTGTATATATGTACTCCCAACTCTAATAGTCCATCTATCTCAAGAAAAGATTCTAATAGCCCGAGACTTAATTTATTATGGTGTCTTTCGATGTTCGTTGTGTACCATATAATTACTCATTTATCAATGTTGAATATTCATCTTAAACTATCAATGCGAGCTCGTTGAGCAAACAAAGGAAAAACCCCTCTAAAATAGTATTGTCATATACTCCCTCCGTCTCCTTTTAATCACCCCAATTTTCTCTTTAAAGTGTCTTTTTTTAAATACTCCATTTCTAAATATTCTATAGGGTAAGTTTATCCCATCCATTGACACTCCATATCTCCAAAAATAATAAACAAAACTAGAGCTGACAAAAATCAAACCCACCTAAAAATGAACCTTTTTGGCGTAGGTTTAGATCAGTGATTTCTAACTCGTTTAGCTAATTGTGTTGACCTACCCAACCCATTTAGATAAATAGGTCGGGTTCAAATTCAAACTTTCAACCTGAAAGTAATTTGATATGACTCATTTGCATAAACAGGTCTAACCCGCGTTGACTAATTTACCTGGGCAAAAAAAAAATTCACCTAAATGGGTCGGTTTAGTTTGCTTAATGGGTTGCCAGGTCGGGTTGACCCATTTGACCTGTTTAAAACCAATTTAAATAGGTTGGGCCAGGTTACTCATTTGTAAGGCAGGTCAAGTTCAGGTTGTAACTTCTTCACCCATTTAGTAAACGAGTCGGGTTCATGTCAGAGGATATCTAATAATTCGTTTATATGCAGAATTGGTTCATCTGTTTACCAGGTCTAATTACAAAACACTCATTATCTCCAAAAATAATATAGCAAACCTATTATCTCCAAAAATAATAAACAAACTATCAATTATCTCCAACAATAATAAACAAACTACCCCTATTACAACAATAATAAATAAATCACACCACCTTAATCCTTGTGCAAAAGGGAGGGGAGTGTTTGAAAGAGAGACGGATAAAGTATATATAATGAGGCAGTTCTAAACTAACCTGATATTAGTATTCAATCCTCACTAACTTCACTTTTTCATACACGCCACTAAAAGAGGGATAGATTTTGAGCATTGAAATGGTAGCTTTTGGATCTATCGACTAATTCTAACGATCTATCATTTGGGTAATTCGTGTTTAATGGAAGAATTATCGCTTTTGTATGCATTCATGTTCTCAAGATTAATGTGCAAGAGAGTCAAACCACAGTGAATCGATCATATTAATCCACGTCGCGAGTTTGTAAGAGTTGGACAAGTTTGAAAGGTAGATCTATCATGGAATTTGAACCACTTGGACATTTGCACCGAAACCAATCACCCAATAAGTGATCACACGTCCCGATTGGCCAAGTGACGAAGAAGTTATGAGCATTTGAAAAACGTAGCTAGAAGTATAGTTTCAAGGACATGTCGATTTTCGGAATGCTCATGACATAAGGAAACTACGATTGGTCGCCTATTGCGATGACTTGTGACAAACGTATTTAGCGAGTCCTTGATATTCCCGATGACTATTCGGATTGGTTAATCGAAAATATTGTTCATCGACAACTGTGAACTATAACTTTTATCTTAATCCCGTTGAGTATTTGTTTAATTATCCCGTTCTTATTTGGTCGATGATTGATGTCGTGAATTACATCGGAAAAAAAGTTAGCCTTAGATATTATTATTTTACTATATTCTCAATTAAATGATTAATTGTTTGATTGTAGAATCGTTGATAGAAAACTACATCTAATTACGTTCTGAACATTCTTGGTTAGATTTAGGGGAGATTTAACATATCTTAATTGAAGAATGAAACCGCGTGTGTCTAGATCTTATTAATCTTAGTTGATATCGTTTTAGTACTTACTATTGCTTTCGTTAAATTGAATTTATGCACGCGTCTCTATTATCATTGGATTCGGGTCACGACTTGTATGGGGCGACTCGGGTCGGTCGTGTAACACCTCGACCCATCATGCGTCGCAACACAACTCAATATATAAGATGGGAAACCACTTCATTAGTTCGTATATTCTCTCATAAGGTTTAAAAGGTGAAAGTCTTGTTGGTAATATATATTGTTAAGATTCTTATCTAACTCACTATGCAATTTTTTTGGAATTCTGATTAATCGATTAGCGTGTACACCCTCCTCAACACGGGGGTATTTTGGGTATGGGGTAGTATTTAAAGGGGGACGGAGGGTGTATAGCTTATGTTAAAGTAGTTTTTTTTTAATAGGTTATATGGGTAACTTCGTAAATAAGTTAGTTAGTGGTTTTACCAAACCAACTTATTTGGTAAAAGAGCTTAAAAGACTTAGTCAAATAAGCTACTTTGGCCAAATAAGCTAGCTTATTGTGCATACCAAACTAGGCAACTGGTATCGGGTGCTCAAATTTTTTTTTTTGAGGGTAAGTAAGGAAATGTATTAATCAAAAGCGGACAACAGTCCGACAAGATTGCATCATCGAGCCCGGACGGGCTAGTCCCAAGTCGAACATTAATCGAAAAACTATAGGATCCACGTGGGTCATTAAGTGGGCTGCCTGATTCCCTTCTCACGAACATGAGAAAACAACACACTAGTAAACATTGTAACAAGATTGAACATAGTAGTAAATTAATTTGTGACCGGCGCTTTTTACAATTTACAACGGACCCCTTTGTTAGTAGTGTTTTCTACTAGTGCGCAATTTTTATTTCAAGATTGAACATAGTATAAGGACCTCAGCGTGCATATAGATGCAAGCCTGCAACTCTGATCTGTGTTATACGAGTAGCTGCTAGTTGTTGATGGCTACTCTTAAATTTATACTCCCTCCAGTTCTGAATGATCGTCTTGTTTCCTTTTTAAACCAATTCTAAATAATCTTCTACTTTCCTTATTTGTTATGTTATTCGTGGTCCTAATGGATTGTGATCCACCCACATTCATTTTCCACCACATCTTTCTACCTACAAAGAACTCCGTGCCACTTTCATTGTAGAACATCAAAGTGAAGTGGAGGGAGTACTAGTGCTTAGAAAAACAACTACCTCAATCAAGTTTAGCTTGAGTAAAAACTTGTACTCATAATAAGTCATCATACTATACATAACCCTGTATAGACTGCTTCAACTTAGTAAAATTCACTCTAGCTCTCCTTTGTGATTCTTTCAGGTATATCTTCTCAAAGTTTTGTTCATCAACGGCTTTATTGTGTTCACCATTCACGAAGCTTCAATATCTTAGGGCTTCGTCTTTTTATCGATTTTCCTCTTACTCATCAGGACGTCCACCAGCTTGTAAGCCAGAGGAGAAGGATGTCGGATTACATTGTATTGCATTTGCTGATGATAGAGCATTATAAGATGGCTGCTGCAACAAAAATATATGAATGCTCGATTAATTATACGTATATCAGTATATGTATGATATCGTGTTGGTGACAATGATCTCCCGTTGTGTAACAAATTGGAATATTAGGAGAGAATCGATCACTTCATAATACAAGTAAGGAGTTACACTTTCTCATAACCAGTTGGTTTTGAGATGGAATCTCCTTACGCTTGTAAAGCAGATTCTCTCCTTAGGGATGTTGTTTCAGTCTGTTTTCTGTTTATCTAACAAGCTGAGCAACGAATGCACAAAATTTAGAAAGACCTGTTGTTCGGAACACGCTACAAAAGCTCCATAATCAGACACTTGATGAGGATATGGTTGCCTCACACAGGCACCGTTTCCTGCAATGGGCGCGACAGCCATTGGACTAGGAGTAGAGAAAGGGACACCAACATTTGCTGAGTACGATGAAAAGGGCAGACAGGCTAATGGAAGTTGAACAATTGGCGGCACAATGGGAGCAGAACAGGCGACACGCATATCTGCTCCAAGTACCATTCCGAAACCTGGTGTTACTGTCATACAGGGCGACAGGCGGCCTCTCATAAGGTATTGCATATGTGGAGCAGTGCAATCAATTCCGTAAGGGTTACTCATCATTGTCTGATAGAAACATAGGATATCAGTCTGTGATACTGTCAATCATACAGATGTGGAAACAGTTAAAACAGATTGACAGTGGAAATTAAAGAAACTTCACCTTGACCTGATGCTTTAATGCTTTGATGTGTTTTGCAGCCGCTTCAAGAACAGATGCTTTGTCTTTCTGAGTAGCAGCAGAGAAACTTGGGTGAGTAATACTTAGCTTGAATCAAACAGAAAATTATAAGCAGACCACCACATCCCCGAAGAACTATTAATTGCCTTGAATTCCATTTTTTCGCAGCCTAAATAAATTATCGAAAAATAAAGCTATGTTAAACTGAGGTAAATTATGAACTTGATTAAAAACTTAGCTATATATAATTTCACTACCCTAAATCCTAGATTCGCCCCTGGCATGGCCGGCTACACATAAATAAGATGTCCGTAAGGAAAGACGAGAAGGAACCTTGTCACAGTGTGGCAACAGTTCTTGTAGTACTTTGATCTTCCCATTGATCTTGTGTCTTCTTTTCTGATCATAATACATATGATAACATTTAGCAAAGTTTCATTACCAACGATTTATGTGTCAGGCCAAATGGTCTTTAAGTAGGTGTGCGCATATAATAAATAAAATCATTGATTGAGTCTGAACCATCAACTAACCATTATTTTGCGCATATAAATACTATAGAAACTCGGCAATATATGAAAAGCATACATGTACGTAAACTATACATTAGAGCGTCTTACCCTCTCAGATACGCTATGAACTTGAGCAGATCGAGAACGTTTAATCTGATCATTCCCTTGATTATCGTCTTGTCGTATGCTAGGAGGCCACATAGCCAGCCCCTGTAACAACGAACGAAAGATGAAATATTTCAGACGACATCAATAATAATCCTACGTACTGTGTAGAGATTTACTGGTATATACAAAAGTTGTAACATTACTTCACATTGATTTACTTCTTGGTCGACATTGCCAACTTGATTTGTCCCTAAACAAACTTCTTGCCTATGAAAATCACTTAGCAGCTCCAACTCGGACGAGATACTAGGCTGTAATGGCAATTCTGGCAAGGCCAAACAGCTGTTGGAAGTACTAATTTTCGGTTCAGGAAGAACAGTGGGTAAGGAAAAACTCTGTTGAATCATCCAAGAACTCGAATCTTCTTCTTCAATCTCGTACTCGTGAGAAGCCGAAGCAAGATCCATGTATGCATCTTGGTCTTCTGCCATTTCACATACCTCGCTCTAATTTTATGAGAACGAAAATAGTATTTTCCGATTTACGAACATCTCTTTATATAAACTACGCGGAATTAATAATGTGCATTTAGCATTATGTTCGTGTTTTTGACGCTAAGGACTAAATAGCTGATCAGTAGTACGTATGCCAGGGTCACGACTCACGACCATGCATGTTTACGCTCCTTATAAACTGCAATAGCGTAAATATCACTGTACCTGTGTACACGACAAACGTCATTTATTGTTTGATGAAATCAATCTCTGAAGTGCTAGTGGATGTGTACGACAAACTCACAAAAGTATCGAATTAGATTTGTGGACGTCGTTTCAGAATCGTGGTTTTGTGTCAATTTTTTAAAACTACTTTTGTACGTCTACTGCATTGGCCTATAGGGCTCTGCTATGGCATCATTATTCCCGGTCATTGGTAAGCAGCTTCAGGTGACTTCAATGCGAGATATGTTAGCTTAAGTGCTGTGCTGGGCCGAAACACGTATTGCCAATATACTTGCATGGTGAAGGGTTTTCTAATGTATGCCGCCCCAAGGAAACATGATAAAAAGTTGTAAATCATTGTTTGGGTAACAACCCTGAATTTTAACTTCGCTAATTAAAAGTACAACAATAAATGATTATTATGCTGTCATCGTCTACAAAATCAATGACAAGACATATTTAAAAAAAAAAAGTAATGATCCAAATTAACAAATGACAGCGAAAAACTTTTAACTGAATCTACAAATCGAAAATTAATCCAAAAGATAAAATACAAATCTTCCCCAATGTAATTGTTTGACGATTATACTACAAATGGTCACATGTACTGACGGTTCAACCATGCAATGCATCATATCTTAGTCTGCAATTATGTTAACTGCGCCATCAAAATGATGACACATGCCCTTAAATAGGGTAAGGGCACAAACCAAAACATCGAATGTCAGCACAGGCTGAGTAAGACGCATAATCAATACTCCCTCTGTCCCCCTTTAAATACCCCACTCCTTCTTTTACGTGATTTAAGGTGTTGTAGTTTGTTTATTATTGTTGGAGATATATAGTGGGTGGTTTGTTTATTATTGTTGGAGATAATAGGTGGTTTGTTTATTGTTTTTGGAGATAACCGGTAGTTTGTTTATTGTTTTTAGGATTGTGGAGGTTTGATGTGGTGGTGAAAACTTACCCCGTTTAGAAAGTTTTGAAATGGGGTGTTTAAAGAAAGACACCCTAAAAAGAAGAGTGGGGTATTTAAAGGGGACGAAGGGAGTACAAAGGAAATAAGATACGCGCCTTTAAGGTGCGTAGCTGAAAATCAATGAAACAAAGTAACAAACCACTGAAGAAAACAAGAGAGAACGCAGATGAGATGGGCGCGACTCGTGCAGAACTGGGCATGAGTAGTTAGTGACTGAAATACACGGCGGAATTGAATGCACGACTCGTGGAGAGAACAACCGCGGGCTGTCTTCAACACAGTTGATGATTCAACTATGTTCTCGTTTGCCTACGTTTATTGTAACAGCCTGATCCACCGTCCGTTCAACACGACCCAATAAGATGGGTAGTTACCCCTTAAACCCATATATCATCTCTTGGGCTCTAAAAAGTGAAAGCCTTGTTGGTAGTATGATGGTAGGAGTCTATTATAAACTGATCATATAAACCTTAATTTTTCAATGTGGGACAAACCAACTCCATAATCCCCTTTCGAAATTCCGTAATGTTATAAATTCCCCGACTTAGAGAAAGCAATGTCCCCGTTGCGCCTCAGCCAAACCATACCAACATCAACACAGGTCCAAGATCTCCCCCCCCCCCCCCCCCGCTTGACGGCTGGTACGGGCCTCAGCCCAACACCCAGCACGCGGTCGCAGGGTTGCTCTGATACCATTTGTAGCAGGCCGATCCACCGTCTGTTGCAACACAACCCAATAAGATGGGTAGTCACCCATTAGGCCCATATATTCTCGCTTGGGCTCTAAAAGGTGAAAGACTTGTTGGTAGTATGATGGTAGGAATCTATTATAAACTGGTCATATGAACCTTAATTTCCCAATGTAGGACAAACCAACTCCATAATCCCCTTTCAAAATTCCGTAGTGTTACATTCATATCGTGAGGTCTCTAGGATGGTCAAGGGTCCTACCTAAGTCATCCCACATCTAGAGTTGTTACTGAGAAAATACCTTAAAAACTCAAGTGTGCACACCCCTCGGTAGAGGACCAATAGGACACGTAATTTTTAGGAGGAAGTCTAATAGGAGATTGGTAGCTACTCCAACCAAGAATACTACATTGATCAAAGGTACAAATAAAAGTCACATCACATGACGCGGCTCCTACGTCCGTCCTTTAGATGGGTTCTCAAATTATCTTTTCGCACCTTTAATCAATCTTTAAGTACATTATTCACGTGATTGCCATTCAATTTATAAACAGTCGTAGCCGAAAGCAATAAAAGATAATTTCAACGATAATGAATAACATAGCCACCATGGGCAATAAAAGAATACTGATACAACGAACAAGAAATGATAATATAGTTAACGAACAAGAAACGATGATATAGTTGTTAAAAATCCAATATAACAACATGATTCGATAAATGAAAGTTCATGAAAATGACATTAGGATCGTGCTTAAGTTTAGGATGGTCAACGTTCTTACCTTACAACGTTAATCCTTAACCAAGTTCCTTCAACCCACAACCCAGACGCACAATCAACTATAAACTCAATTCATAATCCCTTAATTCACAAGGTGTAAGCATAAATCATGTAAACTCACACGTAACACTAATCTCACACTGATCCACACAGGGTCAGTAGCAAAGAAACATGAATAACAGCTACCTCCGATATTGGATGACCATCAAAATTTAGTAGTCATAAAATGTTATGTCAGTAACGTTGCCTCCAATTTTCATCCACAAATTCCAAGCGGATCAATGGAAATCAATCTCACACTGAACCATAAACATGAATTAGGGTTTACTCACAAAAACTAATATCTTTAGATATACAATCTAGGGCTTCGCAATTTTGAATATGTTGTTACAAATATAGTTGAAAAACATCTCCATAAAATATCGTTTTAAAATACCTTATGAGTCGACGAGAAAATTAAAATACCGAGTGGGCGGAACTGTTTCCGGGTAGATAGATATAGCTCCACTAAAACACCTCCACAGGGAGCATCTGGTGGAATCATGGCATGGTTGTATTTTTGGATTCTTATTGAAAGCATGGTTATAAGCCACCAACCAATAATTAATCAGAGGTCGTATGTAAAAGTTGTATGTGTTTGAAGTTGACACAGTGGTGCTGAGAACATTTACGGATGGAGGTTACGAAAAAGAGATATATGGAGAGTAGGAGGCCGAATTTATAATCCCATCATTTTCTACAACAAAATTTACACCACTTTAAATTACTTTTACTACAGAAAGCGTAGACAAATTTTTATTCGTCGATGTATAAGCTCTTAGCATTTTGGATTACTAAAATTCAAGGTAATGGCCACACGGCCCAGACATAGCGTTAGGAAGAAGCCTCCTTCAAATTCATGTTTATCCGTTGTGGGCTTTGGGCCAAATTTTCAATTTAACATGTCCATTAATTGACATCGGCACGTATGAAAAGAAATACGGAGTATTGCATTTGGAACGGGTACTTCATAGTATGCGTTGGTACCACACATTTGTAGCCTCAACTTTAGCGTATTGGCGTCAACGCGTCATAGAATACTAAGAATAGTTGCTGGTATTTGACGTAATGCTACGGTCTCGTTTGAATCATGGCCGGCTATTAGCCCAGGCAAGGTAGGCGGCTGTCTAGGGTCCCTGATTTTAACACTTCAATCATCAAGGCAACTAATTTTGTTTTGATATTTTTATTAACAAAGTTATATATAAGGGATTTGAGATTTAGGAGATAATTTCAGAAACAACTTTGGACGAGATAATCTGAATCATATCAAATCATTTTATTTTTGGAGATAATTTAGAAAGTAATATATATAGGCGCAGTGTATTAGGAAATAATACATCTTGGGTTTGTTTCATTTTAACTCAACGGGTCAACGGGTGGGGTCAGAGTTAAAAAAAAAAAGTGTGTTAAAAAGTAGTCGGTGTTAATATGAATTACAGTTCACAAAAACGGGACCCAAAAATAGCGGGTCACGGGTCATAAATTGTAATTCGTACATAAACATAAAATATTGAAATAAATTCGATATACTTATTAAATTGTTTTTATTGAATCAAACATAACCTCTCAAAGATGATACCAAATTAAACACACTTCTTTTAGTCTTAATTTTAGAAAAAGTGGGACAACAAGTTATCTCAAATTTAAACCAAAAGAATACTGGTCAAAATGGGTTCGAGTTATCTATGCCCAGAACTTGATCAGGAAAAAATGGGTATTAACCTTGAACAACGGGTCACATCTGGTCGATAAGTTTTTTACCGTCATAATATTTTATGTTAATTAGGAGTAATAAAATGGAGTTACAAACAAGTTCATATAACAACCCGTGCAATTTTGCACGGGCCAATAAACTAGTTAATTTAACTAATAGGCACCCCATTAGCTTTTTATTACACTATCCACGTCATCAGTGATGTCATTGCCAACTCATTATTGAGTGTGTTTGACTACATTTTTTTGATTTTATCTCATAAAAAATGAGCTTGTGAAGATTTGAACCTGTGACCTTAGAGTTACCATTTTAACACTTCAACCACCAAGACAACTAATTTTGTTTTGATATTTTTATTAAGAAAGTTATATATAAGAGATTTGAGATTTTAGGAGAAAATTTCATAAACAACTTTGGACGAGATAATCTGAATCATATCAAATCATTTTATTTTTGGAGATAATTTAGGAAGTAATATATATACCCGCATTGTATTAGGAAATAACACATATTGGGTTTGTTTCATTTTAACTCAAAATACGGGTCAACGGGTGGAGTCAGAGTTAAAAAAAAAATGTGTTAAAAAGTAGTCGGTGTTAATATGAATTACAGTTCACAAAAACGGGACCCGAAAATAGCGGGTCACGGGTCATAAATTGTAATTCGTACATAAACATAAAATATTGAAATAAATTCGATATACTTATTAAATTGTTTTTATTGAATCAAACATAACCTCTCTAAGATGATACCAAATTAAACACACTTCTTTTAGTCTTAATTTTAGAAAAAGTGGGACAACATGTTATCTCAAATTTAACCCAAAAAGATACTGATCAAAATGGGTTCGAGTTATCTATGGCTAGAACTTGATCAGGAAAAAATGTGTATTAACCTCAAACAACGGGTCACATCTGGTCGGTAAGTTTTTTACCGTCATAATATTTTATGTTAATTAGGAATAATAAAATGGAGTTACAAACAAGTTCATATAACAACCCGTGCAATTTTGCACGGGCCAATAAGCTAGTATCAATATTATTAAGCATCAACTAACATGATCGGAGTTAAAAAAAGGGCACATTGTGCAGTTCCTAAAAGTACGGGGGTATCGTGTGCACTAAGTTGAAGTACACGGGTACCGTGTGAAAACCCCCAAAGTACAGGGGTACCGCGTGCATTTTCCGAAGATAGAATGTGTGACAATAAAAGTAGGGTCCCCCCAAATGTCACGTTTCATACCAACCACGGGCTGTGAGTTAAACACGTGTAACGTGCGTATTATGCACATGCCTCACTCAAGGGGCTCATTTAGTGGTCGTTTGGGTCTGGGTCAGGTCATTTTTCGGGTCATATATTTCGGGTCAGGTTGGGTCTAGTTCGGGTGTGCCAATTTCGGGTCGGGTCGAGTCAAATCCAAATCGGGTCATTTCAAATTGTTCAAATCTGATCATATTAATGACCGATTTCTTAGAATGTTGTCTAATATTATCTTAACTAGGATGAAGGCCCGTGCATTGCACGGGTCACATAATAATGTTACTATTAGACGAAAATAAAATTAAAATTGTATTATATATGGCCCAAAGAAAAGGTATGGTTAAATATCCGAAAAGTCCTATATTTCTTTAAGATATAATCGCATAAGTTATTATTGAAGTTACATTTAGGGTAAAACTGCTATATAAAACATGTTTGTGTCGAAGTTGTTATTTCTTTTGCGTCTAATAGGATTTGATTGTCTACGTAAATATGTAGTAAGAGATCGAGGCAACATATAATGTAATTATTATAAGTAGAGTCCTACCTAAGATATATTTTCAATATAATATTACCAAGAGTCTCTAAGAGAGCTCGATTATTGTGAGAGCTCGGAAAAAGCCTCCTTTAATAATATAGAAGGATTTGAAGTTTAAACGGTAATTTGAAATTTTACCGGTAATTTGAGTAATTGAAAGTGTGTGATAGATCTAATCTAAGTCATTTTTGCTCAACTGAATCATAAAACGTCTGGTCATTCGGGTATAGGTCATTTCAGTTCGGGTCATGCATGTTTGGGTCAAACAGAATTCAGGTCATTTTCAAGTTCAGGTCGGGTCCATTTGGATTTCGGGTTGAATTTAAATTAGAAACTCGTGTCAAGTAATTCGGATCGGATATTCGAGTGTAGGTCAGTTTTAGCAGGTGTAGATACAAGACGTGACATTATTACTTGGCAAAAAGTATACATGCTAAAAAGTCAAAAAAAGTGATCTCGAATTCGAAGTGTAGACATTCCAATGGGGACAAAAACTTTGTAGTTTAGCTTGGTAGGCCGATTTTGTCATCGGTTCATACCATTGGAGACAATTTGCAAGCTGCATACATCACCAGTTTGGTGGGCAACGTAGCCTCCCTGAGCTACGTAGCTTGGAAATTAAATAAAAAGCAAAATTAAATTTATGTGTCCTAAATCGATGCAAAAAAAACAAATTTTAATTTTATTTGGTACAAACCAAACTACATCCCATGTACCTTGCCATTGAGATAGTTTAGAATATTTTGTTAGCCACAATATTTCTCCTACACGTCATCTCAAAGCTACATTGATTATAGTTTACCATTGGAGATGTTCTAAAAAGTTAATATCCTCAATTTATGAAGAATAGACCGAAGATGTAAAAGAAGCTTTAAGAACAATCCTACAAGAGGATTAAGGTTGGTCTAGTGGTTATGAATCTAATTCGTACAGGAGATGTCGTGGCTTCAGATCCTTATATCCGCGGTCCCTGCCCCTAGCAGCTCCTAGGCCCAAAAAAAGGAAAAAAAATCCGAGAAACAAAAAATCGTATCTTATCTTATATTATTATTATTATTATTATTATTATATCATTAAAAGCTGTGTTAGAGGCAACGACCATGTTTACCAGGTTCAGTTAGGCCATCTGTCATGCCACATGGCATGTCTCTTCAATTTTCTTTTAAAAAATTCATTTGAAATATCTTCTGTGGTAAAGAGCATAGCGGCATTTTCCATATCAAAAAAATTCACAATATTTTTTTATTATAAAAAATCAATGTTTACTATTAATTTATTTTATCTTTACCTTATTATTTTGTATCTTCCTTATTATTTACTAGTTTTTTACCCGTGAAAAATTACACGGGCGGCCCTATTTTTCTGTAATTTTAACTTGTTTAAATGAATAACATTTTAAATATTAATTGTAACTTAGTAAATATTAAAACAACTTTTAATAAGTGTCGTATTTGCTATTTAGTTTGATATTTAACAATGATTTTAAATTAACAATGTAGTTAACTTTTAAAACTTAGTCGACCGAGAAAATAAATCTGAGTGGGTGCGCTTTTTTCTGAGCAATGAAAACTTTTAGTGACCCGTAGGCCATGTCTTATATTTAACCGACCATAATTTAACCAGCATTTTTTGAGTCAATGCCTAGCCAACCTTTTGACCCAATTTGACCCTTAGTATAAGACAAAATAAAGATGAATAAAATTCAATACAAAAATGAAATATTAGAATATAAAGTTAATATAATAAATCAAAAGCTAATTTTAGTTGTTACCCGTGCAAAATTGCAAGGATTATTTAGCGGGATTTTTCTAACGTGTGCCCATGGTGTACATGATAAGTCTTCATTTCTTTCCTTAATTAAGTGATATTATCCTTAGAAAAATGCCGCTAAACAATCCTTGCAATTGATTAGAATAAAAGGATTTTTCTTCACAAAAACCTTGTTATATACTTATATTTAATAATTCTATATTGTTTCTAATTTAGGCAACAGTAATAATGCGTTTAAAAAAAATTGAACATACAACGTTAATTGACCTACACCCGTTTACTCGTATTGACTTTTTATGACTCGTGTCATGTATTTACCTGCACCCGTCTACTCTTATTCTAATTTGACGAATATGATTCCGCATACAACGTTAACTGACCTGCACCCGTTTACCAGTATTGACCTTTCATGACTCATGACATGCATTGAACTGCACCCATTTACACGTATACTAAGTTGACGGACATGATTCCCCATTGATCCAAACACTTTATTGACGTGACCCAAAATACTTACCGTGGAGTAACAAAAGAATTAACAATTTTAAATAATCCCAAACAATTTTAAATTTTAACAAAAACAAAAGAATTAATTTTTTTTTGTAGAAGATTGCGTAAGATATGATTGATATACTCCGTATAAATTATATACTCATTCCTAAACAAAACGTAAATAAGGCACTATTGTAGAAATTTTTATAATTTACTGCAATTAATTTCGGTGATTATTGGTTTATACATTACAGAATATTTCCCGCCCGAAATTAAATTTAAATAAGATTTTTGCTTTTTAATTTGGACGAAATATTAGGGATTTATGTCCTTTATGTATAATTTTGTTAATAAAAGAATCAACAAAATCAATTGCCTTAGTGGTTGTACTGTTATAGTATAACTTAGAGGTCACATGTTCAAACCTTCATAGCCCCATTTTTTCAGTGGCGATGATATCAGCGCAAAAATTTACACTGATAGATTTTATTGATAAAATTATTTTTTCACAAAGAAATAAAATGATAAAGTTTATTTCGGGCGTAGCCCAGTCAGTAAACTAATTATTATTATATATTAAAAGTTGTGTTAAAGGCAACGAACACGTTCACCGGCTTCAGTTAGACCATCTGTCATGCCACGTGGCATGTCTCTTTAATCACTAAAAACTTCATTTAAAAATGTCTTTTATGGTAAAGAGTGCAGGTGGACAACACTCTATCCATGGTGATATATTTATATGACGATTTCCATATCAAAAAATTGTGAATTTTTTGTATTATGGAAAATCAATATTTACTATTAATATTTACCTTATCATTTTGTACTTTCCTTAATGCTTATTTGAACTTGAATCATATCATCTACATCGAACGTGAAAGTTTTGTAAATAATTAAATTTATTGATAAAATTATGTTTTCACAAAGAAGTAAAATGATAAAATCAGTTTCGGGGGTAGCCGGGTAGTAAACTAGTTGAAGGTAAAAGTCTTGTGTCGTAAGTCGTAACTTCCTGTCTTCATTGTATTACCTTAAAAAGCCATGACGTTTGAGGTAGACAAACATATTCGTGATCAAGGCGTGTGCATTGGAGATTCGAATACGAACAATCGAAAGGAATAAACCAATATACAGACCTAGGGGAAGTAGAGATTGATCCATGCATGGTCATGCCTGTAAATTAGTAATGTGTGCGACCATACCGTTGTACCTTGTACGTATGAATGAAACGACTTCTACCGGTCTTCCCAGCTTAGCACTTCCAGATCGATCATTCCGCCTTTTGCGAAAGTTCACTAGCTTCTGAGGGAATACATGGCTGCAACATTACAATGCCGGCTAAATTATCACGACGTCTTTGAGTTTGTAACATAACTACTATACATTCTACTAAAAATGTACTACTACTAACACCTAGGCCACAATTTCTTAAGAAATTTACTGTAGAAAGTAGAAACTAATGTAACCGGGAGCAGAAGAGGGATTGTATCTACATTTAATTGAGTAACTGGTGCGAAAGACCGAGAAAGATAGAGCAGTGTATATACAAAGTTAAGCGGAATTTGTTTACAGACCTCACGACAAGGTTGCGGCTTTGGTTTGGGTTCAGTGGCTGCTGCTGGCGAACAGTTTAAGCCAGAAAATAATGCCGAGTCTGAAAAGGGATGGCGGCAAACAGGAAACTGGAAGAATGGTGCATATGGAGCAGAGTAGCAACAGCACATTCCTGCTGCTTGGACCGCCATCCTGATTCCCATGCCTAGACAAGGCCTTACAGGCATGAATGGAGACATGCTTGTAGTCATCAGGCCCTGATCAGTCATATGCTGGCTTGCCAAATCGCGCTTTCCTGGCCTCGACATTGTCTGATTGGAACAAGCTAAGTTGTCACAAATGCTTGAATACATCCGCATATATACAGGGAAATAAACATCTCCTCATAGATTAAATTGATCAGCAAAATTATATACATGAAGAGTATCACATACCTCAACTTGGGACTTGAGTGTTTTGATGTAATTTGCTGCATCTTCAAGGATGGAAGCTCTGTCTTTCTGTGAAAGGTTTCGGAATTAAAATACAAATTTTAGAGTGAAAACCTCTAAGCCTGCTACATTCTATCAAGAATCACCATAAAAATCGAAAATTTGTGTGCAAAACTTATAATGCAACATATATATATATATAACAACAGGTAGTTAAATCTTGGTGATGATGACTTGTTAGTAAATGTATGTGTGTAAAGTGTACGTTTAGTGCGTGTTATGCAACACGACGAAAACGAACGATATAGGTCGATCTTGTATAACTTTATGCAACACGAAAATGATATAGATGTCGTAAACCGAGAAGAATGAACCTTTTGACAGCGCGGGAGAAGATCTCGTAGAACCTTAAGCTTCTTGTTGATTCGGTCTCGTCGTCTCTACGAGTTAAAATACAAAATGTAACAATTAGTTGGGGTGGGCCAAATATTATCATTTACCAATTTTTAACTAGTTTTATAGTAAAAATTCACAAAAAAAAAATCGACTTTCCGCAAACCTCGGGCGAACCGTAGCCGGGGTAAGCCCCCTGGCTCCGCCTCTGAACAACAACAACAACAACAATCAAGCTTTACTCCGGAAATGATTTTGGGTCGGCTAACATGAATCGTCATGTAGTAACCGTTTTGTGTATGTCATACAATTTCAAAATCATAGTCAACCATTTAGAAATATTATTGAGACCCTTTTAGTACATTTGCACAATGAAAGAAAAAAAAAGAAGCAACAATCTGAATATCTTTTGGTTTTTGTATTGCTCACCCTCTCAGATATACTATGAAGCTCAGCAGATCGTGACCGCTTCAGTGGAGTTGCCCTCTTGTCCCCCGAAAGCACCTAAGAAAAATAATAAAGTGTAACAAATTAAGCATACGTTTTAAGAGACTCTCTTATCTGATGACCGTCCCAACATTAAACTTCTGTCATTTTAATTTTGTGGTGGTATTATTTAAGCTTGTAGGTGACTATGTATAAAGCCACTTACTTATTTAGTCTTGGTCGTGATAGTTCTTTCACATGGTATTAGACATTTAGACTATAGGCTAAGTGGTCTCGATTCAAACCGTGTCTAGAATCCGTTATTGCTCTATAAAGTACATGGACTCTCATGCATATGGCATAGTAAGAGGTATAAGGAAATATTATATGTTCATATTGTATTTAATATCTTAGATTATTTGTTAGTTATTCTAGTGAATTGTAATCCTACATTTTAGGCAAATGTATCTCTTGTAATCTTAGTAATTTAGGCTACCTAAGATTATGTACTCTACCAAACCCTAACTCTAATATTGTATTTATACCCATCAATGATAATGAGAATGATAAGCTTTTCACTATCGTCTCATACTCTCCTCCTCAACAAGAGGTACGGATATCATATATGTGGACCTATTCACCTATGCATATGTATGAATTTGCTCTATTTTTCAAGAAAGTGTAGTCTGAATATATGCGTGAGAAATTCAAACTAAATGTTAATATAAACCCATTTAATAGGTATCAACGGGCTTTTGATCTGATAAAATGAAAAAAAGTTAATTAAGAAGAAAAAAAACATCACATGCATGGTTCATGTTTGTTGTACGTAAAAGAGGTAATAAGAAGTTTACTTGAGTGACTGCGTCCTCCACAGGGACAGGGTCATGATTATCTCTAACTTCTTCTTCTTCGTCGCCGCCATGAGAAGCTTCTTGTTTGCCCAAATCACTGATCAAGTCGAATTCGGAGGAAACGCTAGCCTGCAATGATATCTCCGGTAAAGCTAATATACTAGGGGATGAGTTCAAACTCTCGGGTCTCTTGGTATTCTTAGCTGACGAAAATAATTGCTGAATCCAGTAATTATTTGGTTCAGAATCAATGAATTCAAGCACATTCGCATCACAATGTTGGTATGTGTTCATAGTTGCGTCTCCTTGAAGTAGCTAGGTAGTTTGTGTCTTCAAAATAGCGGCAACTACTGGAGTATACTGTATTGTCTCAAGAAATTGTTTGCTTGTAAAATTTTCAACAATTGAGGCACACACTTTTTAGCCGTGTTGTTTGTGACTTGTTTCCTTTTATAGTAGGTGGCGCAAACAAATACTCGTACAATTTTGGAATTTAAAATTGATCATATATTTAAATTGTACTTTGATGAAAATGACTATAATGATTGATGGGAGTGAAGAGACTGAAAACAAATGGAAACGACACTCTTTTTGTTGACTTACGCATGTATTAGAAGTTGAACTCGTAACTTCTAACGATATACAGAGTACTCCGTATCACGAATGCCCTTTATTATCATAGTCTTTTATTTCCCTAATAATGTTTATTACTCTCAAATCTCACTATATTGAAGTCCTAATGCTCAAACACTTAAAATTGACTAGAATTTTACGATTGTAACCTTGATTACTGCTAAAGACAATTATTATCGATCACTTTTTGCACACAGCGAACATTACATAATCGGTGACGGTTCAACAATAACCAAGTGACCTAGCTACCAAATTCTTTAACAAAAGCTTCTTAATTACACACAACAAGGCATGGGAAAACCGTAAGAATCAACTTCGGACAGAGAGAGCTAATGTGCGACGACGGGACATACGGGAGCGACGTAGGACGCGAGAGCGGCGTCCAATACGTGGGTTTTGGACAATTGGGAAGCTGAAGAGTGTACACGCGGCGGCGAAATCGAATACGGTCCATCCGCGTAGCATAGTGACTCACGCAGATGCATCTCCCATTCTCTGTTTCTAAGTGCAGAGAATCGGTGATAATGTCTTCGGTGTTTCTGTTTTGTGAATGGCTGCACAAAATTTTACGAACCGAAATGGTTCACAAAATACTAGGCCACCATCATTAAAATGCTGCTTCTCGTTCACTCCACAAACTGTACTGCATGTACTGTATTGCATGAAATTTTGTGATGGCGTTAGCACATCACCAGTTTTAGCCCCCAGTTGTGGGGATGTAGTCTATACTGTTCCGACGCGTATGCGCGAATCTATTCTCAGTACATCACTGGTAAATCTTCTTCTAGTACAGACTACAGAGCAAACAGCATTCATGCGGCTCAACGCAGTCCCACGATTTCATGACAAATGTGTAGCTAGCAGTCTAGCACAGTGCTAGGGCTAGCATATCCGTAAAATAAATTTGCAAATTGGAGGGAAAGCATCACTTCATCAGTAGCCTTAGTAGCTACTCATCTTATCATCTATTGTTGAATACATGCATTTACGCCTTAACGTATGAGCTTATTTGTACTCTCTCCATTCGTCTATAAACTTCCTATTTTCTACTTAGAGGTGTTCATCTTTAAACTTCCTACTTAGAATCTTTCTTTATTTGTACACATAAAGATTAAAGTACCTTTACTTGTTTATTAAAAATGCATGTGGGACATACCCCTGACCTATGTATAATTTTACATCAAATGGACCCTAAAACTCATTATTTATTCAATTTTTCTTAAAAAATGTGTTCCATCCCTACGCATGCATTTTATAGGAGAACGGAGAGAGTACTTCACAAACAAGCTGGTTAATTCATTGAAGCAAGCGTCTGAGCGAGATGTGCTTAGTCCCATAAGATGGATGGTTAGTATGATCAGGAATAGGAATAGGCGTTTATACAGAACGCTAGTGAGCGAGTAAATCCCTCGAAACCCAGAGGAAATTTCGTAAAATAGTCTTGTGGTCTCGAGTTCAAATCATTGTAATTCTAAAAACTGACCACTGAGTAATCTCTCGTCATAGACAATCTGACTAGTCAAGTGAGTTATTATTGTCATTAGAAACCCCCTTCATTTCTGGTACTAATAACATGTAATTATCATTATCTAACCTTAACCTTAATGACATGTGAAATATTTATCACAAAGCTTTTATATATCGTATAAACTGTAAGGTTAGCTTAACAATGGGTAGGTAAGCATGATACTATTGACAAGTCAATACAAACGTTAGGCGTAAACTATAACTAACATGTTAATAAACAGATAGGATTAGATAAACAACAAAGCATATAGTACATAATTACATACTCCAAAAACTAAGACAAAGTCAAGAAACAAGATGATTACTAAGGATTTTAAGCATTTGGTTAACTTAAGTGAAGGAAGAGAAATAACTCTTAATCATATCTGGTGGTTTGGTTTCGTAACTCTATCCCTCCTGTCAGCTGCTATCTTCATAATCTTCTCCTGTGCAGATGGCGCTTCCAAAGACGACGACGACGAAGGCGGTGGTGGCACTTACGGTGGTCAAGGTACTGGTTGCACGACGGCTGCCTGCGGTGCTGGTTGTGGAGGCTAGGGCAACCTGTTGCAGTACTATGCATGAGTAATTCACTCTTTTTTTTGGTTGTGTCATCTGTTATCTAAGAACTTCTCAATTTGTCATTCCCATCTTTTGTTGTAATTAGTAATCTAAAGGAAAATTTTCCTATATATTACGCAACCTTTTCTTGTATAATCCAGATAGTATATTGGTATTTCATGTTTTCTACGCAAGTTCGCAAAGCGAAATGTCAGCTAGTCAATTGCCTGAATGAATATGAATAAAAACACATACCAAGAGTACTTGTTTTTTTTGTAAGATTTAGTTCACCAAAACATAGAGTAAATTGTTTGAGCGGCCCGTATGTGCATATAAAATAAATAAGAGGTTGTTAGGAACCTTCTAATGCAATTTAACTGACCAATAATCGTGTAGCGTTGGTGAGTTTTACGTTCCGAGCTTTCTCCTGATATCTGTAGATGATATGTCCATCCGAAACTTATCAGCTGGTATCGGGATAAACATGTCCTTCAAAACTTCCGGGATGTCTATATCTTCAAGAACCTGAAGAATCGCAAACCAGAGCATTTATATTTAGCATATAAACTGTCAGTGCGCACAGGGATCACAGAACTACAATGTAAAGAAGGAAATGCATCGCCAGAAACACGAGGATACCTTGAAAACGCCTTCCACATCCCTACCACCCACTACAAACACACACCCTGTGCTCTTGCATCTGAGAAGTGCTTCTACCATCCTGTCATAACTTCCATCATAATATTTTGGCTGTGGAAGCAGTGAAGTCATGTAAGTTATACAGTAAAGACAGGGCACAAGTGTCCATGTGCAATAGGAGAACAAGTCATCTCACAGACGTGCGAAAAATATTACGTTAAGTAAAGGTTGACATTCTAAGACAGTAATTCTAATATTGCGGCTCGCTGCCAATGTGAACAATAGTATTTCTTTGACCTAATGCCTCCAGTGTTCCAAACGTTCCGCTGCCAGTCCTTTGCCAATGGAACCGGAATAAGAACCAAAACTCATACTCTTTTAATAGTAGTATATATTTGCATCCTTTCCCCAGAAACTTAAGAAAGAAAGGTACAATTTTACTTGAGAATTAAACAATGTTATTTAGGCGCAAAAGTTAAAGCAAAAATACTAGAGGAATCTCGTACCATAGAAACTTTAAACAGGGACGACCTTGCTAGAAATGACGCATAATATTTCTAAAATGGATGCATGCCACGCTCGATTCATATTATTCTGTTTTTCAAATACCAAGGGTCTCAACCAGTTTAAGTGTCTAAAAATTAGGAACCCAACAGGTTTACGTACACATAATAACCAAATACCAAGTTGAATTTATCACTCGCTGACAGGGATTAGAAAGAACAGCAAGGACAAGAAAAATTATAAGCTATAAACTTCTTTTATTAAGTGTAGTATGAGTCATGAGAACATACATTTATAAGCCTCACCACCGTATCAGCACCGATTACAAAGGCGCTGCCTGGAAATAGTTCCGCCTTCTTATAATAGAAGGGTTGAGTCGACACTATGATAGATTCGCCTGTAGTCACAACTTGATCAGTCAGGATAAATAGACACATAACAACCAGTCAACCACAAATGAGCTTGTGGGTATCTAGAGAATGTACCAAAGCAATACAAAAGCAATAACACGGAAATAAAAGAAAAGAGAAGGGTAAATAAATACAGGGAAGGTGATGCAAGATCAAATAACCAAGCTGCAGCAGACACTATTTAACTATTTAAGAGTTTGAGAAAAACTTAGGCTGCGTGTAGATGTAGGACAGTCTTTACCATTTGGTGGCCAGAAGATAATATCAGAATTCAAGTTTCTCCAGTGAGTTTGAATCATAATGCTGTAGGTTTAAAGATACCAACATATTACATCAAAAGTTTGAAAGCTCGCCAGAACTCCCAAATTAGAACGAAATATAACATAGCCTGAAAATGATTTGTATTATGGCAGTCTTACTCGATTTTTTACTCTTGAAAAAAGACATTCTAAAGAAAGTGAGGAGGTGGAAGAATGACGAGTTCAGGTTACTAACATCTGAAAGGAACTTAAGGTAAAGTCATGAAATGACAATTTAAGATATGAAGACTTCCATTTAGCCAGTATGTTTACAGTTCTTAAACTTGCAAAACTATGTAAAAGGATGAAAAGTAAATCTTTCAAGTCAATAAGAAGTCAGCATTTCACTGAAAGTAGGCAGCATTACGGCTGGAACCAGAATTTATGCAACAGGATGTAAGTTTCTGCCTCCTTTCACTGGCCAACCAAAAGATACAGCCAAACCGGATCTTATTCTCTTACTGGCTTGTGAGCCCGGAGGGTTAACTAATTAAGATATTAAAGGATAGTTCTTAAAAGTGACCAAGAAGATAAGGACCAGATCGTCTCAACCACAGGCATTGGATAGGTTCCGTCCTAGGTCCAAACCAGGAGCACCATTCAGCCTCATCATCATAAGCTCGGATAATGGAAAGCTCTATGTATATCCTTAACATATCCACGTCGAATGACTGGCACAACTTCTTACTGGTGGGTAAGGAGAAAAGGTAACATCTCAGCTCAAGGCTACTTTACATAGCTATGATTCGATATCTCAAGATCTCAGATTCGGATTTTATGCTTTCATCTCTGTTAACCAAAGCGAATCCCCTTCCCTACTGAAGGAATGTAAGTAAGTCTCTGTCAGGCTCCTATTTGACAACTCACTTATCTTTTCAAACAAATAAATCTGAAGGAGGGAGGCAAATGAGACACATCAAAAAAATTATCTGGAGGATTGCGAAATCGCATCGCCTAGGCAAACAACTACAAAACCCCTAAAGAGCACCATAAGGATATGTGATGCAACTTCACCAAAAATTCAGTGAACTTTAGGAACTTAAATAAAATGCAAGTGCATTAACAACACTAGACTATCTAAATATGAGGGCTGTTTGTTTCAAAAAAGAAATGCATAATGCAGTTCTTCATAAAAAAATACACAACCGAATATAATAAATAAATGTTCTTTTAAAGTTATTAAGGAATTTAGATCATAATAACATAATCGAAATATTTCCCTTAAAAGATAATATGTGGTTCTGGATAATTCATGGACTCGGTTATTCCACACAAACCTTACTTCTCAGGGATCCTAGTAGTGAAGTCTGTGGAAGTAGATCAAAGCACAGTACTACACATGAAAAGCAAAGTGGCTACTTTCTTAAATTCAATTAAAATCGGTACTAAAATACAACATCACCCCAGTGCCACAACGGCTCCAGCCCTATGGTGAGGTAAGGGGGAGTTGGATATACGCAAGCCTAACCTCTATGTTGAAACATAGAGAGGTTACTACAGATGACCTATAAATCTATAATGAGTCGAAAATCGCACTGAAGGACTGCTACTTCACATCACAAGAAGTTCAAACAGTTTTGTGAGCCATTTTGCTTAAATTCTTTATGTTCCCAGACCAAAGAATAGTAACTCCTTTGATTCCATTGGAAATGGAAGTAAAACTGGTACTACAGATGACCTATAAATCATAAAAATTGTTTTCTGTTGAATATAGATCCTTTAAGCATGAAAGGAAGAAGCCTAAAGCATCCAACAACAAAGAGATACTTTTTATAATGTAAAAAGAGAGTACCAGTAGACAGTAGTTGGTGAACACCATCAAATAACTAACAAGTAAGCCATAAAGACAGTAAACACATGATAAGTAACATGAAGAAAGCAATCAGACGGTTTGATCGACTCATTTGCCGGTTAAACTCAACATGCTTCAGCTCCACAGAAAATAAGATTTAAAAAGCTTACGGACAAAAGATGAGCAACCCCAGCCACCCAATCCAGCAACCAGGAGTGGGCTAGCCACAGGTTGACAAAGATAGTGCCATTTCTACTAGTACAGCTTGTATTAACGAATGTATACCCCAAGAAATTGTGTCCATCATCTTGGCTAGACATGCCTAGAGTTAATTATATAATATTACCTACGATGCTTGGCCACCATTGGCCTTCTACAAAGAGATCAGATACAAGTTACCATGATATATCTTCTAGAGTCTGTAGGCTGACAATTTAAACAGAAACAATAGCGTGGAAGAAACCAAGAATGAAACATCTTGACCAAAGAAGCAAAGCATTGATCGAATCTCACCAGCTTTCTCAAATTGCTTTACCCGCTCCTTGATCTGAGATATTGTTAGAGGTGGCTTATCAGCATTGAACACAGATAGCTCAAAGTATGGATACCCATCACCCACAACACTGCAACAATCAACCAATAATTGTACATAGCTGAAGAGTACTCCAAAAAGTGCATTGAAAACTTGATCAACAACGAAAGAACTTAGCATTGTTTTTATATTTTGGGGATACAGTGTTTTGGTCAAACTATCTAGACAACTGAATTTAAATCCATTATGAATAACTTGGAGATTACATATGGCATTAAGACAAATCTATTTACAATGGCCAGCAACAGCAGGATCAAACACCAAGAATAATCACACATTTATTCATCGAAATACTAATCAGCATTTTTACCAAAGAAATTAAACTGCAACCACCAAAAGAACCTAGCAAACCAGCACTTATTAAACTCTGTGAATAAATGATCGCCACTCTATTAGTAGGCGACTGATCAGCATTTTTAACAAACAAAGCAACCACCAAATAAACCTAGCAAACCAGCACCAGACAAACTAGGTGACTACCTGATCGCCACCCTCATTAGCTGGAGATGACCTTCATGCAAAGGATTGAATGATCCAGGTAGTATTATCTTTCTGTCAGACTTTGATGCCTGTTCTCCTGTTTATCTAGTCATGAGCAATTAACAAGGAAAAGAAAAAGGTAACATTCACAGGACACAAGAAATCCGCCATATGATAAGTCAGACTAACATACCATCTGAGAAAGTATAAGCCTTGAAATGTATTTGCCCATTCAAAAGTTGTTCTAACTCTTCATCTTCATTAAACAGCCTTTCAGTCTCGGTTGACGCATCTAAATCCCTTAATAGGGAAGTGCTGTCTACGGGGACTTTACTTGCCTTAGAGATAGCCTACAGCCCAGGAAGAGTTCAATGTTAAGCAAAGTTTTTTAGGACAATTCATAAAGCTAAAAACTAGATTGTCCAGAACTAGAACAAAAACAGGAACAAGAGTTTGATGCCAATCAAGGGATGTAACCTAAAATGCCAACTGGAATATTTAGAACCTTCATAACGCTGCAAATTAGAGTTCATAGAGAGCGTCAATAACATGATATTCAATTCAGCATATTTAACTTTACTTGCACGCTAAACATCTCGCACAATTGGACTTAAAGTACCCAGAATACCCTAACTAAACTCTCTCACAACACAACTCACTCACCGACTAATCCCAGAACTTTATCCCCCTTCAACTCCCCCCCCCCCACCCCCTAATTCATTCTTCATTTTCCTTCCCTTCATCCCCTTCACTCTTCATTTTCCTTACCTTTGTCCCCTTCACTCTCAATCTTCACCCCTAATATAGTCTCTCCTAATGAGTCCAAATATTTGGGGCTGCGACAGTTCATAGACCCTAGGTAGCACGGACACTTCTATAATCTAGCGTGTCCGTGTCCGACACCGTGTCGGACACCGACACCGACACGACACTTGACAATACGTGTCCGAAACTCTTAAATCGGTGTCCATTATTATATTGATATTTTGCTTATTGGGAAACTCTAGGACACCTCCAAGACACTTCTAGACACTTCAAGAATCTAAAATCAATAGAAGATTGAAAATAAATGTGTGACTTGAAGAGTACTTATCATCAAAAATGAATTATGCTATCGATGTTTCTTTGAATATCGTAATATAGATAATTCTTATCTAAGTTTTATTTTATAATTAGTATTAATATAGTATTAAATAAATATTTAAATTAGTATTATACTTTTTCAAACATAAAATATGTATTTTATATAATTTAAATTAGACGTGTCCGTGTCCGTGTCCTACAATTTTCGGACTGCCGTTTCCCGTGTCCGTTTCGTGTCCGTATCCGTTTCCGTGTCCGTTTCGGTGCTACCTAGCATAGACCACACAGGCTGAATACCTTGGGATTTAATCCTTCATCTAGAAACGCCCATTATACTTGGGCCAAAACGCTCTTGACAAGTCAGCAAAAAAGTTTGCAATGAAGACGCACATTATACGCAGACCATTGCACACAGATTCTTGTAAGGAAACCCCCGGAACATAATGAGCATTCAGCACAATTTTTATGATCAGAAGACAGACTTGCACCAACCATGTCAATATCATATCAAGCTTTACAGCGCACCTTTAGTAAATATTGACTTGATAGGATTTCCTCTTCCTCACGTGTCCGAAGTCCCTGAATAAATTGGGAATAACATCTTGAAGGTCAAACTGAAACTAGTAAAACTGAATGACATCAATCCAGTTAAAGATACAAATCAACCCTACTAAACAATGAACATGTAAAATAATGGGAAGTATTATGTTCCCGAATGCACCTGAAAAAATAATTGATTGGATACCTTTAATAAGGTGACAGTAGAATTCCAAAGCCGATCAGATGTTCGTGTGGACAAGTAAAACCTATGAACATGGACAAGTTCTTACAATATGAATTTCAACTTACTGAACTGGATCAAAATTAATTCAATGAAGCAGCACTAAACTGGAACTCAATACATTTTAGTATTAAACTTAATTATATTAAATTGAGTGCACATACTTGTGCTCCAAACATAAAGTGATTATATGAAACTCAGTTTCACTCAAATTGAGTCGAAATGAAATATTACTTTAAATTTTTAATGGAGCTTCACCCAGTAAAACAAACAACAATCTAAGTTTATTTGATGTGAACAGATTTGGAGTTAAGCCTTGGACAAGATAGATGATTTCTCAACTTCGAAGAATTTGAACAAATATGACATATGCAGCATTTCTTTCGCCCCACCCACAAGATAAAAAAGTCTGATGTATAGATAGCAATAATCTCCCTAGCAAGGTCATTCTACTAATTGGAATAAAACAACTTTCTAGTTATGTTATACTACCCATCACCTTGTCCAGTAGCTCTTAGTAGGAAGTCGGCTAGGGTTTGCCTAGGGGAGTAACTATTGGTCATATTTCCAGTCATTGGTCTTCTCCTACAATGGCTTCAACAAGTTTTGATTCAAAAATCGATCTGAAATAAGGATGTCAATTGTCAACCCTTGTCTCTTTTCCATGTAAAGCGTTACCACTACAGTTGAAGTACCAGTACCAGCTAGTAAACTAAATAATCAACTTCAGGCTGGCAGCTCTCCTTGAGCCCATAGCAAATGAACAAAACAACTAATGTCGTGTAACCTACACACTAATACACCATATTTCAATCTTACAAACATCATCCATTGAGTCAGGGACAAAGAAGAAACACAAAATTCCTATATTTGATATATAACCAGTGTGAAGCCATAATACCTGTGATCCCCCACTTTCGAACGATTAGTAGCCAAAGCACCCGTCACACCAACACCAATAACAGGACTACCTACAATACAAACTCAACTTATATAATATATAATCACACAACTCCTACTACAAACAATTTCAATTCCATGAATTTGTCGAAAATATTGCAAAATCCCATTCTATATACACTCATCAAAATGAGCAGTACAACATACTAAAATAATATAATTACGAAAGTCAGTGATTTTATAAGTAATTAGACAACAAAACAACCCACCTGGTTTAGAAAGTTTCAATGCACGATTATAAGCAACGAGGGCCATGTCATTTGCAGTTTGCTGACTTGCAAATTGCGAGGGTATCTAATCAAGAAAATAACCCATTTAAGAAAAAACCTCAAAATGATTAATAAGTGGTCGTTTGGTTGGCCAGCAAAATCATGGTAATAAAGTTCGAGTTGTTTAGTTAACCAAAATCATGGGAATCGAGAATTCACGGTAGTTCCAATTCCTACTTTCAACCAAACAATTTCGAGAAATTCCCATGAAGTTACATCTAATTCCTCGAAAATGCAACTTCATGGGAAACCCGAATTCTGGTATGCAATCAAACGACCACTAAAATTACAATTGTGGGAAATTCATAGGAAAAAAGGAAGAACCTTTCCGAGTAACTGAATCATGGACATTCTAGAGTAAGCAACAGTAGCTTCAAGAAGAGTGTTGGAAGCTCCTGGAACTGAAGTCAACCACCCAACTGCCTACAAATTTTATCAAATAAAAACTTACATTATGGAGTATTTACCAATTTTATAAGTAGAATCATGGGTAAAGATTGAAACTTTGTGATAAAAAAAAAAAAAAAAAAAAAAGAGGGGAGAGATTGAGAGAAGCGTACGTAAGAAGCGGCGCCGGCGACATAGATGACAGCTTGAGTAGGACTCGAATGGATGGCCTCAATCAACGGTTTCATCATATTATAACCCTCTGTCATTTCCTTCTCGGAACAACTTACGATGATGGTTATTAAGAATTTAGATTTCGTGTTAATCTTCGATTTGTGATTATAGTAAATTGACTAAACCTTTTTGGGGTCTGTTTGGCATCGTTTTTGTTTCATCAGGCTGGCTCCGAGATTACGGGGGCCCTAGGCGAAATTTCGATAGGGGGCCCTAAATCGCTAATATTTTTAATGAAAAGTAAAAAAAAAATGAACTAAGGCGAAATTTCGATAGGGGGCCCTAAATCGTTAATATTTTTAATGAAAAATAAAAAAAAAATAACTAAAAAATCAATATAAATGAAGCTAGGTAGGATTTGAACCTATTCAATGCACTCAAATATGGAAGGGTAGAACACATACCACTAGGCTAAACACATGTTTATGAGTATATTTACTTCCTAATTTATATATATTGATCCAACAGTTATTGGGCCTCAAATATCGGGGGCCCTAGGCGGCCGCCTAGCTCGCCTGGGCTAATAGCCGGCCCAGAATTCATATTCCGTATTATTTTTTTCTAAGCCGCAATCCCATTTTTTTTTTTAAAAAAAAAATGGTTTTCTGTTTTCAATTGTCAGTTTTCATTTTGTTCAGCACTATTATTGAACCAACTAATTTGATATTCATTTTTGTGGCACAAAAAACTAAAAATATAAAAACGTCAATGATACCGAGCGAGACCTTAAATTCCCGTTATGATTAGAGTAAGTAGACCCGGATTAGTTCAATAATATGATAAAGTCAATGTAGGATATACGGAGTACTATTTTGGTAAGACTATGTCTACTCCATGTCAATCATGTTCGTGTTATGTCGAATTTGAGTATCTCTTATGAATTTCGAATTAGTTCCTATTGTGTTGGCGTGTCAAGTCTGAAAGCATTTAAAGCTTGGGATTTCGTGTTTGAGATAACGATGTGATGAACAACTTAACGATGATGATGATTAAGAATTTAGACGGTTAACGGGTTGTGTTAGGTTTCATGTTCATTTTGGGTTTTGATTAAAATAAGTGGACCAAAGATTATGTTCATCGAAGTGATAAAGTCAATGGAAAATATTGATTTTGGCGAGATTTTGTCGAATTCAAATCAGTTAGGTAGTCATGTCGAATACTCTTGTTTCTCTTACCAATTTCAGACTCAGTTCATGTCTTGGTGTGTCGAGTTTAAAAGCATTTATGAGTTGGGGATGATGGCTAAGCCGTGAAGGTGAGTAGGCGGTCGACAATCGATTTGTCAAGTCTTTGCACGGTTCAGGTTTTGATGGGTTGAGTTAGTCTCAGGTTTGCTCGATAATATTAGACTAGGTTATCTTGATTTCTCACCGGGTTTTACTTGCAGATTGGATCTTGTACATCCACGTAGGGTTGTTATCAAGTCTTACCTCGCTAATAAGTTTGCCAAAATAACTTTTCATTACTATCGCTTCGCGTTTGAAAATCAAAACTTTTACTCTGTATATAACTTGGCGGTTATGAATGATCATTGTACCCATCAAGTTACTTTGATGAGTTAGATCCACTCCATCGTAAGATGGGTTGAATCGGGTCAAATAGAGTCTTGTTGGTCACGTGTTATTATTGCTCGGTTCGAGTTAGGCTTGTTTTCAGGTCTTTTCAAACCGCTTTCGAGTCAATTTATCAGCTTGATCGAATTTATCAGTCATATTCATAACACTCAACGTATGAGCCTCATGTTGATAAGTTCAAGTGAGACTCCGTCATAAAACCAATTGACCAGCCGTACACCTTAAAGCGTGTGGCAAATTTAGCGGGAAAGGGAGAGCATGGGCATGGGGAAACGACGAAAGAGGGAAAGAAGCAGGGAAGAATGGGAGCAAATTAATTAAAGACAAAACAATAGCATTTGGGTGTCATAATTACTGCCTTAATGTTAATTTTTACATTTTTTTTGGAATCCTCAAACACGTGGCTATCCTCCCTGTATTACATTTCACGAGACCCTTCACCTTCACTTTCTTCATCATTCTTAATTACCATTTACTTTTCCCAAGATTTCTTCATCTTTGGCTTGTTTGCTACTAATCTAATTACACACTAGTTAAAATTTAGATACTACTCAATCTAATTAGTCTACATGTAATGTACTAATTGTGGTCACGTTCAAACCAAATGTAACGATCTTTTATGTATGATATGAACATTTTATCCGCAACAATCGCGAATACACAAGTCACAATGATCCAAGTCATAATTTCAAAACCTTATCGCATGAGAATCGTTACAGAGTGTTATGCTCATCATACCTCCGCATCGTCGGCTTTTAGCCATAAAATATCCAACTGTTGATCCCTCACTTCATCACCCACTTCCTCATTGTCCGACTCAGCTGCCACTCTACTAGAGTACTAGAGAAGCTACTAGTCTACTACAATGGACACTATGGTACTATCAGGTCTATCACTAGTTCCACTACATACATTGTATTGCATAATTTAATGGGTTACTTACAATAAGAGTGGGACACCCTTTTTACCCCCAAATTTCTTCTTTTACCAATCTGGCTTTTTTCTCCACATGTCCTTTCTTTTGCTACTTTCTCCTTCATATTATTCCATCTTTCCAATGCTGGTTCAACCCCTTTTCACACACTCCTCTCTCTCTCTCTCCTCCATGAAAGCTTCTTAATTACATTTCCTTTTCTCAGGTAAGCCTAAAGTTTACATCTTTTCCAAACTTGCATGTAATCTTTGTTTGGTAATGTATAAGTTGATATTTTTGTGGGTAATTCTTGTGTGTAGCTCAGAATCTTTTGTGGGTTGTTTGAATGAAGAAGGGGTAGCATTATTGTCATTCAAACAGTCAATAAGTAAAGACCCAGAGAAGTCCCTAAGTAATTGGAACACTAGTGATGAAACCCCATGTTCTTGGAATGGTATAACATGTAAAGACCTTAAAGTTGTGTCTGTTAGTATACCTAAGAAGAAACTTTATGGGTTCCTTCCCTCTTCATTTGGGTCACTTGCTAACTTGCGCCATGTTAATTTGAGGAGTAATATGTTTTATGGGTCTTTACCAAATGAGCTTTTTCAAGTTCAAGGTCTTCAAAGTTTGGTTCTTTTTGGTAATTCCTTAAGTGGGTCCATACCAAATGAGATTAGCAAGCTTAATTACCTCCAATTTTTGGATTTGTCACATAATTTCTTTAATGGGTCTTTACCACCTTCAATTCTTCAATGTAAGAGGTTAAGAAGCCTTGTTTTGAGCCATAATAATTTGAGTGGGAGTCTCCCAAATGGGTTTGGTAAAGGATTGTTTTCCCTTGAGAAACTTGATATTTCTTACAATGGGTTTAGTGGGGTAATTCCTAGTGATTTGGGAAACTTGTCTAATTTGCAAGGAACTGTTGATTTGTCACATAATTTGTTTAGTGGTTCGATTCCGTCTAGCTTAGGAGACCTCCCTGAGAAGGTCTACATTGATCTTACTTATAACAATTTGAGTGGGGGGATACCTCAAACTGGTGCCCTTATGAATAGAGGACCTACTGCTTTTATTGGGAATCCTGGCCTTTGTGGCCCTCCCTTGAAGAATCCTTGTTCTTCGGAGGACGCTAGTTCGCCTTCTTCATACCCTTATCTGCCTAGTGACCATTCGCCCCATGGTAATGGTGATGATGCTGGGAAGAATAAAGGTAAAGGGCTTGGTAAAAGAGCTGTGATTGCTATTGTTGCGAGTGATGTGGTCGGGATTTGCCTCATTGGGTGGTTGTTGTCGTACTGCTATACAAGAGTTTGCTCTTGTAAGGGTGTGGATGACAAGGCAGGGAAGGAAAGGAAGGAGTGTTTCTGTTTCAGGAAAGATGAGTCTGAAACTCTATCCGAAAGCGTTGAGCAGTATGATTTGGTGCCCTTGGATTCACACGTAGCGTTTGATCTAGATGAGCTATTGAAAGCGTCAGCTTTCGTGCTAGGCAAGAGTGGGATTGGTATTGTGTATAAAGTTGTGCTTGAAGATGGTAACACCTTAGCTGTGAGAAGGCTAGGTGAAGGTGGTTCACAACGATTTAAGGAGTTTCAGACAGAAGTCGAGGCAATTGGGAAGCTTAGGCATCCAAATATTGTCACTTTAAGGGCGTATTACTGGTCTGTTGATGAGAAGCTGCTCATCTATGATTATGAACCAAATGGAAGCCTTTCCACTGCATTGCATGGTAAGACTTGCTATTTACTGATCTTGTGATTGTTGATTACTCCGTATGTGATTTAAGTGCTTGTTTATTAAGCTTTTGTTGGTTTGTCAATCTTGTCAACAGGGAAACCAGGAGTGTTGGCATTTACGCCATTATCTTGGTCAGACCGCTTCAAAATCATGAAAGGCATTGCCAGGGGTTTAGTCTACTTGCACGAGTTTAGCCCCAAAAACTACGTCCATGGGGATCTAAACCCCAGCAATATACTGCTCGGGCATAACATGGAGCCTAAAATTGCTGATTTCGGACTTGGCCGCCTTGCCAATATTGCTGGGGGATCCCCTACCCTACAATCAAGCAGAATGACCTCTGAAAAAGCTCAGCAGAAGCAACCAAGCAGTGTGCCATCAGAAGTTGGCAGTGTCTCAATCGCAAGCGTGGTTTCATATTACCAAGCTCCTGAATCACTTAAAGCTGTTAAACCCTCACAGAAGTGGGATGTTTACTCATACGGGGTGATCCTATTGGAAATGATCACTGGCAGATCCACATTAGTACAAGCTGGCACTTTGGAAATGGACCTCGTCCAATGGATGCAACAATGCATTGAAGAGAAGAAGCCTCTAGTCGATGTTTTAGATCCCGATTTGGTTCAAGAGGCTGATAAAGAAGACGAAATAATTGCTGTCCTAAAGATTGCCATGGCTTGTGCTCATAGCACCCCCGAGAAGAGGCCTACAATGAGGCACGTATCTGACACGCTAGACCGAGTATCCGAAACAAGTCCTTGAAAGACCCTCCAAGCTTATGAGATGTGGCATACTTGAAGCTAAGCTGTTTTGGCTGCATTTCTAGAGTACTTTTCACTTGTTTGATCAGTGCCGTAGAAATTTGGCCCGTGACCTCTATCACTATGAAAATGCTTTCTTTTGTGCTACAATTCCTGAGAGGTTCAAGTGTAGGTCAGCTGCTAGATTAAATGCCTTTTTAGGCATTGGTATGTGGTCT
The DNA here is from genome assembly GCA_963457585.1 of Spergularia bocconei. Taxonomy (NCBI): domain Eukaryota; kingdom Viridiplantae; phylum Streptophyta; class Magnoliopsida; order Caryophyllales; family Caryophyllaceae; genus Spergularia; species Spergularia bocconei. Next base: position 21,633,004 of record OY734945.1, on the reverse strand, counting down.
GATTCATCTCTCATTTTCTAGGATTCTGTAGCTCAAGTTTTTGTCTGATTGTTCTTTGTCAATGAATGGATAAATTTGTTTTTTTAAGTGTAACTTATTCTTCACTATTTAATTCTACTTCTAGTATAGTAGTATCTAGTACTCCCATGTCTCCATGCATGTAGAAAAAGATTAGTCTCTAAGCATAGATTCCCTTCCATAAGCTAGTTTCTAAAATGTTGAAAGACCATTGAAAGTTGGATACTGTAATTTCAGTGCAACAGAGAGAGGAAGAAAAATGTGAGAAATGCGAGTAACAATTTGGTGAAATGGGTCATCAACAAACGAGTTTCCTGTCATACAATAGTCGAGTCGGACACTTCAACACCCACTCATATCGGATACTTCTAGCTGTGTATGAGTAACATAGCAGGTAGGAATAACTGGCACATATTATAAACTTGCACTAATTTGAGATGTCCGTCCAAATCTTAAAGAGTAAGCTTAACTTGAACTCCGCCAATCAAGCCACATTCAAAATAGAGAGAATCGGAGCCATAGCTTTGGACAAACAGGTCAAGCAAACAGACAGTTATGTATGTCTGACTTTTTCTTTTTTGACAGCTTATTTCTGACTTCTAAAGTTCTATTTCCTTTAGAAAGGACTGATTAAGATTTAGCCCATGCAAAATTCTTAACTATCAAAATCATATAGATTGATTGATTATGACCTAAATGAAAGCTACTATAGATTATAATTATCAAGATTGAAGACCAAAATTTGGTCAATAATGAACTACCTTTGTTGGTATGTACTGAGATTAGGTAAATACTGGGCAAATACAGCTCAACAAATAGCGCTGAAGGCGCATAGATGAAGTTGTAGATTAGTTACTGACATAATTTGTACTCGCGAACATACACATTGTAAACGCTTCTATAGTTCTACCACTTAGCGTGTCCATGATCGACATTGACCCTAACACGGCATCATGTTAATCTTCTTTTAGTTTAAGACATCTGGGGACACTTTGAAACACTTCAAAATATAAACTCGAGAGTCAACATGAGTATGTCCGAATGTCTGATTCAATTACTGGTCAGAAGCAGTATATATCTAGATATGCAAAATGCAGCAACATGAGATTTTCAATAGTAAAGCTAGAGACATATCATCACTTTAAGTGATCAATCATCTGCTGATACAAACTTATTTGAGATATAACTCCTGTAACTTAGCTCACTAGCTCAGTAGAGTTACCTCTCAGAAAGTTGTGATTAGTTAGTGAGTCAGAAGAGTAGAAACCTTGTTCTTTGGCACAATCCTTAGCCGCTTCACAGTTTTTATGAACACCCTGCAACCCCAAATCCACAAAAAACTTCAGATATAAGCGTAATGCAATTCTGTGAAAAGGCATAGTCTCTGATAGTCTGATGTCAGAAACAGGAATAGAGAACATCCTGTAAGTTTGATGTTAGGAATGCAGAACATACTTCCAAGGCACATCACCAGCAGGCCTCCAGTTTTCCAGTCTATCTTTGTAAAAAAGAACAAACTCCGAAACAGACAGAAACAAGCGTAAACCAGAAGCAGACAGTCTACCTGAAATTAGAAGGCCAGATACATGTCACATACAGTTTCTAAAGCATTGAAAATTTAAGCAACAAAATTTGCATTTACATCTTGACATATGAGCCAATGAGCCTACCAAACAGTTCTTCCAGTTTGTGAGCAAGACTTGAGTAACCAGCAAGATTGCCAGGACAGATTTTCCTACCCACAATCACCCCTTCCATGTTAACCTTCACATAAGGCCATATCTCTTTGCTTTGAACTACCTCCGATTCTTCACTACAATCAACAGGATTCATTCTTGAGCATCCAGTGTTCGGACTTTTGAGGGTTTGTGGATCAAGGCACGGCCAGTCGATCAGGCTGTGGTAAGACTGGTAATCTCCTGGGACTGTCATGGAGTTCAGATTCGGACTCTGGCCAGCTACATAATCAATACAATAAATAATCAAACCAAGACTTTATTTGCAAATTACTTATATATGCAATTTCATTTTTTTTCTGTTCTCATTCCTTCTGTAGAACCAAACGAATGTCTTGAAAGCCTGCATATTTCACAGTCAATTTCCTAGGATGAGTAGAAACAGCGAATTTGAGATGTAAGCAAGAACCTCATAAACTGGTTTTGCAGGTTGGCCAACATGAGGAGAGGCCTCAGCCAATTTGAGAAAAAGACTTGGCTATAAGCAAGATCCTATTCATTACCCTATACAGCTATGAATTCCCGAGACATATTATTTAAAAGTCGTATGATCTTGAGCTAATTTTGCGTGATATTAAGCATGCAAACCCAACAAGCCATAGTCATAATTCCGTAAGCTCACCAAAGGTCAAGAGGTTTTCATTACAGAATGACTGAAGTCCTACAGAATGAGGAGGTTACGTAAAGGCCTAAGGGTTTGCTAGAGCATGGCATGACACAGATAGCAGATAAGATTATGTTTGTCCCCTCTGGTGGAAATTACTCCTAAAGATCCTTGTTTCCTAGACTATAGCACATTATGGAACACCAGTAAATAAGTTATGAAAAGTTTCATACAATGCAGATATATCATGACATAAACAAAGTAGTTCAAATGGAGTTATGGAGAGATAGTCAGATAGAAGTAAGAAGCATACTGTGGTTAACACCGTGACAAGCTTGTGGATGCAAAGTTTTCAAGCTAAGTCCAAGATCAATAAAGCCATCATCCTTCTTCACCTGATGATACATTGTCTCAAGAGTCGATTCGTTGTACATAAATCCCACCATGTTCGAGTCCATTTCCACTCTTTGCCACCAACAATCCAACTCCTACAGCAGCTTTGTTAGAACTTGATGGTGAATCAAAGTAGACAGATACCAACAATATATATATACACTTACAGCACTTATACATGTCCTCAATGAGCAGGGTTTGAAACTCGTCTGCATCAATACTATAGGACTGTGTGTGGGAACCTACCAAGTCGACATAAAAACCTTGCTCAGGCTCCACCTTTTGCTTGTATCCAAGGAGGCAATCCACAGAGAATTGCAGAATAAATTTAAAGCTAGGGAAACAAGTGATGGAGGAATTTGATCCTGTCAGAAATGGTTTAGATATTGCTACCCAAGGTTCCTACAAAGAATACATATACTCAAGTCTCAAGAGATAATTTTCGAAAGGCAATAAGAAGTTCGTGCCAAAATAACCTGTTCTTGGCTTAGGCTACTCTTCCACTTGCATTATTTATGATGGGTCAATTTTATTGCTATTATGCCCATAAGTTTCTGATGCTTTATCAACTTATTATGCTTCACTGCAAGGAAACATTTTTGGTGATGCTAGAGCTGAACACTTGGGCTCCTATTTCTTCAGGGTTCTACCCACTCTTATCTTCAAATAATGTTAGCTGAATGCTCTGATCTTGTCCATTAAAACCTCAGTTAATTTGATCGACTGATCGTACTGGTGTGTTTTAAGAATTCCCTCTCTATTCATCAGGAATTCTGCAAAACATTGTGGCAGACTGATCTTACTGATATGTTTTATAAGTTCCCTCAGTACTCATGTATAATGCTTTTACATCTTACAGAAATAGGAATCCAGTCTGTAATCACCTTCTACATAAGCTTTTACTTGCTTCCTAAATCTCGACCGCAGCTAGCTTCGCTCATTATAATCATGTCTAGCAAAGAAGAGTGCCAATACTGCAAATTGCACTCATGAGCCAAGTAAAACTAAAGCCTAAAGATTACTGTTATAAACCCAAACTCATGCAAAGATGCATATACTTGCTTCATGTGCTTCACAAGTTGCCTACACAAACTACCTCAGGCCAAATATAAATTTTGGTACATAGGAGCAGTTAATGCTGCAGGCGTGGGGATCTGAACCCGGGAAACTCACGAGACAGGCCTAATACAATGAAGCTAGGGGGACCCTTGTACTAATCAAACCGTATTCACATTCACCAGGGCCTCACCATCCTGCTTATGTAACTGTAAGATTATACTGTTGTTTTGCAGATATGAGGACCGAGGACTATGAAGTAAAAAGCTATGTGTAACACAGTTCAGACCTCAGAATGCAGACTTCGGCAACACTTTACCTTGAACTACCCAAATTAGAAGCATCAACCGATACACCACACTTGAAAACTGTACGTAGTAGTGCAGTACATTGATGAGTCTCAGATACCTGGACTCGGGGATACATATCCGAACAAGGGATCCGAGGCTGTGGTACTTGGACCGGAAGTATTGGAGATGCTAGACCTAAGGGATATAGGACACAAGGAACGATTTTGGTCAATAGAAGTGTTCAAGGATCTTCTCACTCTGCCGCATCAGCTAGTAGATCTAGGGTTTTCTTATCCCGCTCCGCAGGATTTTTTTTTGTGAAAACGCTCTGCAGGATTGGACAGAGCCACAGAGGATCATTGTCGTATAAGTTCAACACAGGATACGGCACCAAACTGCCATGTCCGAATATATCACAGATCGTAAGTTGTCGGATCACCATATTGTTTCATTTTCTGATAGTATCCTCCGGCAAACAAATATGGGAAACAAAATCAGTAAAAATCTTCAGACAAGTACACGTCCGTATCAGAATAGCAAAACCAAACAAGATAACATGATGCAATTTTGTCCATTTCACCAGCAGTTGGTACATAATCAGACATTTCTTACTCCCACATAACATAGCAGAAACAGCCAGAACTAACTCTAGTCACTCTACTCGGTAACAATCAACTCCGGTCTTAACACTTACGGCCTTCCTCAAAAAAAAAAAAAAAAAAAAAATTGTGATCTGCAGAAGGCAGTGAAGAAGTCAATAATAAGAGCGTAAAAATCAGTCTTTCTCTTCACTTCCGAAATCTTTCTTACTGCTGCATTCATAACAAGAGGGGAAGAGGAACATAAGATACAAAAACATGAAGAAAGCACTTAACAGAATTACTACACATATTTCTGATATCCTTCTTTCACAGTTGGGGAAGCACCCATACATTGTAACCCGTTTAGGTTTCTTTGTAAGTAACAAAATCAGGACATTTACAGTGACTTAAGTCAAGCTGAGAAGAGTGACTTCAGCATCAAGAAACCAAACAGAGAGATGAAACTCAATCAATTAGTTTCTATTAACGCATACACAGAAAAATATCCAGAACAGATAAACACAAAGCTTCTATAGATGTACAGTCCTGACAGGCAAGAATGTCAATGGAATGTTGGATGGCAGACCAGATCGGCACAGCAAAAAAGCCTCTCCAGCAATTCTTCTGACTTTCAAGTCCGAACAAAGTGATATTGGGCAGTGACAAGGAAATAGTACAATGAGCAACGCATATGTTCACCTATAGAGAGGAAATTGGGCATTCGAGAAAATGCTAAACCGCTCTGAAAGAAGCAAACTGACTTTAGGTCATTTCTTCTAATCGTAAGTACTGAGAAACTCAACCATACACGGATACACTTCATCCACAGCCTGCAATGACAATGAGCATGAAACTTTGATATCTGAAGAACAAGAACACAGAGAAACTGAAAGAATGGTCAGGAATTGATCTTACATGTCTCCCTCCAACCAAATCGTAGTGTGCGTAGTGTGGGCCTTCAGGTTGTCCAAAGACCTTATATTTCACCAGGTCCTCAGGAAATACTTTAACGGTTTCTGTTTCAACAAATGGAATACTTGAGGCTGACAAAGTAATATGGCAGATTAAAAACTTTCACTGAAATTATAACTTACCCTCCGATTTAAAGAGATTTTCCTCCTTTTTGCAGTTTTGAGTTGTCATATTTGGGACTACTTATAGACCAAATGAAAACCCGTTTGCCTTAAATTCAAGTGAAGCTGGTAGATTGCATTGTTGGATAAAATATGTACTAATTTTTGTAACAAGTCAACAATTCATTTGGTCTAAAAGTAGATCCCAACATGGCACCTCAAAACTGCAAAATGAAATTTGAATCGGAGGGAGTATACAAGTAGTCTTACAGAAATTTTCATGAAGATATTGATTCTTTAAAAAGAATTAATGTTTAAACCAGCCATCTTATCTTGTTTCCAAGAGAATCTTCAATTAATCTGTGTGTTCTCTTTCTCTTCTTCCTTTTTTTTTTCTTTTTTTTAAAGAGGTAAGCCAGGTGCCCATGGGAGTGAGGGAGGACCCCTCCTCCATGAGTGACTCACACTTAAAGTTTGCTAAAACTAAAAAAGGCGGTAAAGACAGATACTTTCATGCGTTTGATCTATCAAATTTATAATACTTCGAAGGAACGCCAACGACTAGACTGAACTATTTATCACTCCTTCAGATTAGATATTCTAAAAGTCAGAGTGGGCTGGATGCAAGATAATTTTGGAAGTAATCTCAAAAGTGGGCTTTGGTTCAAATTATTTAATTTATGGAAGACAGACCGTAAACAGCTTCAGGAGGGCAAATGAGGTCCCGATCACCAGCAAGAGCCAAGACTGGAACACTGCTTCTGTGCAGATGGTCCTTGTACAAGAAATTGCCACTTCTGTCACGTAAGCCACCTTCTCGGAAAGATGTTGTTAGTTGCAACAGAAGTTTAGCAGGAATGGTACCTGAAATAAAAATAATCACAATAGCAGAAATCTTAATTATGTTAAGGAGAAACCCAACGCACTGTATCTAAGGAAACAGAACAACTAAATAAAAAGTACGGAATGTTAACTTACAAAAATTGTTCAAAACAAGCTTCTTTAATAAGTCTGGATGCATCATATCCTCCGCGGATATTAAATTATTCAGCCAAGACAAAACATACGGAGGACTCGATGTGAGAGGATAAGTTGCTGATAGCATAGCTCCTAGAGGAACAACAGGAACATTGAGGACCTGTGCAGGATTAGCCTGAAATATTTGTTTAAACGCATGTCATTAGAATGATATGCTCGTAGCAAGTAGTTAGTCCACTTGTAGAAGATAAAACTTAAAAGACACCATGAAAGATTCAAAGTTAGATCACCAATGTCTTACTTACAAGAGGTATAAGCATTTTGAGTGTGGAGTTAGAAGTAGTATAGTCAACTGAAGACGCCAAGGTCACGATACCTGCTAACTTGGGATCTTTACCCTCAAATCCTGAGTAAGGCGAAAATATAAGTAAATCATTGGTAAAGAGTAACAGGGGAAAAGACACAAAAGTTTCTTTGTAGTGTAAGACAAGAACACATGCATCCACAACAACAAAGGAACTACATCTATAACACTATTTCACTGCAAAGTATGATAAGATTTCGGGATAGTGAACACGTCAAGTTTAGAAAAAGACTATCTCTTGTTCTAAAAAATTACTTGATATCACATGAAAAAAAAAAAAAAAATTTATACCTAGCTACCATATACCATTTACAGACATAAAAAAAACTTGCCCTACAACCTCGACCAAGAACCCACCAATTCTTACCCTTATGTTGATTACCATGAGAAACCCAATTCAGACAGAACAGCTTATAGAATATGCACTATGAACGGGCAATTATGAAGTAGGTCCGGATTGAGAAGGACATCAGAAAACACCCACCGGTAAATGGTGAATATTACTTGCTAAAACCACCAGCATGCCACTAGATCGTGATCAGGTTTAACATGCCAAGAACACACAAGCTATGTGACAAGTGTACGGCCAGCGACAGCGTATGTTTCAAAATCTCGGTTTCGGATTCGGTAACATTGTCGCGGACTCGGACTAAATGCGGTCGGCGCGGACCTCATCGCGGTTGTCGCGGCCAATTTTTTTTAAATATAAAAAAAGATTCAATATCGAAGGAAAATTCTAGAATATCGGAAATATAGGTGATCTCGGATATCTAGGGTTGATCTCGGCAAAATCTCGGGCAATATTACTTGATTTCGTAAATATCGGCCGATATTTTGGGGAAAAAAATTGTGTCCGAGATCTCGGCCTATATCTCGTATCGGTGGCCACCGAGTCCGATATATCTCGGCCGAGATTTTGCACCCTGACCTTGACAGCATTTCATATGACAACACACAAACTTAACAATGCGCAACAAACCACAAAGACAATTAAAGACTAATTGAGAAGATACATCTTGGCATACCGTACACATTAGACCAGACATAAAATGTGAACGGCAAATGAAATCCATCGAGAAGTGGGTATGAAAGGACATCCAACTTACCATACTTAGAAAGCATTCCATACAACAATATGCCCCCCATTGAATGGCCAATAGCGAGCAATTTACCATCCTTTGGATTGCATTGAGCCCTCACATAATCCATCTGTTGCAAAGGTAAATAAAGTATGAGTTTAAGAATAGGATGGTACCACTGAATATACAGCATTAAATTCAGTAGAGCAATCGTATGTTGATCTGTATTAACTTATAGTCTTATACAGAAGGAAAATGGGGAACGATAAATGCAAAAGCATCAACTCAGTAAGACACATAGTAAGAAGATAAGTCACCTCACCACAGCAGGAATATCTTCCTCCAAGTAATGATCAAAATCCCAGTCATACTTCACTATCAGGTCAAGTTGCTTCTGAAAATCATCTATAGTAGTAGAAAAGCGTCCTTGCATATCATAGAGCTGAGGAGAAACTGAGCGTTGCCCTTCTTCCAATATATTAACAAGTTTTTGACTAAGATCTCTGATTTGACCTGCGAGAGTAGAATTCTCATTAGTTTCTAACAATGTTGAGATCCTGTCCCAAATCTCATTGAACCGGTCTAGTAACTGAGAATCCTGAAAGAGTTTCTGCAGTTCATCAAATAGTCTTGCGGACATAATTCTTGATTGACCTTCGCCAAGAAATCCAGAGAGTCTCTGAGACAAATTCATGAACGTTTCAGTCAACTTTGTCACCAACTCTGATTCATCCCACACTGTGGTAGCTCCAGTGGTAACAGGTACATCAGCATCCACTGATACCTCATCACTGGCAACTGAAAGCTCCACTGCTGCTCCATGACCCTCAACTTCTTGTTCCCTTTCAGTCTCAAATGCCATGGGATTAGACATTGAAGCCTGTTGTGAATCAACTGCAGCTTCTTTTGCTCTCTCAGCAGTTGACTCTATGCGATCAGATATTTCATGAGCTGACCGCTCAACATCTTTGGCGTGTTTTTCATGCATACTCAATCCAGCCCCTCTAACTTCAAGAATCCATGTATCAAACCCTTGTCCAGACATGTAACGAGCAAACGAGGACTGCAGACAACAAGGAAACAGGACAGTTAAGTACCAAATAGACATAGGACTTCTAGAGTCCACACTCATTCACTTCCAACACAAACCACTTTGGTTCAACATCATCACCAAAACATATACAGAACACATTCACAGAGTTGCAGGACAAAACACTCCTCCAGAAATTCCCGTCTTGTAATGAAACTTCAAACTTACTCTGTGAAATTATCAAGTTATAGAAGTCCTCCCAACAGCCCGAGTGATTTGGTTGGGGTGATTAAATAAACTCGACACCACTTGAATCACACTACCTACTTTCCTAAGTAGCTGTCTCCGACAATTATAGCGAGCACTACGACAAGTAACTCACAGCTTACTAAACCCGGTACTGTGTGTCCTTGGTCCATAGATGGAAACTCGAAAACAATTATATCAGCTGCTCAAGACATCTCCTTTCCTTTTTAGTCGGTATTCTTCCACCAAATAAGTCGTCAATCGTGTCGTAACAAGTACAATGAATCAATGATAGGATTGCCAATTTAGCAGAAAAGCTGCATTCTTCAAAAAGACAACCAAACTTGCAAAAATATGACCCTTATATAATACTCCCTCACTCTCTTAACTTCCATTTTTTCATACATGTTCATTTTTAGTCCGAAATGATAACCCTCTTTCCAAATTAAGTAAATTTTCTAATACACTTCAACAATCAACATCCCAAAATATCACATTATTACCAAAGAAACAAAGATTAGTACAATCATAATATTTCACCTATACAGTAACTAAATCACACCTAACAAATAAATCACTAACATTTTTGCGACTTTTGGTGTAACCCCGACTCGTTATAGGATCGTCTTACCCAAATTTTCGGCACATGGCGAAAAAACACAAAATAAAAAATGATTTTACCTCAGGAGACAGATCATAACCAATAGCATTGGTCCCCACTCCGGACAGCAACAAAAGCGGATGCTTCTTTGGACTTGCCTATCACCACAATTATAATTAATCAAATTAATAATAGCTACTAAAAGTAATTAACAACCTAATTAATACAGTATCATAAATTTATGATTAATTAATCAATTAAATTGAGATAAACCTGAGGATTGGGATGGTAACGCCAGAGAGCAAGGCGCCAATCAGAAGTGGGCACGTGGACATAATGGAGCTCGTCGGCGGTGCAAAGGGAAGGTTTATTAACGACCTTCTGAACGGTGTCGTTTGAGAATGACCGTACCCGTAATCGCACGGGGATCCGGTACCGGAAACTTGACCGGAAGATTGTCGTTGAAGCTATTCTCATAGCGCACCGCATATCTGTCTGAATCGTTATCGTCATTTTCCTTTTAATTAAATTTACAGCCGTATGAATTTATTGAAAGTCGAGAAAAACGGTTATTTTTTCTTTGTGGCGGTTTAATATTATTTTAATTTATTTTTGGAGGAGAAGTGAAGGGTTCGATTTTGTGGAGAGATGTGAAATAGGTCCACGTTTGTTTTGTGTTAAGAACTTGAAGTATTTTGTTGGGTTGATTGACTGGATTAGATAGAACTACACAACTTTAAGTTGAGTGAATTACAAGTTGCCGACTCTTGTCTTTATCAATCGTTTCAATCCTCAAACACCTCAATTATTCCAATTTCCTACATTTTCAATGAATTGCTACAACTTGCCTAATTGGTTCATTTACTTATCATCAGAGGTGATTAATGCACAGGTGGGTCAACATAAGAGACATGTTGATCACGAGGTACGGCTGAATGACATTATAACTAAACTAACGTCTTTTTTTAATTCGGGTCTGGATTGTAGTAAGGCGACACTAGCCTTGCCCTAACAGTAGTTCTTGTTGTCACCGAAACCATGATGGGTTCTATTCTTGTTGACTCGGTTTTTTAACAAGTTATAATCAAACAAAGGTAATTCTTTATCTCATTGTATGAAGTCGACTCCTCTTTTAATGGAACGTAGTGATCTAGTTATAGATGCAAATAACACAAGGTAAATCATTTTCACTTGCCAGTTGCATGCAGCTGGTCAAAATTATACAAATGCCTAATAGAACCATTCAAGCAAGTGACATGAGGCAAATATGAAGCTTGTCTGAACTTTGGATCATTTACGTGTTGAGTTCAAATTTTTCTTGCAATAATTCAATAGTTAGCACTAGCACTACACCAGCTCATGGTATCCCAAATTTCAAACCTTTACTTCAACCTCAAGCTAAGTAGCCAAACCAGCGCTTTCTCTTCACTGTTTCAGCTTTTTAGCAGCTCGTCATCTTCTTTGAGAGTTCTGGAACATGACTCATTTGTTTCTTTAGAATATTTACATTTTGTTAAATTACTTTCACATATTCAAACCAAATGCTAACAATGCTGAGAAATGGACGATCCAAACCTACTCTCTTTTTGGGGTTTAACCCAATGGAATACAGCAGCAAAATTTGAGCTTACAAAGTACATGTTCGGAAATGTAGGTATACAAAAATTTAAAAAGCTACATATCGTGCAAAATGATAACTCTGAGGTCAACCCGTGCAATTTTGCACGGGCCAATAAACTAGTCCTAGCACTAACATACATTCACCTCAAATACACGTACGCAGTTATCAGCTCCACAGGAAGCCAGTTGAACATTTCGGTTGTCTTCTGTCTTCTCTGAGGTCCTCCATGCCAGACGCTGCACAGTGGACGCATGGCACATGAACGGATCTAGACGTGCGGCAAGGTTGGCTGTAAATCCAAGAACTGCGACACTGCCATCTTCAGTTCTTGGCGAAAGATGCCAGAGTTCTATGAGTCCACTCTCCATCCCGATGGCTAGTAGACCATGATTAGATTGACGGTCTACACCAAGCCACGACAAGGCGGTAACACTACCAGAGAATGGTGGCAAAGTTAAGAGTAGTTTGACAGAACTTTGATTATTCACACCCCATATCTTCACTGTCTTGTCTCTTGAACCCGTTGCGAATTCGTGGCCAAAAGGATTCCACGAGCATGCCCATATGATCCTTTTGTGAGCCTCTTGCCTAGCCACCAGCTCGTAATTGGTTTCCTCTGCAACTGATCATTGTTACAATGTTTATAAGCTACTAAAATTATGAATGTGATCTATACCAGGTACTCAATAACACACAGCTATTCAATTACTAGCATCACATTCAGTAAGATTACACTAAAGAAATCCAAAACAAAGCTCTTTAATATTTAGGAAACCGGGGAGGAGCAGCTAATATTTCTAAGGCAAATAACGACACCTTATACCAAGTAACTCTTCCATCAGGGAACAAAAAGAGAAAGGGTTCAAGGCATTATAATGTACGGCCGTAACAGATACTATTTTTGCCTTCAAAGGTTTGTCTGCGTGGAATTGGAAAAGTGCAGTATGCTCTTCAAACTTTCAAATGTAAATGATGGCATGTCTATAGTTGTATTCAGTTGACGAAATACCAAAAAGTAAAATCTACGAGTAGCGCCACCAACAATCAGTTGTCATCAGAAACTAAATAATTAGTACAAATAATACATGGACAAAACTGTCTAACCATTACGTTGGCTCTGAACATTACCTTTTTACATTTTCATGCAAGTTTTAAGTTTTATAGGTGAGTTATAAGGTATGTTGTTTAATTATACTCTCAAAAGATCGCTTAAACTTTTAACATTTTCATTTGCACTTTTAAGGCTACACAAACTCAAGCAATGGCAACGCAATCTTATCTTATCAACTAGTGATTACTTCTGATTTGATGTTCCAAGAGTATGGGTATACTGGTATAGCCTCCTTTGAACATGATAAATACATGACGACAATATAAACGACCAGATTTACCTTTCCTTTTGGAGAAAACAGAGAACTGGCGGTCCCTGGAGACGGACAGAAGTAAATTGCCATCATACGAGAATTCCATTTGTGTAACAGTCAAGTTGTGGGACTGCAACCGACAAACTGCTTTCCATGATCCAACTTCCCACAACCATATTTCTGCAACTGACACTGTCTGTGCCTGCAAATTAATACTCCATTATTAACACAGTAACATTAACAAAGTTACACATTTTTTTTCCCTAGAAGTATGGTAGGGGCAAGAAAGCATCCATCAACATCGCTGAAGGCTCATATTGGGTTCACAAGCGTTGCGAATTTTATAGCTCAAGAAAAACAAGAAAAGACCCAAATACTACTATAAAAGGATCTTATATGAGGAATATTCACACAACACAGTCTAAGTCACGGGCTCAAACTCCGACTACGATATCAAGGTCTCAATGTCAATCCAGAGACAGCCAGTAACATGCACTCTCACAACATATAGAGTGTATAAATCTGTCCCATTGACCTGCCCTGCTCCATCGTATTTACCATAAACACATGTATGGTATGGCATTGAGTCCTGCATTATACATGAACGTACTAGCCTACCAACAGAATTAGCAAAGGTAATGATTTTGTCACCAATTTTATTTTTCGTTGTAATATTTTACTGGGAAACTCCCCAACACATTCCAAAAGCCAGGGATTTGCTACCGTCAGAAGAAGGTCGGCGAAGATTTTCTACGAAATAAAAATTCAGCAACTACAACTCAGTCGAGGGGAAACATACTTTTGCTTCCACTTCACCTGAAAGGCATATAGGGCTCGTGTTCTGGACTTCTGGTTCATCAAATCCAGATACAGTTCTAGAAAAAAGTTCATCAAGCTATGATTGTCCCTTTAAGAACTTTAAGAAAGAAAATAAGCGACCTAGATAAGGCAACTGTTGCAGGTCACTAGAAATTCTGCTTCCACCATCAGGACCAATGGCTGACAAGAAAGTGACAAACAAAAGTGGCCACAGTACCAGGTACAAAGTAATATGGGTGAGGATCCCATGGAGTTTAATTCTTGTAAAGTTGGTAGAGTTTACTAAAAAAAGGTAGTAAGACAAATAAAGAGGTTTCTCAAAAGCACAAACAAATTAATAGATATTTTGTTCTTACCTTTTTAGGTGAACTCTACCACAAAAATTTTATTTTCAACTCCACTGGATCCAAATACATTCAAAATATTACGCATCATGTGATGCAGTGCAATTAATGGCCCCTCAGAGTCGAGAAGATTGCTTATATATTCAGTTGTCATCTCGGGTTGAATTCATAATATCTTCTGCACTTATTTTCTTTGATATAAAAGAGTATATAATGCACAGCACACAGAAGGGATCACTCCAATATAAACTATGACACCACGAAGAACCATTTGACTCCAATGATCCACTACTCCCTCCGCTCCCCTTTAAATGCCCCATGTCTATGTGCGCAAGGAGCAAGGAATTCCTTTTTCTTACTGTTTATGGAGGTAGTGGGTGAAAACAGTAGCGAGATAGTGTTAAAAGTAGGATAAAAAGTGCTTAAGTAGGAGAGAGAACGAGTGCTAAACTTACCCCATTTAGGCTGGGGTGTTTAATGAGGAACGGAGGGGGTGTAGGCCATCCATCCACACTGTTAGTCTTTTTCTTTTGGATAAGTAATAGAAGACATGAAAAAGAGGATGTCAAAGGGGTGAGAGGATGTCAAAGGGGTGACTCCAAAGTTCAAAGAGACATCATGGACGGTTACTTTTACTATAGAACAAGCCAACATTTCGCTCCAAAGACATAATATGTTAGCATCACTCTGACTCGTAATCGCATAGCTGACAACCAGGTGAGGGGAGTCTTTATGGAAAGAGATTAGGATATCCACTGTTTTAGCTTGACGTGAAGATTCAACAGCTGACTACTGAATGGTGATGGCATAGATTCCAGTGACACACTGTCTTCTGTAGTGGGCTCAAAAGCTAGGTTTCAGGAAAAGGGTTACTCTGAAAGAAGGGGATACTTCTCAAATGGGAAGGACTTTTAAGGTAGCTCGGAGGACAGAACAAGCATCGACTAGGTTCTCCAATGTGGACGATGTTTGTTGACGGATTTGAAAATGATAGATAACGTTGAAGAACAGTGGAAACGGGAGCTTCTTGTATCTAAAATCCCAGCAACTAGGTCTCCAAGAGCATGGGAACTTCCAGGCACAAAAAAATTGAGTTAAATATCCAAATATACAGAAATTGATAGGAAAAACTTGAGACCTCGGGCACTAGTGGATGGCTTTGTGATGCTGCAGAGCTTTATTATCTCTATCGACTCTATGAAAATGTTATCAAAAGAAATGTATTGAAGATGCTTGGTCATAGTACCAATCTTGGGTAGGGAGCAAGTTTTGCTGAGCCCTTGAACACCAAAAACTTCACTGTTCAAGGACGTTTCATCGGAAGATGCCTCTTATTTATGAAACTAGTACGAAGTTGTTTAAACAGGATATGGATAATGCTATATAGCACATATTTCACGCAAGTGTCTTAGACAACAATAGATTAAAGATACCTTACCTTACATGAGGAAGCAACAAGCTTCCCTTCATGATCACAACATAAAGAGAACAGTTCATTTCCATGACCATAAAGTTTGTGAGTCTCTGGCCATAATGTATGCCATGCAAGTTGCTCCTCTATAGGAGGTTCAGTCAATGTAACTGGTACTGCTTCAGGGACGGTTTCAAGAGTGTCAACCACTTCACTGCCAGGTCTCTCTGAAGTTTCTTGTGCAGCTGCATATGAAACATCTTGACATCAGAATAATCTTCTGAATATTTCCCCACAACATAAACTAAAGATATACTTGTCTGTAGAGAAACGTAATACGAGTGTGATAGCAGAGAAGCAGCACAAGAAAAGAGAGAGTGAATAAAATGAGGGGAAGAGTACGAGTTACCCTGAACATATATAGGTTTCTGCGATAAACCAAGAGCAGACATATTTGCCCCTAAGATTTGAATATCCTGTTGAATGTCTTCTTGGATATCAGATTCTGCTGAAACAGCACAATTTAATGTCTTCAAGAACGACAATGGAGCTTCAAACACTCTAGCAACTTTCTCATCAGCTCCACATACAAAGCGGTAGTTACCCTTCCCTTGAATAATAGTCACGCAATTGATATCATGACCATGAACTTGAGGACGAGCAATTTCATGCCATGAGTTCCGATCTTCGACATGATTTAACCATGGTGCAAAAATTCGAGTTGTCTGCAATTTCCACAGTTTTTTAATGTAAGTATCACTCTTCCAATAAAAAGATAAAGAGGACCAATTACAACCATGGTGACCAAAAGCAACAACAGATTATAACCAAGATCCATATAAGATCTATTTACAAAGCTTTGCAGATTCCAGACTTAAGAATAAGGGCTGAAGCTATAATTACATGCGAAATTTTAGTGGACAAGAAGAGTACTACCTGATCATGGCTGACAGATAACAAGAATTTTCCAGATCTAGCCCATGAGATGTCAGATACAGATGCATAGTGTCCAGACGGAACTTTTTGAGGCTGCCAGTTCTCAGAATCAACACCAACATCTTTCCAAAGATGAAAGGATCCACCATAGCCATGTGCCAGAATTGCATCTGCATTTGGACTCCAATGCCCACCATAAAACCCTAAAGCACAATGGCTCAGTTCCCCAACGGTGACAACATTCATCCAGATACCAGAAGTCCTCTCAGGTTGCCAAATCATCATGGTCTTGTCCATGGATGCAGATAAAATGCTTTCCGGTTGCATGTAACCCGTCCCTTCTGCAGATGTGAAAGAAGGCGGCTGCCACTGAACTGAATATACCCAGTCTTCATGTCCTATGAGGAGAGACTCCAAAGATATCTGGTAGGAGGACGTGCCAGCAACAAGTACAGGGCCTTCAATATAAGATGCCAGACCTATGACGCCTTTCCTTTCAGGATTATCCAGGGTTTCACACAGATCCAATTTCCATATGCGTATGGTTTTGTCCTGTGACGAACTCACTAGTAGTAGAGTATTTCTTTTCTCGAGTGTGCCCACGGGCAAAGAGAAGTCCAAATTTCGAATCCAATCTGAATGCCCTTTCAGTTCACAAGCACGAAGAAACTGTTCTCAACCAATTATAACCAATGAGAATAAATGCATTTCATATTCACAGGAAATAGTAAAACTTGAAAAGGGATAGAGAGCAGTCTTATCCGTACCCTCCCTGTTCTTTCACCGCAATACAGATGAACCTTGTTATCCAAACCACCCATGGCTAATACCACATGTCCTGGATTATTGGGTAACTCTGCTAAAGCAAGTGAAACCATCGTTTTTGAACCGATTGAGAGAGCTTCTAGATGTGATAATTTAAAGTTGCCTGCAAGGGGAGAGAGAAAAAAAAAAGGATTAACACCAGCACAACATAGAGCACAAATATAACAAGCAAGTCTCAAAGAGATGCAGTTAAACAAAGTTATTAGCTAAACTTATTGCGTGCATTATGAGGTACTCATATCACAACAAGAAAGTTTAGAGCATAGGCTACTTCACAGCGCAAATAGCAAAGCAGTGATATAGTGTGCACATCTTTGAGCCTTGGAGATCATTGATCCAAACTAACTCTCACAATTTAGCAAGGACTCAAATTTCTTCAAAACATTGAGAAGCATTCATATAGTCTACTTATCATACCAGAAAATGTTTGCACTAACTCAACCACTAAAGATATTCATTGTTGGACAAAAAGGGTGAAGAAAAGTCCACTGCCCCCCCAACTGCATGAGATAAAAGAGGCACAACAATCTGATATGCCCATCAAAGTTGTAAACCCATCTTATTGTTTGATGCATAATCCAATGATATCTTGTATAGATAGGATTCATTACAAAAGGGTGAAATCACCACAAAATTAACTTATAACCTCAAAAAAAAAACCCTGAAATTAGAGTGTTTTAATCTCGGTTGGTCAGGTCCGTAATGTATCTCCTTTGGCTTCACTTAATTGTTTATGGTGTGGCCATCCTCCTTCCATCTACTTACCTAGGCCTACAGCATGGTGACTCTTAAAAGTTTAAATCTGTTTGGGATCCTATAATTGGAAGATTTCAAAAGAGGCTGGTGGGTTGGAAATCCAAGCTTTTGCCAAGAGGTGGGAGGTTAACTTTTCTAAAAAGCAAAGTTAATACTGGACAACAATTACCACATACAGGTACATTGAATTACACAATCATTGCAACAGAAACATTTCGGATTCTGTTACCTTATTTAGGAGTGCATGAACATTTTAAATTAGTACACCATTCTATCAAAAATTAGAACATTAAAACCACTTTGGTAAGAGCTTAATGTTTTAGAGACAAAATAGAGAAAGGAAACACAAACAGAATAAAAGTATATAAAGTAGCAGAAAGAGCCATTAATATAAGGTATAGTGGGATGAGGCCGCTTAACCATAAAGCTTTTGCAAGTACAAACAGGATAAACTTCTAGTGAATTTTAAAACAAATATTTTACTACCAGGTAAAAGAATAAGAACACATTCACTTGGTGACAATATTCATGAGCAAAGGCCATAACTAATTGGAGGAGAGTATTATCTAATCAATACCTAATATAAAGTTAAGATAGATAAAAGTTACCTTCAGAATCTACTGGCAGGATGATTTCCCAAATGTTAACAGTACCATCAGAAGAAGTAGATGCAAAAAGAGCTTCATTTGCTGAAAACATAATTCCAGAGATGCACGTAACACCTTTCTTGTGTTGTTCAGCTACAGCCAAGACATGCCTCCACTAGAATCACAATTAATAGAGAACTGTATTGTCAATAAAATGGTCCACAAAATTTATTTGATATGAGGATGGTGCACATAAAAAACAATCCGAGGAGAACTCTCAGTAGTGAGTTCAACATTCCCATCTCTGATCCGTACATCCCCACCCCCAACCCACCCAAAATGCATTCACTGTTTACACATAAAATTAGGTTGTCTATTGTTCATGATTGTGAACCTTCTAATCAAGTTAGAATCTATGGAATTTCAGTTACATGTAGAAGCTATCCATGGGACACCCTATAGTTCAACAAATTAAAATTTCTCATAATTACTCACAAAATCACAAAACTAGTCCATCTATCAGTTCAAATACTTCAGCCAACCCACATAACACAAACATTTGGACCAAGAACAATTGTAGGCCAAATTATAATTTGTGTTAACTCCACCAAGAGACAAGATCCATAAGCCCAAAGAAATTACGCAACTTAAAAGGAGCTCTGGTGTGACAAAACCCGTTCGGGCATGAATAATTTGAAATGCACCACGGCATACCCAAACTGACCAAGAAGATTAGTAGATTACTACTACATACTTTTTTTTAGAATTATAAACATTTTTAGATAAATCACAGACAAAGGCTATACTGGTAGAGGAAATCCAGAATCTCACCTAAGGTAGTGGATTGAAAAAGGAAGAAGACCTATGCACGTGAAAGCAGCATGCATATGAATCTCCCATCAAGCGAGATATAGAAGCAAGTCTATGAGGCTAGGTGCATGTACACTAAAAGAGATACAATTGTATGACTGATAATCTTCTGCAGACCTCGACTTTTCACATGATAGCGCAAATTAGCAACGTGATTAATAGAGGTAAGCCAAGTACCTTTCTGTCTACTAAAGAGTACTCCCATAACATGATGACACCATCGGCATCCCCAGAAAGCAAATAATGAAGCTTCAATTGCTGAGCTGCATTAGTTGTAACAATTATTAAAATTCAGAAAGACTAAATTGGATCAACGACAAGAACAACAGCAATAACCCAAAGGCCCCCGCCTATGGTGAGGTAAGAAAGACCTGTGCAATATCCTGGCAAATGTAACTTTTCATCTACGGATATTAAAGCCAAAGAAAGCAAACTAAAAAGTGAAGGGTAGTAGTCTCTTTTGGAACTTGAACCAGTCACTTGGGCCATTTTCTCTTAAGGCCTGTGCTTTAAAAGAACTAAACAAGAATTCTTAGGTTAACAGTTCACTTCACCTTATTCCTGACTGTCAACCAATAATAAGCTTCCAACCGCTGCACCTCTATTAAATGATTGAAAGGGCCAAAAAATGGTTTGAGGCAGAGAGCACTGGCAGAGGCATTTAAAAGAAAAAGGGTGCAAGTGACTCCACAAGAATCAGGAATAAAATCTCAGTGAAGAAACTATAAACATCTGCTTGATTAGGTCAGAGAGATAAAACCTTAAATATATCGTATTGGAAGAAGAGAGCAAAGCCACTTTCTACAAGTTACTCAAAGTTAGATCTTTGGTATACTTGAAATGTATATGTTCCACTAAGAATCTGATATTGCAAGTCTTCACACTCAAAATTCAGAAAATAATCGGAAGCGGAACTAATTATGTGCATGCAATTAATGTCTGTACAGAAGCACAGAACAAATAACTGCTAATTCTAATACTCCAATATCAAAGCAAGCTCTAAAGTTGTAAGCAACTCACAGAACAATTGAGTTAGCTCAAAGTAAATTAACTAGGTACCACAGAAAGCACCACTCCATGCGCAGGCCTGTGTCCTGAAATTTTTTTTATAACTCGTTTGACAATGAACCATAATTTAGCTGTGACATTGATTCAGACTGCAGTCAAGCCAAAAATGTCGAAGCTCAAACCTTCCCTCGGACTTGGATATATCAAGCAGCTTATAGATAGACAAATTGGTAGATCACATGCCAAAAACAAATGTATGTGTTTCGATGATACGGTAGGAAAACGTTCGCAAGGCTGCAACCTGCAACAATACCTATCAACCTAGAGCCCTCAGGCTTCAGCACCAAGAAGGGTAAGAGGGTCAGAAATTAGCAACAGGAGAGAGGTTGTACGGAATGGACCCTTCACAACACTGATGATGTAAATCCCAGAGCTAATATGTAGCGCAATCAACGCACAAACTACCAAATCAACGCCATTCCAACCATCATAGCCTCTGGCCAATGTTTCTATCCTTCTCCACTGAAGTGACTCACATAAAACCCTACCAAACTGATCCCAAATTCAAAAAAATAAAAAGGGCTCTCCTTTGAAGCACGTAAACCTCGAGAAACCGTAGTCTGTCGTCAATCCCCTACCAAATACCAAATTCCCTCTCTGTTACAGTATGAAGATTGTAACAGGATTGAAGAACGAAAAATAGAATGTTTATTGATTGAATGATCAAAGATCAGATAACAAGGGATATTCCAAGTTAAGGAGTATGTAAAACTCAACTTAGATTGGATAGGAGAAGGAGGGGCAAGCTCAACTCTCAAACACAAAACTTGCAAATTTGCAAGAACAATTTGGCAAAAACTGATTGAATGAATGTACCGATGTCAGGGTTCCTCTATTTATAGCTATAACGACTAATAACCGCCTCAGCTGATATCCATAACACTCTCCCACTCCCTTCAAGATAAAAATCACAACTACTCATCTAACCAATACAAAGGCTGTCCAAGGTTTTACAAACAGTTCAATTCAGCATATAAAACAACCAAAACAAGCCCTATATTTACGAATTCATCATAAACAAGGTTAGAAGATGTCAAAGTTACTACCTTTAAATGCAAATTTAGTATTAGGAAGCCAGTAAGTGCAGTTGACAGCAGCCTTATGACCCGGTAGTGTCGTCAAAATCTGGGCTCTCTGCATCATCATCAACAACAACCACAACCACAACCACAACAAATTCAGCACCGCCGGGCGGGGCGCAATATCAAATGAAAGAAAGGACCAATGTCAAATATGAGCATATAGTAATACTTGGGGTTTTTATAATTCATATAATGGAGTTGTGGGTACTCAAATTCGGTACCACCCGGTAGCGCAATATCAATGTTATAATTACAGGACTAAATTGATTGAAGAGATGATAAAGAAAAAGTAGAGTGAGTAAGAAGATACTGACATGAGGGCAGAAAATGGCGACAGCGTTATGGGCACCAAAGGACACGAGATCAGAAGCGCCCCAGGAGACATTATTGACGATTCTGTTGCAACCTGCACCGATGAAAACTCTCTCTACTTCATTCATGGCTGCTGCTGAGATATAGAGAGAGAATGATTGAGGGATGCTTAATCTTGAAGCTTCGTTGGTGCAGAACTTCTGAGTATTTGTTTGCTGTTAAGAAACTTGACCACTGTGTGTCTAACTTGAAAGCCCGAGCACTGCACTTCTCACTTCTCAGCACAGAGGAGGGTAAAGTTCGAGTCACGATTTTTGAGGGATTGGAGTACTGAAGTCACGGCCGTTTTCGATTCTTCTACGCGTATATATATCAGGTTTTTTATTTTTTATGGGAAAATAACTCATTTCATTGATAAAACGGCAAACGACACTACAAGAAAAAACGATCTAAAATACTACCAACAATCTTACATTTGAAGAATACTTTTGTGCAGATCATCCCAAGAAAAACATTGTGAGTTGGCTCATGATTTCGCAATTATTTGGATCTTCAAGCAATAAACATATTGTCATGGTTGTAAAGAAGATAGAGCTGCTTGTATCTTCACCCAATGTGACAGACCCATGTTGTGTACTTTGGTTAAAATTGACCCCACTTAGAAAATGATTAGTAAATTTTGAGCTACTCCAATGCAAACATAATAATGGAGACACATTAGTGGTAAGATTTTAAATTTTCCTACAATAGACATAAGTCCAATACCCCACGAGCTCATTTTGCACTTAGTTTGGTGAGATACAAGGAATGAGACGGGTTATCCGCACATGTATTTCTCAGATTCCCCCCCTCTCCTTGTTGATTGTGATTCGGGCAGTTAAGCCTCCCTTTTTGGTTTTTGCATATGAACACAAGTTCATATTTCGCAAGCCACATCTAATAAACACTACCAATATTCTATTATGGTGGTTGAACCACGTTTTTTGATTCACATCTCCAATATACGACACTTTCATTATCCCAAACGACAAAAAAAGGTAAAAAAGGTGAAGAAGAAGCCCTAAACCCCCAATCTCAACTATCGGACATCGATCAAAAAGGCTCAAAACCCTAAACCCTAGAAAGTCTCTACTTTCTTTCCTCTATAACTCCTCTCCACCACCGCCACCACCACCTCGTCGAGATGTTGCCCCAATACAGCAGCGGCAACGTAGTAATCCTCTCGCCGGAGGCAATCGCCGCCTCCGGACGCTCCGCCGACAAACTCTCCCTCTTAAACCTCCAATCGAAGATGAAGTGCGACCCGGAGAGTTACGTGTCGGAGCTTGACCTAATTTACCGCCAATTCAAATCATCACTTGACCTTTTCCAGCAACAAGCGGCGCTCAGCTTCAACTCTATCTCCGGCGTCGCCGCCGACCCCACCGTCTCCAAAAACCTCGCCGAACGCTCCTTGTTCTTGTCTCACATGGTCCCACATTATCCTGACCGCCTCGCCCCGTTCCCGAAACAGCTTGCTGACCTCCTCCGCTCCTCCGCTCATTCACTTCCTTCTGGATTACGCTCCCACCTTACGCAGGCTCTTATTCTTCTTGTTAATCGCAAGGTCTGGTCTTTTACTCTTTCCATTTTTAGAATTCAACTACGATTTTTTATTATATAATCTTACTTAATTGTAGAATTACTGTTTAATTTTGTATTAGGAATTAGCAAGTGCCATGATATTAGGAGTTACTGTTAATGTGTTATGTGTAGGTTAGTATCGAAAATGTTTATGTTTTGGCTGAGAAGTCGAATGTGGGACGAGTTATATTCCGGTTTAGTATATAATGTTGAAGAAATTGGAATTTTTAAGAGATAGTATGTTCTATAATTCGATGACGAAACTTTGGTTGTGATTTGCCCGTCTACTATAGTCTATAGGTGGATAGCGATGTTTATAAGACGAATAAACCTTGGCTTGATTTGTCGGGAACTTGGGATCGTTTTTAAGGCAGTGGCGTTTGAGGCATTGGGGTATTGATTTTTTGTTTTCCACTTTTTGGCTCTTATGATACGCCACTTGAAGAAGAAAAGAGTAGAATTTAATGGATCGGAAAAGAGATAAAATGTAGTTTGTTAAGTTTGGCCTAGCGTAGCGATGAAATGTAAAAGAAAGGGATGAGTTGAAGCGGGATATTGGAGTGGGACCATTTATAGCGGGTGGTGCAATCCTGGTCATGGTATTGTACCCTGTGTCCTTACCTCATGAGCTGTTGTGATTTATCTTAACATATTCTACATTTCACGCTTTGTGTAATCAATATGCTATTGTCTGGAAAACAAAGTGTTGAACTTTTGATTTAAGGAGGCAAATATGTGAATGAGCCATCAGGTACTGGATTGCTCAAGATGAAATTATAACTTTGAATTAGGAGAATATTTCTGTAAGTTGAATTTGGTCTATAGTGTACCTATTCTGGGGATGAGAAATATTTGTGTTGAACATATTGAAACAAAAGGATGGGGCATAAATGTATTTTGAGTCGTTCAAAGGCGTGATTGTGTTTTTAGCATCGGCAAACAGTTGGGATAAGGGTGTTTGTCCACAAATGATTCGTAGTGAGTTGGTAGCGCTTAGCTGGTAATTTGTGAGCTTGCATAAACCAGTTTACATTTGTAGTACTGTATACCACTTGATAATGAGGTATTGAACTCTGTCGTGATATAGAAACATTCTAATGACACCAGGATTATCTGATCTGTTACATACTTACATGGAATTAGTAGTCCGCTGCTGTCTCTTGGTTGAGACACTTAGCTGGAGGGGGGGGGTCGATGTATTCTGTTTTTTTTTTGTTCGGGAGCATACTCTTGGCACTTTCTACAAAGGTGTTATATTTTGGGACACATCATTATTTCACTTTGAAAGGAGCAATTTGGAAGTACGTGGTGGCTCTGAATTTCATTTGAGCTATATCATGAGTATAATTGGTATAATGGTATTTTCTGAAGCTGATCTCAAATAAAAAATAAAACATAAAGTCTCAATGCAACAACCAAAGGGTTAGATTCAACAAACAAAAATCTAAAAATGACTACAATACCCTACCTTTCTCCTAGTTTTTTGTTTTCTTGATTCCCCCACCTTTTCTCTCTCTCTCTCTCTCTCTCTCTCTCTCTCTCTCTCTCTCTCTCTCTCTCTTCATCCAACACCTCAAACTACATTATCAAGCTCCATCTCATACTTTGCATCATCAGCTATTCAGCTTCGACACGATGAATCATCATCATCCTCCTTGCTTGTTTAACTATCATTAATTTCATCAATCACAATTTTACTATTTTAACATGTGATTTCTTCGTGCATTAGCACCTTAGCGGAGTGATGGTGGTGGGGGGTTGTTCTGATTGCTCGATAGGATGAGCGCGGGGGTCGCTTGGTAGAGTCTACAGGGTGGGGGTCGATTGGCCTGATCGACGAGCTGGGTAGGAGAGTCGATTTGATCAGGTTGACAGGGAGGGTAGGGGTGTCGGCTCATCAAGTTGACGGGGTGTTGTCAAATAATCAGGTCGACAGGGTGGGTGGGGGTGCCGATATTCAGGGTCGACGAGGTGGGTGGGGGGGTCGGATTTCAGATTTGACGGGGTGGGTGGGGGAGTCGGATGTATGGGACGGCGGGGTGGGTAATGGGGGTTGTTTGTCTGTATAAGGAAGACTATCGAATGAGGAAAAGATCAAACCCATAGTAATGTCTGATGAAATACATCATCATTTTAATCATTGATTAAAGGACAAGATCAGTGCAGGGGCTAGCTATGGAGGCAAGGAGCTGTTGAATGCCTAATTACGTATTTTCTAGAATTTTCACTATAAGGGTATTATGGAAAGAAAAATCATTTATTTGTTGTATTTAACCATTTTATTTGTTGTATTTAGACCATCCCAAATAAAAAAGAGTATTTAAGGAAGATCAAGATTGTTCTGTAAGATATCTAAATGTTACTTTTCTTGAAATGCCCCTCTTAATTGTGTGCCACCTTCTCTTAGAGGTGCAATATTCTCATCCACACTAATGAGGCATTGAATTGCAGAAAGTTGATATCAGCGAGACGCTAGCATTGTTTATGGAACTCCAGACTCTTGATGATAAGGCTCTGAAGAAATTGGCATATTCACACGTCATCCGTTTCATTCAGCGCATGAATAAGAAGCATAAGGATGATTCTAAGAATAAACCTCTTCAGAATATTCTCTTTCAAATGTTACAGGTTGGGCTTCCTTTAACTAAACTTTTGAGCACTTAGTGTTGCTTCTCTTGCCTGAAATTTTATTTCGTTGCAATTTTAAAACTTTAAATTCGTACAGAGTGAGGAGGAGTCGAAAGCAAAAAGGGCTCTCGTCACTCTTTGCGATCTACACCGCAGAAAAGTCTGGACTGATGATAGGACAGTGAATGCAATGTGCATGGCTTGTTTTCATCCTGCATCAAGGTATCCACCTCTTGTTTTCCTGCATTGATGAGATCATAATTCAAATGTGAAAATTTCAGTCATGAACATTTTAAGGCAACGTGGGCTGACTTTTCTTGTGTCTCAGGATCATGGTTGCAGCTCTTTCCTTTCTTCTTGATTATGAGAAAATCCGAGATGATGATGACAGTGATGCATCAAGCGATGAAGAGGATTCTGTCCAACAATCTCAAGTGGTTCTCAGCAGAGAAGATGTTTATAAGGTCTTGCTCTGCTTTCTGATGGTTACTGCTGCTGTTTATGTATTTACATTTGCTTATAGTTCTGAATTTAGCACAGGTTAAATGGGATGACATCGAGGATCTTAGTTTTTATTCATTTGGTTGTAGCGACTTGTAGCTTGTGCTTTTGTGGTAGTTGTAAATTTACACCTACACCGGGTACTCTAGAAAATTCCTATTTTATCCTCCACTACAAATGTCCTTAGAAGCAAAGAATGGAAGTCTTCAGGGGCAGAGACTGTTCCTTGAAACGCCACGGTGTCTAGTTGCACTGTGGAATTTTGAAAGAACCAAAATTTAAGTGCTAGCTACCGAAGACTTCTTTGTGCTTCTTCGTCTTTCAAAGAGACACAAAGAGTTGTCTAAGGGAAAGGTTTCAAGGGCAAAAGAGTAGGAGGCCGCATATATGGTAATTGGGTCCATTGTCTCTGTATACCATACACAGGCTACAGCTACTAGGCCATTCGAACAATGTGTTAGGGGCACGTCATCCGTGGCAATCCTGTGGAAGATGCAACCCAGTGAGGATAACGATCTTTTGGAGGTGCTTTAGATTTCGAATAGCCTTGAAGGAAATTCAGATGAAAGCCTTTCAAGGGAACTCACAATTACTCTTTGAATATAAAAGTAATTTCCTGCCATTAGCTTATTGTCTCACCACCCTCAGTATCACCCCTTTTTTTAACTGCTTTAGGACCTTGAACATTAGAAATGTCAACTATCTGCCCAGTGCCTGAGTATTAGAATTTCTGGGGAACTTAGTTTAAGGAGGCGCGAGGCGCACCGAGGGGCTGGGGGGCTGTTGCGATGAGGCGCACGCCTCATTCACACGGGGCGCACTCTTTTAGCGAACAAATTTCCATTTTTTCAAAACCATATTTTGCAAAAAATAACCCCTTTATGGTATTTAAAGAGGGCCAATGGGTAAAGAAGTATAAACAAGGGATTAAGGGGCAAAGGGAAGGGTAGAAATAAGGTTACAAGAGAAAGAAAAATCGAAATTGCACAGTTGTGCGCCTCAGTGTGCCTAGTGCGCCTCGGGTGCGCCTCAAGCCTTTGAGGCGATCCTAGCTGCTCCTCATGGCGCTTTGCGCCTCAGGCGCGCTTTTTAAACTAAGCTGGGAAAAGGCACAAATAATACTCGTTCTGGAGCCCACTTGAAGACCATACATGAAAGTTCATATTGGGTCTGAAAAACAACACTGCAAAGCCATCTTATAGCCTTATGATATAGATTTGCAAAATCCCACTTCATGTGAAAGGAGCTGCCGCTGAAGCTTGAAATTTCTTTGTAGGCGTGGAAAAATTGGTTTTCATTTTCATGATAATTGGAGGTTTTTCCATATTCAATGGAGCCAAAGACTAATAATTCTTTGGCTTTGGGATATAATGAAATGAAGCAAAATGGCTCATAAAACAGTCAATGCTTCTTATATTGTGAAGGAGCAGACAGTCGGTGCGATTCTCGAAGCAATTTTCATCTTGGGTCATCCGTGCGCTGTCTCTCTATGTTTTAATAGGGGTAAGACTTGCGCACATTTGACCCCCCTACCCCCCTTCAAGGCACTGGGGTTGTGATGTTGTTGATATTGTTCATGATAATTGGAGGGTATGGATTATTGTATTACTTGTCCACCACCATTCCTATGAGGAGAGTGTTTGAGATAGCCAGGAGGCAGACTTAGAATTCAAAGGAGGAGGGAGAAATATCTAAGTATGACTGGCAGGTTCATTTTCATTATGTGAAGCCTTATCATTGTAGTTTACCTCTGGAATTCCACATCTTAGATTCAATCGGAATGTCCCTCATGCTCTAGTAGATTTTCTGTATGAACACACTTTAAACTCTTGTGCAAATCTAAGATTATCTGTTTGCATCAGGCTAACAAAAAAGGTACAACAAAAAGCAAAAAGAAAAAGAAAGCAAAGCTGGAGCGCGTGGTTCGTAGTATGAAAAGACAGCAGCGTCTGGCTTCGGAAAAAACTGGCCCTACTTATTATTCACCACTTACTAAGTTGAATGATGCTCAGGTTTGTTATTTGTATTATTATGGCTGCCCTATGCTTCCTCTTGCTCTTGTGTTAATATCTTGTCTTGCCATGTAGTTTATGATTAAGTGGCCTTGTTTGACTTTCAGGGTTTTGCTGAAAAACTGTTTTCTCGGCTACAGAGGTGTAATGAGCGCTTTGAGGTTGGTGTCATTCTAACGTGTTTTTGCATTGTCCTTTAGCTTGTTTGTTGTCTATCCTATTAATGTTCAAATATGGCTTGAGTTTGCTAAACTTTCTGGAGGCGAGATTGGTGTATTGAAATTCAAGTTTCAATAATATATTTTCAATTGCCTGACAAATATCACTCGAGTAAATGATGGAATGTGCATTACTGGGATGATCAGGGATTGATTATTATGGAGGAGCTTTCTATCTGACAGGCGGAGGAGCTTAGTTTAATTGCTCTACATGGTGCATGGTTCATATATTTGGAACCTCTGCTCTCTACATGTAGACTTTTGATAGGGCTTCATCTAAGTGATTATCTTCTCTTGAAAGGGCTAGTTTCAGTGTTAAGAAAGTCTGTGATTATGGCAAGAGATGATGTTTATTAAGCTTAGTCAGGAAAATAATAATGTCAAAGCTCAGAAACTCTTGTTTTGTGTTTGGATTTTTGCAAGCTCACCTATGCCATTTTTACATTGTTGCGTTCTTACTTTGCAATTTATTATAACTGAGATGATCGTAATTTACATTGGGCTAGGTTTATATAGGTAAATTATGCGGAAAACATGTGAATAGCCTTCAATTTTTAATATATGAGATTTTTGTCTACCCAAATTTATCTATTTTTGTAATGGCTCACAAACTATCTGCGCTTTTTGCATTGTGAAGTAGCGGCCAGTTAGTGCGATTCTTGATGCGTTCTTCATTATGGGTCACTGGTAAGCAGCCTCTCTATGTTCCAACATAGGGGTAAGGCGTACATTTGACCCCCCCCCTACCTTAGGCGGGAGCCTTCAAGGCACTGGGGTATTATTGTTGTTATTTTGATCACCCTCCTTCTATTATCCCCTTTCACCTTTTACTGGTTGATTGTAGGATATAATATCAATTGTATGCAGATCTATCAGTTGATTCACTACGATCATGGTTTTATTTTTTAATTTTTATTTATTTAAGAAACTTCACGAAAGAAGGGAGGTGAGAAAAGGGTTTGAAATTTCCTGAACCTCGATGAAGTATATCTGAAATTCTGAGGTTGACTCAATTTTTGTGGAAGTAGCCATCTGAGTGCTTACTGGACCTTTTAATGTATACTTTAAGTTTGTTGTTTTCTTTGGCAAATAATTTCTGCAAGTACCTGATGACGGTTGACATTTTACTTGGTGCACTATGGCTTTAGGTCAAGATGATGATGCTGAAAGTGGTAGCTAGGACAATTGGGCTCCACCAATTGATTTTGCTGAATTTCTATTCCTTTATCCAAAAATATGTTCAGGTTTGTGGCCACATCCATGATTCCATGGGTATATGGTTACTTTAACAAGACTACGTTTTATTTATGGTCATTTTTACTTGGTGCAGCCCCATCAACGTGATATAACCAATCTGCTTGCTGCCGCGGTTCAAGCCTGCCATGAAATGGTCTGTATTTGGTTTCTTGATTGCATCTTTCAGCTTCTTCTAGTCCATTCTGATTTATTCTCTATATTGTAGCAATCATTCCTTCCTCCTGACTGTAAGCTGCATATTGGTTATTTTAGGTACCGCCTGATGCTGTTGAACCTCTCTTCAAGCAGATTGTAAACCAATTTGTACATGATCGTTCTCGTACAGAGGTATCTATTATTCCCTATATGTTTTATCCACAAAGCTGGAAATCTTAAGAGCGAAATCTGTGGACTCTGTGATTCAGTCTTGTAAATTAATGTAGGCAAAGTACACTGTAGTTAAGAAGATACTTCTGGCTGTTTATGTGTGGAGCTTTAATGTCACTCTTATACTTGTGCTATTGATCTGTTGACAGGCTATAACTGTTGGACTGAGCGTGGTGAGAGAGATTTGTCTACGCATGCCACTGGTATTGCTCTTTCATATTGGATTCCGCTGTCTAGATATTTTTTAAATCTAGCTAGAATCTGTGATAGATGGGTTGCCATTTGATGCATCTATCTTTTTGGTCCCTTTCTCCAATTATATTAGGGCCCGTTCGGTATCACTGCCGTTTTCAGTTTTTTGGTTTTTTTGCGTAACAAATTTAGCTAAATAAGTTGCAAAAATTAATTTAAATTGTATGTTTCTATAATAGTCATACAGAAAATGAAAACTGAAAACCACTTTTTCTGGTTTTCAAAAACGGGACTTTGGTTTAAAAAAAAACAGAAAACTGAAAACAGAAAACGATACCAAACAACCCTAGTTGTTATGTTCTGAAAATGGGGAACCCAGCCACTGGAAGTTCCAACTGCACCCGATATTTTCATATTGAACACCCAATGTTTCTCATGTTCAATGATCTTCTTAGTTAATAACATTTCCCATGCTCTGTGGATTTTAGCTGATGACTGAGGATTTGCTACAAGATCTCGCTTTATATAAGAAATCCCATGAAAAGGCTGTTACAAGTGCCGCTCGCTCTCTTATTACTTTGTTTCGAGAGGTATCTTTTCTTAATTAACTTTCTTTGAACCATTAGCCTTTTCTTTTCAGGGTTTTGTATGTAACAATATCATTTGTCATAGGTTTGCCCTTCACTGCTTGTCAAAAAGGACCGAGGGCGTCCAACTGACATAAAAGCTAGACCAAAAGAATATGGAGAGGTAAATGTTGCAACCAATGTTCCGGGTGCTGAGTTGTTGCAGATGGATAATGATGATAGTGACTTGGAGGGCAGTGGTCATAATAGCTCTGAGGAAATCAATGATGAATCAGTGGGTGATGTTAGTAGTGATGCTGGTTACATCGATTCTGACAGTGATGATGACGGTATCGATGAAGATGGTGAAGAGGATGAGGATGAGGATGAGGATGAGGGTGGGAATATGGACAAGATGAGTATTGGCGAAGAGGGAAGTGAGGGCGAAAGTAGTGATGCAGATGATATCGTAGATGAAGAAGAGTCATGTAGCTTGAGTGAATCTAATGACACTGATTGTGATGAGCAAAGTGAAAATCGAAAAAGAAAGTTTGCTGATTTCGACCAACAACTTGAAGCTGCTAAGGGTAGTCTTGGAGCTCTAAAGAAACTGACTAAATCCAAGTTAGAGCACAGATCAGAATTAGATGACCACATATACTCAAATGAGGATTTCCGACGTATCAAAGAGTTACAGGTACACAAGTTAGACGTGTGGTTTTGCAATGCACAGCCTTTCAGCCTCTCCTAACCTTGATGAGATAGTATTATTCTTGTAATGTATTAACTATCATGGTCTGGCATTTCTTGGTTTTCCTCATTTTTTTTCTCTTTATCTTTATGCTTCAGGCAAAGGAGAAAGCGAATACTGCTATGACAAAGATTGGGTTGTTAAAGGGCGCAAATTCCAAGTCTCCAGGCATTAGGATCCCAACTTCTGAACAATTAAGCCTCAAGCCAATTGATCCTGCAATGTTTGATGTGAGTTTTGCTTTAAACTAATCAACCATCAATTTAAGACCCTTTTGTGTTTCACTTTCTCATAGTCCTGTGAGCTGTGTAGCTGATTAGTTTAGTGTTTCCTAATTGGCTTCATCTTTTGATAATCGCTTTTACCGGGGCCATATGTTCGTAAGATCTTCAGCTGCCCTTCTTTACAGTCTAGCATAAAATTATTGGTATAGAAAATGATTATTTTGTTGTACTTGTGAGTTGTGGCTTACTTTCCTTTTAATTTTCGTGGAGGGGGTTATTGGGAGAAAAGCATTGTTCTGTTTTCCATTAAAATACGAATTATTTTTCAGTTGTGTTGGCTGATTCATACTTTTACCATTGAAATTAAGGACATTCCGTAGATGTCATTGGAAGGGACTTGATCACAATGACAGAAATAGATTTCTTCTAGCTTTTTGAGCTGGTTATAGGCAGTAAGTCTGGCATTTGTTAAATATCTGTGCAACTGAAGCTAATAATGTTCGTGCGTGGCTTGCGTTTATAAATTTGATGATAGCCGTTGGAATGTAATTGTCTGTTAGCTATTGATTCCTGGATCTTCCCAGGGTTGGTCAGTTGGAAGCTTGCTTTTCCTGGATCTTCAGACATAATAAATACTGGTGGGGTGTAGGATGGTTTTAAAATCGTAAGGGTTGGTTACTTGGTTCCTATTGGAAGAATTTATAGTTGTGTGTGTAAGGATGGTTTCAAATTGTCTTCGGCAAATGGGGAATCGTGGAGGGAACTGGGAATCTGAATCCTTCTGCTTTGGCCACTGAGCAGGGATCTAAATTGCTAGGGTTTATAGAATGGTGTGCAAGTGTTGTTTCACGGGAAGGTAGATTTGGTTGTTTATGACTTTTGGCACAGTGAACTAATAACCCGCAAGAAAAGGCAACTGGCTAATTGAAAACTTAACTGCTCATGACAACTAAAAGTTGATATAAATTTGTGTCTTGTTGGACTTTTCAATAGTTTGTATTTTGCAATAGGAACCAAGTAACCAATCCTTAACATTTCAATACTTGGTGTTAGTCAAACATTTTTGAGTAGGTTAAGAAACTTCAGGGTAACTTGATTGTGTTTTCCCTAAATGTAAATGGGGGGAAGAAGCACCTGTAAAAGCGTAAATCATTGGCATGATGATAATATGGGCCTCGGTTAATCATTGTGGAAGACGATGTGTGGATCTTTAGCTGCGGAATGGTATATTTAGGTTCAAGTATGCTGCTTTGATGTTTTAATTAACTTGCACGAACATAGGTTGGAAAGGCTAATGTTTATATGTAGTTACCTATATATTGTGTTGTTCCCGACAATCCCTTGTTTTCTTCTTGATGTTGTCCAACTTTGTCTTTCAAATATTCGTGCCTTATTCTCGGTGTTAGCAAAGAAAACTTTGACCAAGAAAGAAAAAAAGAAGGAATTTTAGACTGTATATCTTGGGTTGGATTAGTGGTTTCTCTTTTGACGGGATCAGTGGTGTCATATGTCATTTACTAGATTTTAATCTACGAGTATACTTTTTGCCTCTTTCTATGACATATTACTTACTTCCTAAGATATGTCTCTTTTATTATGCTCTGATAGGCAAATACCAAAGGAAAGATGAATAAAGAACAAAGAATTGCAGTCATGAAAGCTGGGAGAGAAGACCGACCGGAATACAAGGCGCGGGCTGCTGTGAAGAAGAATAAGGTTTGCTTATATCTTTACTTCCGCTTCCATTCTTATTGTGCCATGATCCTTTTTTAGTTATGTAGAGTTGCATGACAGTGACAAAGATTTAGTGACAGAGAGTTGTAATGTTCTTTTTTGTTCGAGCTCTGTGTCTCTCAACTTTGCTTTCATCCTGACCGGTGCACGTAGAATTGCTATAATATGTTTTTCACCGTGACTGACGCAAAAAGAAGTCTTCGAGGACAGATCCAAAGAGGATCCTTAACATTTTAGCTTCTTGTTTTGGGTGCCATAGTGCTTTAGTTGGGTAAGGCAAGCGGAGAGGCTGTGGATGTTTATCTCAAAGCATGCTTTCATGTTCATGGGGTCCCATATCTTTTGATGTGCAGCTCTTATTACCTGAGCATGTCTATCGATTAAGCGAAATACCATTCAATATTTCAATTTGATGTCTGATTTGGTTTTTAGTACTATTTGCTTCGTACATACTGTATTCTGAGTTTACTATGTTCAACAGAATGCTGGCTCGAGTAATTCTGAAAAGAACCGTAAAAAGATGATGCCTCACCGTGCAAAGTTGTCCAAGCTAAACAGAGTTAAACAAACAAAGAGGACAAAGCAGAAGACCGCAGGTAAACAGTTCCGCGGGAAGAAGGCATGGAAAAATTAATTCTGCACTCTGCAGTAATCAGTAAACTTGATCGTTTTCCTTTTATTTATACGAGTTCAATTCGTTTGGTTTACACAATGAGGAGTACAATACAAGTTGCGCTATCTTCTCTGGAGCAGTGCCTTCATTATAGCTTGATATGTAATCCAACGGACGAGTTGTGTGTTACAATTATTTATGTCAACGAATTACCAAATTACAGTGTTTTGTTTTCTTTGGCTTTATACCAAGATGCGTCATGACCTCACGGCTCAATGGCTAATAATGGCTTGAACTTGGGCTCTAATTTGTTTAATTACATCCGTCAAGGACACGATACCTTTGTTAATTTAGCATTGCCCAATCGCTAAGACGTATCTATGTACCTTGTTATCACTTATCTTTGAAAAGGACTCCAAAATTACCGTGAAATGGAGATGTATACATCATTTCAAAGAGAGTTTTTATTTAAAGGGACATTTGAATAGATTAGTGTCAGAAATTGTGCTACTGAATTTTCTGCAATCACTGTCGAACATGAGAAAAAACAAAAGAACAATAATAGAAAACAATTATTTAAATAGACTAATGATAAACTAGGGTGTTGACTTGGGGTTTAAATATATACTTTGATCTAGGAACGATTCCTTGTTAAATTAATACAAGTGCTTAATCTCCATATGCTCAGAAGTTGCAAGACCTTAGTGCATGTTTGGTGGAGGCACCATCACATCGTCACGAGCATTATACCTAGGTGTAACGTGTGATATAAGACGGTCTCATAATAAGTTTTTGTAGTCCGTTTTAGGAGAAAATAGACCAATTTTAAATCATGTGTGATACTCTGGAACCGTCTCATATAATACAATTATCACTATAAACAAATTAAGATGGATCGCATGATAATGATTAAGATTAATGACCGGTGAGGAATGAGCATAGATGCTATATTCAAGTCGGTCAATATGTTGATGATGAAGCAACCAGTGCGTGTGTGAAGTATGACATGGACAAACAGACTTCTGAGGCACGATTCGCATAATTGATAATTGTTGTAGACGACACCTCGTAATGAGGTGAGCTGTTTGTTTCATTCACGGATCTATCAGCCAAATTTGTAATCATACTCGCCACCTAAAGCTTTTGGAACACACTCTCATCCTTTTCTCTGAATAAGGAGTACACCTGTTTGAGTCTTATCTAAAGTTCTTAGGCGAGGACCGGATTCGAACCGCAGTCTTCAGGACATGAGCCTGATGAGTTATTCCAATTGCTCCACCTCGCTTTTGCTCTTTCTTCACTATTCTCACCTGGGTCCCCGGCTTTGGTTGCTTGGCCGGGGTAGAAGTGGTAGTACTAGCGAATGAGCAAGTAGGGGGCGGCAACTAAAGAGGTAGCGAGACTGACCATTGCACGAGTAGGTTGACTTTATTTCATTTTGGTTATGGAAAGTGAAAGTAGTTTCACAAAAATTATACTCATAATCTTTAACTCTTAAGTATGCTTTTTTTGTTCGGCAAAATAAAATGCTGTTCTTTTTTGGTTAAGATCACAAGTTTTGGGTAAAATCGTCCTTAATTAGAACATGGGGACGTTTTTAAAGTATATTGGTATAAGTTCTAAACTTCCATACATAGCGAATCAATTTGAATCAAGACTTCCCAAAGTGACGGCTCATGTTCGCTTGCATTCACAAATTGGATCTATTACGCTATAATAGGGGGTTGGACACTGCGGTTCCACTCTTCTACAACGGACACAACTCCTACAGAACATCCTTGGCTTTGCTTGAACTGACCGTGAACAAAACAGCTTACGCTGATTGGGAATCAACATGCCCATACGACACCCACAACAAACTCAACATCCATAGAAACCACCAACGGTCTTAAATTTCCTGGTTGTCGTCTACAACAAATAGAGCCAGATAAATGGCGAACTCCAGGTAAGAGGGCAATAGAGATGGCAAAACAAAAACTGACATCCAAGAGCCAATAATTCAGATCCGTGCTCAATACAGTCTACAGAGTAGAACACCCAATTTAGTCAGAGAAGCTATGGAACAGCCACTTGAAGTCCCTCGCTTCAAACTGCCGGGGATGCAACAAAGACAGCTTAAAACAGGCTACAACTAACAAACATTTCGACTTTGGCTGAAGAGAAGCAAAGGAGATCCAATGCAATCCCAGGCAACATTGGGATCACAGATAATACAATAACCTTCCGACACAACAGAGAGAAAATGAAAGCACTATCTTTGATCGGGATTGCAATAAGGAAAGTGGAAAAACAGAAGGAAAAAGTTAGGATAGAATATGGTCCATGGCTCCGATACATATTTGGTGTGGCCAATGGCCAGTGCATAAGTAGAAGAGCATGTCGGAGCTTGCTCTGCAACAAATTTCTAAACACGAGAAGGTAAATTACTGCGCATGACCAACATGCCTACCTCCCCTAATCTACAGGTCTGGATCTATCATATACACTTTCCAAACCCTCACCTAGTCATATTCTGTCACATGTTACATATTTGGTGTGGCTGTCGCAGAGGTTGAAACAAGAGTTGGTTCTCAGTCAGGCGAGTCAGCTACAAGATTCTTCACCCAACAAGAAGGTGAATCACCTCACAAGACAAACATGCCTACTTTCCTAATAAGGTCTCGGTCTACTACACAGTTTCTAAACCCTAGTTTAATCATCTTTCTGTCTCGTGATCCATTCAGAGTAGCTCAAGGAGTATCAGAACTATATAGGACTGTTTTTCCAGTAAGAATGTTCTACAGCTCAGAACAAAGACTCAGGACAACCACTGATCTCCGCTTCGCTCAATCAACTTCTCGCAGCACAAGCACAACCATATTCGACACCGTTGCTTTCAGTAAGTCTCTAAAAACAGCAGTTAGCTAGCAAACCCGCTAAAGTTCAATAAAGGTAAAAAATCACATTCACCCCTCAACTCATTTCCCTTGCTATTCCATGTATTACACTTATTAATTAATTAATTCACATACCCAAACAATCAGAATACTTAACTTTGAACTTTTACAAACGACGACTGTCCACTGCTATATACTTTGATTGCAATGAAGATATAAGATACACAAGAAACCCCAATTACTTATTTCCTCTATGAAATACACACCGGCACACCAATGCAGAATAAATAGGCAAAGAGAAACTAATAGTAAATATTTAATGTATACCAAATGGTTGCTTCAAAATTGTTTCAGTAATACCAAACTGACCTACAACGGCTGTGAGCTTCTGATTTGCTGCTTGACATTATCATTAGAAAGGTGAGAAGAACCATCTGGCATCATCATTGTAGGACCTGACGTCATGCCCTGATATTGGGTAGCAACTGCAGGTGCTAAAGGCTGAGTATAGTATATCTGAGAATGAGCAGGATCAGCAAATTCATATGAATAACCTGCAGCGGCTGCAGAATTGGGAGCAATGGATTGTGATGGGTGATGAATCTGAGAGTAGCTCACAAATTGCTGCTGCTGCTGAGGCTGGGTTTGGGACGGAGGTTGATGCTGACTTGAAGGAACTGGAACCAGCTGGGGACCTGCTGTGGTGGTTCTGTACGCACCAGGAGCCATTGCAGATTTTGGAGGCGGCATATTCCTAGGCGGGTTATAGCCAGAAGAAGTGGTGATCATAGTAGGATTAGGTGGGGTTTGGGTACGGTTAGAAGGGATGGAAGTTGCAGCTTCACCCATATTTGGCTGCGGCTGCTGCTGCTGTGGCACTGGCATGCTGTAGCCTTGACCTTGCCCAGCAGGCACATAATACACGGGATATTGGTGGGGATGATGTGGTGCCTGCTGAGATGGGTAAATAGGATAGTATGCTGGCATGGGTACAGCACCAGGAGGATGATGGTGAACGAAATGCGCACCAGCAGGAATATATTGCTGCTGTGTCTGTGCCTGTGTGGGCGCTTGCTGCTGCTGGTGCTGCTGTTGATGTTGTTGCTGAAGCAAATGCTGTTGCTGTTGCTGCTGTTGATGTTGATGTTGCTGAAGAAATTGCTGCTGATGCTGCTCGTACTGAGGATGCACCGCGTATCCAGATTCTGAAACTTGTTGCATTTGAATGCCAGGAGGGAACCTATTACTTCCAGAAGACAACTGACCACTAGGATCCTGATACATGACCGGCGGCTTTTGACGAGCAATTGCATTCGAAAGACTACTATCACTGCAAAAAAAAAAACACCAACCAACAAGAAAACACTCATCTCTAATTCTCTACAACTCGAAAACATCTAAATCACGAATCAAACATAACTTCACAATGTTCCCATTCCCACATCTCAACACTAAATTACTTGATAACCTTCATAGTACCGCGAATTTGACCACAAAACCACAGAATTCTCGTAATAAACTATGAAGCAACCCACAATTCATCAACAAATAGAGAATCAAAGACGAAAAACAAGCGAAATAGAGGAGAAAATTATATACCTAGAAACCGAATCAGGAGACGGCAATTCACCAGCAGCCATTTGCTGCTTCTGCTGCGAACCCATAACATTAACACCCTGTCCCAATTGCTGCTGCTGAGATGTCACCAACTGTTGTGGTTGTTGCATCCTGTACCCATGATCCGATCTCTCATCATCCGAATACACCCGATTCCCATACTCCCCTCCTCCTCCTCCAACCATTGCCGGAAAACCAGTCACCATCGCCGCACTCGGTGGCGAAGATATCACAACAAAACCCTCTTCAACCTGCTGCTTCTGCCCCTGATTCCCATTCCCAACACCCATCTGCGCAAATTGCTCCTCTATCCCACCACCACCACCACCACCGCCAGCCCGCTGCTCCATAACCCTACCACCACCATCCTCCACGTGTACCCTAATCGGCGGCAAGTTCGCCAAGCTAGGTGACGACGAAGTCGACCCGAAAGACGACGACGTTTCAATTATCGGCGAATCTGGCACCGAGTGCACATCCTGATTATTATTATTATTATTATTCCCACCCACCGCCGCCGCCGCTTTCTTCTCCTCCGCCGCCGCCGCACCAACCACCGTACCAACCGCCTCCACCTTGGAATTATTATTATTATTGTAATCAACAAGACCGGGGACATCATGATCAAGGCCTAAGAGACAATTAACCGAAGCCGGGTCGGAAAACCCACGTTGAAGCTCCGCCGCCCCGTTAAGCGCGTTAAGGAACCAATCATCGGACCGATTCGAACCGTCGAGTATATTCCCCATGGAGTGGGCCCCCTCAGGCTTAGCAGGGAACAGAAACAACCGGATCCGACCCGGTTTGTTAATATTAATATTATTATTACTGCCGTTGGATGAGACGGAGAGGGAGGAAGAGGTGGAGGAGAGAGAAACAAGACGGTCATACTCATCGATCATGTTATCCAAGTCTTCCTCGGTAGAGACGGTGATGAGAGAATCGAGGTCTTCATTAGGGAGCTGATACTTCAAGGTGAAGCTTTTGTTGAGGTGGTTGTTGAGTAGGGTTTTGGAGAGGCGCGATAACAGGTCTGGCAAGGTGGATGTCCTGTCAATTACAACCATACGCGTGTCACCGCCGACGTAGCACAGTGATTTGTCGTGTGGACGAGGGACTATGTGTCCGCCGTAGCTGCACATCAGACGAAGCTTTGGTGGGCCCGTCGTCGTCGTCGTTGTTGTTGTTGTTGGTTGAGGGTTTTGAAAGGGGTCGTCGAAATCGGTGGCGCGTGAGCGAGGTGATGAGTCGATTGACTCTGGGTAGGTCGGTGTTAGGTTTTGAAGGGGAGGAGGTGCGGTGGTTGGTGTGGTGGTTGTTGTGGTGGGGGGTTGGGGTGGTGCGGTTGAGATTGGCGGCGCTGGTGGTGGGTCCATTTTTTGTTTTTTTTTTTAGGAGAGAGAAAGAGGGGAGTTTTTTCTCTTTTTTTTTTTAAGGAGGAGAGAGAGAGAGAGGGGAGGGAGTGAGATTGTATAATATATGGTTGTATTAAATAATGGGGGTATTGTATGTATTGTTGTAGTTGTTGTCCCACAAACCCACTACTACTCCAGCTCGTTACTATTTAC
Organism: Spergularia bocconei; assembly: GCA_963457585.1. Classification (NCBI taxonomy): domain Eukaryota; kingdom Viridiplantae; phylum Streptophyta; class Magnoliopsida; order Caryophyllales; family Caryophyllaceae; genus Spergularia; species Spergularia bocconei. The sequence goes on along the minus strand of OY734945.1, from coordinate 21,592,214 downwards.
TAGTAGCATTTATTTACTTATTTATTTACTGCTAGGAGTGGTAGTAATTAATTAATTAACTAATTAATTAATGTTAAATTAGGAGTAAGTAAATGGTATTGTTAAGTAAAAATGGGAAATTATTTAATGAGGAGTAAAGGAAAAAAAGAGAGGAGAAATGGGAAAAGGGAAAAGAGGACAGCTGGGAAAAGACAGGAGAAGATCGGAATTTGGGCCCAAAATAAATCCCGAAACAAAGGGGTGGGATATTTTTTATTTTTTATTTTTTAAGTGAGGAGAAGGAGAAGGAGAAGGAGCGCATTTCTTGAGGTTTGTTTGACAGCTAAGGTTACACAGCGTGACTTGTCTAGTTGATTGGCTAAATTGGCCTGCTCTGTAAAAGAAAAAGAAAAAAAGAGGAGAGTGTGGTTTAAGCCTTTAAGGTGGTGGTGACTGGTGAGTCTGGTGACCAGTCTCCCACTCCGGTAGGCTAATGCCAGTTTGGAAAGGATTTTGGTGTGCATTGTACCGAGTTCATAAGATTAATGATTTTTGTAACCCATTTGGCATAAGATTGATAATTTGCCTAAATTTGTGATTACCATTTGAGTACTTGAACTGGGTACAAATATGAATTGTTTACCACCTTAAAGTTACGCGAGGAAAATCACTATTGTTCCCTCCGTTTTGTTTCGTTCATGACATTTTGTTTAGGCACAACAACCTGAAAATGGAAGTTTGGGGGGATGAATAATGCCCAATTAATCTAATTTAGTCTATTTGGCACGTGGGAGTACTTCTTAATCAACGTGACCGAATATAATCGAAAACAGAAGCGACTTAAATTAGGTGACCTAAAACAATTTGACCGAGCTCTGGCCACCATATATTTGACATAAATGATATGAAATGCAATTCCAACTTGTTAAAATTATGACATAACTCGAAACCAATACTCCGTATGTCGTTTGACTACCCGTATTTTGTAAAGAAAGAAAAAAATTTAACATTGATTTGAATAATAGTCTAACAAAATCAAACCGGGTGACAAAGCAAGGGAAATACTCGAATTTGTAACATCTTAGTGAGACGTCAAGTTAATTGGCAATATTAGACACCTCCGAATAAAACCCAAACCACGACCAAAACAAACCTAGCCAAACTTTAACAAACCCATAAATGTCCGATTGACCAAACCTAATCCAACCTATACGCTTGCCATCCTCTAGCATATCGCCAAACACCCCTAACACCATTCTAATTCCTAGATTCCTAACCCGAATAAAACTCCGATTAACTCGAAATTCTACCGATTAAAACAAAACCCGAAGCAACCCGACCAATTACCACCTCTACCAATAATTCCAACTCCAACTCAAGTTTTGTGCCCATCTCACGAGAGAGTTGCTGAAAATGTAAAAAGAACGAGTATGCCCCACCTGCAGCATATACATACATCAAACGCAAAATAAGAACAAAAAAAGGAAAATAAACAAAAAAGACGAAAGAACCTGCCCTGCTTCCTCCCTTTTATCACCCGATGCTCTGGGAAGCAGGGTCCACCATCTCAACCACTCTCCTCAGCCGTCCAAACCACCGTCACTCCGCCGCCGCCGTCGTCGTCGTCCTCCCTTTCCCAGTTTTGTAAGTTTGTTTGTTTTTGGAGTGCAATTAATTATATTATGTGGGTTTTAATTTTATGTATGATCATGTAGAAATTTGTATGTGGGCAGTTACGAATTTTTGTTATTAGAATTACCCAGGAAAAGTAAGCATGTTATATTTTATTATGATTAGGTAAATTTTACATTAATAATTAATGCATAATATGATACAATACGAGATTATATGAGCGGAGGAGTATGTTTGACGTTTGATGATTATTATTATTATTATTGTTATTGTGTTATATTGTATTGTATTGTATTGCAAATTAGTTAAACTGGAATTTTTATAATCTAATGTAGGTGGTGTGACTGGTGAAGGCTGATAATAGTAAGCATTTATTCAGTAAAAAAAAAAAAGTATACTGTATTTGGGGTTTTGTTGATTGGATTTTCGACATTTTCGTTGAATTTGTTGAGCAAAGAGAGAGAGATAGAGATGGGTAGGGAAGGGTATGTGGTGCCAGTCGACCCGCAACTCGGGGTTGTGGGTCTTAAGAAGAAGGTTCCGAGAAGTTGGATCCTTATTGATTCTTCTGGACAAGGAACTGTACTTGATCTTGATAAGAATGCTATTATGCAAAGGGTTCGTATCCATGCTCGTGATCTTCGGATTTTGGACCCCCTCCTTTCTTATCCTTCGACTATTTTGGGTCGTGAGAGAGCCATTGTTTTGAACTTGGAGGTACTTTTTTCTTTGTCCTACTTTGTTCTTGGTTCATCGTTAATTTGAAAGTGTTATACTAATCTTTAGTAAAAAAAATTGTTTCTTTTTTGATAGCATATCAAGGCGATTATCACTGCTGATGAGGTATTTTATCTTTTCTTTTGTGGATGTTCTCGAATTATTTGTTAGCCCATGCTTTATATAGAGAAATCGCGGATCTACTTAGTTGTGGAGGTGACGACTTTGTAATCTAAGTAGGATGCTGAATTTGAATTTGGAGGAATGATGCATGTTGTGCAGAATGATATTGAACCCTCCACCCTTTTTCTAATGCTTACAATAACTTTTAATGAGATTGGTGCAAGAAATAGTTGTTATATTTTATGGTTCTTCCTGTCGAGTTTGGGGGCAGAAAAAAGGTATTCCTGATCACTAACAACATTGGAGACGTGTGTATAACATTTTGGATGTGAAAACTCTGAGACTTGTGGTCTGAATTATTCAATCAGCCATCAGGTAAATCTCTTTGCACAATGGACATGTTAGTCTCCAATCGATGTGGTTCGGAACTTTTTCAATCAAATCAAACAATCTTTTGATAGCTATTGTATGTTTGACTGTCTGAACTCTGCTGCGAGGATGTTCTTTGGTACCTCAAATTTTAGATTTATGAATTTTGTTTGTGAGATATGCGTCAGGTTTAGACTTGTAAAACATGTGGTTATTTCTTTATTAATCAGGTCTTACTCCGAGATCCCCTGGAAGAAAATGTTATTCCTGTCGTTGAAGAACTACAGAGGCGGTTATGTACTGAAGGAGAAGGAAAAGAGTTCAATGGGCATGATGCTGAAGCTGGTGAAGAAGATGGTGAGTTTTTTTTTTTTATTATTATTATTATTATTATTTAATAGATGAGTTGCTGCCAATATTATTTCATTTACCTTAAATCATGAAATTTGTATCCATTTGGCTATTCTCTAGCTAAGTGGATAGTTAAAAGTCTTTTTTTGATTGATTCTGGCAAGAATAATGTTCCATCATCTTTTATATTCAGCTATTTATCTTTCTAATGTTTTATTGCTTTTAGCAACCGTTTCTTTCTTGATCTCTCTTGTGCACCAACTTCTATTTATCTATTTGTTTCTATAGTAGTTTTTTATTTTTTCTTTTTCTAAAATGATAAACTCTTTTGATTTTTGTAGAATCTCCCTTTGAATTCCGTGCTCTCGAGGTTTTCTTAGAGGCAATCTGTAGCTTCCTTGCTGCACGTACAACTGAACTAGAAACTGCTGCTTATCCAGCATTGGATGAGTTGACCTCGAAGGTGTGTCTCCTTGACTTACTACGCAGTAAAATCTTTTGTTCTTGTTCTGTTGATAGAGAATATCTTGTAATTTAGAGGTGATTTCTTCCTGTTTAGGAACTTTTACTTAACTAGATGCCTTTTAGTTCTGTTGATACAGAACCTCTTTCGCTTTAGCTTTTTCTCAAATTGATGCTTATCTTGCAATGATGTTAGGCATATTTTTCTCTCTGTTTCTAAGGAAGTAAGGCTGTCCATCTGAACCATCTCAGCCAACCCTTATGGTTACCTCTTTGTAGGCATTGGTGTAATGTGATTTTGGAGTGTATCTCTTCCTTATAAGGGCTTCAAAGTTTGGGTGGTCTTCTCAAAACCTTATTTCTGATATTGAGATTGATTAGTGAATCTTCTAAAATTGTTATATAGGAATTTGCTGAAAAGGATCTTTGCTCTTATGGTTCATGAGATGTTTACTCATTTTCTCTCCGTCTTCTGACGGAACTCCACTGGACAAGCGATGTTCTTTGCATTGTAATTGCCCTTAAAGTTAGGAATCTTTCGAAATAGACATTCAAGCTTTTTTAAAATAGAAGATACATAAAAATGGCATAAGAGCACACTGGCACATTATCTCTTAGACCTTCATCACATCCATGTAAGTGTGCCATGACGTTTGCTGGATAGACGCAGTGCTTCCTCAAAGAGCTACTCCCTCGTTAATTGTAGAAATAATTGAATTAATCTCCCATGCTTTGGGGAGAGAGTCATTACAGTCGTTGAATTCACTAGTTCTATATTGTAATCTTACTGAATGTCACGCTCCACATTGTCGCTTGAACTTTATATGGGGGTGGGGAGTCAGATGTAGACAGCCTTAGGAATGCTCCCAAATAGGGGCTATATATGCTATTTACTATTTCCAAGAATGTACTATACACCGTTGCAAAGCTGTGTTTTCAGCAATTGTATGGTTTTGATTGCAGATTAGCAGCCGTAACTTGGATAGGGTGAGGAAATTAAAGAGTGCGATGACGAGATTGACTGCCCGTGTTCAGAAGGTATTCCTTGTCACATATGGTGTTATATAGGCTGTTAGATATTGGGTGTTGAGAGTTCACTGCCAGTGAAATACTTTAAAGTTTAAACTATATATTTCTCTCCATGTTCCAGTTTTCTATTGGAGTACTTGTTTTTTAAAACAGAGTTTATCCTAGTATTAACTTTTTAAGGACCCTATTTCCGAAAATTTGAACAGCACAAGAAAAAAAAATGTATTGATTAAACAACCGAAAGATATGTCCTGTTTGCACTGGTGGGTTGCACAAACCGTCCTTGTGTGTAGATTTAACTGCCAATCTATAGTTAACCTCCTTCACCTTTTACGGCATTGCCCCATTCTTTCTGTTATGTTAACTTCAGATGCCGATTTCCTCGGATATTTGTAATGAAATCAGTTTTGGCAAACTAGAGCTCCTTTGCTTTGCTTCTTTTACTATCTTTTCCTTCCCTGTGAAGGCTGCTACATCTGGGCCTTACAGTTATTAATGCAACTCACTCGATTTCCGCAGTTTCTGGTGTAATCATGTTGCTGACAGTTGAGTAAGTATGATAACATTTTAAATTGGTAAATAAAACTTTGGGTAGTAGATATTGGTTTAGCCTTTGTGTGGAGGCCTTTGGGAGGTATTGGCAGATTATTAAACGTCAAAGTGTATATTTGTATTTGGATACTTGGATATAATGGGTCATATATATATCTAGGTTTGCTGAAATGAATGGGGGATATGACAGCTGACTTTTCTCCATTAGTCTGAATAGTGAAAGGCATGTCGTAGGATCATGGTGTTGGGTGTCCATGCAGCACCGAGCGGGCAAGGGGGATGGTGGACTAGATTAGTCAAGCATGGCAGCCCCAAAAATGACATTTTGAAGAAAGGTTGCCGCAAATTGAGCAGAAATTTGTGGTCGCTGTCTGCACTCTCATGATGTGTTGAACAGCTTAGTGTCCATCGCAGTTTGTAAATTTGTCTAAAATAGTTATCCACCAACTTGCATACACCCCTCCTTCCGGACTCAACCCTTGAGCTTATCAAAGAAATAAGAGATGGTAATTAGCCACGCCAGGTTTCTTCTCTCTGTTGAAAGTGATTTTCAATTATCAACATATTGGTCATGCGGCATTTAAATATCCTATTGTTTCTATTTGACTATTGAAAAGCTTTCTTGGTATTCGATGACCTTGGGAAATATTCTGTTTATAAGTTTGTATGAATATTTCGTGTTAAGTGTTTATTTAATTCCATTGGCAATAACCTGTAGGTGAGGGATGAGCTTGAACAGCTTCTGGATGATGATGATGATATGGCAGACCTTTACTTGTCCAGAAAGATGGCTGCTCCTGCTTCACCTGTTAGTGGACCAGGGGGTGTGTGGTTCCCAAGCTCTCCGACTATAGGATCTAAGATATCAAGAGCAAGTAGAGCTAGCATAATTACAGCTCGTGGTGACGGTAATGATGTTGAGGAACTCGAGATGCTGCTAGAGGTAGAGCAATTTTGTAGGTTTGTCAATCCTTTTATTGTTGCAGTATAAAAGTCTCTTTCAAGAAATTTAAAAAAATAGAGTTAGGAAAGGTTGTTTTCAAACTACCACCACCACTACCACCACCACCACCACCACCACTACTACTTACTACTACTACTACTAAGCATGAGTTTCAAGATGATTTGGGGTCAATCAATTGTGAGCTTGACTAACTCTTTGTGATGATGTGATGTACAGGCGTATTTCATGCAAATTGATGGGACATTGAACAAACTAACAACGGTATGTGTCTTAAAAAACATGTGGGATTGCTTTTTGTGTCTTTATTTCCCCTGTCTATTTAGAAAACCTGCTTTTGACTGGACGCATAAAATACTAATGATATACAATTCAATCAATCAAACAATCCTACATAAAAACAGCAAATGATTGTACTACTTTATTGTGAATCTTAATGGAGATTCGTAATGGCAGAGATAATATTATAGCAATCTAGGAAGTTTTCATTCTGGAAACTTGCGTTCCTGATGTTTATTAAATTTGCCATTATGTTTGCCGCGTGTTTTTCTGAGGTGTGCAAGCGCAATGTCATTTAAGATTTCTTTTATCTCTTTAATTCTTTAATGCATATTTTTAGCAAGTTGTCGTTCCCTTTTGTGTTTTATAACCCTTTAGGCATTGATCTCTTTTTACACGACAATTTTCTTAGGGAACACTTTTGTTGCTCCAAGTATCAGGAGTATTCCTATCCTACACTCTCATATCATTCTTTCAATCATTAATACTTCTGTAATCCTTTTTTATCCCTTTTTTTTGGTTTTCTCTTGAGATAATAAAAAAAGATAATCCATGTATTTTACTCACATGGCCTAACCCAATAAAGTAGCTTGATTCATATATGAGGTAGCTCAAACCTTAAAATCATGGTGGCTAGGTGTTTTTACTACACCTTTCTTTTTCAGAAATTGTAAATTCTTTTTTTATTTAGATTTCATTTGTTATTCAGTACGTTTCATGAGTTCGCCTTTTGTGGTTGCAATGTGTCAGACTGTCTCTAAAGTCTGCAGATAATTAACATGGAGTTCCCTAAATATTTATTTAGTTTTTGAGCTGGAGAGTTATTTAAAGAGACCACTATTCCTGCTACTTGTCTAGCGTGGTATTCACCAGACTGGGATGGCAAGTTTATCCCCAGCTAAATATTAATTTTAAAATTATGTGCGACATTAGCGTAATATGTTTACTAATTTCAAATCGATATGCTATTACATCTTCCATGATTAAATCTAGCAGAGTAACCTGCATAGTATTCTTTTGGTAATATAATGGATTGAACCTGTTGAGTCATTAGTGATTAGAATAGCGCCAGATTCGTTTTGGAGGTCCTACAGCCAGTCTGTTGTGGGAAACCAATCCCCATGGAAACTTTAGCTCATTTTCTAGAGGTCTCGGGTCTTAGCTTTCCCAAGCGGACTAAGCCAACTCTAGTGTATTCTAGGAAAAAAGAAAAAAGTTTTCTGAAATCCACTATCAGTTATGATGGTGGCTTGAAGAGGGGCTTCTTAGCTAGGGGGTGATGTTCTCTTTTGGGGTTTGTGACTTTGTGGTTGGGCTTTTGTCCTCCCTTGTTTGTAGTGTTTTTCTTTTCTATATTCATATAAATTATTTATCTTATCAAAAAATAAAAAAGAATTGACGATGTAGAGTTTTAATTTGCAGCTCCGTGAATACATAGATGATACTGAGGATTACATCAATATTCAGGTATTGCAGTCTTCACTTTTGGTTGTATCCAGACTGAAAAGCTATCGAGGTGAATTTTGATTAGTTTAATTGGAATTGATCTCTCTGTTGCAGCTTGACAATCATCGGAATCAACTGATTCAGGTGCTGTTTTCTCTTTCTTGTTCTTTTATGCATTGTGTTGCCCCTACTAGTATGGTAAATTTCGTAGGTCTAGTTTGGAAGTGGGGAACAGGGGAATAAGTTTACTGGTTGCTCATCCTTACCTGATGATCTTGGTTGGTCACTAATCCCTTCTTTCTAACTGCGACTCATTTACCTGTTTGCTCTCGATAAACCTTATGTGCACATTATTCTTACATTCTAGTTATGGTAACTTTGCTGTTTTTCTGCTTTCAAACGGAAAATATGTAACAACCCATTTGTTAACTTACCAAGCATCTTAAATTCAACGTTAAATTTGTAGTAGTAAATTACTTTGTAAGATGTTCGCCTATTTGGTTACATGTGTGTTGGAGATTTTGGGATTCAGCAACCAATGAGTTCTGTATGGCAAAGTAATTCGCTTCCAAGGTGTCTTTCATAGAAACTCATATTGTACTAATGGCAATTTAGGGCTTCAACTCTCAATTATTTTGGTGGTCACCTTTCCCATTCATTTTCAAATGAACAAATGACCGAATCCTTTTGATGAAGTTGCACACTTTCGAAATCCTTTGAAAAGCAATATTCTCATAGGAACCCACAATTGTGGTGACCTGAATTACTGATTCCTTATTTTATTCTTCAATATTATCACTTACGCATGTAGTCGTTAATGATCATAGGATGTTCCAACTTCCAACTCAAGTTTCATCTATAGCGTTTCACTTTATAGGAGCATTGATCGTGCATTAAAAAAATAGGTATGGATGTAGGCTTAAAAGGGTTTAAAGATAAGGAACATGGCTATCTATTGTAGGAAGATGACATTTCAATTATGTAAATGGAGAGGAGACAGAGCAGCCTAAAAAGGTTTGGGAAGAAGAATAGGGATATCTGATGTGAGGGAGGGATAATGGCTCTTGAGGTCCTATAAGAAGGGATATAAATTACAAGAGTTTGCTTAGGGCTCTTTATTTTCTGTTCACTAGCTGTTGTTTTGGATCTAAAAGCGCATAATTTAGGCATGTGTATTAGAATGAACTATTCCATGAAAATCTAATTTCATGTAGGATCATTTCTGGTAAGAATTGGGCTTTTAACAAGTTGGACTTACTTTTGGGAAGCACTTGCTCAACCTAGCTTCTGCACACATATTAAATTCTTATAAATTTAAGAGCAAGAATGGGATCACAATAATCTTCCTAAACTCCGAAAGGTTATCCTCTTGCGCCGCAAAGAATAGTAACGAGTCATTACTTTATCATTTCTAATATGCACCTGTTTGGGCAGGCTTCTATGCAGTAGGGCTTTCTTTATAGTGCAGCTTTTCTACATACTTCATCTGATCGAAAGAGGAGGATCTTCACTAGAAAGTGGTGCTTACTGGTGGGTAGTTGGGATGATAGTGATAATAAACTTAGGTATATATATTATGAGTCACAACTCACAACTTACCAGTTACCACCATATATGTTCATGCTTATTGCTGTACCTCCTGTAGTCTGAGTTAGTATATGTTCTTGAAGCTCCAGACATGTAATTTTAAACCCACCATTCTGTGACATGTATATCATTTTGTAAACTACTTTCTTATATGTTCCAGTGAAATATGCTTGACTATTGTTCATGATTTTAGTATTTTTAAACCATATTATCGAGTCCTGTTACTGCTACAGTGTTACCACATCATTTACGTTCGCCATTTGTATGATATCTTATAAATAGGTTGCATTAGCTTACAGCTGTCTTCAGCTTATAATTCATTCCACTGCTCTAACACAGGGAGCCAAGTTTATATTAATTTGTTTGTTATTTTGTACTTGTCGTGCAGCTGGAGCTTTTCCTGAGTTCGGGAACTGTTAGCTTATCGATGTACTCATTGGTGACTGGAATTTTCGGGATGAACATACCTTATACATGGAATGACGATCATGGCTACATGTTTAAATGGGTACATAATATACTAACCTAGTAGCTTGTATATCACTTCTCTCAAAGTTGTTTTTATTGATGTTGTGTCTGTGTTGCTAGGTGGTTATTGTCTCGGGCATGTTTTCTGCTGTACTCTTTGCGGTTGTAGTATCATATGCTCGTTATAAAGGTCTTATTGGATCATGAGATTGAACAAACCAGTTATTGCTCGGTTTGAAGGGAAATGTGTTCAATCTCCTTCCACTTGCACAGAGACTCTGAGAGAGTAAGCTAAGGCTTGTAGATAAAAACCCCTCGAGGCGATGAAGTGTAATGGCTTGACTAACTTTCTAGCCAACTCTTTGGCTCCGAGAAGCTGCTGACACATTTAAACACACACGATACAAACATGTATGTACTTTTTACACCATTCAAAAATTAGGGCATGTAATTCATAGGGTTTTCTGTGTTGCTGTTTACAAATTCATTCTTGTCACAATCTAGGATACGTCAGAATCTCAGTATTAGTCATTATCATATCAAATGATATGATACAAATTTGTATGAAGTTACTCACCTTGTTGCGGAAGACTATATCTCGACCGGGTGCTGCAATCATGCAACTCATTGAAGATTGTTCCTTCATCACTTTGGTGAAACTTGATGCTTGTAGACTCTTTCATGCATGTTCAACCAGACCTTTGCTTTTGCGACCAACTTCGAGAACCATATCTGTAGATTGTAGATGTAGTGCTCTGATGTTCTGCTCATTGCAGCTCTTCAGAGTTAGAACAGGATTTACTTTTTCATTTGGAAAGCCTCGCCGATGGGCATGATTGATTGTGGTATATGCAATGCTGTGCTCTTTGAGTTCTTTCATTGTTTTTCACGGCTTGTTTGCTACTAATGAAGCTTGCATCGTTGGGTTTGTCTTTTTAAGTTTATAGTGTCTTAGCTTCTTCAGTAGAGGCTCTCCCAAGCTCATTAGACCGGTTCAAAGGTTATAGCGAAAGTCGATGCGGTCCGGGGCCTTAGCTCTCAATGTCTTCAGCCCGGGAGTGTCTTTATCACAAAGGTTTTAGTCTCCTATTCAAACAGGTGATCCTCATTATAGAAGCACAAAACATAACGTTAGCAGTGCCGAGCTCACCCTAACTCAATTGTGAATAAATGATCACAACTCACAAGTTTAAATAGATGGTTGAGATCTATGCGCTTTTCTTGGGATGTGCTTTGAGTTTGAAATTGTAAGAATGGCCATGTAGTGAGCCGGCGAGCCGGTGAGACTTATCTTTATACCTTGTATCAAAAGTCTTGATAAATGCACATGTTGCGTTTTTTGCTAACTCTCACCTTTTGTTCAGATTCCACTTGAAAAATGACGAGGGTATTAGTTGAGATATTTGATTCAATGTTAACCGTCCATATTTACTAAAACTCTAATATGATTGAGCTTTTGATTGCAAGAATAACTATTTGACCAAAACAAGTACATTGGCTTTGGAAATTTTCCAACTATACCCAAATGTGCCAGCCACATCTGTGGGTGCATGTGTCTGAGAAACTTAAGCAGCGGAGCTAAGCCAAAGTCCATGAATAGTGAAGGCCATACTTAATAATACATCGCCTTCACTCGTATTGGTTTTTCTATAGACAAAGGTGTGGAGGCCCAAATTATTTCGCGGCTCCCAACCAACTTTTTGTAATTTATTATGGATTTTGCTATATTTAGCCCTTGCTCTAAGGGCTAACTATAAGCCATTAATATTGCTTTGATTTTTTGTGAAATCCATTAATATCATAAAGACAACAATTAAAAAAAAAAAAAGCTACTAGACTACCACACCTTTCTCTCTCCTCTTCAAATACATCAACAACCACCATCTCAAACACCACCACTATGATAGATAACGGCCACCATAATTGGCACAACGCTCCTCTACCCACCTTAAAGTTAACCGGAAAAAGGGACCCTAAACCCTTTTTCCGGTCACTTTAGAATAGTAGTCCCGAGTTGGGGTTCACCACACCCTAACTAGGGTGTCCTTTGGTTTTCCCGGCGAATAGGAGAGGTGGTGCGGGCACCGGAGGATAAGAGAGGCGGTGGTAGACGGTGGTAGAGAGTCGTGTATAGTGCCAACTAATTGAGAATTCATTTATTGTTTTGTCAATTTTTATTTTTATTGTATACTATTTATTGAGATTTCACAAAAAATCATAACAATATTTATTTCTTATAGTTAGCCCTTATATCATAACCCATTTATTATTTATAAGTTTAAGATATCGAATAATAATAATCTTAATCAAGTGTCTCAAAGTCTTCTTTTTTATTTATGAGTTTGTACTAGACGACGAGTAGCTAATTTAATGAGGTTGTCTATCTAGAGTTTGTATTAGAGCTAGGGTAGTTGTCTAACTTTGCACGATCAAGTTATGATGTCAACATGTTGTTTTGTACACGTGCAAACTAATCTTATCGAGCAACTAAATGGCCGTTTCTAATAGTTTGGAGGCTTCTGCGCAACATATAAAAGTATTGCTGATTTTTTGTCTAACACTACATTATACAACGTCTTTTTTTGTGAAACACTCCCTAATACACTATTTTTTGTGTAACACTACCTAATACAACGTCTTTTTTGTGGTGAAAATAAATACTGATGGAGCTGTTTTGGGGGAGGTGGGGTCGAGAATAGGTGTGGTTGTGAGGGATGAGAACGGAAACGTAAGTAGCGTGGGGTGTAGACAAGTCAAGGCGAGGTGGGAACCGGAAGTTGTGGAAGCGAGGGCAGCGGAGTTTGGCCTTCAAATTCCATGGCAGAGGGGTTGTGAAGATGTCATTCTAGAGTCGGATTCGTTGTGTCTGGTTAACGCTCTTAAAAATAGGAATTTTGCTTCTAGTCATTTTGGTTTAGCTGTGTTAGATGTCTTCAATTTTTCTAGCAGATTTAAGCCGTGTAAGTTTAGTCATGTTCGTCGTAGTGGTAATAGGGTTGCTCATGAGGCTGCTCACTTAAGCCCGATTGAGTACTCGGCTCGGGTTTGGGTGGATAGTGGCCCGAAATCTGTACTTGATTTAGCAGCTATCGATTTCGTAGCTTCATGTTTTGAATAACATTGGTAGAACGTTTCCCTTAAAAAAAAACTCGACAAAAGTCTCAAAACTTTAGTATATGGGCAAAAATAGAGGGATTTTTTTAAAAGATACAACTTGACCTTTTATATAATGCATATGTATATAGTTGGCTTTATTCCCACAAAATATGCTTGCTATTAGACTACTAATAATGATACTTCTTTCTTTACACTATTTTCATTTTTAAGTGTCTATCGAGCGGTTAAAAAAATAAAAAGGAGAACTACAGGAGACTATGTGATTCAATTACAAAAAAAAACAAAATATTAATTCAGATCAATTTAACTAAAATGAAGGATTTAATATTTAGTTTGATCTAATAAATAAATTATATTTATACATAACTAGCTATCATGACTTTTTATTGACATATTAATTAGACAGATAAATTACTTATTAGAAATTATTTAAATTCAGTTTGGTCGACTTACATAGACAGAGAAAGTCATCGTACAATTATAATTTGTGCTCATCTTAGACAACTAAAAATCTACAATAACTACATGAAAAATTAGGCAAAATTTGCATTTTAATTTATACTTGTATTCATAATATTGGACCATGGCAATCCTGATCAGCTATTTTTGTTAGGTCAAGAGCCGTATTTTCTAACCCATGACCTGTAATGATCCAATCATGTTAAAACCCTCGTATTTGTGGCTCGCACCAGACTCGACTTGTTGACCCACCCTTTTTGACCCATACGTTAGACAAAAAAAAGAAAAATTGAAGGGGGGTGTATTTTTTTATACGTATTCACCCATCGTAAATAAGGCAATTAATATTAACCCAAACCATTCTGTATAGATTAACCAAACCCGTATTTGACATAATTCCACCCATTTGACATGCATGTATATGCAATAGCAAATATACCTATATTGTAGGAAAACATTAAATAGAAGACTGACATATCTATATCACAATTTGTATCATACAAGAGGTACGTACGTGATGGTAAAGAGAGAACAAACCTAGCTACCATAAGTTATTGGTTTTTTTTTTGTGTTAGAGACAACATACACATTAGTGAATTGTTAAGTAATAACAATGGTGAAATGGAATTGTCACTAAGGAGCATAAGTAACATGACATCTAGAATAGAAAAATTGAGAGTAAAATACTCCATTAAGATAATTAAGGGTACACAATTCTTGTGATTCAATGTAGGATTACATTATAATTGTCTTGTGTTTAGCGTAGGAGTAGGATGTGTATAGGACAATTTTGTGTGTTAGGATTAGATTATGATAATTATAATATTAGATGAGTTACATAATTTGTCAAAAGCTAAAATAAACTTATATAATAAGGGTACACTAATTGTTGATGCTGGTACTGATCTTATGTGCACTAATTTAGCTCTAGAGAAGTTTTTTGATACCACTACTCTTTATGAAAAGCTTTGGAAAAAGAATAAACTTGCTTATTCTGACAAGTCTTGGAGGAAAATTTGGAATTTGAGATGTCCTCCTAGAGTTAACTTTTTCATGTGGCTTTTGAAAGGGAACAATCTGCCTACCAGGGCTAATTTAGCTAATAGGAACATCTCAATTCCTCATTCCTGCCCCTTTTGCCCGAGTCTAAAGTGAGCTAAAGTGATAAAAAACTTGAACTAAAGTGAGTCTCCCAGCATAGGACAACTTCCTAGCCCCAAAAGCCCTTATTTAGCTAACAATCCTCTCAGTTAGAATATTACAGTCCAAAAATAAGAAATCATGTTGTGACTTACAAGCAGATGCTTCCACATTAGAAAACGTTTTTTTTTTGTTGAGTTCCTTCAGTGGTTTTTTCAGCAATTTCTGTTTCCTTACAACTTGATACATTGGAGACCCCATGATCTCTTTATTCCACCCTTCCATAATTATCTTCTTATAACCATCAGCCATGCTCCACATGTTGAAATATCTGAAACTTTTCTTCCTCGTCCTCCTAGCTTTTTCCATCTGAGTAGTACATGGGGAGTGATAAAAAACACCCTTCTGGATGAAACATTGCTCTGCTCTCTGGGAAATTAAGCAACCAATCATCATTGATCATAACTTCGTCTATTTTAGAGAACACTCTCTTATCATTTTCCTGCTTATTATTCCATGTGTACACACATCCATCAGCCATTAAGTCATGCATCCCACATTGCTGCACACACTTTTGGAATTCTCTTATTTTAGCTAGACTTACTCTACTTCCAATTCTCTCTTATTTATGTAAAACATTATTGAAATCCCCCATCGATATCCAAGGTCATGTCAAGGTCCTTTGGATATCCTTCAAATCCTCCCATAATCTTTCCCTATCCTTAGTGTCATTAAAGCCATACACCAAGGACAACAAGAAAGTTTTATTTGATCCTACCTCCTGAATTTCACTGTGAATCATTTGTGCAGTTACTCTAAGAATTTGCACATTTTATTTATTCAGATTCCAACAGATCCAAATTATACCCCCTGTATGACAATTATTATTGGTACAAATACTCGATTCCTCATATATATGTAATTTAGATGAATCCTAGTCAGGGCACTAGGCTTCACCTTTGTTTCTAGAAGCCCAAACACACCCACTTGCTGCATCATCATAAATCTCAGCTTGTTTAGTGGTGCTATTCAGGCCTCTGATATTCCAAAATCCTATGTCATTCATGATCAATATGATCATGGTTGACACTCCCAATTTCTGCACCTATGCCTCCTACATCTCCCATTCTAGCCATATTTGCATATGAAATACTGCTCCCATTAACCACAGGATCTATGCTACTTCAATTTCCACTTTGGTATAAAATCAGTTGCCTCTGAGCCTGCCTCATAGTACTGGTTGCTGGTGATATAGTAACTTGGTTTACTGGAGTTGCAAAAGTCTCTGTGTAATAGCCCGAACCACTATCCGTCGCAACACAGCCCAATAAGATGGGTAGTCACCCTTTTAGACCCGTAAATCCTCTCGTGGGCTCTAAAAGGTGAAAGCCTTGTTGGTAGTATGATGGTAGGAATCTATTATAAACTGATCATATGAGCCTTAGTTTCCCAATGTGGGACAAACCAACTCCATAATCCACTTTCCATATTCCGTAGTGTTACAAACTCCCCCACTTAGAGAACGCGACGTCCCAGTCGCGCCTCGACCATTCCATACTAACATCAACACAGATCCAAGATCTCCCCCGCTAGACGGCTGATCTGGGCCTCGCCCCAGCACTCAGCACGCGGTCGCAGGGTTGCTCTGATACCATCTGTAACTGACCGAACCACCGTCCGTCGCAACACAGCCCAATAAGATGGGTAGTCACCCTTTTAGACCCGTAAATCCTCTCGTGGACTCTAAAAGGTGAAAGCCTTGTTGGTAGTATGATGGTAGGAATCTATTATTAACTGATCATATGAGCCTTAGTTTCCCAATGTGGGACAAACCAACTCCATAATCCACTTTCCATATTCCGTAGTGTTACACTCTGCAGCTTTATCCTGAGGAATCTGAATTGAACTGGTTTTGGTCTCCAAACTTTCCTAGTTTTCACACCAGGTTTAGTTTTCCTCTTGCATTGCTTCTCATCATGCCCAATTCCTTTACAGACTTTGCATATTTCAGGTTTCCATTCATATTCCACCATTTGTTTTATAGTTTTACCCTTCTCATCAATAAAAATTAGCATTGTGGGGAATATTTTATTGGCATACACAAGCTAAACTAAAAAATGCCAATAAAAAATCTTACTTCTCATCTCTCTTCATTGAAATTTGGTATCTTGTTATATTAATTTAAAAATTAAACATCTTATTTGTATATTTTAAAAAATTGTAAAACTTCATGCATGTTTGGTATTGGTTAAACTTCTCCAAAATATTAGTTAGGAGCTTTACTTTATAGGGTAAGTTTCAACTAGGTAAGAACCTTAGTTTTATAGGACCTCATAGAAATTTTTCATATTCATCAAATTCAAACTCCATATTCATTAAAAACTCAATATTCATCAGCTTTAGATTCAATGTTCATAAAAAAATCTCATGTCCATCGAAAATTCAATGTTTATGAAATTAGAAATCATGTTCAACAATCTTCATATTGATCAATGAAATTATGAGTTACCAAATTTAAAACATTTGTTCATCAACTTAATGCTCAAAGTTCATCGAAAAGTAATCAATGTACATCAAAATTTGACTAATATTCGTCAATAATTATAATTAATAAAAAAACCATTTTCTCTTCATTTCCTTCTCCCTCCCATCCTAACTACCTACGCACACCACAAACCTCACCGCCTCACCACCACCCGGCCCATTAGCACCAACCACACCAAACAACTATCGGCCTACACCAGAAGATGAGCCCACCTCCGGCGACCATGTGACGGTCAATATTGACCATAAACACCGCCCATTACGCCAATTTTATTTACGCTACTCCGAAATCAAAAACAAATACGAGAAACACAATATAAGTGACTGTTTTGGTCGTTTCCGGAGGCAGATCTCCGGGAAGAAGGGGCGGCCGTGGAGAAGGAGATGGCGGGGCAGGGGTAGACAACAATCGCGTGAGAAAAGGTGAGGAAGAGAGAAGAAAAGTAAGTGCGAGGAGAAGTTGACGTGAGGAAAAAAATGGTACCGGTGGCCTGGGCGATGGAAGTGGATAAACATGGTGGAGGTCGGTTGGACTGCGGTGGCGGTGCGCGCTGGTTGCCGGCGGTGCCCATGGGTGGTGGTGGCGGTTGGCAATTGGGTAAGGAGGAGGAGAGAGAAAGTTATTTGGGGTGAATTTGTTTTCTAATTAAGTAGTAAACCTTGATTTTCATAATATTTTGTGGGAAGATAGTAAATCTTAATTAATTCCAAACAAAGCCTAAAGAAAATGAATAACAAAATTATTTTTTATTCTCAAAAGAAGATTTCTATGTAATTAAAATATTGCATTGTAATATTTATCTTTAATAAAATAATATATTTTTATGGTGATTACCACTAGCGGTAATGACTATAAAAATAATCATGTCAAATGTGATAAAGGTAACATTTTACTAAAAAATAAAATTAGCAAGCAAAACAACAAAATTGTACTCCCTCTGTTCTTCTATAAACTTCTTACTTTCTATTTAAGGATGTTCATCTTTAAACTTCCTACTTAGAATCATTCTTTATTTGTCAATAACAAGACCAAAACACCCTTATTTGTTTATTAAAAATGCATGTGAGACATACCCCTATGTGTAATTTCACACCAAGTGAACCTTAAAATTCATTCTTTATTCTATTTTTTTTTGAAACTGTGTTCCGACCCTACACGTTTTATAGGCGAACAGAGGGAGTATATATTTTGGTTAATTGCCATGAAGGCCCACTTATTTTGTTGAGGTGGAGTGTTAAGCAAGTCTTAGAAATCTCAATACTCAAGTTGATACTTTCTAAAATGAGATATTTTCTGTGGTGACCCTGTACTTTCCAACTTTTTCTGTGGTGACCCCGTAGTTTCCGACCTTTCCATGGTGACCCTGGGGTTTGTATTTTCGCGAATTCTGTAACTGTTGGGCTAACGTCGTTTTTTGCCGTTTGCCTTCGTTTCCTTCCGTTCCCCTTCCTCTCTTATTAAAATACTAAACACCCCCACCTAATCAAAATATATTAAAAAAAATAAATTAAATTAACAAAGGAGTCTTAAAAAAAACCCCATTTTCTCTCTCTTCCCTCTCATCCACCCTCCACCTTGCTTACCACCCTTTCCCCACCGCCGCTCCACCCCACCGATCAACACTAGCTACAACACCACCATTCCGGTCGGTGTTGGCCGGCCAACCCTTTTCCCACCGCGGTAACCTCTCATTTCCTTCATCTCCCTTCATTTCCGTCATCTCCTTTCATTTCATATTTCTCTCTTCTTCCTCTTTCACCCTCCAAATTGAATCTCTCTCCTCTAATCCTTCACACAATTAAGGAGAAGTATCCTTGGTGGTGGTAGAATAGATTGTCATGATGGTTTCATAGAAGAGGGGAGAGAGAAGAGGGATATGAAGGGTTAGAGGGTGAGAAGAGATGGGGGGAATGAAAGAGAAGGAGGAATGGGATGTTGCGGGGGGCGGTGGGAAAAGGAATGGTAGCGAATGCACGACGTTGGAGGGCGGGTGGGGGGCATCGGCAGGGAATAGGTGGTTGGCAAGGTGGAGGGTGGGTGAGGGGGAAGGAAAGAGATAAGAGAAAAGGTGGTTTATTTTTCTAATTTTAGTATAGTAATTAGAGTAGAAGGGGAACGGAAGGAAACGAAGGCAAACGGCAAAAAACGGTGTTAGCCCAACAGTTACGGATTTTGCGAAAATACAAAACTCGGGGTCACCATGGAAAGGTCGGAAACTATGGGGTCACCACAGAAAAAGTCGGAAAGTACAGGGTCACCTCAGAAAATATCCCTTTTAAAATTTCCCCTCCTCCAATGGAAGTCTCATGTAAAATCAGTTAAGTGTCAAATTGAGATCGACTTGTTACTCCGACTTGGGATGAGAACAACCTTAATACTCCGTATTAGACTAGAATTGTGGTTTGAACGAAAATAATCTAAATTATTGTCAAATATTCAGAGTGACCGAGGGAGGGTGTTGAACTTTGTTTTAACCTTTAACGAGGTAAAAGAAAGAAAAGAAAAGTACAACACGCTTAAGCAAAGTTGAACTTTATTAAACATAATTAAAGGTAAATAAAACAAATAAAACAAACATCGGAGCCTCTTAGGTTACTTCCCCCAAAAATGTGTCCTCCTGTCCTTTGTGTGAGTCAAAGATTGGCATTCTCAATTTCTCATCACTCGCATAATCCTCACTTTACAAAAGACAAGAAGGCTTGATTTCAAACTTTCTATTATATATATATATAATGTACTTGTGTACTTTTAGCTAAGGAAAAATACGGACCGAGTGAATCGAACCGAAATTTCTCGAAAAACATAGACCGAGGAGGTTCAGGTCGAGACTAGACCGAACCGGACCGAGTTTTTGCTCTCCCCTAACATTATCGACTACTCTAGGAATTTTTTTCGACATTGTAGGGAATTAATAAGTTGAAATGTTTACAATCTTTGAAATAAGTAAGAAAACTTCTATTACATGTCAGCAACCCAAACTCATAGTGTTTACTACTCCCTCCGTCCCAACTCAAATGCCCCAAGACGTTTTTGTAGTAGAATAAGAAAATTTGATATAGTAAGTTGAGTGGGGTAATATTAAGAAAAAGAATGAGAGGGAATGTAAAGATCAATAAAAGTAGAAGAGATAGGTGAGAGATGATGTAATAATTTAATAAAAGTAGGAGAGAGATATGTCCCAAAATAGATGCGGTGTTTTAGGTGGGACGTCCCAAAATGAAATATGGGGCATTTGAGTTGGGACGGAGGGAATATGCAATATTAGTCAAATTTTGAGACGAATCCAAAAATTAGCTTTTCAACGAAACTGTTAGTATATGAACAGTATTGTTGAGATAGAATACTGTATAATACAATGAACGTAAGAAAAAAAAGTCTATCACCATAGATGCATCCTTCCAATTAGAGTTGGCAATCCGGCGGGTCGGGTCGGTTTCGGGTCGAGGCGGGTTGGGTCATATCGGGTTCGGGTATTGCCGGGTCGAGATGAACTTTCCGATCGGGTCGGGTTTGACTCGCTTTTGGTTCGAGTCATGTCGGGTAAATTTTGTGTCGGGTCGGGTCGGTTTTGGGTCGGGTCATAATCGGGTTTAGTTACTGGTCGTTATTAATCCGCGTCATTTCAAGTTTTGGTTAATATTTTTTGGTTTTTTGGCATAATTAGGGGAACTTATTTAGTTAGAAAGTTAAAACCATCAATATGCATACTAAATTGTTTTATTTTGGATTATTATTAAGCTTAATAATTATCGAGTCATCAAACGGGTCGGGTCATTGTCGGATAACGGGTCACTTCAGGTCGGGTCGGGTCATAGTCGGGTTGGACATTATCGGGTTGTATCGGGTTATGAGTCGTTATCGGGTAGGGTCGAGTCGGGTTCGGGTGATTACAATTTCGGGTCCAAAAGGGTCGGGTTTTCGGGTGAGTCGGGTCGGGTCAAGGTTGCCAGCTCTACTTCCAATGATGGGAAGTGATCAAGCAACGATCAAACGTTTCACTCATTTATTCTTTTTAGGTCCACAAACCTTTGATACAAGAAAAACATTCTATATTTAGGGCCACAATAACATTTAGATAAAAAAGTTCCAAAAAAATTTGTACTAGTATACTAATTAATCTTAAAAACCCGGTCGATCACAATTTAAACCAAAATCAGACCGTTTGTTCTAGGGCCGTAGATGAGGGTAGGCGAGCTGGGCCCAAACCCAGGGCCTCCGAATATTAGGGCCCAAATTTTCCAGATATGCAATATTTAAAATACATTCACCTATATTATCACTGAATTGACTGTGTCCTAGTGGTAGAGATAGAAACCTATGATCTAGTCCTCTTGAGTTCGAAACCCAATAGTACCTATTTCTTGAGGTTTTTTTTCCTTCCTCTAATGTTTCATTTTTATTCTTTTTCTTACCCAATTTCAGCTGTTTCTTTTTTCTTTTTTCGCTTTGTTTTTTGTTTTGTATTTTTTTTATCTTCTTTTACGAATGCTTAAAGTTGTGACGAGTTTTTGTATACGGCCCTCAAATACGGGCGACGCGGGTTATATATTAGGGCCCCAAAATTATCGTTTCAATGTATTTGGCCCCAGGCCTCTCAAATAAACGCTACGGCCTGGTTTGTTCATTGTGAAGTTGTAAATCCAACAAAAACGTGGACCAAAATCAGACCGTTTGCCTGCCAGCTCTATCTTCTGTTACTCATACGTGGATGTGTTGGCTCATTCCTACGTTTCGAAATACATAGGCCCGTTTCTTGCATTTTGAAATTTTAAGGTTTCGAACCTTTTTCGTTGGATATCCCCTCCCACGGCCCCACCCGAATATACAACTGTCTTTCAATTGCACAAGTACTAGCATTGCTCGATTTATGTGGGTCATCCTTGTACGCATCGGAAATTGTTTTTTCACTTGTTTATTTATCACGCCACATTTTCACCACAATAATATTGATTCTTACGAATATTTTTGGGCAACTGTGTTGTTTCAGAAATTCGTCATAATTTCTTCTTTTGGTACTGTTGTTTTGGAGCTTGTTCTACTAATTCAGGTTAGATGCAACATTTCCTTATTTGACATTGCTCAACTTTTACAGGGTTACATCACCTTAATCTTCAATTTGTTTTATTAATATTTGTGTGTGTGTGTATGGGTGGGCCCGGTGGGGGTAAAGGTAAAATCAACTTACTAGTTAAAAAAAAAAAGTAATTTAGAGTAACGTTTACTTTGCTCTATTGTTGATTTTTGAGATTGATAGTTCGTTCTTGCTCATAGATTTTGTCTTCGTGTCGATTTTGGATTTATCTTATGCTTTGTACTTCCAAAGGTCGTGTTATGTCGTGTTAAGATTGCCAGCTCTATAGACTATAGTATACGGAGTATAAAGCATGAATGATACATATAACCCACTTCTTATTATTAAAGTCGTAATTGTACGTCGAATTATTCAGGGGTGAGAATGATGATGGATCCTCAGCTACGGGCGTACCCGATTCAAGGTCATGGAATTACATTAGCAAGAACGCACCTCCATGATTGGGCTGTACTCGGACTATTAGTGGTCATAGAAGTTGTTTTAAACATCATAAACACGTTTAATCGCTTTGTAGGAAAGGGTATGATGACTGATCTTATGTATCCTTTAAAACCGAATACGATACCAGTGTGGAGCGTTCCTGTAAGTTCTCTTCTATTTTTATGATATATAGTTGTATGCCTGTGGCAGTGTTTTATGAGTGTTTTGCTCATTGTATTGCGTTTTATTTTTCGCAGTTATACGCTGTTCTGCTGCCCATACTCATTTTCGTCATTCGGTATTTTAAGAGAAAAGACGTCCATGATTTGCACCATGCCGTCCTAGGTACTAAAACACCGTTCATTACTAATAATTATACCATGCCGTCCTCGGCCTGGTACATTGTTCATGACTCTTTCCCTTGTGGTATGTACTGTGTAGGCATCCTGTACTCGGTATTGATTACGGGAGTCATTACAGATGCGATCAAAGATGGAGTTGGCCGGCCTAGGCCAAACTTCTTCTGGCGCTGCTTTCCTGATGGCAAAGACGTATGCTTTAATTTAACATTTTGCATTCTGTTTTGGTTAAATCTCGTCTAATAATAAGTTGATGGTTGAGGCCTAGTCAATGGAATCGCACCTTGACAGCTTGTTTGTCGAATGTCTTTACTGGATGCTCAGGTTTATGATAAATTGGGCGACGTAATATGCAGTGGTGATCCTAGTATCATAAAGGAAGGGTACAAGAGTTTTCCTAGTGGTCACACCTCATGTAAGTTATATGTATCAACTGTTTACTACATCAGCATTTATGCAAAAATGTGCAGTGTTTCTGATGTAAACTGTTGAATTATTCTCCAATCTCCATTTATTTTCACACAAACTATTTTGCTTGTTCTGATAGCTGGATGCATTTGATTTGAAGGTTGGTAATCCATTATCATATCATCTGACAAAGAACTGTATCCGATCCACAGGGACTTTTGCAGGTCTGGGATTTCTATCATTGTATCTGGCCGCGAAAATCCAAGTATTTGACAGAAGGGGTCATGTAGGCAAATTATGTGTTGTGTTCCTACCTCTCCTTATTGCATCTCTTGTGGGTGTTTCTCGTGTCGCTGATTACTGGCATCACTGGACGGATGTCTTTGCTGCAGCTTTGTTAGGTTCGTTTGCATTCCTGCCCTGCTGTCAGAAATCAGAACATTTCTGTTTGATTGATGCATTTCCTCTCTCTTTTTTAACTGACAGTCTTTCCATCCTATGCAGGTCTAGTCATATCTTTCTTCTGCTATCTCCAGTTCTTCCCTCCTCCGTATCATATCAAAGGTAGTAGCTTCTCTTACAAGAATCGGCAATGTGCTGCTTATAACAGTTTGGTAATTTATCTAACACATACAGGTTTTGTTATATTGTGCAGGCTGGGGAACTTATTCATACTTCATAGCATTAGAAAGGGAACCTGAACCACGAACAAATGGTCACAACGGCATTCACGCTACTCACGACAGCAGCAGCTCACATTTGGCATTAGTGAGTTCAAGAAACGATCACAACATCAATATTGATGAGTTACAATCATGACATGGTTTTAGTAGCAATATTTGTTGCTGCTATACTATTCAGTGTTCCAAGTGTAAACAATTTAGAATTACCACACATTAAACTTACTTGTTTTATTATTGAGAATGACAAGAGTTTATATAGGTTACAATAGTGTGAACCCTAAACTAAAAATATGGTAGGAATAATATCGTTTACATAAATAGAATATTTATCACATACGATATTATTCCCTACTTAAATTACAATATGTTCATTATTCTCTAATAGCAAAGGTCGTTTAATATCTCGGTTTTGATTTCCGCTATACTACTCTTGGTGAACACTAATACAGTCGCGTATGATCGTTATGTCTCTGTTCTAAAAAGAAAACCAGTTATTGGTTGATTGATGAAGGGGAAATCTGTTGCATCTCCTTCAACTGGCACTAAATAAATAAATTAAGTACATTGGTAACCAATACGCGAGTAAAAGAGCCAACTAATTAACACATTGGTGATACCTTTCCCAAAAAAAAAAAGAAAAAAAAAAACACATTGGTAACCAATCCTATCTTATACTAGTTTGCATGTCCGTGCTATGCTCGGGCTTGTTTATACTCGTTTTTTTTTTAAATGACAACATGTTTTATCGTTGTTCTAATTTTACAATGAAGGGTAGTAGGGTACTATAATCAACTTTTGTCCCCCGTCATATTTTATTATTATATATTTTTACTCACTTATCATATTATCATATTTCCACTTTTATGTCACCCATTTTACAGTTTCAATCCCATTATCTAGTCACATGTTAGATTATGTCATTCTACTATTCCGTCACCCGTTATATCACATCATATTCAAATTTATTACCAAAAATTTGCCAACCACCATAATATTATCTCTAATGTCTCATGTTATAAACTAAATTAACATATTTTTTATTTCCATATATTAGCTAATATGATAATTTATTACCATATGTTAATCAATAATTGTATTTTAATAATATTTTTATGCTCTATCCAATTGATGTATGCCAAGTGCCACCTTATTCGCTTCCCTTCTTGTGTGTAGGATGATGATTTTGGGGTTGTCTTTGATCCTCTTCCAAATGTCATCAACAATAGCTTTGAGTGCACTGTTTTGAGCCGTAGCAGTATTATGCAGGAGGTTTTTGATCATCAGGGCATCCGTTTCGACTTGGAGATCGCGGATGTTGTGGTCGGCGGCGACGGATAGCCAGAAGTTCAGCCGCTCTGCCGCAGAATGAGCCTTGAATTTGATGGTGAAGCCTAAGAACCAGGACCCGTCGCCTCCTCTAAAGACGCCGCCACCACCAGCCTCCTCATTAGTATCTTTCCACGAAGCATCGGTGTTGAGCTTGAAGATCCCCGCTGGAGGCGGTTTCCAAAGGTAGGTCACCGGCGCTTGGGAGGAGTCCTGACCTTCAGTTAACTGAAACGCAAATAAAGAGATGCAAATATCAGAAAGAATGAAATTCTTCACAGTTCTGTACGGTTTCATTACTTTTCGGAAGACAACATTGTTACGGTGAGTCCAGATGTGCCAGATACAGACACAAAAGTGGTGGACCAGGACCAGATATCATCTTTGGATAAGTTAAAGATGATCCAATCCGTCCAATTATAGTTGCAGAAAGTGATAAGATCTTCTTGAGACCAAAATTGACGCATGTCACTCCAAATAATGGCCGATGTAGGGCAGTCTCTGAAGAGATTAGTGCGATCTTCTACAGGGGCCAAACATCTTCCTCACTCAGGGGAGAAATTGTGAATGAAGTTTGCTAGCTTATCCCCAATAGGGAGGGCTTGAAGGGCACAATTCCAAAGCAAAAATCTCATTTTTTGGGGGCATTTCAGTTTCCAGATACCTTTGAAGTTGAAATCAGTTTGAACTCTATTAGAGTGGAAACAGAAATTGCAGGCAGAACTGACTGAAAAATTGCCGGAGGTGGTAAAATTCCAGATGGGGCAATCGGGGGATGGGTTGGTTTTTGAAAGGGTGGTGGAAAGAATGGCATTGGAAATGTGTTGGGGAATAATGTTGGCGATTTGTAGGAGGTTCCAATTGCCCTGTCTGTCAACAATGTGGGAGACTCTCCAATGTTCCATGCGACTGGGAATGTTATTCACATGGAGGTGGATAGGACCTTCACCAACCCAAAAGTCATACCAGAGATTTACCATCTCCGATACGAGTGATAAGGCCCTTTGAGAGGATGTCCCTTCCTTTAAGAATATCCCTCCAAACAGGGGATTGGATGGGGGAAGGTTCGATGGTAAAAAAAAAGAGTTCTTTTTCAAGTATCTAGCGGTGAGCAGGCGGACCCAAAGCTTATCACTGCTTTTAGAAATTTCCAGCCGAGGTGGGCCATGAAAAAAAAGTTCCATTGATGGATTTTTTTTGAAACCAAGGCCCCCAACTTCTTTAGGGAGGCAAATTGTGTTCCAAGCCACCCTGGGCAAATAGTGGGGTCAACATCAACCACATGAAACCTTCAAAACAAATACAAATCAATCAGTCCCAAACCTTCTGCTAATTTATCGTGCTGGACTACACATGAAACCCCCTGATCATCTTCTCTTCAATTGCACCGGTATAAACTTTGACCGAACGCTTGTTGGGAAGTTTTTCAACCAAAAAGGATTAGAATTTGCCCGCGTTACACAACAGGTCCTTCAAAACTGGACCCTACGAGGTGAAGTCAAATTGCATGATCTTGACCCTTTTATCCTGTTTGAGTTTACAAATCATGATGATCTTCTCTTCGTTGAGAAATATGGCTGCCTCAATATTGCTGGTCGAATTCCGATTCTTCGCCGTGCGTTCTGGTACACCGTACCAGAAAATATTAATTTCAATATAGCCCCTTTATGGGTCTCTGTAGAAGGTCTACCTCTTCAATATCGGGACTCTAATATCACCGCACATGTCCTCCGACCTGTAGGGGAACTAGCACCAACTGAGGATTACCCAGGTATTCCGCCTCCTCCAAATTCTCAAAGACTTTGGGTTGATCTATCACTTTCTCTATTGTCAGGTTGTTATGTTGATTTGGAAGGGCGCAAAACAACTTGGCTCAGTTTTCGATATTGGGGAATTTTCCGTTTTTGCAACAACTGTGGTCGAGTAGGTCACCGTAAGTCCTTCTGTACGCTCAACCATACCCAAGCACGAAATCTTATAGAGCATCGCTTCAGGAAAGTCGTCTTCCGACGACTGGGATATGAATTTATTTTTGCGCCTTATGACATAGCACATTACACAAATAAGATTATTGGCCTACAAGCTAGAGCAAGTCATCTCACCACTGTTTCCGTAATCATCTACCACAGGAGCAAGAGACCCCATCATTCAAGATCGGGACTCAAATGGTGATGTGGATATGGGTAACACTTCCTCTTCATCATCGTCATCTTCCTCGTCTGATGGGCCTAAGAAACCAGATTCACCTCCAACCTTCCGTCGACCAGGAAGATATGGTGTCAACCACGATCCAAGGCCTCCTCCTTATACCGAAAACCAATTCATAATTGATTTTCCCTCGACAACAACAACCACCAACAACGCATGCAGAAGCTACATCCTCACAACTCTCCTCAACCACTTTCCTGCGAAAACAAAAAATGCCAATCCCTGCTATTGCTGGACCAAGTTTCATTCGCAAGAGGAGAGCCTTAGGAGATCCTGACTCCTATGTGGGCGACCTTGGGTTACCTCCACCTTCTACACCACCAACCTTCACACATAACCATCGCTTTTGGGGCAAAAAACGAACACATCCGACTTTGCCTACACCTTCAAATTCTGGCCATGATTCCGGCACTCATACAAACCATGTTGAAGATGAAGTTTCAGGTACCAACTCTTCTTCACCAATTCCTGATTTGGAAATGGGCGAGGTGGCGGCCCGGGAACAGCCACCAAGGGCGCCATGAAAATTTTGAGCTGGAATTGTAGGGGAATGAGGTTTGCGGACAACCCTACAATTCCTTACTTGTTGTGGCTAGTCCGCAATTATCATGTAGATATTGTCTTCATTCAGGAAACAAAATGCTCGGTTGTAGAAGCTGTTAGCAAGACGGATAACCTCAACCTTCCACATTTTTGCGGTGTAAATTCGGAAGGCCTTAGTGGCGGTTTACTACTTAGATGGAGTGATGACTTCCATATTTTGCCTGTAATTACTGAAGCTCACTTCATCCTCTGTAAAATATCTCTAATAAATAAAACATGGTACTGCGCGTTTGTGTACGGAGAGCCGGATGTTTCTCGTCGGATGATTGTTTGGGATTCTCTTTCCAACCTTATTCAGACTTACAATCCGATTATTCTAATCGGAGATTTTAATCAGGTAGAAGAAAAAGCAGATAAAATTGGCGGCAACGAAGTTATCCAAGGTCAGGACGCCTTCATTGAATGGAGATTACAAACAAAAAATTGTCCCATTCCATTCTTCGGAGCCAGATTTACGTGGAGCAACAACAGGGAGGAGTCAGAACTAATAATGGAGCGTTTAGACAAAGCTTATGCGTCAAATTCTTGGCTAGATTTATACCCAAGTGCACAAGTTTTTCATCTAGCCATGCTTTGCTCTGACCATGCTCCAATTCTTCTTGACTCCTGTCCTAATCAAACCAAACCTCGTCGCAGCTATAAAATAGATAATTGGTGTCTAAACTTCCCGGAGATTGAAATAATTGTTAAATCAAATTGGGAAAATGTTCCTGTTGGCTCGAAAATGTTCGGCATATCGAGAAGATTGAGTTCAACGAGATATCAGATTATGGAATGGTGCCTTCGACACCGCCAATCTCATGGCATCAACTGGAGGGAAGTCACACATAATATTCAAAAACAGCCTCACAATTTCTCAGACATTTCCGAAGCTTCAAAATTCATTCATCACAGCAGGACTACGAACAATGAAATCACCCTCCAACACCAATATTGGATACAAAGAGTCAAACAGAAGACGAAGGCTTTTGCAGATCTTCCCACATCTTACTTCTTCGCGAAAGCCAAACAACGTGCACGAAAAAATAACATCTCATGTTTAAAAGACTCTCTAGAGGAGTTTGGACTCACAACCCTTCCGATATTTCAAAAATAATTACTGAGCACTTTGAGGCTTTATACAGCAATGGTACAAACAACAGCACCAATTTCCAGGTACTGGATTCCCTTCCCTTTACAACTTTAACAGAAGATCAAAAACTTTTGTTGTCTGCTCCTTTCACGGCAGAGGAAATTGCAAAAAGTTTTCAAATTTACCCACCAACAAATCACCTGGACCAGATGGATTTAACGGAGCTTTTTACAAAAAGTTATGGCCCATCATTGGTGCTGATATTATCTCAGCGGCTCTTAGCTTCTTAAACAATGGCTACATCCTCAAGGAATGGAACAAGACTTTCATTGTACTCATTCCAAAAGTCCCCAATCCTGAGGATATGTCCCATTACCGCCCAATTAGCCTAAGTAATGTCATTTACAGAACACTGGCAAAATGTTTAGTATCCAGGTTGAAGCAAGTAATGCCAAGTCTCATAAAGGATACTCAGCTTGCCTTCATTTCTGGCCGACTCATTACTGACGGAAGTTTAATTGCTCATGAGCTTATTTCTCACCTTAATCAACACTGTAAAGGCACAGAGTGTTTGGCTATGCTCAAATTGGACATGAATAAAGCCTTTGACCGAGTCTCATGGCCTTTTCTCCCAATTGCGGACTTCGACAAGGTGATCCTCTTTCCCCGTATCTTTTCATTATGTGTATGAATGTTTTTTCTCTTCTTTTGTCGAAGACAGAGGAAACATGGCAAATACAAGGAATTAAAGTGTCCCGGTACAGTCCTGCTGTAACTCACTTATTCTATGCTGATGATTCCCTCATTTGTTTAAAAGCTAATCCTACCTCTTTTTCTCATCTTCGGGACATAATTAATACCTTCACTGAGCTATCTGGGCAAATGGTTAACAACAAAAAATCCTACCTAAAGTTCAGCCCAAATACTCCCTCGGGTTACAAAGATTATTTTTGCAGAATCCTGGACATGCATTCAATTAGTAATTTTGGCACTTACCTAGGAGTTCCAATTGACCTTCCTCGTAAAAAGGCTCCATCCTTTCAATTTTTAGTAGATCGAATCATGTCCAAAATCCTTTCTTGGGCTCCTTTAAAACTTTCCCAGCCTGCAAATTTGATTCTTATAAATGCGGTTCTTATTGGATCCTTAAACCATGTCCTTTCAGTGTATAACTTGCCTGCCAAATTCTTAACCAAAATTCAATCTGTCCTTCAGCCTTTTTTTGGAGCTCAACTGTTAATAAATGCAGCATTCACTGGCTCAATTTTTCCACCCTCAGTCTCCCAAAATCAAAAGGAGGACTTGACTTTAAAGACGTCAAATCTTTAAATCAAGCGCTTCTCGTCAAAAGTTTTTGGCGAATTATTATGAATCATGAGCTTGTCATCTCAAAAATCTATAAGGCCAAATATGCTGCAAATTTTCAAAATCTTCATTCGTCAAAAATTTCGACTTCACGCCCCTCATGGGCTTACAAAGGAATTTTCAAGTCCACCAAATCCCTAAATAAAGGTTTCGCATGGAAACTAGGTAATGGTAAAAACATCAACCTTTTCCATTCGGAATGGATTAATGGCCATTCACCTTCAATCCTTCCAAACCATATAAATTCTGTCTCCACAACTCCTACTGTTAGTAACATCACAAATTCTGATTCGAGCTGGAATGTAGCTGCAATCCATCATTTCTTTACACATGATACAGCAGTAGAAATCTGTGCCATGGAACCACCGATTCCAACACAAGATGACTACATGTATTGGAAATTCACCAGTGACGGTATTTACACAACAAATTCAGGATACGTGCAATCACAAATCAGGATCAAGCATTGGAGGAAACTCCTAACATTTGACGTCTAATGTGGAAACTTCCAATCAAACCGAGATGGAAAAGCTTTCTTTGGAAATTATTCGACCATTTTCAGGTAAACCTGCGCTTCCTTTACATACTTGGGCAATGAACATCATTAAATACTTAAACAATCTCTCAGATCTAACCTCCTTAATTACATTCATAGCCACCTTCCTAGCCATCTGAAAACACAGGAACAAAAAAATATTTCAACAGCTTACTCCTAGTCCCAAAACCATTTTAGCTCAAATTCCCAACCTTATCCAAACTCATGTAAGTTATACTATATTCAGAAAGCCAAATCCTCAACAATCCAATTTTAACCACCAATGCTTACATCCAAATCCAGTTCAAACCAACCACAATATCTCCATCTTCTGCAACCGAATCTCCAAAAATGGCACCTCCTCCTTCTCCTGGTATCTGAATGATATCAGTCATTATCATGAAAGTAGCAGACCTGGATTCAACTCCTTTCTTCTTAATGCTACTGCTCTCCTTGAGGCGCTCAAGTGGTCAGAAAATCAAGGCCTTTCTGATGTTAACTTCACAATTTCTTCAAGGTCAGTCCTGAAAGCAATGTTGTGCCTAAAAGACACCAAGACAGTCTAACATAAATTCGGCAGCAATTCGACGTAAATCGACTAAACCAAATCAAAACGGAAAACAACAAAGACAAACAACCAACACCAAGATATAAGTGGAAAACCCTCCAATTCGAAGGGAAAAACCACTGGGCACCAATAATCGATTTCACTAATCAATTTAGCAAAATTACAAGCTACAGTTTCAAGTTATTGTCCCTAACTTAAAACCAATTCAATCCCAACTACAGATTATTATCATTCGGATCAATACACATTGATTTCCCTAATCAATTGTACTAACAAAAGATCCAAACGAATGATACTAAAATACCTGTAGCTGAAGAACAAGAAGCAGATGGAGGTCTCCGATCAGCTCCCCAAAACGCCAAGCAACTGACGAAGTTAAAGCTAGAGCTCCTCTGCCTTCTTTGAGAATTTCGGGAAGAACACACTCTCCCACTCTTCTCCCTGATTTTCTGATTTTGTGTTGTGTTTTTGGGTTGCCTCTCTGTCCTCTGTCGAAAAGCCCTCCAAAACAGCCCCTTGCTCCACTCTTTTGGTCTGGTCAAAGAGTAAAGTGAGCTTCTCATTAAATGAGAGCCCCACACACACTTTTCCTCTTTTTTTTTCTTTTCTGTTTTCTGCCTTTTTCATTTTCTTTCTTTTTTCTCTATTTTTTTTTTCTGAAATTGAAAACTAATAAAAAAAAAGCAATAATAAATAAATGGGGTTGGACCCCACCCAACAATCTCCCCCTCCAACTCGATTCGGAGGAGAAACGTCTCCTACAACTCACTTGGAGACGATCCCGGCCAACTTGCAAAAACTTGCAAACTTGTGACCGGGTAAAACCTTAGTTAACATATCAGCCCCATTCTTGTCGGTGTGGATCTTCAACAACTTTAAAAGCTCATCCTCGATGACCTCTCTCAACCAATGGTACCGAACATCAATGTGTTTTGTTTGAGCATGATACATGGTATTCTTGCTCAAATCAATAGCACTTTGGCTATCACAATGTACAATGTACTCTTCTTGTTCCAAACCTAACTCTAGGAGAAACCGTTTAAGCCACAACATCTCTTTACTAGCTTCAACGGCGGCATTATATTCAGCCTCAGTGGTAGACAAAGCTACACACTTTTGAAGCTTAGATTGCCAAGATATGGCTCCCCCCGCAAACATGAACAAGTAAGCCGAGGTGGATTTTCTACCATCAATATCACCCGCCATATCCGCATCAGTGTATCCTAAAAGTATAGGATCAGATTTTCCAAAACATAAACACATTTTCGATGTTCCCCTCAAATATTTAAGAATCCACTTCACCGCCTCCCAATGGGATTTCGCGGGATTAGACAAAAACCGACTCACTACTCCAACTGCATGTGCAATAT
Organism: Spergularia bocconei; assembly: GCA_963457585.1. NCBI lineage: Eukaryota > Viridiplantae > Streptophyta > Magnoliopsida > Caryophyllales > Caryophyllaceae > Spergularia > Spergularia bocconei. The sequence continues at coordinate 21,558,989 of OY734945.1, read as the reverse complement.
CCGGTCGTGTACAGACCATTGCATACATCAAAGAACCAACGGCAGAGGAGTACGGTATGGAAGACATACCTTATTTCTCTTCATCACTAGACGGGCAGCCTTCCTTTGTGAGCTTGAAATGAGCTGCCAGTGGTGTACTCACTGCCTTGGTGTGTTTCATATTGAACCTCTCAAGTACCCGTTCAATATACCGCTCTTGTGACATCCACAACTTGCCAGCTTTGCGGTCTCGTATGATTTGCATGCCTAGAATCTGTTTGGCAGGGCCTAAATCTTTCATATCAAAAGACTTAGACAAGTCTTCTTTAAGGTTGCTAATCATATTACCATTCTGCCCCACAATAAGCATATCATCAACATAAAGGAGGAGAATAATGAAGTTACCATCCGGGAACAGCCTAAAATACACACAAGGATCAGCCTCTGTCCGCGTATAATTATGACTCGTCATAAATGCATCAAACTTCTTATACCACTGCCTTGGTGCTTGTTTAAGCCCGTAAAGACTCTTCTTCAACTTGCACACTGAGTGCTCTTTCCCTTTACTTCAAATCCCTCCGCCTGCTCCATATATATCTCCTCGTGCAAGTCACCATGTAAGAAAGCGGTTTTCACATCAAGTTGTTCGATTTCAAGATTCAAGCTAGCGGCTAGGCCTAACACGACTCGTATCGAAGTCATCTTCACAACCGGTGAGAAAATCTCATTGAAATCGATACCCTTCTTTTGATTACAACCTTTCACCACCAATCTCGCCTTATGCCTCACTAGATTATCACCGTCTTTCTTCAACTTGAATAACCACTTGTTTCTCAACACTTTTCTGCCTTTTGGAAGATTCACCAACTCATATGTATCATTTTTCACCAAAGAATTCATTTCATCTTCCATTGCGGCATTCCACTCATCTTTATCGGATAAAGATTGCACTTCTTGGAAAGTTTCAGGCTCCCTCTCTTCAGTAAGGAGGATGTACTCGTCACTCGAGTACCAAGTTGATTGCTTACGCTCACGGGTTGATCGCCTAACCTCCTGATCAGCCCCTGTGGGATGAGTAACAGGCTGCTCCCCCTGCTCTACAGCCCCTTCTTCCTCATCACCATGTGTCTCTTCATTGTTATCTGACACTTGTGCGTTATCTTCTTCAAAGATAGCTTCTCCACCTTCATTTTCACCATGATCTGCAATATGATCAACAATAGGGATAGAAATAGGTGTTAAGTCGGGAGTAGTATATGTGTCGACATACTTTTCAACTAGCATGTCGGAGCCCATCTCTTGCTCACGAAAGACCACATCTCTACTTCTGACCACTTTTCTCCTCTCCTGATCCCAAAGCCTATAGCCATACTCCTCATCACCATAACCCATAAAAATGGAAGGAGTAGCTTTGCTATCAAGCTTTAACCGCTTCTCCTTCGGAACTAGCATAAATGCCTTGCATCCGAACACTCTCAAGTGAGTGTAAGAGGCATCACGTCCCGACCCACCTTCTCCGGAATGTCCAAACCAAGCGGAACCAAAGGCGAACGGTTGATCAAATAAACTGCACTATTGACAGCTTCACCCCAAAACTTCTTTGGAAGGTCTGCCATCCTCAACATGCATCTAACTTTCTCGACAATGGTGCGATTCATCCTCTCGGCTACACCATTGTGTTGTGGTGTGCCCGGCTCGGTCTTTTCATGCCTAATTCCATGCTTGGAGCAGTAGCTTTTGAATTCATTTGAGGTATACTCACCTCCTTTGTCACTACAGAGACATTTCAACTTTTTCTCTGCCTCTCTCTCCACCATAGCATGGAAATTTTGAAAAATTTCAAAGACTTCACTTTTGTGCTTCATAAGATGAACCCATGTCTTACGTGTATGGTCATCGATGAAAGTCACAAAATACAAGTGACCCCCTGCCGATTCCACTTCAATTGGACCACACACATCAGTGTGCACTAGAGCTAGCTTGCTTTCTTTCCGTTTCGATCGTTTTCGAAAAGAAACTCTATGATGCTTACCTAGTACACAATGATCACAAGGATTAAGAGATATACTCTTATCCGCCGGAATAAGAGATCTCTCTGCCAAGATCTTTATTCGCTTTTCACTCATATGCCCGAGTCGCCTATGCCACAAATTTGGTGAGGAGACTTCTTCAACGGCATTAATTTCACCACCACACACTCTCATGTGTGTCTTATAAAGAGTGCAACACAACTCTCCACGAGCAACAAGCATCGACCCTTTGGTCATCTTCCACTTTCCACTACCGAAAGTATGATGAAAACCCTCTTGATCAAGGACAGTGGCGGATAGCAAATTAAGACGTAAGTCGGGTATATGACGCACATTTTTCAAAGTAATCGTGCATCCGACATTTGTCTCCACCCGAACATCACCAATACCAACTATGCTCGCCGAAGAATTATTTCCCATTTTCACACTACCAAAATCACCCGTTCGATAGTTTGAGAAATATTCACTCTCCGGAGCACAATGAAAAGAGGCCCCCGTATCAATAAGCCACTCACTGTTGGAATTAGTGATATGAGAACAGTCACTTGTAGCACAAATTAAAGTAACTGGCTCATCACTTGCAATTGCGGCCGTACCCGCATTATCCGCCTTTAGATCCCTTTTCCGAACCCAACAAGAGTTCTGAACATGTCCCGGCTTATCACAATAATGACAAATAATATTGTCTTTGTGATCCGAGACTTAGAACGACCCTTGGACTTGCCACGGTTCTTTGGACCCTTACTTTTGCTCCTGCCCCTACTCTCCGTAACAAGGGCCTGAGCATTATCCGAACCCATCTCCTTCCTCCTCATTTCTTCGTTGAACATACTATCTTTGATCATATCCATCGTTAGCTTTCCACTAGGAGCGGAATTGCTAATAGACACCACCATGGTTTCCCATGTATCCGGAACGGAACTTAAGAGGAAGAGTGCTTGCAACTCATCATCAAGCACAATATTCATGGATGTCAGTTTATTAATAACATCTTGAAAATCACCAAGATGTTCCGAAACTGACTTCCCCACTTTCAACTTCAAATTAACAACTCTCTTAATCAAAGAGGCTTTGTTATGAGCCGATTTCCTCTCATAAAGGTTTTGCAACTTCTTCCACATTGCAAAAGCATCGGTGTCTCGCGATATATGACTATAGATAGTTTTATCAACCCACTGCCTAATGGTAGCCAAGGTCTTCCGTTTCATATTCGCCCACTCTTTCTCACTCATAGAGTCGGGCTTAGGAGGGGGGTTATCGGGGCTTCCGGGATTTGCGTCAATAGGCTCAAAGAGGTCTTTACACATTAAAAGATCCTCCATCATTCACTTCCACATGGAATAATTTGTGGAGGTCAATTTAATCATTGAACCCGAACTACTAGACTCCATTATAACCTAGCTTATAACCTTAGCTCTGATACCACTGTTGTGTCTAAAAGACACCAAGACAGTCTAGCAAAAATTCGGCAGCAATTCGACGTAAATCGACTAAACCAAATCAAAACGGAAAACAACAAAGACAAACAACCAACACCAAGATATAAGTGGAAAACCCTCCAATTCGAAGGGAAAAACCACTGGGCACCAATAATCGATTTCACTAATCAATTTAGCAAAATTACAAGCTACAGTTTCAAGTTATTGCCCCTAACTTAAAACCAATTCAATCCCAACTACAGATTATTATCATTCGGATCAATACACATTGATTTCCCTAATCAATTGTACTAACAAAAGATCCAAAAGAATGATACTAAAATACCTGTAGCTGAAGAACAAGAAGCAGATGGAGGTCTCCGATCAGCTCCCCAAAACGCCAAGCAACTGACGAAGTTAAAGCTAGAGCTCCTCTGCCTTCTTTGAGAATTTCGGGAAGAACACACTCTCCCACTCTTCTCCCTGATTTTCTGATTTTGTGTTGTGTTTTTGGGTTGCCTCTCTGTCCTCTGTCGAAAAGCCCTCCAAAACAGCCTCTTGCTCCACTCTTTTGGTCCGGTCAAAGAGTAAAGTGAGCTTCTCATTAAATAAGAGCCCCACACACACTTTTCCTCTTTTTTTTTTCTTTTCTGTTTTCTGCCTTTTTTATTTTCTTTCTTTTTTCTCTATTTTTTTTTCTGAAATTGAAAACTAATAAAAAAGGCAATAGTAAATAAATGGGGTTGGACCCCACCCAACAAGCAATTCATTCGGATAAACACCCTCAGATCGACGCTGCAAACACAGTCACTCGGATCAAGTCTTTCCTCTCATCCCATGTAGATTGGACGGTCACTTGTAGAAATTCGTAATTTTTGGCTTAGTTTTCCTACTTAGGTCCTCTTTCCAACTTCTTTCTGTTGTATTTCCTTTTTCTGTTGTAACTATTTTATTTCATTGTTGTCAAAAAAAAAACATTTTCTTTAGAGTAAGGCTAATTGTATATGACATATACATCACTAAACATATATGGAGGATAGTTTGGATATTTTTTCTATATTTATGTGGTGAGATTGAGGAGAGAGAAATGAGATGTTGTGGGACATGTGAATAAAAAATTAGGGATATACATTTGTAAATGTATATGGATATACAAATAGACTTTCTCTTTTCTTTAACTATAAAATTTCCCTTTACCTACCCTAATCCCTAGGCAAATAATGAAACACAATAAAGTTCCATGTCCGACGTACCCCCTCGGTTACCTATTGTCATGCATGGCTCCGCACGACGACCAAAGTCCCTTGTCACACTTCGTTCAGCCCTTACTATCTACAACCCGGTCGTTCGATTTTTGACCCTTTTACGAATATTGTCGAACCAATTTCGACTCTTTTGTGACAAACTAAACTTGGTCGAACCAATTTCGACCCTTAACAAACTACAAACAATTTTGGTTTTTCGGTGTCCATCAAACCGTGACAAACAAAGTATGTGGTTTTTCGATGTCCAGTAAACCGTACAAACAATTTTGGTTTTTCGGTACCATCAAACCGAATTATTGATTGGTTTTCGATTCCATCAAAACCGAATGTTGCTGAACAAGGATGAACGAGGCATTGCGGGTCGATCAAGCTACTACAGATAGTTTTTTTTTTGGTTACCTAATTATTGTAATTTTCAAACCCTTACCATGAGTTTGAGGGGGGTGTTAGAGATTATGAAAGTATATGATTAGGGAATATTAGACTTATGGTAGGAATAGTATTATGGAATAATAGGAGTAGATCTCCGGCTTGCGGTACAAGCTATTGTATAATGACACGAGAACACAACTATCTTTCACAACCCTAATTATATCTTATCAAAAGCCAATTTTAGCTTAGTGTGCTTAGCTAATTATATACTGTACTCCGATATAAGCAAACAAAGCGAAAAATCGATAACTAGCACGTTAAAGGAGAAAGTAGAGTAACAACTATAACCAAATTAGAACAATTACGGCGTACAAGGCTTCATGAGTACGTTCTGATAAGAGAACTCGCAGCTTTCTGTAAAAATCAATTCATTATTAACAAGAACATATGTAGACACGGTTATCAGCAAGACGTATAGTCATACACAAGCTAACAAAAACTGATCCGAACCAAAGAAAACCCGATCAAGTCTATTGTGATGTGGGTAATTAAGTTGACTAAAGTCTTTCATTAATTCCTTAAAAAAAATTGGGCTGATTGTAGCACTTTTAAAATTTTCGAGCTGACAAAACTTGTTAGTTTTTTTGATGAATAAGTCTCCTAAAATATACAGTTGTCTCCTATCTGCCAATTTATATATATCTCAAATAACCTGCGTAGTATGATTGAAAACTGCCATGTTCTTCCAAAAGTCTCCTTCCTCTTGGTCGTCATTTTTTAGTCCCCTGTAATTCCATTTGCCGCACTTCCAACGCACTATCTAATCGACTAATCAACATATCTCTGGGTTTCTTTCAGAAATTCTTTATCTATATATCTGGTTTTTTTTTTTTTTTTTTTTTGTCAGAAATTGTATATATTACGCTTCTTTTGGTGTTTCTTCTCAAACTACGTACTTCCAAAGTCTGGAACTTGCTTTTTGTAATTTTTTTCAGGTAAGTAAACATTTCTGTATTTGGCATTGCTCTACTCTTACATAACCTAAAAATCTTTTCTTGTGTAATTGACTAATTCTAAGGTAGTTTGCTTATAACTAACTTTTGTTCATTAATAGCAAATTACGTCTAAGTTTGATTCTATTTTGGTACAAAGTAATTTGGAGTACACTGCACGTACGTTTTTGTGCAACTTGATTGTATGGATTTGGAGTTTATTTAAATTATAATGTAGTGTTACATACCTATAAATATTACAGCATTGGATATAAATAAATCCTAGAGTTGGCATTCTTGATGTATAAACTTAATCATGCAATTTTCGTGATCGTTTGCTTAGCTTGCTTGCTTCTCATTGTTTTCATTAAGGTATATGATTAATGATTATACATGCTTGAATGTTAAATTTACTTAGTTATATTATATGGTATGTATTTGGGATGTCATGTTGTACTACTATTGATTTGTGATTGAAAGTTGCAAGTTAGTAATTTTGTTTTGCCTAGGAGTATATCGATCGATCTTGTGTTTTCTCCGGGTATATGTTATATGCAATGCATGCCATGTGTTATCGTGTCAGGAATTATCAGCTCTAACTAGTTTGTATGCCCAAATTATGAAATTTGTCTGTTTATCATTGTTATAATATTATTTACAACACTATTGTTTTTCATCATAAATTAGCTTACCACCATAATAATCACTGTAAATTAGCTAATAATTTACATATTATGTAATTACTTAGTATTATCCAATTAATGAATGTCGAGTGTCAGGAAAGATTTGGTTTCATGTTTTAATACTCCGTATATAGTATAGTTTTAGAGTAAGCAATCTTAGATAAGTGAACACTAGCAAACATGTTGGACGTGAACTAGTAATAATGAGATAATGTCTTTGAATTGAATTGTTCACATTTAAACTAGCAAACATTTTCTTAACTGAGTCTGTGTACGGCTTGTTGATCTAAGCGAAACAGTAAGCAGGGTTTGTAGTATGTACTAACATTAGAAGGCATAATTGTTGAAGCAGGACTAAAATGGCGACGACGGAGGCTCAGGTACAGGCCTATACAATTCAAGGCCATGGAGTCAGACTAGCAAAAAGGCACCTCCATGATTGGTTTATACTGGTACTTTTGGTGGGCATAGATGTTGGTCTGAATTATATAGACCCGTTTTACCGCTTTGTTGGAAAGGGTATGACTACTGATCTTAAGTATCCTTTTAAGCCGAATACCATACCATTTTGGACCGTTTCCGTAAGTTTTCTCACAGTATTTGTCGCTCATCCGAGATATTATAAGCTCTATATGACTACGTGATTAATTATGTGACATGGTTTAATTTATGAGGTACGTATTTCATTCCCTTATGCAGATATATGCTGTTCTGCTGCCCATACTCATCTTTCTCATTCGGTATCTTAAGAGAAAAGACGTCCATGATTTACACCATGCCGTCCTTGGTAAATCCATCACATTTTTGGCTAATGAATCCACTCTAAGATATAAATTTGCACATTCGTTTGATTAATTTTTTTTTTCCTGTGATGTTGTAGGCCTCTTGTACGCAGTATTCATTACTGCCGTCATAACAGATGCAATCAAAAATGGAGTTGGACGACCTAGGCCAAATTTCTTCCGGCGCTGTTTTCCTGATGGCAAAGCTGTATGGTTTAAATTCACACATACTTTGATTTGATACTTCTCGTAATCTCGTCTCGTTCTCTATTCATGTTGTTTATCTGATCTAATGTCTTTACTGCACCGTCTGCACAGGTTTATGATAAATTGGGTGGCGTATTATGCACTGGTGTTCATAGTATCGTAAAGGAAGGGCACAAGAGTTTTCCCAGTGGTCACACCTCATGTAAGTATTAACTACCTTTACCGTAGGTGGTTAAACATAAATTGTTGTTCTGGTTTAACAGAGTAGATCAGCAGAGTATTCTGTCAGGCTGACAACTGACAAATAACTGTTTTCTACAGTGTCTTTTGCAGGCCTTAGTTTTCTATCATTGTATCTGGCTGCGAAAATCCAAGCATTTGATCGAAAGGGTCATGTAGGCAAATTATGTCTTGTGTTCCTGCCTCTCCTTGCAGCAGCTCTCGTGGGTGTTTCTCGGGTTGACGATTACTGGCACCATTGGACGGATGTCTTTGCCGGAGCTTTGTTAGGTTTGTTTTCATCAGCAGTATTTATTCAATTACCTTGTGACGCGGAACAATTCTTTTTTACTGTCATGTTTGACATTTTATGCAGGTCTTACTGTATCTTTCTTCTGCTACCTCCAGTTCTTCCCTCCACCACATCGTACCACAGGTACATCTTTAACTTTGCTGGTTTTTAACATTTGGCAAATGTTACACATTTTGTCTTGCATACTAGTAGAGATGGTTAATTAGACTAGCCTAATCACGTAAATTGAGCCTCGATCAGATACAATGCTCCGACTTTTATCAGTAGATCGCTCAATCTTTGAACTAAATTAGAGAGCTGTCATCTCTGTAACTTAATTAGACTCCTCTGGTTTTTTTACCCGTGTTAGACACTTGACGCTAAACTTCAAAAGATGGACGAGTTTGACACCTATGGTGATCGGTATTATATATGTTTTTATGTATGGATGTACTGCTAAAGACGGGAGCCTTTGAGATACTGATGAGATGAGATGGCGATCACATTGGTCGTTGTTGTTGGTGTATGTGTAGGTTGGGGAACATACTCATACTTCAGAGCATTAGAAGGACAACAGGAACCACGAGCAAATAATGGTCATACTGATGTTCAGGCTACTACCGGAGAAGTTTCACATTTGACATTAGTGCGTAGAGTTGAAGATCACAATATCACAATTGAGTGACAATCATATTGTTGTAGTGGCAGTTAAGAATTTGATCGTAACTGATTTGTTGTTTAAGCCATTTGTGATTTATTTTCGTACCGAAATAGATAATGAAAATCATTTCGCGATATATTCAAGAGGATTGGATGGTGAATTGAGTATGAAATTTGATTGGAACTTTTTCATTTTTACTTGAGTTATATATTGTGGTGTAAAGCAGCGGAAGAGACAACTAGTGTACATTGTACAATACCACAAACTAGAGATTATAGTTTGTGATGGTACCGTGGACACATTTGTACCATGAAATAAAGCACGAAACAATAGAGAGTACACACCCAAGAATTACATGGTTCGACGTCAACTCAAGGTCTACGTCCATAAAAGTTGCTAGAATTTTATTTCCTACTTCCTCAAACCAAGGAAGTAGAAGAACTCCACAACTAACTCTAGTTATGCTAATTTAAACTATGAAACTATTCCCTACTCAGTTGTGCTAGTTTAAGTTATGAAACTATTCCATACTTTCTTAACCCAAGAGAATAGGAGAACCCAAGCAAGTACTAGCCCTTACACCACAAATGCCTCACTCTGGAAGAGAAAAGTACAAAACAATCAATTTGTAACAAAGCTTTTTAATCTACCGAATAGAGATGACAATTTCGACCTATGATAATAATTGCGTGTAATATCAGTGTTCTCTCTAGATGTTTTCTTAGGAATTAAAGCTCAAAACTGTGTAGAAAAATTAGTGATTATCAAAACCAATGCTTCTTTTCATGTAGTAAATAAAGACTACTCTTGGTTTACTATGAAACATTTAGAAGGTCATTATTATTCCAAGTAAAACCATAGGTTAAAATCAGTAAAGGGTAGAATATACAATTCTATATCAAATGAAATCCTAAAAAATATCTTCAAATATATCCCAAATAAAATCAACTTAGGCCTCTGTCTCTGTGCGGTTGTACTACAATATTTTTATTTAATTTGAATTGAACTGGTCAGATTTAATTTGTTATGATCTGAGCTGAATTTATTGATAAATTAAATGCATTTAGATGAATTAATAACTAGAAATAGTTTTGATTAATTTATTGTTATTTGGATAATTCTGATTTGATTTGATTTGATTTAAATGAAACTGTTCTGATTTAATTCGATTTGCATAAATCTAATCTGATTTGAAAACACCGTTTAATAAGTGAATTGTGCACAAGATCTTAATAAATATATGTGAACAAAAAAAAAATTAAATATTTGGTAATACTAAAAATCTTTTGTAAAAGATAATCGTGATTTCTTTAACCAAATTCGAAATTAATGCACAGATCCACATTAAAGATCTAGAATCTGATACCGTACAATGCAACAGCTTTTAGAACAATACAACATAATACATGAGGAAAATAGTCGATATGCCTCTTGCACCATTTAGCACTCCAATACACATCAGTCAAACACACAAACTTATCTTATAACAAGACTATATGAAAGTAAGAATTTTATGATACATAAACCTTCTAATCTAGTCGTCAATGTCTCACATCTTGTAGCTTCATTATTGGTATAGCCATATTGTCGTAGCTCAATCCAATCGTCCTAAAATTTTAGTTTACCGAAACTAAACAAGATGTTAGGTCCTAACAAGGGAGTAATCAACATATCATCATCAAAACACACTATATGGTTCAACGGATAAATTCGTACTAATTGTTGATATACTCTATACAATTTGATTATAAATTTGTTTAGTGGCAAATGTAGAGTATTAGTATCTCAAGCCCATAATTAATTCTAGTTGTCCCTCAGGCCACACCATGTTTAAATTTAAAACGATTCATTACGAACAAGAACATATTTAGACATGATCTTCAACAAGACGTACACAACCTACAGTAATAAAAATCTGACCCGAACCAATTAAAACCCAATAAATTCTGTGGGCGAATTGACCAAGTTCCTTATTTTTAAAATGGGCTGATTCTGAGTTGACAAAACTTAAAAGTTTGTTGAATGCGCCTCCGAATATACAGTTGTCTTCTAACTAACTAAGGCCAGGTTAGAGATTTGTCGCCAGTTTATTATATCTCAAATAAACCTGCACATATGATTGAAAACTGCCATCTTCATCATATTTTATTCCTCTGTAATTCTTTTTTTTTTTTTTGTCTTCTGGGTTTAATTTCTTTCACAAATTCTTTATCTACATACACTTTTCTGATCTGGGTTTTTCCAGAAGTAGTACACATTACGCTTCTGAAGTGTGGCACTTTCTGTAATCGTAATCTTTCAGGTAAGATACGACATTTCTATATTCGACATTGCCCTACTTTTACATCTTCTTAATTTTTTGCTTGTTCAAATCTAAGGTAGTTTGCTAACTTTTTGTTTATTTATAAAAAGTTTCGTGTAAGTTAAGATAAAGGGTTTTTGTTTTTGGGTAAAGTTAGATTTACATAGTTCAAAGTAAATTGGAGTACACGTTTTTGTGCTAACTTGTTACATCAAAACTATGCTACATTATGATGAATTCGTAATTTCGTACATTGGCCGAAATTTCATTTCAATCATTTGGAAAGTTGACACTCCTGAGTCTTGATCTAGAAACTTATATCTTAATCATGCACTTCTCTTGATCATATGTCGGCTTCACGTTTTTTTATAAAGGTATGATCCTACATTATTATCGAATGTTCCAATTATTAACTCTGGTATGAATTGTGGCTGTTACGTTTGTTCTACTGTTGATTTTGAGATTGATGTACGCATGACGACATTGCAAGTTTTAGTGTTAACTTTTATTTCTCATTGATGATTCGTTTTGTGTCGATATTTGGTTTTCTCTCTATAAATTCGCGTTCTTGTGTTGTGTTAGGGATTGTTAGATAAGGAATTATCGTAATTAAAATTTCGTGTTGATGTATTTGTTTACATCAGAGGATTGTTCTTGATTAAATTGAAGTACTGTTTGTTTGTCTAACCGAAAATTACTAGTTGTAACATTGAAGTGTTAATTGTAGAAGCAGGACTAAATGAAAATGGAGGTTCAGGTACGGGCGTACACTATTCAAACCCATGGAACAACATTAGCAAGAACTCACCTCCATGATTGGTTTGTACTCGTACTTTTGGTGGCCATAGATGTTGCTCTAAACATCATAAACCCGTATTATCGCTTTGTTGGAAAGGGTATGATGACTGATCTTATGTATCCTCTCAAGTCTAACACGATACCAGTGTGGAGCGTTCCTGTAAGTTCTCTTCCGGTTATGCTCACAGTAATTATTGTCACTCATCCAAAATAAGGCCTATATATGTGACATGGACTTATGAGGTATTGCATTTCATTATTGCAGGTATATGCTGTTCTGCTGCCAATACTCATCTTTGTAATCCGGTATCTTAAGAGAAAAGACGTCCATGATTTACACCATGCCGTCCTTGGTACATCCATCACACTGTTTGCAACTAGTTTACCAGTTACATAACATTCTTGGCTAATGAATTCAGTTCAAGACATAAGTTTGGACTTGATAATTTTTTTTTCCTGCAATTTGCAGGCCTCTTGTACGCAGTACTCATTACTGGCGTCATTACAGATGCGATCAAAGATGGAGTTGGCCGACCTAGGCCAAACTTCTTCTGGCGCTGCTTTCCTGATGGCAAAGCTGTATGGTTCAAATTCACACATACATACATATGTATTCTGTTTTGTATAATCATGTCTTATAATAACTTGATCCTTCCTTTATATTGTTGTGAGGTAATGTATCACCTTATTTACCAATTGTTTTTACTGCACAGGTTTATGATAAATTGGGAGACGTCGTATGCAGTGGTGTTCCTAGTATCATAAAGGAAGGCCACAAGAGTTTTCCCAGTGGTCACACCTCATGTAAGTATTAACTATTTACGTATGATACAAAAAAGACAACCTCTAATTTACTTCTAGGATTAGAACAGTCAAAAGAATTAAGGAAGTTGGCTAAAGATTTAACAGGTTTAACAGAGTTAATTAGGAACAGATTGCAAACTTTCTTCTTCTTTTACATTATCAGCATGTATGCAGAGTTTCTGCAATGTATTAGCCTCCATATTTTCCTAATGCATTTGATACTTGATTTTGAAGAATTATGTCAGGCTGTCAACTGACAAAGAACTGTTGTACAGGGTCTTTTGCAGGTCTTGGATTTTTATCGTTGTACTTGGCTGCGAAAATTCAAGCATTTGATCGAAAGGGTCATGTAGGCAAATTATGTGTTGTGTTCCTACCTCTCCTTGTTGCAGCTCTCGTGGGTGTTTCTCGTGTTGACGATTACTGGCACCATTGGACGGATGTCTTTGCCGGAGCTTTGATAGGTTTGTTTTCATTAGCAGTACCAATGTTTGTACCTGGTGTCAGGCATCAGAATGCTCTTTAACTGACAGTTCCTTGTATGCAGGTTTTACTATTTCTTTCTTCTGCTACCTCCAGTTGTTCCCTCCTCCATATCATACGACAGGTACTTCTTTTACCCTCCATGTAACATTTGTCAAATTTAACACATCTTGTCTTGCATATTATTAGAGTTGGTTAAATTAGACTGGCCTAATCACCTATATTAAGCCTTAAATACCACGCTCGGGCTTTTATCAGTTGATCACTCAATCTTTGAACTTTGAACTAGCTTAGAGAGCTGTCAGCTCTGTTAACTTAATTAGACTTCTCTACTTTTTACCCGTGTTAGACACTTGACGCTAAACTTCAAAGGATATGTCCAAATTAGATACCTCTTTTACATACACGTACAAGTCTAGCTACTGTGGCAAATGAACTATGATTACCAAGTTACTGTTTTCTTGCGAAATCCCCAAACATGCAAATTTACTGTATTTGTTAACATTTGTTTGAGGGACCTTCAACGTACTGCCCTTTGTCGTGTTTATATATAGTGATTCGTACTATGTATGTTATTCTTTATGGACTGCAATAGACGAGAGCCTTTGAGATACGGATGAGATTATAATGAAGAAGACGTTGTTGGTGTATGTGTAGGTTGGGCAACATACTCGTACTTCACAGCATTAGAAAGGGAACCTGTACCACGCACAAATGGTCATGCTGATGCTCAGGCTACTGGAGAAGTCAGCAGCCCACATTTGGCATTAGTGCGTTCAACAGCAGATCATAGTATCACCATTGAGTGACGTACTATATCAATAATAATTGATTGTAAATGATTTTTCTTTTACTTTCAGGATTTTTTAACCCCATTTCGGAATTATTTTCTTCCGAAATCGATAAATACATACTACTAATTGTTGATACAACTTGATCATTTTTGTTTTTTGAGACTTCTTCTACAATCTGAGTTGGGGAGGGCATTATCCAACTCAGTACTATACTATATACGGTGTATTTAAATTTGAAACCAAATCTTTCACAAGAGGACACTTGACAACTAATGGTAGGAATGATACTGCTTTAATTTCTTAGACTTGGATGGCCGGACCCGCTACACTAAAGGACCTGGATGGCCGGACCCTCTACGTAAAGGTTCCTATCAGTTGGACCCATTGGCTTAATGGAGAAGCCACCAACGTCCAACCCACATATGTCTCTAGCTGGTTGGAGAAGATAACAATATCATAATTGAGTGACAATCTCATTGTTAGTGTTAAGATATAACCAATTATTATTGGGTCTCAACCATTAGTCTAGATTTTTGGTTGAGTTGGCTCTTTAACATGGTATCAGAGCCTCAATGACTCTGAGGTTTCAAGTTCAAATCCTGGGAGCCCCCTCTTTTTCAAGTTGAATTTCAGCACAAAGTTGTGCATTTATTGGGCTTTCACGTGAGGGGGAGTGTTAAGATATACTCCCTCCGTACCAGTTCAAATGCCATATATTCTATTTTGGGACGTCCTACTTCAAACACCCCATCTATTTTGAGACATATTTTTCTCTCCTACTTTTATTAAATTATCACATAATCTCTCACACTATCTCTACTACTTTCAGTAATCCCCACATTCTCTCTCCTCATTTTTCCTAATATTATCTCACTCAACTTATTATATCAATTTTTCTTATCCCACTACAAAAATCGCCCGGGGCGCTTGAACTGGGACGGAGGGAGTAACCAATTATTGGGCCTCAACCATCAGTCTAGACTTTTGATTGAGTTGGCTCTTTAACCGTTAGTACCGGTCCATAACGATTGTAAATTAAATTTCTTTACTATCTTGATTTTTTTAACCCTTCTTGTTGTTTAAGCCCTTTTGTGATTTACCGTTTCGTTTTGAAATAGTAGACAATAATACTAATTGTTGATACAAATTTTATCATAGTTTTATGGAGGCAAATGTCAGAGTACTAGCTAGTGAAATGTACGTCATATTTGTTGGAAACATAATTGAGGTACCTTTTTTTTGGTGGGGAAGAGATAGATACGGGTAACAAAATGTGACAATTGTGTGGCTTACTTACGAAGGATTTGCGGACTACTTAACTCGGGTGTGGAACATAGGTTAATAACTTGATACTCCGTAATTGATAGTGGTTCTAACTAATGTACTCGATATTACTACTCTACTATATCTTAAGTAGGATTAGATCTAATGTTATCTAAATTGAATCAAATCGATCATAATTCACAATTCCACACGGTGCACTTCGTCAAAAAATTGAATAGGATAACACAGTTGCGTACTCAAGAAATCCAAAAATATTTTAATCAACCAATGATCAAAACCCAGATAATATTATTAGTCAAAATGTTGATTAGTAGTCACTTTTTAGTCAATTGGGTATCATTTTCATCTTCTTCTTCCTCTTAAAATTCCAACTTAAGTGCGCGGAAACTGCGAAGTGCGATGTCATTGTTATCGTTATCAGAGACTCTGGAGCAGCATTCTCAGCCCAAAATCCTATGGTCAGCAGTTTTATTTGAATTTTCATCAACACTTCACTTTGAAGTTTCTATATCAGTATGTTACTAGTATATACTACTCGTATATGAATATGATATGAATTCTTCCCTGGGTTTATTATTGTTGGCTTGAAATTTGAAAAGTGAGTGCTTTAGTTTTTTTTTTCTTGGCAAATATGGTACTTTTATGTAAAATTTCTTATCTGGGTCTCCAGAAGAAAGCTTCACGTATACGTTGTAATTCTGTTCTTGTTTTACTTATGTTTAATTGGCGGAGTTCATGTTAGGCATGCTTCAGATTACTTGTATGTCTCTGATTGAATTATGTCTCTTGTATGTAGTTGGTGAAAAATGCCAGAAAATCAGCTTGGTGCTCACACTTTGCGTTCCCATGGCGTCAAAGTGGCTAGAATACATATGTATGATTGGCTTATTCTGTTACTTCTTGTGATAATCGTTATCGCCTTGAATGCTATCGAACCCTTTCATCGATTTGTGGGGAAGAATATGATGGAAGACCTCATGTACCCTTTCAAAGGCAATACAGTTCCCTTCTGGGCTGTTCCGGTGCGTATGTCTTTTATAAACTGACATTACTTGATCAATTTGAAATTTGCATTTGAAAGGATGTCACTGACAAGTAGTCTTTTGGTTGCTGCAGATTATTGCGTTCCTGTTGCCCTTTCTCGTCTTTTTGATCTACTATTTTATCAGAAAGGATGTCTATGATTTTCATCAAGCCATTCTTGGTACTTCTTTGTTCATAATTAGTTGCCTTAACATTCTATGTACTTTGTTAATCTTACGCGACTGAACCTTAATGTTGCATCATCTCCTAGGGCTCCTGTTTTCTGTGCTAATAACCGCTGTCATAACCGTGGCAATTAAAAATGGTGTTGGTAGACCTCGTCCAGATTTTTTTTGGCGGTGTTTCCCTGATGGAAAAGGGGTAGGAATTTGTTGTTCCTTTTCATTAGGTTTGTGGAATTAGTGTTTATGAAATTCCTTCTTTCTCACATGTTGGCAACTTAATTTTTCTCCAGGTGTTTAACAATGTCACAGGAGGTGTTATGTGTACGGGTCTAAAGAGTGATATCAAAGAAGGTCACAAAAGCTTTCCAAGTGGTCATAGTTCAGGTGCCTTTCTAGTTCAACTCTTATTCTTATGAGAGCTCTGTCCTATTTCTTACTTTACTGAGGAAGTGTGTTACACTGCTAAATGATTGGCCTTCCATATGCAGCGTCTTTTGCAGGTCTTGGTTTTTTAGCATGGTACCTCGGGGGGAAAATTAGGGTATTTGATCGCAGGGGACACATTGCAAAGCTTTGCCTTGTTCTTACCCCCATTCTTTTAGCTGCCATGGTGGCGGTTTCTCGTGTTGATGACTACTGGCACCACTGGCAAGATGTCTTCGCTGGGGGTCTATTAGGTCTGTATTCAAAAAACTTCTTTTCTGTGAAGCATCTGGTGCCTGATTTTTGTTTTGCTGTGTCCTGATTGTGTGGTGTTGTTATGTTTAACAGGCATGGTAATTTCGTCATTCTGCTACTTTCAGTTCTTTCCAGCACCGTATGAAACTGATGGTATGTATATGTTTTTCTTCTTCTGGATTCAGTTACCTTTGCCTTCTGGCTTATTATCGATTTGGTATATTAGATAATGCAGCTTATTGTTTACACAGGGTATATCTCCATCCTAATATATTCTTCTTTTCCTGCGTTTTCTAATTCGCTTTTGAGGATCAGGGTAGATACAAAGATGTCATATTTTTTCTGGATCCTACTGTCTAATTATGTTACAGTATAGCTGTAAACTCATGCACTGTCTCTGTTCAAAAGAATACATCTATTTTGTTTACAGACAAAATAGTTCAAACCGGAAAGCACCTCTAAAGAAGGAAGAAGAGACAAATCAGGATTGAGAGCTGAGACCAGTTGAGGGGCATAGATAAAATCAATATGCTACTTAAAAACTAGGAGGGGTCTTTAAATTTCAGGATTGTGGAAGGAACTTCATACACTGGTGAAGTTACTATTTACAATAAGGTCCAGGGTTAGTCTCTTGTTAATTCTTGATGTAAGGCATTGGATACAAGATACTATTGGAGACTTATGTGCAAAGTTGATATGATTGTCTACCTACATGTGGGTGGTACGGTGGGGAGCAGAGAGTGTGGAGGTGCTGATGGTTGGACAACGACGAGAAGGAGGCCGATTATTAATTGAATTTTGGATGGTTACATATTGAGTTGGTTATGGTCAGGGTTTAATAAACTTGCCAAATGAGAAAAGAAAGATGGAGGGTGTTTTATTGTTATGCATTTGTCTAACCCCTTCATTGGTAAGCATCCTGCATCCTCGTAAAGACCTGTACACCAGTGAGCCCTTTGTGACATGTCCCAACTGGATGTGAGATATCCTCCTAGGGAGTACTCTTCTTTATTTTGGCATGGTTGCGCTAAAATCATTCTGCAACTTGATGAACAAGCTGGTAAACATGAACTTAGGGTACTAGTGTTTGCAATTATATGGCACATTAGGCCCTTCCTGTCATTATGAAAAGTTTGGTGATCTCGTAGGAACAGTTAAATGCTAAAAACTGTCACTTCTACATTAGGATATTGGACCAGGAGATGTTACTCTCTTATATTCTGTTACATGGAGTTCAAGTAACAGTTTTACCCGTGTTCTATGCAAAATGCTAGAAACTCGGGAAATGAACAACAGAGTAACTGGAATTATAGTAACATACTAACATCTTCTGAGAATAATCCTGGACAAATTCTGTAGCAAAAGCAAAACTGCCTGTGTAGGTTTTTTTTGTTTTGTTTTTGTTTTCAAAGAAGCCAATTCTCTGATGATATACATTACAGGTCTGTGGTTTAGCTTTACTCATGAATTATGTCAATCAATTTGACTCATGTAATGTTTTTCCTTTTGCTGCCTTATTGATCAGGTTGGGGGCCGCACGCATATTTCCACATGCTGGAAGCTTCAAGGAATGGCCTTCCGACAACCAACGCCGATGCTCTTAGTGTTCGACCTATGGAGATGGAAAACATTAGTGTAGAATCTCGTCTTGGCCCAGACAGACCAGAGTTCGATCATGACCCCTCAACTCCTAACCTAGATGGCGCAGAAGGTGGGAAGAGACTAATATTTTCTGTTTGTGGTATATAGATTGTAGATCACTGGACTTAGTCTAGTCATACCTACAAAGCAACTTTTCGAGGTTTCTTCTGTGTCCATTTGTATCCATATCTGTGTTTGAGAGAGGAATTTAGTTGAGTTACTTCTGTAACTACTAGTCATGCTTGAGTTCGGTGTGATCATGAATGAATTAGGGGATTGTGGCCTGCTTTGAGACAAGGATGAGAATCTCATTTGCGTGTTTTGGATAATACCACGCTCCGGCTTCAAATACCATGCACGCTCCGGCTTTTTGTCAGTAGATCACTCAATCTTTGAACTAGGTTAAAGAGTTGTCAGCTCTGTAACTTGTAGTTTAAGCCGTATTAGACACTTGACGCTAAACTTCAAGGAATGGGCGAGTTTCACACCTATTCACGTACAAACTACAGAGCCAGCTACTGTGGCATGAGCTTGTCAAACCCCAAACATGCAAGTAGAAACATAAATGATCTAAACAAAAAACAACACATACAATGGAAACTCAACCTGTAACTTTAAACACAAAACTCCGTCTTTCACATGATAACAAGAGTAACAATCATTTTAACTCAGATGGAATACTAATAATTGCTAGTCTGCTACAATGCATGATTATTGGATATCACTTGATCTTAGATAAATAAAAGAAAAAAAAATCATGGAAACCATTTTATTTCATTAATTAATCAAAAATATAACAAAAGGTGTACTCGGTCAGACATTGTAAAAGAAATAGATTAAAGAAAATGGAGTACTGTCTACCTTGGTCAGTTTACCGTTACACATGTAAAATACGCCACTCCACTAATTATTTCCGTGGCTTATCAATTATTTTTTATTAAAGGTAATTACTTATTGTAAACGTTTAACCGTCTAATTAAGATAAGTAAGTAGTCATAGAACTTCTACTTCTAACAGACAATATTTAGGCTAATGATTTTAATCTAGTAAATATTATTTTTGAAGATAATATTTAGATGTTTTCGTAACTTTAAAAATAACTCAGTTTTCCGAACAAACCCGCTCACCGCCTCTTTTGAACAAAAGTCGGTTAAACTAAAGTCGGCTAACCAACAGCTATAAAAACCTCTCTAAAACACTTCCTATTTTATTCCTCATGATTTTGATCTTTTGCTCCAAACGCTACTGTATTTCAAAATCAAGAATCCCAGAAAAATCTTCGTACTGTATCTTCTTTCTTACATTTCGAAACCTTTAATCTTCTTCTTCGAAAAAAAAAAACATTTAGTTAATAATTCTTTTTTAATTACAATGTGTTTGATTCTTGAAATCAACTCCAATCTTCTCTGTTACGCCTCTTTTTTCCGTTTTCTTGAGCTTGATAAACGTTTCTTAAAGCTGTCTTAATCGCCATGGTTCTTGCTAATTTCCGTACAATTTCTGATAACATTTGCAATTTCAATTGTAATTATATAATCTGGGTTTATGCGATACCAAATATATGAAGGGTCAATTTTCGATTTTTCCTTACAATTTGGGGGTAAAACTTCCGAGGTATGTGATTTTCCCTCGCTTGTAAATTAATTTCTTTCTTTAATTTTTAGGTTTTTGAGATTGTTTTTGATGATTTGTTGTGTTTCTGAAAATCGGGTTCTTGTTATTGTTTACAACTTTGAATAGAATTGTCCCGCTAATGTTGGCTTCTATTACAAGATTCATCAGTTGCGAAACCGATTACCAATGTTGTTGCTTTTGATTGATTGTCCCTTTTAATTCCACTTTTTCCAAAAAGAAACCCCTTTTATTTAATTGTTGAGCATCAAATTTTGGGTTTAGCGATTTTCGTAATCGGTGTTTTTACAAGGTGGATCCTGTGTCAAGTTGGGTGGTTGTATTACTCCCTTTGTTCTCTTGTATTTTTTAAACTTTTGGTTTGAATTCCTACCACATATTGAAACCAAACGTTAAAAATCCAAAAGAACGGAGGTGGGAGTACAATTGATGGAAATATAATGTTGGTTTGATCGGAATTCAGTGTCTTTTTACCATCTTGGTTTCATTTGAATTCAATCTGTTTGATTGGATTCAATTGCCCCTTACTCGGAAGTCGGTTTTGATCGGAATTCAGTGTCTTTTTACCATCTTGGTTTCATTTGAATTCAATCTGTTTGATTGGATTCAATTGCCCCTTACTCGGAACTCGGTTTTGATCGGAATTCAGTGTCTTTTTACCATCTTGGTTTCATTTGAATTCAATCTGTTTGATTGGATTCAATTGCCCCTTACTCGGAACTCGGTTTTGATCGGAATTCAGTGTCTTTTTACCATCTTGGTTTCATTTGAATTCAATCTGTTTGATTGGATTCAATTGCCCCTTACTCGGAACTCGGTTTTGATCGGAATTCAGTGTCTTTTTACCATCTTGGTTTCATTTGAATTCAATCTGTTTGATTGGATTCAATTGCCCCTTACTCGGAAGTCGGTTTTGATCGGAATTCAGTGTCTTTTTACCATCTTGGTTTCATTTGAATTCAATCTGTTTGATTGGATTCAATTGCCCCTTACTCGGAAGTCGGTTTTGATTGGAATTCAATTGTCCCTTATTGTCCCGTACTCGGAAGTCGGTTTTGATTTGCTATCGATTGTCCCTTGTCCCTTATTCGGAAGTCGGTTTGATTTGATTCAATTGTCCGATACATGTCCCTTACTCGGAAGCCGGTTTTGATTTGAATTCAACTGTCCCTTATCGTCCCTTACTCGGAAGCCGGTTTTGAATTTAATTCAACTGTCCCTTATCGTCCCTTACTTGGAAGCCGGTTTTGAATTGAATTCAACTGTCCCTTCTCGTCCCTTATTCGGAAGCAGGTTTTGAATTGAATTCAACTGCCCCTTATCGTCCCTTACTCGGAAGTCTGGTTTGATTTGAAGTCAATTGTCCCTTATTTGGAAGTTGGCGTGATCTAAATTTATTTGTCCCTTACTCTGGAAGTGGGGTTGATATAATTTCAGTTGTCCTTTACTCGGAAGCTGGTTTGCTCTTGCATTCTGTTGCCCCTTGCTCGTCCCTAGTCCCTCTTAATTCCACTCTTTCCAAAAAAAAAAAAAAAAAAAAAGCAATTTTCGGAATTGCGGCATCCGATTTGTCCCCTGGTCTAATTGTTGAGCCTAAAATTTGGCTTTTGCAATTTTCGTAATTGTTTTTTTTTCTACAAGGTGATCATGTGTGAAATTTGGTGGTTGTATTACTCCCTTGGTTTTATTGTATTCTTAACTTTTGGTTTGAATTCCAATCACACATCGAAACCAAACGTTAAAAGAATCCAAAAGAACAGAGGAGGGAGTACAAATGTACAATTGATGGAAATATAATGTTGGTTTGATCGGAAGTCAGTTGTCTCTTGACCATCTTGGTTTCATTTGAATTCAATCGTCCCTTGCTTGCCCCTTAATCTGTTTGATTTGATTCAATTGTCCCTTACTCGAAAGTCGGTTTTGATTTGAATTCAACCATCCCTTATCGTCCCTGACTTGGAAGTCGGTTTTGATTCGATTCGATTGTCCCTTACCGTCCCTTACTCAGAAATTGGTTTTGATTTGAATTCAACTGGCCCTAGTCGTCTCTTACTTTGAAGTCGGTTCTGATTCGAAATGAATTGTCCCTTATAGTTCCTTACTTTAAAGTTGGTTTGATTTGAAATCAGTTGTCCTCTATTGTCCCATTTCGTAAGTTGCTTTGATTTGAGCTCAGTCGTCCCTTAGTCGGAAGATGGTCTGATTTGAACTCCGTTGTCCTTTATCGTCCGTTGTCCCTTGTCGGAGTTGGTTTGATTTAAACTAAGCTTACTCAAAAGTTGGTTTGATTTGAATTCAGTTGTCCCTTATTGTCCCGTACTCGGAAGTCGGATTTGATTTGAATTCAACTGTCCCTTATCGTCCCTTACTCGCAAGACGATTTTGAATTAAATTCAGCTGTCCCTTATCGTCCCTTACTCGGAAGCCGGTTTTGAATTAAATTCAACTGTCCCTTATCGTCCCTTACTCGGAAGCAGGTTTTGAATTGAATTCAACTGCCCCTTATCGTCCCTTGGAAGTCTGGTTTGATTTGAATTCAATCGTCCCTTACTTTGGAAGGTGGTGTGATTTAAAGTCAATTGTCCCTTACTTTGGAAGGTGGTGTGATTTGAAGTCAATTGTCCCTTATTTGGAATTGGGCGTGATCTAAATTTATTTGTCCCTTTCTCGGAAGTGGGATTGATATAATTTCAGTTGTTCCTTACTCGGAAGTTGGTTTGGTCTTTACATTCTGTTGTCCCTTACTCGTCCCTAGTCCCTACTGTTTTGCAAAGGTTATGATTATGTCAAAAGCTTTCGTTAGTACAACTTTCTGATTACATTTCTTCGTATCTCTTTGGGTGGATGTTGATATTATGTTATTTTACGTGTGGGTTTCAAGTATTGGAGATAGAGGTGGCTATGGCTATTAAGCAATGAATATAAACTTCACTAAAAGTACAGAGCTTTCCCTTTCTATTTTTGTTGGTTGGTTGGATCAAACTAACGTTATTGTTCATTTTGGTGAAGTGTTAGAAGGTGTAATGTAACTCTTGAAATTTTGGTCATGCCTTATTGACCTTTTTTTATGCGGGCTTTCAGAAGTTGTATTTTTCTGAGGTGGTATTTTGTTTAAGGATTACCTGCTGGGATTCTTTATGTGTGTGCTCTAAGATCCTGTCAATTATAAAATTATTATTGGCAGCATGATTATTGTGGATCCTGTGTCACGTTCGGCTATTGTGTTACTCCCTCCGCTCCCTTGTATTCTTAACTTGTGGTTTGAGTTCCTATCACATATCAAAACCAAACATTAAGAATCCAAAAGAAAGGGGGAGGGGGTTCAGTTGATGGAAATCTAGTTGTCCCTTAACCGTCATGATTTTATTTCAACATAATTGTCCCTTGTTTGGTCCTCTCGAAAACCAGGTTTGATTTAAATCAGTTGTCTGGTACTCCGGTACATGTCCCTTGCACGAAAGTCCGTTTGATTTGATTCAATTGTCCCTTAATTTGGAAGTCGGGTGTGATTGGAATTCAATTCTCCTTTATTGTCCCTTACTTGTAAAATTGTTATTGGCAGATGATCATTATGGATCCTGGATCCTGTGTCACATTCGATTATTGTTTTACTCCCTCCGTTCCCTTGTATTCTTAACTTGATGGAAATTCAGTTGTCCCTTACTCGAGTTGGTCTGATCTAAAGTCTGCTGTTGTCCCTTAACCGTCTTGGTTTCATTTGAAGTTAATTGTCCCTTTCTTGCTCCTTACTCGGAAGTCAGGTTTGATTTCTTTCAGTTGTCCAGTACGGTACATATCCCTTACTCAAAAGTCAGTTTGATATGATTTAATTGTTTCTTATAGTCCCTTCTTTGGAAGCCGGTTTTGATTTGAAGTCAATTGTCCCTTATATGGAAGTTGGTGTGATCTAAAATCATTTGTCCCTTACTCGAAAGTTGGATTAATATATCTAAATTCATTTGTCCCGTACTCGGAAGTTGGATTGATATATCTGAATTCATTTGTCCCTTGCTTGGAAGTTGGATTGATACATCTAAATTCTTTTGTCCCTACTCGGAAGTTGGATTGATATAATTTAAGTTGTCCCTTACTTGTTCTTTACCCAGAAGTTTGTTTGATCTACATTCATTTGATCATCATCTAGATGCCCCTTACTCGGAAGTTGGTTTTATCTTACATTCTCTTGTCCTTTACTCGTCCTTAGTCCCTACTGTTTTCGAAAGGTAATCATTACGTCAAAAGCTTTAGTACAGCTACATTTCTGTGTATATTTATATGTTACCTGTGATGCTTTGAAGTTGTGGAAACAGAGGTGGCTGTGGCTCTTAAGCAATGATGACTGTGAACTTGACTAAAATTACAGAGGTCATTAATGTTGGAACAGAGATTTCCTTTTCTATTTTTGTTGGTGGTTACAAATACAATTGAGGCTAAATAGTGAGATTTTCTTTTCTATTTTTGTTGGTGATTACCTAAATTTACCTGGATAGCCTCGAAATTTCCCGTTTCTAAAATTACATTGAAGAGCTCTCTTTTTCTAATCTATTCATTGTTCTGGATATCAAGGCTCGAGCCCATACTTGTGTGTGAGTTGTAATGTTATGCAATTGTTTTGGTTGGTTGCTTTTTATAATGATTTGAGCTTTAATTAGCTATTGTATTCCGTAATATGTAGTAGAAGGCTGGAAACTTTTAACTCATCATTTAATCAGGGGCACGTTAACTATTAAGCTGGGTTTATTAGCACAAGAAGCTGTTTGCAGCATAGTGTGGTGATTACCTAAATTTGCCTGAAAAACCTTCAAAATTTTAGTCATGTGCTGGTTTTGGAAATAAGAGATGTGTGGTACATGTGGGATACAATAGGGTTAATGATTGGCTTGAAATATTTGATTTGGACCTATTTGTTGGTTAATTGAATCAACTAACTAGGATCATTTTGGCTTGGGTTATAAAAGGCACTTCTGTTGTTCGATTGATTCACATAATTTGCTCAAATAGCGTACTGGATGATCTTGAATGAACTATGTATCTTTTCATTGAAAGTAGTTTGCCAACGTTGATTAAAATACACCGTCTCAACAGAAAAAGAAATTGATTAGTGTTGGCAGTGTGCTTTGTGCAAGTGTTGTCATTAGTATTATGTTGCAAGTCATATAACGCGATTTATGGCAATATTCTCTCGTTTTTTTAGAGGAAAAAAATTCTCTCTTGTTGATATATGTGATATGTTGCAAATGCTCTTATGAAGTTGTGCTCGGTAATTTACTTGTCATAAAAGGTGACTGATGGAAAAAAGTTTTTCCCTTGTTGCGGAGCTTGGCTGGATCAATTTGTGAGGTTGGCCCCTTTTTTTCTTTGTCTTTATCTTTTTTGAGTTCGGGTTCATGTTTGAAAAACTTTTAACGCATTGATATTGACTTTGTAAGTTGAAACTAGATCTGTAAGGTATTACCTAGCTTCTTGGATAGCCTATTAACTTGTAACCATCCGTAAGCTTAGATATATAATTGACACAGATTCACAAGGATGGTTTTGCTTCTTGGAGTATCTAACAAAATGGATCATGCTTTTAGTTTAGATATGAACTACATAACTAACATATATTGCCTGATTTCCTGTGGGTGTCGAAGCATTTCTTTTCATTTTGATCTGTCATTCTGAAATTCTTATGACCACCAGTGAAAATATTCTACTGTTTCAGCTTGATAGTACATCTTCTATTTGATTTACTGGATCTTAAGCTGTGTGTTAGGATTCTTATTTCCATGTTTGTAACACTTCCCATGTTCCTGCGAAGTTGGTTGAATAAAAAAAGGACTAGCCATGAGTTGTCAGGTATTTTTTTCTCTTACTCTTATCGTGATAATATGCTTTTCTGTTGCTGTTGCTGCTGTGAACATTTTTGTTGTGTTCACCACTTTCAGGCTATTTATGGCATCATTAGCTATTAAATTTTGGATTCCAACTTTCTAGAAGTATCTGGTAATGGGTTTTTCTTTACACCATCATTTCTTCTTCTTCTTCTCATCTAGGCATATGCTGGTGGATTTGAATATAGCTCGTATATAGCATTAGGTGGTGAACAAAATGTGCCCGTTGTTTGCATGTTCAGCGTCAGTTGTGAATCTTGTGGGGCTTAAGAAGAATGGGCGTTGTCATGTGGAGGGTCTTGTAGTTTGTTTTTCGCTCTGATCTTTTGATGTTAAGCTTAAAGGTAAAACAGTATTCCGGTTCATCTGTGCTGTTTAGGATTTCGGATATGATTTGTAGTTATTAGTTGCTGCTTTGCTTATGCTTATGGTTCTGCGTTACTTTCGAAAATTTGTTTGTGGTCCGAGTGGTTTGGAAGTGATGTTTATGACTGCCAGCTTAGTATTTTGTAAGCGTTTGCCATTGAGAGATTACTTTTTTTTTCTTGCTGCCCCTCGGAACATTTTATTTAGGAATATGATGCCTTTGGTATGATTAAAAGTGCTTACTTGTTTTCAGCTTTCACAAGGTAGATATTATGTTTACTTCGGTTAGTGTATCTGAGTTGATGGAAATTCAGTTGTCCTATAATCAAAGTTGGTACTCAGTGGGGCCTTATTTGGAAGGTGGTTTCCTTAAAGCTGTCTTAATCGTCATGGTTCTTGCTAATTTCCGTAAGATTTCTGATAACAGTTGCAATTTCTATTGTAATTATATAATCTGGGTTATGCGATACCATATATGAGGGTCAATTTTTCGATTTTTCCTGTACTCGAGTTGGTTAGATAGGAATTCAGTTGTTGCTTTACCGTCTTGGTTTCATTTGAATTCCATCGTCCCTTAGCATGCTTGCCCCTTACTCGGAAATCTGTTCTGATTGGATTCAATTCTTCGGTACATCTCCCTTACTCAAAATTCTGTTTTGATTGGATTCAATTGTCCCTTATTGTCCCGTACTCGGAAGTCGGTTTTGATTTGCTAACGATTGTCCCTTGTCCCTTACTCGGAAGTCAGTTTGATTTGATTCAATTGTCCGATACATGTCCCTTACTCGTAAGTGGGTTTGATTTGATTCAATTGTCCATACATGTCCCTTACTCGGAAGTCGGTTTGATTTGATTCAATTGTCCGGTACATGTCCCTTACTCGGAAGTCGGTTTGATTTGAATTCGATTGTCCTTTATCGTCCCTTACTCGAAAGCCGGTTTTGAATTGAATTCAACTGTCCCTTATCATCGCTTACTCGGAAGCCGGTTTTGAATTGAATTCAACTGTCCCTTATCTCCCTTACTTAGAAGCTGGTTTTGAATTGAATTCAACTGTCCCTTATCGTCCCTTACTCGGAAGCCGGTTTTGAATTGAATTCAGCTATCCCTTATCGTCCCTTACTTGGAAGCAGGTTTTGAATTGAATTCAACTACCCCTTTTCGTCCCTTACTCGGAAGTCTGGTTTGATTTGAATTCTATTGTCCCTTACTTTGGAAGGTGGTTTGATTTGAAGTCAATTGTCCCTTATTTGGAAGTTGGCGTGATCTAAATTTATTTGTCCATTACTCAGAAATGGGATTTGTTGGTTAATTGATCTAAATTTATTTGTCCCTTACTCAGAAATGGGTTAATGATTGGCTTGAAACATTTGATTTGTTGGTTAATTGAATCTTTTATGCTAGACTCAGCTAAACTAGGATCATTTTGGCTTGGGTTATAAAAGGCACTTCTGTTGTTCGATTGATTCACATAATTTGCTCAAATAGTATGTATCTTGCCAACTTTGATTAAAATACAGTGTCCCCTTGCTCTGAAGCCAAGTTGGATTGAATTAGTTTTTTGCATTTGCATGTGTAAGCTCGTGTCATCTGCCACCGTCTCAACGGAAAAAGAAATTGATTAGTGTTGGCAGTGTGCTTGTGCAAGTGTTGTCTTTAGTATTATGCTGCAAGTCATTGAAGGCGATTTATTGCAATTTTCTCTCGTTTTTTTAGGGGACAAATATTCTCTCGTATTTTTTTAAAGGGTAATTTATTTATCATAAAAGGTGACCGATGAATTTGTGAGGTTGGCCCCTCTTGAAGGGAAATTATGCTCTCCCTTTTTTTTCTTTATCTTTTTCTCTTTTGAGTACGAGTTCATGTTTGGAAATGTTTAACGTATTGACCTTGAATTTTCGTAAGCTAAACTTGTTGCTTGTTTTCTTCTTGTCCCCTATTTATATACTTTGTAAGTTGAAACTAGATCTGTAAGGTATTACCTAGCTTCTTGGGATAGCCTATTAACTTGTAAGCTTAGATATATAATTGACATAGATTCACAAGGATGGTTTTGCTTCTAGGAGTATCTAACAAAGTGGATCATGCTTTTAATTTAGATATGACCTACATAACTAACATATATTGCCTGATTTCGTGTAGGTGTCGAAGCATTTCATTTCATTTTGATCTGACATTCTGAAACTCTTATGACCACCAGTGATCATATTTTCTATTTGATTTACTGGATCTTAAGTTGTGTTGTAGGTTTCTTATTTCCATGTTTCTAACACTTCCCATGTTCCTGCGAAGTTGGTTGATTAAAAAAAGGACTAGCCCATGAGTTTTCAGGTATTTTTTTTTTCTTACTGTTATCGTGAAAATATCTTTTTCTGTTGTTATTGCTGCTGTTGAACATTTTTGCTTTGTGTTCACCACTTTCAGGCTATTTATGGCATCATTGGCTATTAAATTTTGGATTTCAACTTTCTAGAAGAATCTGGTAATGTATTTTTCTTTACGCCATCATTTTCTTCTTCTCATCTAGGCATATGCAGGTAGATTTTAATATAACTCATAGATAGCATTAGGTAATGAACAGGATGTGCCCCTTGTTTGCATGTTCAGCGTCAGTTGTGAATCTTGTGGGGCTTAAGAAGAATGGGCGTTGTCATGTGGAGTGTCTTGTAGTTTGTTTTTCGCTCGTATCTTTTGATGTTAAGCTTAAAAGTAAAACTGTATTCCGATTCATCTGTGCTGTTTAGGTTTTCGAATGTGGTTTGTAGTTATTGGTTGCTGCTTTGCCTGTGCTTATGGGTTTGCGTTACTTTCGAAAATTTGTTTGTTGTCGAGTGGTTTGGAGGTGATGTTTATGACTGCCACTCTGCCAGCTTAGTATTTTGTAGGAGTTTGCCATTGAGAGATTACTTTTTTTTTTCTTGCTGCCTTTTGTATGATTGAAAGTGATGCCTTTTGTATGATTGAAAGTGCTTAATCAGATTTCACAAGGTAGATATTGTGTTAAATTTGGTCAGTATCTGAGTTGATGGAATTCAGTTGTCCTATAACCAGAGTTGGTTTGATTTGTACTCAGTGGGGCCTTATTTGGAAGTTGGTTTCCCCTTATTCAGAAGTTAGGTTGATCTGAATCGTGTTATCCCTTACTCGGAAGTTGGTTTGATCAAAATTCTAAATTCAGTTTCTCCTTATCCAAGGTTGATTTGATCTGAATTTAGTTAACCCTTTCTCTGTACTTGGTATGATCGATATAGGACTTAGCTGCCTGTTACCCGGAAATTGGTTTGATCTAAGTTCAGTTCTCCCTTACTTGAAAGTTCATTTGATCTGAATGTAATTGTTATTTGTTCGGAAGCTGGTATGATTTTAATCCTACATTCAGCTGTCCCTTACTCGGAAATTGGATTGATCTAAATTCAGTTGTCCCTTGGAAACTGAAATCTAATCGAGTTGTCCCTTGGAAATCGAATGATTTAATGCAGCTGTCTCATTGTCGGAAGTTATCTAAATATACTTGTCCCTCACACGGAAGTTAATTTGATCTAAAATTAGTTGTCCTTTTGTCGAAAGTTGGCTCAGTTTATCTAGGCTGATACTTGATAGTCATGCTATATGGTATTTTGGATGTGCGAACTCTTACCTCATACTCGTCTGTCAAATGTTGTATTTTTTGTTCGGTTTTGGTTTCTTGCCCCTCAAAGCTAACACGTAAGTTAAAATATTATTTGGAGCAAGGTGTCCATAAGGAGACAGGTTGAAAATTTGAAACCCTGTATTCATTTATGGGGGTTGCGCTAAGGTCGTTTGTTTGTGCCATCTAGTTTGCAGCATAGTGTGGTGGTCACAAATGTTGTGTAACATTGTGCGGGTCATTTATATAATTATAAAGGTGACTGATGGAAACAATTTGGTCCCGTCGGAGCATCAATGTCTGGGGTTGTCTCCCTCCCAAAAAGTTGGTTATCTGTTGCTGCCTTTGGTGTAATCAGTGTGCGGGTTTTCAGAATTTAGATTCTTATGTGTAACAATCGGTGACTGTGTTTAAGCCTATACGAGCCTTTGATAGTGATTATGAGACTCTCGCTATAGAATTGTTCCGGCCTTTGTCATGTATCTTGTGTTATGAAATAAACAGCTGCACCTGCGTAACATTTGGATGCTGTTAGCTAACATTTGTTGTTAGTATTATGATGTTATGGAATTCGTAGCTTGTACTGTTCGTGAGCTCTTGATGTTGTGACCTATGCTAAGTTATCCGAGTTTCAGCAATGCTGAGCTTGTAACTTTGTAAGTGCTATTTTTGACAACTTTTGTAGCCTATTGCATGCAAAGCCAAGTTTATTAGGTGGAAATGAAGTGTGTGATGATGGAAGGGTGGACTAGTATCTAAAGCATTCATCATAGTAGTAGTCTAATGGTTTCCCAGTTTTTGGTTGCTCTAGGTAGAGAGCTTGTGTTGTTTGTTACCTTGGATGACTGAGAACGGGTTGCCATTGATCTTTAGTTGTTGTGTGTCCTTGAATTAAGCTAGTGACTGATTGTACCATGTGATTCAATTTATTGTGGATTTGTGGTAAATGAACTGTTTTGATCCCTCATTTTGTATAGTCACTGCAGCTTTTGGAAATATTAAGTGTGTGGTAGTCGGGAAATTTAGAGCTTTAATATGGTACTGGAAACGAAGGTATTGTAACTACATTGCGTTCCTGGTTGTGGTTTGTTGTGATTTTATGTGTAAAGGGTGCCTCTCACGCTGCAACTATGGTTGAGGTACTTTAAAAGCTGTTGAACTTCTTTTGATGCAGCAAGGCCATGGGATGTGAATGGTACGTAGACTTTTTCTTTATATTCCGTCATCACTTGAATTGTTTCTTCGTTTTAGGAGAGGTAGCAGTGTAGCACTTTTTAAGAACTTATTTTTTGTTCTTGTATAATATTTTTTTTTTCTCTTCTCTGATAAGTGTGATAACTTCTCAAATCTATGTGCCTGTGGAACTTGGCGAACTTTTTTCTGGTTGGCAAGATGTTTGTGCCATTAATGTCGGTAACTGGACTGAAGTTCCATTCTGATATTACATCTAAATGGAGTCATCGTCGTTAGGGGCTGCAAGCTACACCTTGATAACCTATGAATAATGTAAAACTGGCGCCTGACTTTCGAAATGCTTGTGTGATCGTTGTTGGTTATCGGCAAGCAATATCTGCAATGCTGGTGTGTTTAGCGTCTTCACTGGTTTTATCAAACTATATGGTTGATTGGTTGGCTTCGTAAGTGGTACACAAAGTTCCACCCTTGAAAGTTTTGATTATCTGATAGTGTGCTTGCTTCTAAGAAAGTTTGGAAGACACTGACTTTCTTCTTCTTCCATTTTTTTTTTCCTTCTTTTATTGGTGACGAAGACTTATTTTCATGGTGGATGGGTTCTTTTATATTTACGATGCGCTTACAGTAAAATTTTGATATTTACTTTGGCTTTAGGGGGCGGTTCCTCTATAGATTATACAGTCTCTTGACTTGTTACATTGATGTCAGACCCTTCGGGGTTTGGTGCTAGGTTTGATCTAGTCCTGTGCCACTAAAAGTGGTTGTCTTTATGTATCTGTGGAACTTTGTGACAGTTATTTCTGATTGGCAAGATGTTGTGTTGTTAATGTCGAGCCTCAGAATGTTGTTTCTGATGGACAGTATTTTCCAAGAGCAACTTACACAGTCTTCTGGGGATGCGAAGTTGTGTGCATCCTTCAGTTCATTTGTGATTTATAACTTCATGAATCTTTTTATTAGATTTTTGTACTGCAACCTGATGCCTGTTGATTTGGCCGCGATCATTATCACTGTCGGAGATTATGGGACTCGTGGATCTGATAAGCGTAGATGGTCTTGTATGCTGTTCTTCGACGTTTAAGTTCTGATTGTGGTTATGTACTTCTAAAATTTGCTTGTTAGTGATTTCGAATAGATGATCGTTATGGAGTGTGATTTATTGTTTGTTGTTGCTGGCCTGATGTAGTGGTTAATAATCGTTCTAGAAATACCTTTATAGGCCATTATCGCAATACTCTTACTTGGTTAATGATTGTGAATTTTAGGCATTTTGAATGACTTGGTGGTTGCACTTCCTGTATTGTAAAGTAGCTGTAGATTAGTATGTTTCAGGGTAAGTATGTTTTCAGAAGAGTTTGCATTGATCTCAGTAATTTTTAGGAATTCGATGTTTGCAGAGAGTGGATCTCGTTTATGGTTAGAGTTATCAGGATGATATCAGTAGCTAAAAACAATGGTATAAGGCAATTTCCCGAGACTTCATTCTGGAAGGTAATCTCTTATTTTTTTAATTTTTTTTTTGACAAAGCAGAAAATAATAAATAGATAAGAAAACAATAAGTAGTAAAAGGCATAACTCGTCCTTGACAGCATGCTGTTGCTAGGTCGTGCGCTCGCGACACATTCTCTCGTGAAACTTTGAAGACACCACACCAACAAAATTGTTTTACCAGTCTTTGAAGTCGTCTGACTTGCAAAGTGACCGAGATGCCGGGCTGCATATCTTCTTTTAGCAGTTGTACTAGGTGCAGTGAGTCTGTCGAGACCCTGATCGAACTGTAGACGCCTAGCCCATTCAAGACCATGAATACAGGCCATGATTTCTGCCTGAAGGGCTGTATTTGTGACCATCGCCTTACAACCTTCCCCGAGCACTTGTCCTGTCTCCTGGTCAACACTTACCCACCCTGTTGCACCTTGATTAGTAGCTCGTATCCAGGCTCCGTCTATGTGCAGAATTGTAGTCGCAGCCTCGTTTGAGCCGTTGTTGCTGAAAATGGCTCCATTAAACCCCGGTGGGCAGTCGCTGAGACGCCTGTCATTAGTGGGAATTCTTCGCCGTTCGCATTCTGAATTTATTAAGAAATCTCCCACCATTGTGCCTATCATATTGATAGCTGCCACTGGATTCGGCTGGCCACCCTCAAAGACCACAGTGTTTCGTCGAAGCCAAATTCCCCAAAGGGAGGCACAAATCCTACCTGACTTGAAGAATTTCCACGCAAAGTCAGAAAGGTATTGATTACCCACTGCCGGAAAGTTATCTCCGGGTTGTAATGCAAGGCTATGCCCGGTTGTGTCGCCTGCCAGATGTGACCAGCAAACTCACAATGCCTGAAGAGATGATCTAAGGACTCCGGAATGGCGCCGCATAAGGGGCATTCTGTCGAGATTTCCATACCCCGATGCGAAAGATTGTCCCTAACCGGGATACCATTATGTACAAGTTTCCAGATAAACACTTTCCATTTTGGTAAAAGGTCGAAAGCCAGAGCTGTTTCCAAAACCCTTGCTGAGCCTCTGGATATTGAATT
This sequence comes from Spergularia bocconei, assembly GCA_963457585.1. NCBI lineage: Eukaryota > Viridiplantae > Streptophyta > Magnoliopsida > Caryophyllales > Caryophyllaceae > Spergularia > Spergularia bocconei. Next base: position 21,524,870 of record OY734945.1, on the reverse strand, counting down.
GATTCCAAGGCAGACATTTGAAGAACAGCATACGCTGAATTAACCGAAAACAACCCTGAGTCATTATGAGCCCAGTATTGAAAGTCTGCAGGGTAATTCGACAGCGGAGATTGTTCGAACTGTCTGGCGGTCAACAAAATGTCTCAACAACGGAATGTTCCAAGATTGGTGGTCTGGATGGATAAAATTACTCACACGCATTCGGAGAAGATCGCCGAGGGGAGCATCATCATTAATGTGTAGCTGGTGAGAACCCATCCAAGAAGAGGACATAAATTTCACTGATCGGCCATTGCCGATTTTCCATCTCAAACCAAGTCGTAGATCCTGGAACCCTTTAAAAAGGCTGTGCCACCCCCATGACGCATTCCCCCTAAAGAAACTAGCAGTGGCCATCGATTGAAGTTTGCCGTATTTACCTTGCAGAACTCGAGAAACTAAGGAAGTCGGATTCCGCGTAACGCGGTCCGCACTCTTCATAAGGAGAGCCCGATTTGCAGTAGTTGCATTTCGAATGCCCAGCCAGCCACAAGATCTAGGCAGGTGCAGTATTGCCCTTCGTACCCAATGAATGCCGGAGTTGGAACCATAACCCCACCAAAAAGCCGCCACTAAGCTGTCTATTTTCGAGCGAATTGACTCCGGTATACGGAACACTGAACCCACATGGTTAATAGATGCTAACAGAATGGAGTTGATGAGAATCAACTTCCCCGCCTGGGAGAAATTCAACGGCTGCCAAGCACTGAAGATACCTGAAATGACTAGCCTTTGATCCGACGAAATCAATTGGCATACCCAGGTACTATACCTGATCTAGAGTATCTTTGCTTGGAACTCGTAGTGTTTGCAACATATCCTGCTGGAGGGAGGGATTAACGTTTGGGCTGAACTTTACGAAGGACTTTTGCTGATTAATCACTTGCCCCGACATCTCGCGAAAGGAAGATATGATCCTGCCTAAATTTGCACACACTACCGGCGTTGCTCGGAAGAACAGTAACGAGAAAACATTATCATGTGATCCGTGCAATGCACGAGCCTTCATCCTAGTTATATATAAAGGACATTAATCCCTAATATTTCGTCCAAATTTAAAAGCAAATATTTCGGTCAATAATTGTACTACCATATAAATATATATATATAGTTATTTGGAAACAAAATTTGATCATTTTTTCAATTTTGACCGAAATTACAACTTACTCCATATAGTTAGCATATATATTCATTAATATCAAATTAGAGAATAATCATTTCTTTTAAGAAACAAAAAAATTAGAGAATAATCTTTATTGTCTTATATTAAGGGTCAATTGTGTCTACGGGTCGTGTAATATTTTACAAGCGTAGAAAAATATAACTAAAACAAAACATACGAGAGTCAATAGCGATCATGTATGTGTAATAAAAGACAGCTTCATGGCACATAAAGCGCCAAATAAATAGAAATAAACATATGGGAGCCAAAACGGGTGTGAGTCAATATGAGTCATGCGTCATAAAAAAGAGGGTTTATGACATAAAATGGTGTCAGATAGTCAGATACAACTAAATTATCTTTTTACGAGCATCAAAACAGATGTGAATCAATACCAATCATGTGTAATAAAAAGTGGGTTTATGACACAAAAAAATGAGCCATATAGATAAAATTAAACATATGATTGTTGAAACGGGTGCGAGTTAATACGAGTACGGTGTCATAAAAAAATAGGCTCATGACACACAAAAGCGTGCCAAATAAATAGAAAATCAACATATGACAGACAAAACATGTCAAAAATATTGTGACATTTCATTTCTTACCGCATTTTCAAATCGATTGTTATTTTTCTTTCTATTTTTTTCTCATATTTTATTTTATCCGACTAATTTATCATGAGTCAATATGGGTCATGCGTCATAAAAAGCGGGTTCATGACATAATGAAATGGTTTTAGATAGTCAGAATATCAGATACAATTAAATTAGTTTTTTACGAGCATCAAAACAGATGTGAGTCAATACCAATCATGTGTGATAAGAAAATAGGTTTATGACCCATAAAAGCGAGCCAGATAGATAAAACTAAACATATGATAGTTGAAACGGGTGCGGGTTAATACGAGTAATGTGTCATAAATAAAAAAGGCTCATGGCACATAAAAGCGTGCCAAAAAAAAAAATAAACATAAGAGAGTCAAAACGGGTGTGAGTCAATATGGGTCATGCGTCATAAAAAGCGGGTTCATGACATAAAATGGTGTGAGATGATCAGATATAACTAAATTAGTTTTTTACGTGCATCAAAAAAGATATCATGTGTAATAAAAAGTGGGTTCATGACCCATAAAAGCGAGTCAGATAGATAAAACTAAATACTCCATCTGTCCCCCTTTAAACACCCCCATTGTATTTTTCACTTGGATTAAGGTAATTTGTTTGTTTATTATTATTGGAGATAATGAGACGTTTGTTTATTATTATTGGAGATAATAGGTTGTTTGTTTATTATTGTTAGAGATAATGGATGATTTGCTTATTATTGTTGAAGATAGTGGATGATTTATTTATTATTTTTGAAGATGATGGATTGTTTGTTTATTATTTTTGGAAATAGTGGAGTGTAGATGTGTGATGAAAACTTATCCGATTTAGTAAGTTATGAAATGTGGTGTTTAAATAGAGACACCCCAAAAAGGAAAGTGGGGTGTTTAAAGGGGGACGGATGGAGTATATGAGAGTGAAACGAGTGCGAGTTAATACGGATAATGTGTCATATAAAAATAGGGTCATGACACACAAAAGCGCGTTAGATATACTAAATTAGTTTTTGATCCATCAAATAAACTATACTGCATATTTTTCATCTTGATTTCGTTTCACTGTTATTTTAAGATAGGTGAAATTTGGTCAATAGATTTGATCGAAGGCCCGGAAGAAATGCATTTAATTTTGTTTAACATTCATCTTAATATGGGTAAAATTGGGTCTATGATTTTGATAATCAAAGAATATCATGGTTAAAATGCATCTTAGTTTCGTTTTTATTTTTCATTTGAGGTTTGCGTAAAAGTGGTTTGTCAAAATTGGGTCTGGTTAGAGTCACTCAAAATTTTTTCACAAAAAGTCCATTCGAATAACCAGCTTGATTAAACTTTTTACTGATGTTGAATTATTGAAGAGAATGAGGATATAGAGACGATTCATGATTGATTTTGATTTCATTTGGGGAAAATCTTAAGCAATCGTTTTTTTTATGGAAGATATGATTACCACCTAGATAATAGCTCTAATTTTATGTACGGAGAGATTAATCGATTGCTACTTGCACCCGTAATTTGATGGTTTTTGTTTTTTTTTTTTTGTGAATGCTCTTGAATTAATCCGGTAAATAACAACGTTCATAATCATGATTTGACCATTGTTCCATCTTTTAAAACTAATCTAAGGACAAATACAGTCGAGCTGAATATAATTTGATTTACTAACCGTCATAACGAATATGCACAATTGACATGTTCTATTCCATTTAATAATGAAAGTTGCACCGTAATTTATATTCCTTATATTAAATTTAAACAAAGTAAATCATATTATATTAATTTAAACCTATAAAATTTAGTTTAATTTGAATAAGAAGAAAAAAAAATGTAATATAATCGGGCCGCCCGTGCAATTTTGCAGAGGTACAAAATTAGTATTAGAGGTAAAAACCTATGTTCTATCTCACTTGTTTAGTTTGTATGTCATTTATGGTTCTTGACCCCGTAGTTTTGTCCACTTCGTTTTCCAGCTAAACAAAGTAAGCTAGTTCCTAATAAACCAAGCAAAATGGATTTAGATTATTAGAAAATGAAGAGTACTCTTTTGACTATTAGAGTATGTTATAAACGAATTTTTTTTCGAAATAGGGCTCAAAAAATAAATATTAAATAAAATAGGTCGGATTGAAAAATGTTTAATCTTATGGGGTGCACGTCACCCCATTTCAGGTCCGGACAAAACCGCCAGTGCCCCTGGCGGTTTTAAGTGGAGAGAAATCGCCACCCTCCATGGTGGTTTCTTCACAAAAATGAGTTTACAAATCGAGTGGGCGTTATTTTGGCCGAGGGTGAAACCGCCACTCCCCATGGAGGTTTCACCCTTGGCCAAAATATCAGCCCGATATAACGTCAATCCAAAAAAAAAAAAAAAAAACCGGCAGGGGCATTGGCCATGGCGGTTTCACCCTAGCCAAAATATCATTTACAATCCCATAGCTACTATTCAAGACACTTAAAACCGGCAGGGGCACTGGCGGTTTTGTCTCGAACTGGAAATGGGGTGACGTGCACCCCATAAGATTGAACATTTTTCAATCCGACCCATTTTGTTTAATATTTATTTTTTTAGCCCTATTTCGAAAAAAAAAATTCGTTATAAACCTAAGATCAATAATTTAAGGCATGTATGATTCAACCGTATGTCTTTTAATCCGATTTTAATAAATCTAGTTTGGTCCCAATTTCTTGATAAAATTGAATGAATTTAGACAAGTTAATGCTAAGAAACATGACACATTCATTTTCTTACACTGATACGATTTAATTGTTCTAATTTGAATATATCTCAACAAAATAAGGTAAGAAAGTGACATTTAAGGTGTGCCTAAAACCGTAAATTTTATTCTATCTACAATCATATTTTTTTTTAAAATTATAATCGGGTTTTCTATTATGTAGGCACATGTTAAAAGCTTAATTTTTGCTTTATTTGTGTGTCATTTTTCCAATTAATCACCATTCTTGTTTTTTATATTCTTTAAAGTGGAAATTTCACCTATACGATACATAATTTAAACTCCTAGAAACCAAATTAAAAGTAAACGTCTAATTGACGATTACTCCGTACATCAAATCACAATCCAACGGGTCATTCAGTCGGCATCCAAGAGCCGATGATAACACGGTTTGGATACACTCCGGTTAGTATGTACTCAAGAAATTCAAACGCATTCCTACTATTGTACTCCTCAGTAATCAAAAACCCAGATCATCATATGATAATTAGTCAAAAATGTTGATTAGTAGTCAATTTATTTCTTCACTTTTGAAATCCCAACTTAATTGCGCTGTATCCCTGTCTCTTTCCTCTTGTGGGTATTTGTCTTTTCCAGTCTTTTTCCCACACATCCCATCTCTCCCTTTCTCTCTCCTCACTCTTTCTCTTTTTTCAGTCCTTTGAACTTGAGTGGAGGTAAATAATTATCTCCAGATTTCTTAGCTATTATATTGTAAAGATTATTAGTATGTAATATTACCATAATCTTAATAATAAAGTTTGTATCTTGTCGCAGAAGGTGTAGAGTCATTGTAATCGTTGTCAGACACTGTGGAGCAGAATTATTCAGCCCAACATCCTTTGGTCAGCACTCAGCGGCTTTCCCTTTGAATTTTCGTCAACAATTTTATATTATGATACTATATACTTTGTGTTACATGATTATGATATGAATTTTTTTGTGGGTTTTTTCTATCTGTGTTGAAAAGTGAGTAGCTTTTGATTTCTTTAGAATAGGGCATTCCCAAGTTTGTTTCTTTTTGTGTTTTTAGCAAAATTGGTACTTTGTTATATCAAATTTCTTATCTGGGTCCTGATGAAAGTTGAACTTAATTTGTCTTTGCTTGTAAAGGCTTCTGGCGTACGTTTTCCGGTACTAATTCGTAGTAATTCTATTGTTGTGTTTAATTGATGGGGTGGTTTATCAGATGTTTTTCTGTAAAATGAATGTGTGCCTTATTGTCTTCCCCTGTGAATCTTGGGCAAGAGGCTTCATTGCGTATTTTCTGTTCATTGTATTACATAAATTCTACTGCATATTGGGATATGAGCTTTGGTTTGGTCAACTTTTAGCGTTATTGGAGTTGGAATGGCAGGTTTTATGTAGGAATGGTAGGTTTCGTTGCCAAAGTAATGTGAAGTCTTGAGGTTTTGTATGTTTCTGATTGAATTATTATGTCTTTTGTAGTTGGTGAAAATGCCTGAAATCCAGCTTGGTGCTCACACTTTGCGGAGCCATGGTGTCCAAGTGGCTAGAATACATATGCATGATTGGCTTATTCTGTTACTTCTTGTGATAATCGACATCGTCTTGAATGTTATCGAGCCCTTTCATCGATTTGTAGGGAAGAATATGATGGAAGATCTCATGTACCCTTTTAAAGGCAATACAGTTCCCTTCTGGGCCGTTCCGGTGTGTTTGTCCTTTATAATTGACGATGCATTACCAACTTCTTTAGCAATAGAAAACTTTGCATTTGAAAGGATGTCACTGACAAGTACTCTTTGGGGTGCTGCAGATTATTGCGATCCTGTTGCCCTTTCTCATCATTCTGATCTACTATTTTATCAGAAAGGATGTCTATGATTTTCATCAAGCAATTCTTGGTACATCTTTGTTCATAATTAGTTGCTTTGTTTCCATGAAGCATGTACTTTGTTAATCTTACACGAGCTAACCTTCATGTTGGATTATTTCCTAGGTCTCCTGTTTTCAGTGCTAATAACCTCTGTCATAACTGATGCAATTAAAGATGGTGTTGGTAGACCCCGTCCAGATTTCTTTTGGCGGTGCTTCCCTGATGGAAAAGGGGTAAGAATTTTATGTTCATATTTCAAACTTCATGCTTGTTTCTAGAGTCCATTTCAGTAGGTCTGTGCAATTGATATTTTCATGATTTCCTTGTTCCACACATGTTGGTAACTTTTTTGTTTTTCCAGGTGTTTAATAATGTCACTGGACTTGTTCAGTGTACGGGTCTAAAGAGTGATATCAAAGAAGGCCACAAAAGCTTTCCGAGTGGTCATAGTTCATGTAAGCAATAAAAAAAAAATCTTGATCAGAATATTTTTATGTCCAGTATGCCTTTCCATTCGTATTTTTATGAGACAAGAGTATTCTGTTTTCAATTAATTACATCAATTGTACTGACTGCCATTGAAGTTTACCTTCTGGATGTGAATAGCTCCCTCCTTTGATTTCTTTTTTACTTAACTGGCGAAGTGTGTTACACTGCTAAATGGTTGCCCTTCTATGTGCAGGGTCTTTTGCTGGTCTTGGTTTTTTGGCTTGGTACCTCGGGGGGAAAATTAGGGTTTTTGATCGCAGGGGACATGTTGCAAAGCTTTGCCTTGTTCTTACCCCCATTCTTTTGGCTGCCATGGTGGCGGTTTCTCGTGTTGATGACTACTGGCACCACTGGCAAGATGTCTTTGCCGGGGGTCTATTAGGTCTGTATTCTGAAGTCTTTTTATTTGCAATGTCTTGTCTAACTAGTCTTCTTTTCTGTGAAGCATTGCCTGATTTTTGTTTAGGTGTGTCCTAATTATGTTGTATTGTTCTGTTTAACAGGCATGGTAATTTCATCATTCTGCTACTTGCAGTTCTTTCCAGCACCATATGAAACAGATGGTATGAACTTCTTGTGCTGGATTCAGTTGTTTTTTTTCCTTTTGGCTTATTATAGATTTGGTATATTGCAGCTTACCTGTTTAAAGTAGGGTATATTTCCACCATAATTGTTTTCTTTTGTTCCCAATTTTCTGGGTCAATTTAGAGGCCAGGGTAGAAATAGATGTCTTATTTTGTCTAGGATCCTACCCAGTATGATTATGTCGCAGCATAGCTGTAAACTGATGCACTGTTTTTGCTCAAAATAATACGTCTAGTTGTTTGTAGACACAATAATTAAAGCAGGAAAGTACTACAATAATTATGGACTTTGGATTCTTGTCAATGGCCAACCTGCCTCACTTATAGATGGTATAGACTAAGACTATTGAGATCTGAGATCAGTTGAAGGGCATAGATAAAATCACTATGTCACTTAAAAACAAGGGAAGTGTCTTGGAAATTCAGACTTGTGGGAGGAACATCACACAGGGCTGAAGTTATTTACAATAAGTTCTAGGGTTAATCTCTTGTTAATTCTTGATGTAATCCATTGGACACATGATACTCATGGAGGCTATGTGCAAAGTCGAATTGATTGCCTACCTGCATGTCCGTTGTGGGGAGGAGAGAGACTGCGCGTGAGGGCTGTGGAGGGGCTGATGGTTGGACGAGAGGGAGGGGGCTTGTTAATTGGATGGTTACTTAATTGAGTTGGTTATGTTATGCCAGAACAAAATTTGTGGCATACAATGTGAAATGGAGGGTGTATCATTTTAATGCATTTGATAAACCTTCCACCAGTTATCCTTGTAAAGACCTGTACACCAGTTAGCCCTTTTTGACTGTCTCAACTGAAAGTGGGAGATCCATCCTTGAGTCGGTGGAGTTTTATGTCTACTGGTAACATCACATTCATCTGTGATAGCCGATAGCACGATTGTTTACATATTCTGTTTTTTTTTTTTTTGATTTTATATGGTTCTAATTTGGAATGCTTTGGGAAGTGAAATGACGAAAGACGCTTATGACTGTCTTTTCATTAGATTGTTTACATTTTCTGCTTTTTTTTTTTTTTTTGATGATTTATGGTTCTAATTTAAGATGTTTTGGGAAGTGAAATGACGAAATTGTTTGTAATGTAGACCCATGTGCTTATGTGGCTCATTTCAGCACACTTGGCCCTGTTTTCAAATACTTTTATAACCAGGCTGGGTAAAACAGGTCTATCGGTCGGGCATGACTTAGGTGTCTTTTTGCTGAACTCTAAATGGATTTGGATTGTTTTTGTGGGTCAATACAGGTCTGATTATGACTTAGGTGGACTTTGTTTCAGTTTCTGGATCGATTTTGTTGCTTTGATATGTTATAAACATGAGTCGAGAACCAATATTCGTCAAACTAATGTAGGTTGGGACTAGCTGGATTTGACTTTTCGAGTTATCACTTTAGAACTAAACCGCTTAAAGTTCGGGTATTCGAGTTTAGGTTGGATTTGACCATTGACATTTTGCTTCAACTCCTTCAACTTTGGTCTAAAGAAAACTTCATCAACCAATCAACATGGAGGGAATGTAGAAAAGATTGCGTATATTTTTTCAGTCCTAACTTCTTTTTGGGACATGCCACACAGGGATCATATTCTTATATCATGTGCAAAAAGCTGAACTTAATGTACACTTTCTAAATCCTCACCCCCACCCCTCCACTCCCTCTCTCTTTCTCTCTTGTCTTCCCCCACGCCCGAGCGGTGCAACCCATCCATAGGCGAGGGTGTGGGGTGATGTCTCAGGACCGCGGGGGCTGTGAAGGGGGTGGGATTAGTTTTGGGAGGGAGGGTATTGGATGTAAAAGGTTTATTTTCTCCCCTTTTTTCGTTTTCATGTTGTAATCTCAATCTTTAGACTGGGTTGAATGAAGGATTTACATTCTTTTCTACTTCCTACCTAAGGCTCTATTCCTAACTGAACATGCCTCTTTCCTGGGCGAAAAATCTGAATCATTTCTGCATTGAGTATTTCAATAATATTTTTTCAAGTTATACTTTGTGGCTCTTGGATTAGCATGTTCTAGAATTCTTATGTATGGTCAAGATATTGAATTCCATTTGTTGGGCCTTTATATTTCTCTCCACAAGAGCTAGCTTGCCAAATGATTGATAGCCTATGAGGACAGTTATGAGTTGTTTTTTCTTGGCTGGGATAAAAGTTGGAGAAATCAACACCTCAGTTGTATGTCTTTTTCTTTTTTTTTTTTTTTTCTTGATAATGCTAAACTGGAGTTCCGAAATATATGGGTAATTCTAAACCAATAGGACCTATTGGACGATAGGCCAGTGAAGACAAAAAAAAATTCGCCTTCTTCCTCAATTACCCTTCTTCATCTTTCTCTCCTGTCACCATAGAAGCCATTGTTGCAGCCAATTCGCCCCAACGCCCAGTCACCGGGAAAGGGTTTAGGGTTGGCATTTCCGGGAAAAGCCAACCGTAAACCCTTTTTCGGCAAACCCCAATTAACACCCCTTTTTTAATCTCGTTTCGAAAGGGTTTAGGTTTAGCAGTCCTATCCTTGTCTTTAGACTCCGGGATGTGTCGGGTGCGCATGTGGTTGGGGGGCTTTGTATGTGAGGGGTCGCGTAAGAGTTGGGTGGTGAAGGTGAAGACGTGAGTTGGGATCTGGGTTTCTGGGCAATTGATGATGGGTGAGGAAGATGAGGGCACATGGGTAATTAAGTTAGCACCATTTTTGTCTTGTAGCAACCTATTGGCCTATCAAAGCTTGAAATATACTGGTTGGTAAGGTAAGGCTACGCTAGAACAGTCTCTTTTCCACTGTACATGTAAAATGTGAAGTTTTGCAAATTTAACTTGCCATCATCAGTCTGCTTGAGAGACCTGGCAAGTGAACCGTAAACTCCCATTTCTGAAGCTTTTTAGGGGAAATAGAAAGATGGACAAGTGGTCACTGTTTTAGGGTCAGATATAAGGTGAAGGGAAGCATGATGTCTGATGTTGGGGCATACATAGAGTAGTTCTGAAGCATGGCAGGTATTTAGGAAAGTCTTACAAAAGGATTAAGACTAGTTGCACTATTTACTTTACTTGTTAGGGTCATGAATAAGGTGATTTGAAACTTGATTCCTTTGATTGCAAATATGAAGCGTATATTGAAAGCCAGGCAGCGGAATGGGAGTGATTGAGAAACATGGACATAGTAATTTGCAATCTTATAGCTAGGCCGCTAGGGTGATATTTAATGAATAAGGTGAAGTGTAGCATTGTTCTTGTTGGTATCAGATTATGATACTGTTTGTTCCACTTGTATAACACTGGTTGTGCCATCTTATTTGAAAATTAAGAAACTGACTACATGTGTATTTATGTGCTTCGTTTCCATTTCAAGTTACAACCCATGAAATATGTTTCATTTGTTTAGAGCAAGAAATACTGATGTTGGTTGCACTACAAAGTAGTTTAGCCTGGTAGTTAATTAGCAATGAAATATTTGTGTTACAAGCAGTAATCGCTTGTGATTACGACCATACTAGTAAGTTTTCCACTATTTATGTTCCAACTTGGGAACACACACATATCAGCTCTTGGTATGCTTAAACATTTTTGTTGCAATTGCCTGCTTTAGGTTTCTTCCTGTGGCTTTGCTCTTCCAGAGTGTTTTTATTCCTTTTATTTTCTTCACCCACTTGTTCTCGTGTCAATAGATCCCATCCTAGTTGATCCCTTGTTTATCATCTGTTTCGAAGTCTGATGTCACGGCCATTTCTACTGTATGGGGAAAGACATGGGTTCGTCAACAGTAATTGTTTTAGTAATCAAAGCCACTTCAGGCTGTTGCAGTCGATACTAAAGCAGAAAGAAGCAAATATTGCAGTACACTATTGAGTTTCTGTGGAGATTTTTGTTGTCCTAGGACTCCTATGGAATATTTATTTTGGGTTTATTGTGCTAGAAGCCTAAAATCATTCTGCAACATGACGAACAAGCTGGTAAAAATGGACTTAGGATACTACTGCTGTTTGCAATTAGATTATGAAAAGTTTGGGGATTTCGTGGAAACCTTTTCAATAAAGATGTCTGTTTATAAGATATATGAAAGACCTTCCGGAAAGGGTATACTCCTTTAAATGCCAAAAACTGACAGTGCTACAATAGGATAATGGACCTGGAGAAGATGGTCTCTATCTCTTTTATATTCTATTCAATCTATCTAATGGAGTTTAAGTAACAGTTTTACCTGTGTTCCATGCAAGATGCTAGAAACTCGGGAAAACAGAGTGATTGGAATCAAGTAACATCTTCTGAATATAATTTAGGACAATTCTATAGCAAAAGCAAATCTACTTGTGTGCTTTATTTTTTCTCAATGAGGCAAATTCTCTGATGAGATATGCATTACGGGACTGTGGTTTACCCTATTCAGGAATTATGTCAATGAATCAATGACTCATGTAATGTTTTTTCTTCTGCTGTCGTATTGATCAGGTTGGGGGCCGCATGCATATTTCCACATGCTGGAAGCCTCAAGGAATGGCCTTCCTACAACCAACACCAATGCTCTTAGTGTTCGACCTACAGAGATGGAAAATGTGAGTGTACAGTCCCACCATGACCCAGATAGGCCAGAGTTCGGTCATTATCCCTCAATGCCCAACCCAGATGACGCGGAAGGTGGGATGAGACTGTAATCTTTTCTGTTTGTTGTGTATAGTTTATAGATCAGTGGATTTAGTTTGGTTATTCATTTAAAACAACTTTTAGAGATTTCTTTTGTGTCCATCTGTATCCATATAATCCCCTCTAACACGATACTGAAACTTTCCTTTGTAGTAGCACTAGCTAGCATGTCTCTGATGAAGTAGTTTTTGGGCGAGGAATGTAGTTGAATTATTGCTGTATATCTTGTTTTATCTTGTAACTACAGTACAGGACATGCCTGAGTTCGGTTGCATTGCTTCATGAATGGGTTAGAGACTGGATCGAGACATTTCCATCGTTCTGGAAAATGTTTTGTTGGTTAACCAGCTTGTAATCCCAGATGGTAACTATCTTCGGGATCGAGTCAGGGAAATCACTGGAAGTCCAGCTGAGGGTTTCATTTGCAGGAAGCCCATGAGTCACTCAAACTCGGTTGTTTTATTCAATCTTCCATTCTTTTAGCAACAGATTACCTGTCTATTCATACTAGTATTTGTACATTTGAAGGTTCACTTCCGAATATTACTTGTGGAGCCTCTGATGCAACCAGACTTACGAGACCTTAGTATTAACGAGTCGAATTTTGAATTAGGAACACCAATCATCGTGAGTGAAAATACGGAGTAATTATTGTTTAACTTAAATTGATCGCCATAACACCGTTAGATGCAACTAGTTTATTGGCCCGTGCAAAATTGCACGGGTTATATAAACTTGTTTGTAACTCCATTTTATTACTCCTAATTAACATAAAATATTATGACGGTAAAAAACTTACCGACCAGGTGTGACCCGTTGTTCAAGGTTAATACCCATTTTTTCTAGATCAAGTTCTGGCCATAGATAACTCGAACCCGTTTTGATCAGTATCCTTTTGGGTTAAATTTGAGATAACCTGTTGTCCCACTTTTCTAAAATTAAGATTAAAAGAAGTGTGTTTAATTTGGTATCATCTTAGAGAGGTTATGTTTGATTCAATAAAACAATTTAATAAGTATATCGAATTTATTTCAATATTTTATGTTTATGTACAAATTACAATTTATGACCCGTGACCCGCTATTTTCGGATCCCGTTTTTGTGAACTATAATTCATGTTAACACCGACTACTTTTTAACACACTTTTTTTTAACTCTGACCCCACCCGTTGACCCATATTTTAAGTTAAAATGATACAAACCCAAGATGTGTTATTTCCTAATACACTGCGGCTATATATATACTTCCTAAATTATCTCCTAAAATAAAATGATTTGATATGATTTAGATTATCTCGTCCAAAGTTGTTTTTGAAATTATGTCCTAAAATCTCAAATCCGTTATATATAACTTTGTTAATTAAAATATCAAAACAAAATTAGTTGCTTTGGTGGTTGAAGTGTTAAAATGATAACTCTGAGGTCATAGGTTCGAACCTTCACAAGCTCATTTTTTATGTAGTCAAACACACTAAATAATGAACTCTACCACACAACCACACAACTACACAAGCATGCACTTAAGGTCCTACTTGTATCATCTAACTAGTTTGATTTTCGCACCCAGCTAATTAGGGACTACTAGACTAGTACTTTAAAGTAGACCTGGCAAAACTGACTCAGACGCGAACATCCGAACCGAAATACTTGACCCGAACATCCGAATTTGACCCGAATCTGAAATTCAACCCGAAACCCGAAATGACCCTACCCGAACCCGAAATGACCCGAATACTGTTTGACCCGATATTGACGCGACCCGAAACAGACCCGAACTGAAATGACTCAGACCCCAATAATCAAACATTTAAATGAATCGATTAAACAAAAAGGGACTTGGATAGCTATATCATATCGTCAAACACTCCGATTAGCAATAAAATTTCAAGTTAAGATAATATGAGACAAATTTTGATGCTAATATGTTTAAATTTGAACATTTTAGAATGATTTGAACATATTAGCATCAAAATTTTGATGCTAATATGATTTGACCCGAATCCGACCCAAATACGACCCGACCCGAAATTGACCCGTAGTTGATACACCCGAAGTAGACCCGACCCAAACCGAAGTAGACCCAGATCATATGACCCGAAAAGTGACCCGACCCGAATAGACCCAACCCCGACCCGACCCGATTGACCCGTTTGCCAGGTCTACTTAAAAGTAGTTAGCAATACATGGGTAAAATACAGGGGAAAAAGTACTATACAAGTATCTGCTACTTTTCGGAGAAATCCTTGTTTTCAAATCCCGTTAAACCGTCTCTGATACGATATCAAGAAGGAGAAACTGCCAAATCTAGAGATATGCCTCTTTGTGATTGGATGGATTTTAGGAAAAGCTAAATGGTGATACTTCCTAATTTCTTGAGTCTATTTTAGTTAAGTGTCTTATTTCTCGTAAAAGAATAAATTTCCTTATAATATAGGATTGGATATTGGAAGTCATGTTTCCATATCTTATTAGGAGTAATATTCCTTATTGTTTATTTTGTTTTTAGGAAGTCTAGACTATTATAAATAGCACCCCTTATTGTATTGTTTTTACATAGAGATTGAGAATTAATATCGAAGAGTCGAAAGAGAGTTTTCTTTCAATGAGTTCAGGCTTTGAACACAAATTGAGCTAAGTAGTGTTATTCTTAGTTCGACATTATTTGCTAATCGCGTTATTAGTAAGTAGTGGATCATTACTTAGATCGGCGTCAAGGTTTGATCATAGTTTGGACGAGTTATAGGTCTAACTTGTTCATCCATATCTTTTATCTTTTCGTTGTTCTTGTTTTCGTCCACAAAAATCCCAAAACCCCAAAAATAGTCCCACATTAGTACAGAACATAAATCTGTCCTATAGTCAAGTTTAATTCCGCTGCGTACTCGTATCAGTCTCAAACAATACTTACTGTTCCTAACCCTAATCGATCTCCCTTCGGATATTCTAATAGGATCAAGATACTCGATCGATAGGGTTTTATGAATTCTACTAGTACGGATTAATTCTCCCCCACAACACACTATGCAATCATCAACATACTATCACCAAATTTGGAATTGGGGTAATTCAGTGATCAACTTACGCTTCTTCTACATGTTTTGTAGTGATGCAATATCTACATTATGGCAGAAGCTCGGCGATCTGTTGTACAGAATTTGCGCAACGATTTCGAGAACGAAAAAGGGTTTCGAAATCAACAGCCTGCCATCAGAATTGGAACTCGATATCCTATTAAGAGTGTCGCGTAAACAACTTCAACGTTGCAAATCCGTCTCGAAGCACTGGCGCGACTTAATCAAAACCCAAGAGTTCGTCGATGCGTACAGATTACGACACCGTCTAGACAACCGTTTCGAGGGCTCGTTTCTCATCTTCAGTAAGTCAATCTCCATCGCCATCGATATCCGTAGTAACGGCCTAACTCCGTGCCTTCTGAAGAAGCCTGACCTTAGGCTCAAGGGCCTCGACTTTGTAGGGTCGTGTAATGGGTTAGCTTGTTTTCGAAGGACGGTCATCGAAATTTTCGATCGTGTGAAGGAGAGGTGCATCTATCTATTTTGGCTTTACAACCCCGAAACTGGAGCGTTTAGAGCGTTACCGGAATTAATTACGGGTGATCGCAGTGATCAACCCGGTGTGATCACGAGTCAGGGGAATTCTCTGTTTTGTTATGATGGGTTGAGTGATGATTACAACATATATAGTTTGGTACGTCGATCCGAACTTAGCATAAATAATGTCGGACGTTACAGCGTAAGTGTGGAGCGTTGCGTATACATTTATAGCTTCAAGGCTAACTCGTGGAAATTTAAGGTGATCAAAGAAGAACCCTGGTTTTTCGGAAGATATGAGCTTGGTAATGTTGTAGCTGTCGACCGTAACTCATTGTATTATTGTTGTCGCACACTTGAAAGGGGAAGTGTTTTTGGTGTTGTTCGTTTCGACATGAGTAGTGAAAAGCTGTTTGTTGTACGACTACCAAGGTCCGGTTCTTACCGTGGTACTGATAATAAGTGGGAATTGACGACTCTTGGGGGACGTTTGCATGTCATAAACACGAAATTTAAACCTCGATCTGGACTCGAAATATGGGTTAAAAAGGAGGGCGATTTATCGTGGACTAAATTGTTTTACTGCTCAATGAAGGATACTAGAGTGTGGCAGTTGTTTCGAGTTCATGACTTAGTCTATGCGTATTCAGAAGATGGACGAGAAATTTTGATCGGACCAAAGGGTTTTATCAACTCTTTTGTTCGATGTAACATTGAAACTCAAGCAGTTACCTTTGATACAATTGAAGTCGACCCTTGTTTCATCAACGGTTTTGGGTGTAGAGTGGTGCCATGGTTACGCTCAACTGTTTCTCATATTGATTAGTAGTGAGGGAATAGTGATTATTGAGTGCTACTCCATTTTGTAGGGCATTTAGGTGAGATTTCACTTAGATATCATAGGTTTTGTAGGTGTTTTTGTGCCCATTTATGCTATATGTTGCTCTAATTGGAGACTTGATTAATAAGTTTCTTGTATTCACGATTTGTACAAAGAAAGTCAGATTGCTTGTGTAGTTGCGTTTTTTCAATAATATCATCTGCTATTTGTTCTAAATTCTAGTAAAACCTCCTGTATAACTCTGCCTCTTTCTCATTACGTCAATTTCACAATTTAAGTTACGAATTGTTAAGAACTTTAGATACCATGTTCCTTAGATAGGCAGCTTCAACATTGTTGGTCAGGTAATGTTGATAAAACGCGTTCTGTCGTTCTGAATATGTTATAATGGTCAGGTAATGTTGATAAATCGCGTTTTGAATTGTTATAATGGTCTGTTTTTTTTCATATTTAGGCGTCTTCTTTTGTTGCATTCTAGCCTTGGCAATCCTGTGGTTCTGTTCTATCAATTTCTCCTCTGTTTCTTTTGGGGTTATTTGGTCCTTGGTTGGAGAATCAAGCTTGCATTTCTACTTATTGTGCCGAGTTTCCACCATACTCCGCATATAGTACCAACATGTTATGACTGGCCCATTCCGAGGCTTAAAAGTCAACTTTAAAATGACCTGTTTAGTTTGGATTTTGGGTCAATGATTCCACACCCTTTAACTAATTGTGTTGACTATCCAACTCGTTCTTTTGAGTCAAAGTTTTAGGATTGAATGGGTAGATATAAATTATATAAAGACGAAATTTAATACAAAAATGGATGAATATGTATACTCCGTACTACTTTTAACTTCTTTTTTTTAAAGCAATTTGGTAATTTGACCGCGTTCTTAATATGTAAGCAAGTTATTACGTGTATAGTGAGCATAAATTTATAGAAATTTAACTTTCTATAATGTTTTGCATATTCCATTTCCAATTCCCAAAAGTTCATGGGACGACATCCAAACGAGTTTTTGTTATCTTTATTACTCCCTCAATTTCATTCAATTGTTTATGTTGTGCTTGAGTTTCCCTCATCAAACCTGGCCCAACATAAACAATTGAATAAAACAGAGGGAATACTGTTTTCTTCATTCACATATGACGTTAACGTCTCTCGCAAATTATACCATGCTCCTGGGAGCACAAGTAGCATAGTGGTCTTTCTCACAATAGAGAAGTAGGGGTCACACTTAAATAAATTTAAATCTACTCCCTCCGTCCCCCTTTAAACACCCGCTCCCTTTTTTACGTGGATTAAGGTGGTGTGATTTGTTTAGTATTGTTCAAGGTAATGAGTGGTTTATGTATTATTGTCAATGTTTTAAAAACCGGACCGGATCGGCCGGTTCAACCGGGAACCGGTCAGTGATCCGGCCCGATTAGGTCATAAAACCGGGGGTGGTCAAAACCGGTCAAACCCGGTCAAGAACCGGCCGGTTCAACCCGGTTTTTGACCGGGTTTGGTTCTTTTCGTGTGTATTTTAATATTTTTGGCAAAAATTTAATTATTTTATATTTTTATTATTATGACGTCATCCGGTTTTTTGATCCGGTTGAACCGGTCGAACCCCTTGACCCATCGAACCCCCGAGGTTACCGGTTCGACGTCCGGTTCAGTTTTTAAAACATTGATTATTGTTGAAGATAATGGGTGGTTTGCTTATTATTTTTGGAGATAATAGGTGGTTTGTTTATTATTTTTTGAGATAATGAGAGGTTTGTTTATTGCTTTTTAAGACAGTGGAGGGTTGATATGTGGTGAAAACTTATCCCATTTAGTAAGTTTTAAAATGAGGTGTTTAAAGGGGGACACTAAAAAAAGAAAGCGGGGTGTTTAAAGGGGGACGGAGGGAGTATTTAAGTGTGGTATCTACTCCCCTATTGTGAGGAGGACCACCATACTCCTTATGCTACCATGAGCATGGTATAAGCATTGAATGTCTCTAGCTAGCTATTTGCACAATAGTAGATGAATATTAATATATTATTCACACAATAATCGAGGATTACGTCGTCATTTTTAAAAATGATATAACGTGCAATGTCTAGAAGAGCAGGTACAGTTTAAGCTTATACGACTGATTGGTAGATCGCTCTTTCTTGTTTCCTACACACTACTGAAACCTGAACAAAGAGTCTCTGTCCCAAACAAAACATACACACAAGAATCTCCGAGTTAATTCTTACTCGTTGACTTTTTTTTTCTTTCTGAGAAAGCGATGGATTCAGTTGATCAACACCACCCATTACTGGTTACCGCCGGTGTCGGCGAAACGGTCTCCGACAACAATCGGCTGCAGGAGTTGGGTTACAAGCAGGAGCTCAGTCGTAGCCTCTCGTATGTTTTCTAACTAAGATATTAATTTACCACATACTCATGAATCTTGTGATTGTTTTGTTGAAGATTATATTTGTCGACGTGTAATGCTGGGTGGTGCACTGTTATCGACCGTTAAGTCCATTTATTATTAACAATGTAAATGTAAACTTTAACGTAGTTCACATTAAGAATACGATCTTATGAGCTGAACTAGTTTATATTCTATTCGTGCCGTATTGTTTTTGTGCAGGGCACTATCAAACTTTGCAGTGACGTTCTCAATAATATCAGTGTTAACCGGAATAACAACAATGTTTGACATGGGTTTAACATATGGTGGGCCAGTAACCATGGTTTACGGGTGGCCCATAATTGGGATTATGACAATGACCGTGGGCTTTTCAATGGCTGAGATCTGCTCTGCGTATCCAACTTCTGGTGGACTTTACTTTTGGAGCGCCAAACTTTGTGGGCAGACCCGCTGGGCCCCTTTTGCTTCTTGGATTACAGGCTGGTAAGTCCTTAATTTACCTTCTCTGCCACAATCACACTGTGTGCTTTTTTACTATAGATGTTGGAAAATGACATTGTGTCACCTGTCGGTACGTTGCTCTTGCACATCCTTCTTTTTTTAAAAGAGGGGAGTCCGAATTACATGTAGAATTAGAACCATAGAAAATCTAAAATGCGTGAAAGTTGAAACATGTTGGAGTATTTGTTAAAGCATAGTATTTGAACATATAATCAACCATGTCATCTTCCCGTCTGATATTTTAGCACATAACAATATAAATTTAAGGAGTTACTCCGTATTGGTATCTCATTTTATTTTTACTTTTATTTTGATTACGTGTTTGAATAAAATGTAAAGAAATACTTGTACATAAAATGACGGGGGGTTACAATGACACATTGGTGCCTTTTTTCAAGCCTCTCGGCTTTCATGAATAAAAATCAACAATTAAGCTAATTTATTGCTAACGAATTGTCAAAGATTCTGAAATGATAGACACCGCATAACGAATTTTGTTGTCAGATCCGTCAATTATTTTGATTACTGGGACTCTGGGAGGCCAGGAGTGTTTTAGCTTTCAACTCTACCTAGCACATATGAAATTGAAAGTTAAAACTGATCTCGTAATTCATAACGTCAAGAAAAATACTTTTTCTAATCTGTTTTGTCTTTTCCTTGTATGTGTCCAAATCTTCAATTAAAGAAAAGAATTAAGATTACAATTTATCGTCGTGGAGTGGAGTACTTTGTATTGGTTAACCATGTGATAAAAAGAAGCAAATTGATAGAGGTCTATAGTTTAGACACAATTAATTTGTCTACAATGTAAAATTGAGCTAGTAGTAAAATTGAGATTGGAATAGTAAAATTAATTGTAGTAAAAAATTCAGGTAGTAAATTAATTGTGTGAGTAGTAAAATTTTGATAGTGTAGTAAAATTATTACGGATTGTAGACATTTTTGGATGTCTACACTTTAGACCTCTAGCTTTGTCCTAAAAAGAATAACCAAACTTTAAAGAGGGGGCGATAGGGATATAAAGTTGAGAACGAGTGACAAAATGTTTTCGAATTGAAAGCTAACTCTAGTGAAATTGATAATTGTGTACCTATATACCACATTTGCATCCGAAACTTTACAGAGCAACAATACAGAGTTGAGTAAATCCTAAGATTCCTAACCAAATCATCCGATCCTTATTATGATTTCCTCGAAGGTCAATGGATTAATTCACACATGGAGTTAGCAGATAAAAAAAAATCGAATCAAATATTGAACTCGTCTGTTCTCTGTTGTCTGTATATGGGCAAATGATGTATAATGAATGCTCCCAAATTGCCAGCTAAAGTTCAGTCAAATGATACAATAATAAGATCGATACTACTAAGTACTAACCAAGCGAATCCAAGCTATTGCCGTCCAAACTCAAAACATGTGATTCTTCTCCAGTTTTAAATTGATTTATTATCTGTTAATAAATCGACACATTAACAAGCAACCAAAGCCTCTCCACTCTTTTTGCGAGGGAAGGCATCCCACACGTCCTCTCTTTTCTCCCGCGCGTCTTAATAGCTGTCTTTTCTTGACTCCTCGATCCCCAACAAATATATTTTATACTATTAAAATAGACTGTACAACACGACGGAACCCGATATATATAAACAATCTAATTTAAAAGAATGGAGAACACTAATATATTATCAAAATACGTTCCAACGATAACTATTTCATTAATTACCTCAGCGTATATTTTTGGCACTCAAGTTCCTAATGAGCAAGAACTATAGCCTTTTCCATCTAAGAGATACGAGTACAATAGATTTGAACGCAAAGCTCAAATAAGTGAAAAGTAGTTGCGTCATTCAAGTGGATGCCACTGTCACACTATTATATTAATTTTTCCGATTCAAAGAGAAAGAACCAAAAATCGTCTTTCATATCTTATCATATACTCCGTATTCCAATTATTATTGTATCATCATATAATAATTATTCTATTCTACTTTAAAAACAACTACGGCGTGTGTATATATACCAGTCGTTTACTTTTGTTACAAAGTTACACAACTCCGACTCCCTAGGAACGAAATACCAGAAGAATTAGTTAGACAAAGTAAAGAGTACGATGGTAGTTCAAAGCCGAGATATGTCACTTCCAACATCTTCGGATCAGTATCTTCAAGGAAACGACATCGTTGGAGCAGATACAGGCACTTCACGTCTCAATGAATTGGGTTACAAGCAAGAACTCAAGCGCGATCTCTCGTAATCAACTACTCTCTCCCTCTTTTTCCATTTCCCATCTTTTTTTATTTTACGAAAACGTGATAGAGCGTTACCACGTGGTACGTTATTATCGACTTACAATTTACGTATCACCTGATGACGCCCTATCATCGAAGTTGCGCAAATAATAAGTGAGGAAATGCAGGGTGGTATCGAACTTTGCGTTTTCGTTCTCGATAATATCGGTGTTGACGGGAATAACGACGTTATACAACAACGGGTTGCAGTATGGAGGGACGGCTGTGATGGTATATGGGTGGTTTATATCAGGTTTATTTACAATGTTTGTGGGTTCATCAATGGCTGAGATTTGCTCTTCTTATCCTACTTCTGGTGGACTTTATTATTGGAGTGCTAAGCTTGCTGGCCCTTCTTGGGCCCCCTTTGCTTCCTGGCTTACTGGATGGTAATTCTTAATCAATTACTAATTACCCTTTCACTTCATATCCTATTTCTTTTACTTTTTTTCGGCTTGTCGGGTCATTCGGAAACAACCTCTCTCTACTAGGTGTTAGTTATCGGGTTTCTGTTTTCTTGAATCCCATTTTTCGCACTCTAAAAAATACCCCATTTTTATTTTTTTTGTATTAAGTGAGGTTGATTATCGATTTTAAAATTTTCGCTATCCCGGATTTCAAATCATAGATTCGCCCCCTAGTGACAAGTATTGGTGTGTTATTTTATGTAGTCCATGTTAGTTTATCAGGAAACAGTCCTACACTTGCATTCATTTTCTAAGTTTTGGTACCGGCAGTCCCATTCCTTGAGAGCAGTTAATTTAGGCCATTCATCGAATGACTTGATAGGTTCTCTTCTCAAGGGAAGCTAAGAGCAATTTTGTACTTTTTATGTACTGAATGCTGAATATAGCAAGTATGATATTTGCAGGTGTGTGGATCATTAGTGTTTATATCATGATCTGTGTACTTTTGTCTGGTTTTAAATGCTGTGTACACTGCAATAATATCAAATGACTGAAAAATTTGTCATTTTGCAAAAAGTAGATAGTGTGAAATCTTTGTTTCTCACTAAAACTAGGAAGTACAGTGACCTGTGTGCTGTGGTAGTAAATTTGTTGGTGTGTTGATGTCATTTATCCTTATTTAGAAACTTTGCCAGGGGAGAATGACTGCTATATCTAGCAAAAAAGTAAAGACTGGTTCTTTTTTTGGTGTAGAGACTAGAGACTTGTGGAAATGCACTTTCTGCCTTTCTGGTGTAAAAGTCTTTATCAGGATCAGTGTATATGGGGACCCTAACATTGTTAGGGAACGACTATTTTCACATTCATAAGTGTCGTCTATAAGAAGTATATTTGAACATTTCTAGCTTTAAGTAGTCATTACCACTGGACAATTTTTATCGGATTGCAATGCACTATGCAAAATGCCTCAGATAACTGTGTTCTTATACCTTCCATTTCACTTATAGAAATGGTACCTTAGGCTATGAGCCTATGACTTTGTACTGGTGTGGGCGTACGGTACCTACAGAAAAGAGCCGCCTGATCAGAGAGCCTGCAATTTATTATCATTCTTAAATTCATCTTCAGCTTCACTGCAAATGATTAGATATTTAGATATATGTGCATCTACTTAAGCTACTAGATATGGAACCTGAATATTTCTAATTTACATCATTAGCTGTTCTTTTTTCCCCCTTTTACTTATTTACATATAGGTTGAATAACTTGTCAATGTTTATTCATCTCTGTTACTCCTGTCAGCTGTGATCGTTCTTGAAAATAATAACTGGATTTCATATCAAATTTTGCAGGTTCAACATTGTTGGTCAGGTAATTTTTACAAACTGTGTTCCAGCTGATTGTATGTCGACTATACGTGTCATCTGCTAGTAGAGACTCAAGCGTCTTTTCTGTTTAAGACGAGGTTTACATTTGCATAAATCATCTTTCATTGGCAGTGGGCGGTCACAACCAGTGTGGATTTCTCTTTGGCACAGTTGATTTCAGTGATCATTCTACTCAGTACTGGTGGGAAAAATGGCGGGGGCTACGAGGCATCCAAGTATGTTGTTATTGGTATCCATGGTGGACTTCTTCTTTTGCACGCTATCTTGAACAGTCTTCCTATTTCATGGTTATCATTCTTTGGGCAGCTTGCAGCAGCCTGGAATGTCGCAGGTACAGGGCATTTGTTAAGTCCATAACTCTGTGTGTATGGTTCGGTACACAAAACCACTTATTAACATAGATATGTAATTGATGTTATTTTTCCAGGAGTCTTTGTCCTTATGATTGTCATCCCCGTTGTTGCCAAGGAGAGAGCTAGTGCAAAGTTTGTTTTCACCCACTTCAACACTGATAATGGGGAGGGGATCAACAGTCCGGTATATATTTTTGTTCTAGGACTACTAATGAGCCAATATACGCTGACAGGTTACGATGCATCTGCTCACATGGTATGGAGTATATCTCTTCGTCCACCTTTTTGCATACTTTTACTTTTATAAGAACTGCAATCAACATTTACATCCTATTGGCAAAGATTATTATCACATGACCATAAAATTTCCTTCTCATCTGTCAGTTTATTACTGTCAAAAACTCGTGATGGATACTTTGTTTGTCATTATCTTTTGTGCCAAGGTAAATGATGATCTTTCTGAGTCAAACATGACAGCAACATGAATCCTGGTAGGGTAAATACTCAAAAATATGTCATTGTACTCTATTCTGTCTTTCTAGTTTTAATGAAGATGCTATTTCTGCTGTGACATGGCATAATTTGTCCTTGGTGGTCTGATGTTTATGAGAGTCAATTCTTGCAACTAGTGTTCCGTAAATTAGTAATCCTTATCAGCATATATTTTCTTCAAGATTGATATAGAATATTGCTGTTATTCATCCTTGTTTTACTTTCTGGCCTTATATTGCAGACAGAAGAAACTAAGGATGCAGATAAGAATGGACCAAAAGGAATTATTAGTGCAATTGGTATATCAATACTTGTTGGTTGGGCTTACATCCTTGGGATCACCTTTGCGGTCACTGACATCCCCTCCCTTTTGAGTACTGATAATGATGCTGGCGGGTATGCCATTGCTCAGGTATTTTACCAAGCATTTAAGAGCAGATACGGAACTGGAATTGGAGGTATTTTATGCTTAGGCATAGTTGCTGTGGCCATATTTTTCTGTGGCATGAGTTCCGTCACCAGCAACTCTAGGTAATTGTGATTTGTGGCGCTTAATGATGTTAATCTCTTGTTTGGCTCTTCTTCTTTATTATCAAGTCAGACATCAACCTTAGATACTGGTATATATCGCCTACAGGATGGCTTATGCATTCTCAAGAGACGGTGCCATGCCTTTTTCACCAGTTTGGCATAAAGTTAACAAGCAAGAGGTTCCTATCTATGCTGTTTGGATGTCTGTCATCATTTCCTTCTGCATGGCACTAACGGTAGGCAAATCCGAATTTCATGAATTCATGTTATAGTAGACTGGTTTCCGTATACTAATTTTACGTGTAATTGTCTTCCACCAATAGTTTACTGATTGTTTGTGATCATATTTGTGGTATCCTCACTATTCTTTTCTTGTATTTCAGTCTCTAGGAAGCTTGGTGGCGTTTGAAGCTATGGTATCAATAGCAGTCATTGGGCTATACATTTCGTATGCATTGCCAATCTTTTTCAGAGTCACCTTGGCTCGAAAGTCTTTCGTGCCAGGGCCTTTTAATCTTGGACGATATGGTGTCATGGTTGGCTGGGTTGCTGTACTCTGGGTCCTAACAATCTCTGTTTTCTTCTCTCTTCCCGTCTCCTATCCCGTCAGCACCATGACACTCAATTACACACCTGTGGCAGTGGGTGGTCTACTCGTCCTCACAATCGGGTCTTGGGTTTTTAGTGCAAGACACTGGTTCAAAGGTCCTGTGAAGAACATAGATATTTGAAATGTAAATACTCATCATTCCCACTATTTTGTAGTACATTGATTTGTAACAAATCTTGTTTAATTTTATACTAAAGAGTGAAAATTCCTGTTCTTTTTAACTTGACGAGTCTGAATCTATGTTTTTTTTCAATGTGGGAGTGAAAGTTTGAGAAATCATTCGGTATCAAGCACTGTATAGTGAAGCAACTTTTGTTAGAATAGAGTGAGGCCCTTGCTATAATGCAGGATTTCCTATGAAAAGCCTGCAGGCTGCAGATACAAAAATTTTATCCTGCAGCTTTGACATCGTCGTGTTCTGTAATGCAGAATCTGAGCAAGCAGCCGGTCAGTAGAAGCAAAAAAAAAAAAAAAAAAAAACAGCCACCTTCGAAAATCTCGTAATGAGTAAATCTTACGCACCAACCATTACGAACATTAAAACTTTCACAACTCCCTCTTCTCCTCCTCCTCCTCCTCCTCCTCCTCTCTCAAAAACCCTAGCCTCCAAATCTAAATCTAGGGGCTACCAGTCATCGATTAGATGGTGGTAAACCTCAATTTTCTTATCATTCATCATAATTAACTAGTTATCACTAGTTATTAATAATAACTCGTTTCTACTTCATCGAGAGGGTATCTCTAGCACCATAGAGGTGAGTTACACTGAGATTCGCGAGATTTCTACAAGGATCTGATGTTCATTAATTTTATCACGGCGTTCCGATGGATGCTGAATTCGATCAAATACCATTAACTACGTTGGTCGTCTTTTCTTCTTCGAGTTACATAAATTCCCGATGCCTATGAAACACGCAAAGATGTCGACGTACAAGGGATCAATTTTGTTAATTAGGGAAGAATTGTGTCGATTAGATTTATTTGATGATATTTGTATTGTTATAACTATTGAAGTAAGTGCCGTTTGACGATAATATTAATGAATTTTCGTTTATTAAAAAAAAAAAATTACGGACATTACAAGAAATAAGAAAACCCACTTTTATCCTTAATTTTTTTTCTAACAATAATATGGATAATTAGGCTAATATAGATTAAGGTAGGTGATCTTTTGAAGAGATCGCGTCCTCCTATCTAATAAACTTGAACCCACCCACGCAAATTGGATAGTATTGACCTCGATTCTGTCAACTCTGCATAAACTATGCACCGACTGATAAAACAGATACCGGTTCTGTTCTATCAGGCACATGAATTCGTATCATAAATATAAGTGTTTCCTTTTAAATTTTGAACCTTTTATACTTTGTTGGTTACATACGAGAATTCGGAACACCCATGAAATTCAACATCACAGCAATTAGAAATCAAGAGAATCAGGAGCGATTTTGAGAGCCTATTAATACCAAAAAAAATTAAAAATTAAATAAAAATAATCATGTTGTTATTACCAAAACTTTATTGTTTTTGTTCATCGTTTCACACGCTTCCGCACAACATATGGCATTAGAGCTTTGGTTAAGCTTTAATCCCAGAGGAGACGACGTCAACCACGACAGCGAAGATTGACAAGTTTAATGGGTTGAATAGTTTCGCGTTATGGCAAAAAAAGATGAGGGCTTTGCTAAAGCAGCAGGGCTTATTCAGACGACTGGTTCAGGAGGACACAAGAAGAGGACCCTATAAAGGCCGAAGGTCCTAAAGTTAAAAGCGGGGAGGGGGGATGTGCTAGCATTGGGCGAACCAACACCTTACGAGATGACAATGATGGAGGAGAAAGCTGACTCCACCATATTGCTGTGCTTAGCGAACGATATCATCACTGAAGTTGATGATGAAGACACGACTATCAAGTTGTGGACAAAATTGGAGAGTTTGTACATGCAAAGTCACTCAGCAATAAACTGTTGTTGAAACAACAGTTGTTTTCCCTGTCTATGCAAGAAGGTACGTCACTTATGGATCATCTTGAAAGACTTAATTCTATATTGTTAGATATGCGTAATATAGACATTAAGATAGAAGATGAGTATGCTACACATAGTGCTGGTTTCTTTACCATTGTCATATGAAAACTTTAGAGAGACTTTCGTAGTTGGTAAGGAAACAATTACCCTAGAGGATGTGAAGGCATTACTACACAGTAAGGTGTTGCTTATGAAAGCAACGAGAGAGGTTGGAGACAATTCGGGGGCTGGGTTGGTTGTGTAACACCCCGACTCATCGTCTGAGCCGGAGGTAGTCACCTATGGCAGCTTGCCAGGCTGTGGGCTGACCTCACAGACCAACGCGGGTCCTTTCGACGTATTTTGACCTCACTCATGCGCACCCTGGGAAACTTCCCAGGAGGTCACCCATCCTAAAATTACTCTCAATCAAGCACGCTTAATTTTGGAGTTCTTATCACATGGGCTTCCTAAAAGGAAAGCCGACTTTGTTGGTATGAGTATCACTATCAATCCTCTTAAGCACCTCATATGAGCTCTTAATTTCTTATAAACTTCCTCTGAAATATGGGGTATTACAGGTTGTTAATAAAATAACAACAAGTCCAAGAATAAAAACACTTGGAAGAAAAAGGAGAACATTTCTCAACCCCATCCATCAATGATTTATTTCGAATGTAAGGAACCCGGGCACATTAGGTTGAACTGTCCTAAGAAGAAAAATGGTAAATCTAATGTTGCTGTAGTTGTTCAAAGTGGAGTTGAATCTGATGATGATTCGGATGAGGACTATGCTCTTGCAGTTGTTAAAGCACGTTCTAGAGATCGTTGGATACTTGATTCTGGTTGTTCTTATCACATGAGTCAACGTAGAGATTGGTTTAGTACCTAAGAAACTTTTGATGGTGGTAACGTTGTCGTAGGCAATAATGCTACTTGTAAGGTTGTTGGTATAGGATCCCTTAGGATTATGACTGTTAGTTGATGGAAAAACATGTACTTTGAACACGCTTAGACATGTGCCTTTGTTCATAAGAATTTACTATCACTTGGCATGTTGGATGACAAGGGGTTCAAGTTCCTAGGCTCTGAGGGTATATTGTCTGTTTGGAAGGGTTCCAAGTTGATACTCAAGGGTATCAAGAAGAACACCTTGTATGTTCTACAAGGGGAGACACTACCTAGTTCTGCGGTTTGTGCGTCTATCGATCACGAGGAGGTGGTTAGTCTTTGGCACAAAAGACTTGGCCATATGGGTGAGAGAGGGATGCATCCGTTGTCCAGAGAAATCTTCTTGCAGGTGTCAAAGTCAATAAACTTGACTTATGTGAGCATCGTGTGCTTGGTAAGAAGCACCAGGAAAAGTTTAACGAGGGAGCTCATGTCACAAAGGAGGTTGAAGAGTCGTGTCGTGATATATACTCAAGAGGGGGGTGAATTGAGTATAGACTTTAGTTGGAACTTTTTCATTTTACCCGAGTAATGTGTGTGTTAAGCAGCGGAAGAGACAGACTAGTGTACTGTACCACAAACTAGAGATTGTAGTTTGTGATGGTACAGTGCACAGATTTGTACTATCAAATAAAGCACGAAACAATAATTAGAGTACACACAAGATTTACGTGGTTCGACCCCAACCCAAGATCTACGTCCACAAAATCCACTAGAACTTTCTTCTCTACTAGCTCAACCTAAGACAAGTAGAGGAACCCCCACAACTAACTCTAGTTGTGCTAGTTTAAACTATGAAACTATTCCTACTCTCTCAACCCAAGACAATAGGAAACTCGAGTACAACCAATACCCCAAATACCTCACTCAAGAAGAGAAAGATTAAAACACAATCACCTCTCTACGATGCTTCTTAGTCAAGCAAATAGAGGTAACAATTTCGACCTATGATGAGAAGTGTGTGTAATATCAGTGGAGGGTACAGAATGCTGTTCTGTTCTGTCTGGATGTTTTCTTTGGAAATTAAATCTCAAAACTTTTGTGTAGAAAAACGTCTGAGTGATTATCAAAACCAAGACTTCTTTTTATGCAGTAAAAAGAGTCCTTGTTAATTAGGAAAACATTTGGAAGATAAATTCTTTGCCAAGCAATATAAAAGAATAAAGATCAAATAAGGATAGAATATGTAATTCTACCTCAACTGAATTTTCCTAAAATATATATTCCAATCAACTAAGATTTTATCCAAAACCAAACATGATTATTTCTGAATCAATAAGCCAAAATATCTTCACAAATATTTAGGATAATCAAAGATATATCTTCAATAAAATCTTTTCCAATTTTCCTAAAACAAGATTATCACACATAAATATGCATTCTTATAAAAGAAGTAATATATTTCAAGATGTGTGAATCAAATATAAGATCCTTAAGATATTTGACATTTGATAAAAATCATTTGCAAAAAGCAAAAACACGTTTCCCTTTTAAACAATTTCAAAATCTCAAGTTCATCAGGTACTGTACTCTGTAAAAACAGTTTGTAAAACAGTCCAAGCACAAGACATGGCCAATCTGTCTCTTGTACCATTTAGCATTCTCTTACACACCAATCAAACACAAAACTCATCTTACAATCACGACTATAAGAAAGTAAAAAACCTTCGAATCTAGTCTTCAACGCCTTACATTTTGTAGCTCCATTGGTATAGCCGTATAGCCATAGGTCAGTCAAATCTTCCTGAAAATGTTAGCTTACCAAAACTACACACGACGTTAGCGAATAACAAGAGAATCATCATCATATAATCAATATCATCTTGTCATCATCAAAACACATGTATATTACATGGTTCAACAATTTCCCCCTTTTTGACGATGACAACTAGATGGTACACAAACATAATTCCCCCTTAGCCAATGCATGCTTTCGACACCATAAAACACATATCATGAATCACGAAAGCATATAAGATGAGGAGAGTAAAAAATAGAACACAATATCACTTGTCAACATCAAAACCATACATACTCAACATTATTCCTCCTTTTTTATGGTGACAAGCAACCAAAGTTCCCCCTCAACACAAGTATATCATAAACCAGACATTAGAACAAATTCACGTATCAAGAGATCAATTATCATTAGAGCATATCATGTCAAGAACAACATCTCGTCATAAAATCAAATCTACGCAACCTACCAAAGAGGTCAAAGAGAAATAAAGTTCTTGACAAGGTTTAATATCAAGCAAGTAGGTGCATCTAAGTTATTTTTCCCCCTCTTGGCATCATCGAAAAGGGATAACGTGGGAGTGAACCAAACTCGTGAAAGTCACGCAAATTGTCCAAAAGAGAGCTCAAGTATCTCAAGCCTAATATCAATCTAGTTACATCAAGAAAAGACCAGGTCACAATCCTAGCTAGCAAGAATTAGCAATAGTTTTAACATCTATAGTCCATAGAGAAGGAGCGGAATCAGTGTAGTTCACCCAACATATTGATCAACATCAGTAGTACAGATAGGCGATCTGTACCCAGGCCAGTTGTTCGTATCATGATAAATTTCATCAACCTTATTACCACTACGCTCCAAATGCTCGAGGTAGGAAATTTATTGCCCATGACTCCATGAGTGATGAATTGTACCAGCAAAAATCAACCATATCATCAAAATCAAATGCAGTACTGTAAAGATTCGATCACCTACAATGTTATAATGTGCTTGTCCAATTGATCAAACAATAATCGTCAAGACCTACAATTTTAGCTTTACCGAATTCTGATATTGTTCCCCCTTAAAATCATCAGCACCTTCTGGATGTCACATGCTCTCGCAATAGAAACTTTGACTTGTCATGCATTAATCAAGGACTTTCAAAGCAAACAGAAAGCACCAAAGATGAAGCAACACCAGCAAACCAAGCTAAGGTGCTGGAACGTCTAATACAAGGCACATAATTTCATAATTTCATCTTCCAGAGTAGCACTATTGTTGCCTTGATATTATCATCACCATCCTCTTAAATCAATTCATTTTGTGAGGCCCAATCTCGAATAATATACCAAGTGTTTGAAAATCATATAACCGGAATTGCAATCTCATGACTCTGTTTCACACACAAAAGTAGCAGACCCTTTTCACAAATTGACAACCCAACTTTGCAATCGATAATCTCATAAATGAGTGAAACTCTGATCATACCAATAATGGAAATAGGAGACTTATGAGAAATTGAAGAACGAGACTCGGCATCATACCTTACAGGACCAATTTTTAGACATTGCATGTTCGGGAGTAATAAGAGCAGCCCATCCGACGATCTCAATCACAATCTCCGACATATTCACGATTATTATCATAAGTAAAGCAGAGCAAAGACGAACGTGATTCGGAGCAACAACGACGTCGCTGGAGTAGTGGCTATGATTACTCGGTGATGACATGAGGCGTAGCTATGGCAGTGGACTGATGTTCAACAAGGAAAATTGATTTGAGATTTTCTGGGTGGAGGATACGTATTCTACCAAGCCTTTTCTATTTTCTTTTTCTATTTTCCTTTTTTGTTTTGTTTTTTTTTTTGCTTGGACAACAATTACAAGTAAAACATTTCTTCGGAAAATCAGCAAAAATAGTCCCACAATTCCTTGAAATCGATCTTTGTCCACAAATCAGTATCTTTGATATCCAAATCGAAATATACGGTCTTGACATTCCAGAACACAAGTGTAGAATGTAAACTACAAGTGTGGTGCTGACCACAATCCCTCTTGTAGTTCCTACTGCCAAATCCCGTTAAGGCTTCATAGATTGTGAGCAACAAATAGTACAGATCACCTATCTGTACCATAGGTCATTATACATTTATACGCCCACTTCACAAATTCAAGGTATTGGCTTTCAAAGATATCTTTCGGACCACCACATATACTTTCACAACTCCACATATTGTACCGTAGCGAACCACCATATCAACTCGATCACATTCAAAGCACTGATTCATGAATTGGACTATATATAACTCAACTAAACTTCAACTCAAAGCTAGGCAACTTAGGAACAAATTCATAGATGTAGCTAAGAGAGAAAAAGGCGAGTCATATTGCTATTAAGGTATGGACATAAGATGCGATAAACAGGTTCACTGGGCACAATATCTAGTATTAAACACCTTTACTAGCCAATCATCGAGAAAATCACAACAAACAGCGGCCTAAATGCAATTAATTATACCAATTTCCAAACAAAATTTCTCAAGTATTTCTCTAGCAATTGGCTTTGTAAGAAATGGTCAATTCGTCATCAACATTGTAAATTTCAAGACAACCCATGCTCATATCAACATGATCTCTAACTAAGTGAAAATTCAATGCAAGTAGTTCATGTAGCAACAGAATTTTTGAAGTATTAGAATCACTTTTGGGACACACAAAATAGGCTCACACAAAAGACAACATCATAATCCTGAAACATGAACTTACCATAAAGCAACAAGGAGCATCAACACAACCATATTGTTCATATGCATATACACGAGATTACCTCTCCTTGGAAGAGACAGAATCAAGATCTGTCTCATGCTTAGTTACTGATGTGAGGAACATTGCTGATGGTACAGAACATAATTCTGTTCTGTCTAATAATGTGTCGTTCCCCCTTAGTTTAAGATGTCTTCTAATGAACTCGTCTTTGACCAAGTGGATTCCATGGCAGCCCTTTATCATCTCTAGCATCATCCACCTGCACATCTTGAGAAGTAGTACATAAAAAGCATATACATGTATTTTAACTCCTTCTTTTACTTCTTACCTTCATTTAATCACAAGGATTAATGTGTCCAACACTAAGGATTGAGAAGTACTTACCAACTTACTTACCACAACTTGTCAATGGAATGTGTGTGAAATTTACCAAACTTACCAATTCACACGACACACATCCATCTTGTAGGCTCTATGTGAGAGTATTATGAGAATCGTCCATTAGCACATGAGCAACGATAAGTTGTCAATCGTCGCCCTTATTCCCTCTCACTTTTAGCCTGCGGAACAATTATTCCTTGGACTTAGGTACCCAAATAAGTTTGGGTCCCTTTTGGTTAGTCAATGTAGCACACAAGTCCTTTCGTACCCACACTTTCTTAACCACTTTGTGACTTCTTTCAATACCAAATTTTTCTGCATCACAAAGGTTGGACACACAACCATACCTACCATAACAATTGTGAGTCAAGGACTCACGAAATCTAGCACCTTTTCTTTTACGAAAAACATGTTTGTTATGGTTAGGTCTTTCAGGGGTATAGTCTGCCAATCTGTACCGTCTAATAGCACTAGGTCTTATACCTCTTTTTCGAAAATTATCAAAACGCCTAGAGGAATCATTTAAGACATCACTACTGTCATTCCACCTATTTGACATATTTGGAATCTCAACAAGTTTTGAATCAAACACGCTAATTGATTTCAAGAGCTTTTCGTTTTGCATTCTTAACACTTCAAAACCTTCACTTAATTTGGCATGCTCATCATGTAACTTAGAATCAAAATAAACATCAAGAGGAACATCATTTCTACACTCTTTTAACTCAACTAATTCCTTAGACAAAGAATCGATTTGGTTTAAAAGAGTAGAGTTTTCACTTTCAATAACAGTACAGGGAACAGAATGGCAGTCTGTACTCTCAGCAGAAACTTTAATCAACTTTGCTTGTAATTCATCATTATCACGAAAAAGACTTTCAATTTGACTCGTTAGACCATTAGAAAGAAATTTCAAATCTCCATTATTAGATCTAAGTCTAAAACAATCTTTTTCAAGACAAGCAATTCGATCAAGACTAGTAGACAATTTATCATCGACAAGTTTCTTACTCTTATTCAATTTATCACAAGTAACAATTTCTTTACTTAGAATTTCAACAAGTTTCTTTCTTGAATAAGAATGCAATTTTTTCATGATAATAGAAAGAGAATCATCATGACTTACTTGTGAATCGTCGTCGGATTCGGAATCAGCGTGAGTTGAACTATTTGCCATAAGACATAAGTTCAATCCTTCAACGACTTGTCTACCAACAACTTTTCTCTTCTTCCATAGAGGGAACACCTTCATGTAATGGTCATATTTGTTGCACTTGAAACACTTGCCATCTTCAACCTTCGATTTGCGCGATATCTTCAGGATCTTAATCTAGGTGTTAGCCGATCAAGAGCACGAGGCTCTGATACCAATTGAAGAGTCGTGTCGCGATATATATTCAAGAGGGGGGGTGAATTGAGTATAGACTTTAGTTGGAACTTTTTCATTTTACCCGAGTAATGTGTGTGTTAAGCAGCGGAAGAGACGGACTAGTGTACTGTACCACAAACTAGAGATTGTAGTTTGTGATGGTACAGTGCACAGATCTGTACTATCAAATAAAGCACGAAACAATAATTAGAGTACACACAAGATTTACGTGGTTCGACCCCAACCCAAGGTCTACGTCCACAAAATCCACTAGAACTTTCTTCTATAC
Organism: Spergularia bocconei; assembly: GCA_963457585.1. NCBI lineage: Eukaryota > Viridiplantae > Streptophyta > Magnoliopsida > Caryophyllales > Caryophyllaceae > Spergularia > Spergularia bocconei. The sequence goes on along the minus strand of OY734945.1, from coordinate 21,489,941 downwards.
TAGCTCAACCTAAGACAAGTAGAGGAACCCCCACAACTAACTCTAGTTGTGCTAGTTTAAACTATGAAACTATTCCTACTCTCTCAACCCAAGACAATAGGAAACTCGAGTACAACGTTTTCTGTCTGGACGTTTTCTTTGGAAATTAAAGCTCAAAACTTTTGTGTAGAAAAACGTCTGAGTGATTATCAAAACCAAGACTTCTTTTTATGCAGTAAAAAGAGTCCTTGTTAATTAGGAAAACATTTGGAAGATAAATTCTTTGCCAAGCAATATGAAAGAATAAAAATCAAATAAGGATAGAATATGTAATTCTACCTCAACTAAATTTTCCTAAAATATATCTTCGAATCAACTAAGATTTTATCCAAAACCAAACATGATTATTTCTGAATCAATAAGCCAAAATATCTTCACAAATATTTAGGATAATCAAAGACATATCTTCAATAAAATCTTTTCCAATTTTCCTAAAACAAGATTATCACACATAAATATACATTCTTATAAAAGAAGTAATATATTTCAAGATGTGTGAATCAAATATAAGATCCTTAAGATATTTGACATTTGATAAAAATCATTTGCAAAAAGCAAAAACACGTTTCCCTTTTAAACAATTTCGAAATCTCAAGTTCATCAGTACAGAGTACATTACTAGGTATTGTACTCTGTAAAAACAGTTTGTAAAACAGTCCAAGCACAAGACATGCTCTTGTACCATTTAGCATTCTCTTACACACCAATCAAACACAAAACTCATCTTACAATCAAGACTATAAGAAAGTAAAAAACCTTCGAATCTAGTCTTCAACGCCTCACATTTTGTAGCTCCATTGGTATACCCGTATAGCCATAGGTCAGTCAAATCTTCCTGAAAATGTTAGCTTGCCAAAACTACACACGACGTTAGCTAATAACAAGAGAATCATCATCATATAATCAATATTATCTTGTCATCATCAAAACACATGTATATTACATGGTTCAACAAGGTTCTTGATTACATCCACTCAGATTGTTGCGAGTCGTCGCCGGATAAAGGTATGAATGGTGAATATTATTTTGGGACTTTTATTGATGACTATTTTAGGTACACTTGACTTAGACTCCTTAAGAACAAGAGTAATGCTTTCAAGCAATGGGAGGCATTGGTGGAAAATCAGAAGGGCAAGAAGATTAAGATGCTACGAACGGATAATGGCCTGGAATTTTTTATGGATGAGTTCGATAAGCTTTGTGCAGATGAGGGTATTAGAAAGCATTAATTTTACCATCCGGAGAACACCACAACAGAACGGTGTTGCAGAGCGTATGAACTTAGACTTTGCTTGAGATAGTTAGATGCATGCTCTCTAATTCAAAGTTACCTAAGAAGTATCGGCCTGAAGTTGTGTCTATATCTTGTTACTTAATCATCGTGGACCTCATAAAAGGATAAACTCATAGACTACTAGATTCCTTTTAAGCTATGGAGCGGCATGGTTCCAAATTATTCTGTGTTATGGGTATTTGGATCTGTAGTTTATTATCATGTACGTGAAAGTAAACTAGATCCAAGGGCAAAAATAGGGAGCTTTATGGGCTATGAGGATGGTGTTAAAGGATACAGGATTTGGTCTCCTTTAGAGAGACGTATAATAATCAGTAGAGATGTAACCTTTAACGAAAATGTTATGTTTATGTCTCATGTTAGCTCTACAGGTGGTGACAAAAATAATAGTGTCGAGACTGAGGTGGAGCTTGAGGTGGCTCCGGACTCAGTGTCCATGTTGCCACGAGTGACGATCAAGGAAGATGCCGAGTCGGTTACTTCGGGTGTTCCTGTGACTACTCCAGTTGGGGAGGACAGTCTACAGGAGACGTGTGATGAGCCTGTTAGGTCGCCGGACTTGCCTATACGTGTAAGTATGACACCTAATAGGTTGATTGAAGAGATGTCGGGCCGCAAGATCTGTGGCCAGAATTGCAATGTTGAAGAGATGATGGGGTATGCATTACAGGTAGCTGATAATATTGAGACAGTTGAGCCATCATCCTACAAAGAAGCAATTTCATGTACTGAGTCCATGCAATGGCTTGCTGCAATGGGTGGAGATGGGGTGTCTTTACAAAAATCAAACATGGGATCCGGTACCACAAGGTAGGAAGCTGATAGGTTGCAAGTGGATATTTAATAAGAAAGAGGGAACTACAGAGGCTGAGAAAGTCAGGTATAAAACTAGATTGTTTGCTAAGGGGTTCAGTCAGGTTGAGGAAGTGGATTATGTGGAGATTTCTCTCCAGTGGTCCGTCACACTTCCATCCGGGTGTTGCTAGCAATAGTTGCACATTTTGATTTGGAGCTTGGGCAACTTGATGGTAAGACCTTTTTTTCTTCATGGTGAGTTGGAGGAGGATATCTGATGAGACGACCTGAGGGGTTCTATATTCTTGGTAAGGAACAACATGCTTACAAGTTGAAGAGGTCCTTGTATGGATTTAAACAGGTGCCTAGACAGTGGTACAAGAGGTTTGATACTTTCATGGTGGATCATGGGTTTGAGAGGAATCCATATGATTGTTGTGTCTTCCACAACAAACTAGCGGATGGGTCCTCAATTTATCTATTGTTGTATGTAGATGACATGCTTTTATCTGCGAAAAGTATGAACGAAGTGGATAAGCTGAAGGCTATGCTCAGCTCAGAGTTTGATATGAAAGACTTGGGTGTTGTACGCAAGATATTGGGGATGGAGATTTATAGGGACCGTACGAAGAAGAATCTTTTCTTGTCGCAAAATAGCTACATTGAGAAGATACTTTTCTGATCTGGTTTGGGATGAGTAGTGCGAAGCCTAAAAACACCCCATTTTCTAATGGTAAGCTTTCTATATCACACACACCTCGAAGAAGAGAGGTCTTAGCCTTTGTTCCGGGGAGAAATATGTTTGCATATCCTGCTCTCCCAGGAAATTGTCAGAAAATATGATGGGAAAAATGTCTCCCCTTGAGCCACAATCAAGGTAGATATCAAAAAGACTTTTGACTTAGTGTCTTGGAGCTTTTTTCTAAACATTTTGAGAGCTTATAAGTTTCCAGAAAAATACATCAGCTAGAATTCTACTTGCCTTAATACTATCCATTTGTCCATGTGCATCAATGGATGGAGCTTCAGTTGGATATTTCCCAGCTAGACGAGGATTGAGAAAGGGAGACCCACTCTCACCCTACTTCTTGTGTTATGTATAGAGGGACCATCAAGGATGCTCAGGAGGCTTATTCACTCAGACTAGTACTCCCAACATCCTAAATGCAATAAAATTGCCATCAATCACTTATTATCTGCAGATGATTTGCTGGTTTATGCAAGAGGGGACATACACTCTATCACAGAAGTCTCTAAAACTCTGAAAAGATTTGAAGAGCAGTCAGGGCTAGCAGCAAACACAATGAAGACCAATGTCAACCTAGGAGGAGTTAATGCTAGTACAATAAAGGACATAACAGTCCTGACTGGGTATGTGGTAGATAAATTTTCATTTAAATATCTGGGAGTTCTTCTTCACTAGGCCAGACTCAAAACCACCATGTACCTGCCTTGTTAGAAAAAATCAAGGCCAAACTTCTCATTGGGCGAATAAGTTCATTTTCTATGTAAGGAAACTCTAGCTTATCAATTCTATTATTTTAGGACTGCAAACGTACTGGGGATCAATGATGCTCCTACCAATAGAAATACTCAAGAAGATTATTAGTAGATTGTGTAGGGAATTTTTCTGGGATATCAGTGAAACCAGGGGTAAGCTCACCTTTATTAGTTAGAAGCATCTTTGCTCACCTAAGAAAGAAGGTGGGCTAGGCATTAAGGAAGTGTTAAGTTGGAACAAAGCACTTATGACAAAATGGATTGTCAAACTATGCAGAAAACCTGATAACATTTGGAGCAAATGGGTTTTAGCCTATTATCTTAAAAAGCATAATTTTTGGCAAATCAATCTGCAGCCTGACTGTTTAGTCGCATGGAGAAGCCTGATCCACATTAGAAAAGACATTGTAAAGAATACAGGGGATAAGGATAAAGCTGCATAAAAGATTAAAAGTTGGAGTGCTAGCCATCAATGTAGCGATGACATCTATAACCGCTTCAGAAATGACAAAACCTACTGAGAAATGGGTTAAAACAGTGTGGGACAGCTACTGTCTACCCAAAGCTAGTATCATAACCAGGATGGCAATTCATAATGCTCTATCTACAGTTGATAACCTGCAAAGAAGAGGTATGGCATTGCCAAATAGATGGTACTTATGCCAAAACAGGAGGAAACTGCAGATCAGCTCTTTTTCTAATGTGAGACTGCCAATGGAGTTTGTTGTAATATCCTTAGATGGTTGGGATACAACAACAGAAGATGGAGCCTTAAACGTGAGCTCAACTGGTTCAAGCACAATGTTAAAGGGAAGCAACACCTTCTAAGAAGCAGCTTAGCTAGTGCTTTTTATGAAATCTAGAGGGAAAGAAATGCTAGAACTTTCAGCAATAGGACAAGAACTATAGAGGAAATAGCCTTATGTGTTAAATTTAATGTATGTGTAAGGGTCATAAACCGATTTAGTGAGGTTATCCCTAGTGATGAGACTCTTGGTTTTCGAAGGGTGGTTCTCTACTATCCTTTTTGGGGTGTGTCTTTGTATTTTTTTTCTTTTCCCTATATGGAGGAATAAAGATACGCTAACCTTTCCAAAAAAAGAAAAGAAAAGAGGTCTTATATGTCTGGTGTTCCATATGCTAGTGCGGTTGGTAGCTTGATGTATGCCATGGTTTGCACTAGGCTAGACATTTCACATGTAGTTAGTGTTGTAAGCAGGTTTATGTCTCAACCTGGGAGGGACCACTGACTAGCGGTAAAGAGGATTTTCTGCTACTTGAGAGGAACGGTGGATGTGGGTCTTAGTTACGGTAATGATACTGATTGATTGGTTGCTGGGTTTTCTGATTCTGATTATGCTGCAGATGTAGATAGTAGAAGGTTCGTGACAGTTTATGTCTACACTTGGTGGGTCTGTTGTTAGCTGGAATTCGACGTTTCAATCGTCTATGACTTTGTCAACCACAGAGGCGGAGTATATGGCTTTGACTGCAGCGGCTAAGGAGGCCATTTGGTTGAAGGAACTAGTTAGTACGTTGGGTTTACATCATGATGTAGCTACTGTCTTTTGTGATAGCTTGAGTGCTATCTTCTTGGCCAAGGATCAGGTTCATCATGAGCGAACCAAACACATCGACGCCAGGTATCATTTCATGCGTACTGAGAAGAGGATCGAAGTAAAGAAGGTATGAACTGCTGACAATCCGGCGGATTTATTTACTAAGCCGGTTGCGTTTAGAAGGTTCAAACATTGTTTGGACTTGTTAAACATAGACGGGTATGTCTGACCTGTTGAGGTGGTGAGCCCAAGGTGGAGCTTGGGCAGACCCAGGTCTAGGGTCTAAATGAGCGGATACCTGAGTCCAGGGTATAAATAGACGGGTAGGCTTGTAAGCCTCTACAGAGTTTGAGCTTGTGGTGCACTTGAGCTAAAACTCGAATTGGAATTCCTAAAGGAGTACTGGCAGAGGTTTCATTCGGTTCTTGGTTTGAATATCGTCTGCTATACGCGTGTTCAACTCAAGGTGGAGAATTATTGGGAAATGAGGTGACTTCGCCATGATTTTCTTTGACATGAGAGATACAAGTATTGATGAGCCAAAGGCAAATTGGAGTCGAGGAACATAGACTTTTGGTGGTCCGCGGGTGGTGTAGCCGCGGGCGACTTCATTTGATTTTCTAGCCGGGGATGCAGGAACTTTTGGCGGTCCGCCAAAAGGGTGGCGCGGGCGCGGTGGCTAGGCTGCGGTCCGCCAAGCTTCCTAGCGCGGGGCGCGGTTTTGCTGGGCCGTGTTGGCTTTTTTTTTCCGCGTGGTTACTTGTTTTCCTAATCTCGTTTATTTTACGAATTAGGTCTTTTGTGTAGGGTGTTAATATATAAAACCACCCAACACTTGGCCTATTTTCTCTAAGGGAGAAATTAAGATAGTCATAGAGATTTTTTCAAATAGTGCATATTTAAACTCAGATCATCTTTTGTGTATTTGTAATTTCCGAAACATAGTGAAGTGATCCAAGACCCCTGTGGACGTAGCTATCACATTGATGGTGCCACGTAAATTCTTTTGTGCATCGTTTCACACGCTTCCGCACAACATATGGCCTAACAATAAGTTAACGTGAACCCATGTCGCACAAGAATCAACACCAGCAAGTAGGCATAACCAGAACATCAATTACCCCAACTAGAGATGTCATATTTTTGCAGTCCTATGCCCAGCAGGCAACAACATCAACGTCAACCATCAAATACGTTGTTGCAGGCTTCTGCATAAATTGTAAAATTTCTTGACAGGTATATTGTCAAGTTTACTACTCGTTGTCGACTGTATCAACAACAACAATTTCCAAATTAGCAAAACAATTTTTCAAATAAGAAAAACATCGCATCAAATAGGAGGGGTGAAATATCAAGAATAGTTGCAGACACAGATATCATAAAATCGAACAATTCACTCCAACTAGTTGCTCATTTTTCAAATCACGACTGCATGCGTCATCCACTCAATGGTGGTTGCGTGGGTCGCCTCTGGCTATGGGTTATGCGCCCAGCTCGTGATCACCCACCACCTTCACTTACCTGTCTAGATCTTCGGCCTTTGACATATACCTATTGGCTAACGTTTCTATACCACAGATACTACTAGTCACAATCTCACACCACTCCATTTATTAGCCTTAAAAAATCATCTATACCAATGCAAGATTGGCATTCATATCTTAAGTAAATCGAGTAAACGGTGGAAGTCTTAAAACAAGTTTACAATTGCAAACCAAATCCAAAAGTATTATGTTTAAGCGCCTAATGGCAAAAATACCTTATTGAAATAATAATAAATCCCCATCATGCATTGACGTCCATGTAAAGCAACATTAATTATCCAACTATCTCTATCTGTCAACTGCGCCATCAAAAGAATGACACATGCCCCAAAATAGGGTAAGAAAAAACTCAAAGGGCTGAGTAAGAATTTGAGCAAATAACCAACTATAAGAAAACACGTGCTTTGATAGAGCGTGGCTACCAATATATCATGCTTGTGATGGGCTGACCATAGGCCAAGCCAAGAGATAGCTGAGGTCTGTTGACCGAATCTGCCCAAATTAAAGTCCACATCCCGAGTCAAGTCGTCATCATCCCCGAATCCTTTATTGAATTGAATGCGGGTATATAATAATAAAAAAAAAGTGTTCAACATCCTCATAATATAGTAGGAGAGAGTTACACTATGTTTGGTAGGAAGAAAATGGATGGAAAGGAAAGGAAAGGAAAGGAAAGGAAAGTCATTTTATAGCTTTCCAATGTTTGGTTTACAAAAAAGCATAGGAAATGGGGAGAAAAGAAAGGAAATGGAGGCAAAATATTTTTCATAAAATTCTGAGTTTCTTTTCCGCCCAAAACGGTGGGATTTGGAGGGAAAGGAAAAATACAACATAAAAACACACATATTCCTTCCAACCAAAATCTCCAGATTTTTAAGTTTTTAACCAAACAACGGAAATCATAATTCCCTTCCTTTCTCTTCCTTCCCCTTCCTTTCTCTTCCTTTCCTTTCTCTTCCCTCCATTTCTTTCCGTCCAATTCCTCCCTACCAAACAAGCTATTAGGGTTTGAGCAAGAGAGTTAGAGTTTGAGTGTCAAAGACAAGTACAAGATGTAGTTGGTCCGATATATTCAACAACTGTCTAGTTTGGAAGGTCTTTAGTTGGTTAAAGAAAATATGAATTCAATTAAGTAATACCTAAATATACAAATAATTAACGGCAAATTCACGTGTATCCCCAAACTATGTCAGAATGCGCATGGTGCCTCTATGTTTGAAACTTGTATGTACACTACGATGCCCCCGAACTTTGCACCTATAGGCACGTGGTGCCCCTAACCTTCCAAATTCACTAACGCCGTTAACTTTTTGATGTTACACGATGATTTGGCATAAGATTACTAAAGTTTAATTAATTTTTTTAATAATAACTAATAATTAGAATAAAAAAACATAAAAAAAATTCAAAAAAACCTCAATTTTGCATTTATATAATATTGCACATTGGCCTCTTTACTAGTTTATTACGTGAGGCAAAGAAAGCAAGCGATGGTTTGTTCTTAAGTTTAGAACAACTTTTCACAAAAAATTACTGTGTGTCAAAGAATTTATTACTTGCACTTTGTTTGTTTTAGTTTTTTTCTACTGTACTTTTTTAATTTGTGTCGTTCGCGCGATCAAGTTTGTAGTATGTTTTCTTAATAAGGGATTTCTAATACAAGCTGGCCACGCAATGTCAGAGAAAATATGAGTTTAAAAATGTAAATAGTGAATCAATAAAAAGTACAAACATTTTAATGTTTATTTTTTCAAATAAGACTTTTAATGTACAACTTATTAAAATGAAAAGATAGAAAAGATACTAAAAAAAATTGAGGAGATAGCCGGCGAACAGGCAGAACAAAGGCATAGCGGCGGAAAAATGCTTCATGCTTATTCGTTTCTTTAAGCTATCTACATTTACTTTGAATTTTTATCACTGATGTAGACCGGCACAAGAAACGGAGAGAGCAAGTCATATCTTCCACCACCCTTGATCATCTGACTTGTTTAACTTCACCCCACTTACTTGTCATTGAAGGTAGGGAAGTCCAAACTCTTAAGATCACCTTCATCACCAAAATCATCGTTCACCTAAAAATGCATTAAAGAGAACAAACAAATTTGGATTAGATTAAATCCGTTTTCATGATTTATTAATGTTTTGACTTTGATATCATCTATGTTTTTGACTTTTTGCTTTTACTTATGGTAACACATGGTACAACATTTAACAAATTATCAATCTACGGAGTATGTTGTTTAGTTTTTTTTTTTTTTTTTAATAATAGGATCACATGATTCATATACTCCAATTGTGTGTATGGAGTTATAGCTCGACATATGTGAAAGTCACAATGTTATAACATTTATATTATAGGCTCTAATGTATAAAATTTAAGTAGAGTTCGGTAAGTGGCTATACCTCGGCTAGAATTTCATTTAGAAAAGCGTCTTCATCAATGATGTCTTCTGAGTCGTTGGATGTTGCATTTTTCAAGACCTCTTCACTAAGATTGCTTTGTCCGAACCCTTGAATGTTAAGTCCACTTGAACAATGTCGTGCTTGTCTTTCACCCCAATTTTCAGAATTTGGATTGGAAACCACTTGAGGTGTAAATGAATTCCAGTCGTAACTTAGATGTCCACTAGCAATATCATTTGTGACCGAATAGTTGTCGTTAGGAGTGATATTCATTGAAGTAATCGGAGCATTGAAATCTTCGTCCGACAACTGATTTTGTTGGATATCAGCCTCTTGCACAAAAAATGGAATACAATTTTCAGATGATACGTATGAGCATTGCATTTCACTGAGAGTTGGACTTGCCAGGAAAACATTTTGTTGAGAATAAGCGAAGTCCATAGGGGTTGTATTGGACCCGTTATTACCATAGTTCTGTTCCAAAACAATTTGCTCTTGTTCCGCTGCATTACAAATTCAAATTTATTAAGTAAGGCTTCTAATTAAATTTTTTTTTTTACTATAGTGTAATAATTCAAGTAATTAATAAGCTAAATATGGAGTACAACAAAATTACCTTTATTAGTACGATATTCACGTCTAATCAAGTCGATTCTTTCTTTCAAATTCGATGCCAATTCTGGTCCGAAGTTACCACCGATACCAAAGATGTTTGATTGTGGATATAATGTTGATGCTTGTGAAATAGTAGAATCTTTGTACCCATTACCATATGATATTGGAAAAGAAGATGATCTTCCACCTTCAAATCTTGTTGTGAAATTTTGATCAAGAATATTGTGAGTCTTTCCTACGCCAGATGAACTGTTGAATAAATTTCTTGATTCCGCACATAATTGTGTTTTTGAATTCATAGAATTTTTTTCACCATGCCATGCAGTATCACCATTTTCAGGAATAGAACTCCCACAGCTTTTATCTTTGTCTTTTTTAGATTGCATTTGTCCATGATCTATGATGTTTTTGCTACTTAGATTAGTTGTCGCCTTGATACTATTATTAACATTTTTGTGGGATCCCTGAGAAAAAAAAACATATATTTCGATAATTAAATTCTATTTGTGAAAATATTGTAACTTAGAATTATGGAATGTGGAGATTGAGAAATTATTAAATTTATGGGTTGTAGTAATCAAATGACCATATTCTTTGTCATATCTTGTGTTCTACTCCATGCACCACATTATCAAGAAATTAGCAATAATTCACTAAATCTTAAAGTTAAATAAAAACTTTATTAAGCTTCCAAATGAATAAAATAGTTCTAATCGGCCTGCTACATGGAATGAGACATATGAGAGAATAATATATAAAAAATGAAAAAATGAATGTGGCAACAAGTAATAATATATAAAAATAGGCCCGTTCGGTATAACTGCCATTTTCAGTTTTTGTTTTTTTTTTTTTGCGTAAAAAATTTAGTTAAATAAGTTGCAAAATTAACTTTAAATTGTTTGGGTCTATAATAGTTATATAGAAAATGAAAAATGACAATTGAAAACTGAAAACCACTTTTTCTGGTTTTCAAAAACGGGACTTTGGTTTTCAAAAAAAATAGAAAAATGAAAACAGAAAACTATACCAAACAGACTTAATTCACAATATGATCTACTTAATTACTTTTTATGTGATGAAAAAAAACAAAAATTCAATGGTTAATAACAAAATTGTTGAATAATAAAATTAAATGAATACTCTTTGGAACTAAAAGAACCTCTAGAGGATTTGATGGTTGAACTTGCATGGTCTTTTCTGGTATTCTAGGTGATTGCCTTGCACTTGATATATCTGTAAAAACTCATACATCTCAGCGAAGTTTGTTGTATACACATTTTTAATTGAAATATAATGAACATAAGGGTGCACAAAAGACGTGACATTAAAAACAACAACAAATAAAAAACGGAACATCATCACGAATATGGACCGCACATGAAATATCAAAAATGTATATAGAATTGGACTATGTACAAAATACACACACATTATTATGCTAACCAAGCTCGATAAATATATATCTATACGAGAAACAATTTTGAGATATCAGATAGACATTGTAGGTACTCCCTTTAAACTTGTGGGATCGTAACAATTTGACTTTTACGACTCTGAAATCACAAAGTGATTAATAATTAACTCAATATGGGTAAACATTTACTTTGGATCGTTCAATTCTTATACAAGAACTAGTTGTTCACATTTAAAAGTAACGGAGTGAGCAATAAAGTGGTACAGATTCGTTACAGACAAATTTAACCAATATAACTTTTAAATATTTCGAATCATGTGTTCTTAAATATCAATGGCCAAATTACTACTCCATCCAATATAAATGCAAAAGTGTTGCAATTTTAGAGAATTGATGAAGATAATATTAAAAAAAGGCCTTGATAGTTACCTTGTGGCGGACCATCCGTAAGTATCTTCATGAATTGTTCATTAAGTTGCGCATTCCATTTGATACGATCCTCAGAAGTACCCTTTTTCTTATTTTTCACATCACGTTTTTTCATAGAATTATTGCTTATTTCACCAATTTTGCGATGTTTTTCTCCACCATCATCATCCAAATTTTTTCTTTTATTTTGAGCTTCTATCATGGTTTGCGTGCCTTTATTTTTGTCATCCGAGGTTAATTGCCTAGCCTTCTCACTTCTTACACTTGGTTTCCTCTGCTTCCTAAATACAAATTGCCATAAATCTTGAGCTTCCTCTCTCTTCATGGGCTTCTCTATAAAATGGCTCACTCCTTGTTGCAAACTTCTTGCGGCTAGTTGCACATCCTCCTTATGAGACATCACTACATTCATAAATGAAAAAAAAAAATAATCCAAAAAAACTATTTTGTTAGCAACAATAAACGCATTATTATTATTTTTTTTTTAGAAAAAACACATAAGTGTACGTAATTTGGGAGTGAAGTATGTAGTGGGTCACGACTCTAACAAAGTCTATCATCATCAATTTTAAATTAGCTAATAATGGTAACATAAATGTTTAGTGATAAATTTGAATCTATTGAGGATAGATTATGTCTTAATAGTAACCTGTTGCGCATATAAAAGACAAAGGTTGCACCTAAAACTTTGTAGAAACACAAAAATAAATCAAGGAAAAATTTGATAGGCATACAAATTATAGGGATGCTTGAAAGAGTCATGACACTTTTGAGGAACGCGAAGCAGTCCACTCCTTGCACATCCGCAGCAGCCACGACTAAGTCGAATCCATTTTTTTGTTCTTTCAACATGGACAAAGCTTGCTCTGGTAGCTCACTATTTGTAACTGTAAGAAACGAAGTAAAAGTTAGTTAGAAGTGAACAAATGTGTTAATAACCGTTTAAAATCCCAAAGTATGTGCATATAATGATCTTGTGAGTTGCGACAATCTGCATATATGCATATATGACTACTACAATCGTATATTCGTATATGTTACATTTAATTCTTTGTATATCCTATCCTATATCTCTCTATAAAATTGGGTTTGACAGGAGTGGGTTGATAGCTTATAGAACAAGTAAACTAAGGTTCAGGTAATATAAGTTGATTTCACACTTCACATTAATATTCCTAAGAGATTGTGCATATGTTAATCATCATGTAAAATATGCATAAACTCAAAACTAAATGCATGTCAAAGATGATGTGAATGTGTCATTCCACTCCAATTCTTAAGGTTTATGCAAAACGCAATTGCCACACCATAAGTGCATGAACATTAGGCTAATTTGAATATATAAAAACCAAACTTTAATTTCGAAGGAACCTCGTCTCACCCATTCCTATCTTGATTATTTTATATGCTTATGAGTGGAGTATGAAAAGTATGGTTACGATTATGATATGCACATCGTAACCATGCATACTAGGATAGGAAGAATCTAACCAATTTCGCCCACCTAAATATACAACCTGATCGTGCGAAACAAGAGATGTTATATAGTAAATAAACAAAACACACCAAGGAAAGGTCAAGGTAAGTTTAAACAAGCAAGTGAAAAATTAAAAGGTGAGAGTAGTGAATTGAAACTGAATTTATTAACCATAAGAAAGACACTCCATGTGGTTGGGAAAAGAGAAAAACGAATATGACGTCATTTTTAGTTTTTTTTACGTTCCAAACTACACCCAGTTAAGACATATTAACAAAATTAAATAAAAAATACCTAAACCGTCAACAATTTAAAGGAAAAAAATAAGCAATTTATTAAAAAAGAAAAAAAAGGAAATAAATCAAAGAGATTTCGTAATAAACCTAATTTGTTAGGATTTTTCGGGTTGATTTACTTGTCATTTTCTACAGATCGGTAAAGATACGAACTTTGAGAAGAAAAAAAAGACTTTACACAAATGGTGACAAAGATGTATCAAATAATGTAAAAAATTCATTTCAACCTTTATAAGTTGACTCTTCTAAGATCAAAGTCGTGTGCTTGAGAGAAGTGATGTCACGATCCACCAATAAGATGTGAATTCCTAGCGCATACGCTGGAATTGGCGTCTTAGAGAATGTATTCTCCCGATCCATGTATTTCTGATGAATAAACAACACAAAAAATTAACTTTATAAGTATAACACACAAATCAAAAGTAAAATTATATGATTCATGAAATTCTTTACGTGTTGCTTATATATATATGAGAAATTCGATCCATATATAAAGAATTGAAAGAAATTGATGAAGCATTTGATAAGATGCATAAAAAAAGTTTAAGCAAGTAGTAGTATCAACTGAAAGTTGATGCATGATACAAACCTTGATATATATTTTCTTGTGTGAATAAATAATGTGGATGTTATTTTTAAATAGTAGAAAAAATTAACTAAGGTCCAATTTATGTATAACAAGTGTGTAGGAATGAGAGGGGCTTAGAGAAAAAGTAAGAAAAATAATTTGGATTTTAGTCCAGCATTCATGATATAAACTTTGGGCTGGTTTTATGAGACTTTGCCCACAGATTTGTCTTCGCCGGAAAACCACTAGAAATACCACCTTTGTAAAATTTATATTAATTGAAGAATTAATATTGATTGGATGTGATTCTTGTGAATTAAATTCATAATAACCATTTAAGGAAACATAGATTTTTTTATTTTTTTCCAATAATTGCATATCATTAGCATAATTTAATATGTGCATTCTCCTCATTTCTTTTAGATTTGGGAAGTTCCTCTATGTTATTTAACACCCTTTAGAATTCAATTTATGGTACTCATGTTTAATTTTTTGTTTTGGGAATTCGTTTGTACTCCATGTCTGATGAAAAAAATAATCATCTTTGTGTGTGTTTTTTTTTATTATAAGTTACATTAATCGAATCAACCTTGGAAGTTATAATCAGTATTGACAGCGAAGTAATTGTGGGCATGTGATGGTGATTGCAAATCTTGCCAATGTCCTAGATAAGTATATATATTGGATTTACGCTACTTATTATGTCAAAGATCATTGTTTAAGATATAACGAATAAATTTTAATCCTTTGAGCCAAAGTACGTAGCTAATCTTTATTTTCAATAGCCAAGTGCATCCTATGACCTTGGAACCACTCCCACCCCAAAAAACTTGTCGTTTCGTGACTTTTCTTGTGAATCATACAAAAATTGTAGAAGCTTCGCTAAACGTCAAGACTACAGAAAGAGTGAGACTTAGAAGTTAGATTTGTTATAAACTTTGGCATTAAATTTTAACGAACTAAACATTGTCGTTTTCTGGTATGTGCCTTTTAATTATTCTTAAAAGTTATAAGCTAAACGGAGCAACCTTATAAGTTGTAACCAATATAGATATTGTTGAAATTTTCGCTTACTAACACTATTTATGCGAAAATAATTACAAACGCCATATATATTTAGATTTATGTTACTTACTATATCAAATTCCATCGTCTTTTTAGATTTAATTAGTGAGTACTATGCATCCACTACAAAACTATCTTATGTAGCGTTTGGAAACAAGAATTTGAAAATTTGTAATCATTTCAATCCACATTTGAAAATGTCGAATTCAAATATAAATCAAATGTCTGGAGAGGGTTGGATTTAAAAATGATACCTCTTGAGATGTCATTTGTTTTTGGCCATATTGGATTTGATACAAATTCCAATGGATTTGACTACTGCACCATCATTGGTGCATGGTTACTGATCTCTGCTGTCCTTCCATCTGCCTAAGTAAGAGGCCGCGGAGGGGCTCTGTTTCTAACTCTGTTCCATCACAAATTCTTGAGTTACCAAATATTGGATTTGAGTGAAATTTAGATTTAAGAATAAATCATTGTATCCAAACACTCTCTTATGTAATTCTCAAACAATTATGTGTCATTTGAGTATAGTACAAAGTCGGGTGCGTCAACAATAATCCTTCATCTATATTATTAAATGAAGCATTTTTAGAGCTCTCAAAACGATCAGAGTTTTTTAGAGATTTTCGCCAATTTTATAATATTTATTAGTTATCAACAGTATGTGAAACTCTCTTAATTAAACAATCATTTCGCCAAATTTGTAATATTAATTAGTTATGAACTTTATGTGAAACTTTATTAATTATTATTATTATTTTTAAAAGTCTTATATTTAGTTTTACTTGTGTGTTGAATAAAGACTCCCCTTCCGTTTGTTATTAGGATGGGATTTGCATATGTCGAGATAGTGTTGATCGATCGGAATTATGAAGATGATTTGAGTGTTATCATTGCGTTGTCGTATGATTTATCTTGATCTATGAATTTTGGTGTACGTTGATCGATTAATTTGAATCGTGGAGAGTTTTGAAGCGCGTTTGGTGGTGTGTACACATGGCCTTTGGTATGTGTTCTTTGGTTTATTGGTCAATTGTTTTGGCATAAGATTTGTCGGCAAATTTTGTGAGAACATCTTTTGGCAATGCGGCGTGGCTATTTGGGTGATTTGTCCCTCGTCGGCGTATTAACAATATGTACTTCAATTGAGTTATCTGATTCGATCTATGGAGAAGGATTATACATTGCTATGTTGTTTGATCATAGTTATCTATGGTGCAGTTATTTTGGCCGATTAAGGAAATTTTTAAGTGGGAGTGAGCCTCTACCTCTTATGCTTGGTAGTTTTAAGGTGAATTTGGTAATGACCATTTCATGTTGTAAGACCATGTTGATCGTTTCATGTTATTTAGTTTTGGCGTTTTATTGAAGAGTGCTCTACCATTCATGTTTGGTTCTTTTTAAATGAAGCTGATAATGGCCGCTTCATAATTTGTGTGACGATGGTGTTTCATGGTATTGTTGACGTTTCCTTGTATCTGGCGTTTTGTGGCTAAGCTGATCATGGGTGCTTCGTGGTGTGGACCGTGCTGATTTCGGTGTTTGAGTGTTATTCAATTTAGGTTTCGAGTGGGTCCGAAGAGAATTGGTTTTGTGACAACGTCGATCAACGTGTCATATTTGAAGTTTGGAAGATCTCGACAGAGTTATTTTATTTCCTTATCGTTTTGCCAAACTCATTGTAATTTTAGTCAAAATACCATGAGTTTGAGAGGGGGGTAATAGAGTATATTAGGAAATATTGAGTATGGTAACTATTTGGAATAATATAGAGTATTTGTGGTTAGGAATATTATAATTTAGGTATACATTATATTGTCTAAGAGTTTAGGAAGGTTGCTTCCTTGGTCATCAAGGATACAAGTTGTATTTATAGGGGTTTACCGTAAGGTCGATGTAACAAGCACAACAAATCATTTCACGAATTGTATTGATGTTAGAGTTTTCCCAAATACTAACAGTGATAATTAAAACAGTGATACGAACGGTCATGGAAAAGGGAGAACTTCTCCTCTAAACTAACTGTACGGACACCTGAAACAAAACAAGCTTCATGGCTAACGGCCGGAGACCGGAGCGGCCAAAGAAACCAACACCACTGGAGAAAGACCCAGGTAATGAGGAAGGAAATGATACTAATATCAAAGAAAAAGAGGAAGAATCGGAGCCAAAAACAAAAACCCAGCTAGAAGGAAATACGCGCCAAGCTCTTCTTTTTGCAAATGTACTCAGCTCAACTCTCACCAAGATGGGTAAGTCTTCAAACACACTCAACAATAATATCAATGGAGAAATTCAATTGCAACCTGAGAATCTGGAAATAGGAGATAAGAACAACACTGTAGTAGAGAAGGAATTTGGGAAATAACCACCCAAAAATTGGAATTCTGTTGTTGCAGGAAAACCAAAGATGAGAATGAAATTGTATTTTAATGATCAGCAAGGAGAATGAGATTACTATTGAGGAATGTGATGTTCAGGATGAGTTGGAATAATGGCAACACACATTAATTGGAAATGTTATTGGTGCTAGACCCTTTGTCAAAGATCTAACTGAGTATGTTAACAAAAATTGGGGAAATTTGGGAACACCTGTGGTTAAGTATTTGAGAAGGGGATGGTTTACATTCAAATTTTTTAGTGAGGCAGATTTGAATAGGGTTATGAAAGCAGGTTCTTGGAAATTTGGAGGAAACCCCCTTATCCTCAAGCCGTGGAACCCTGCAATCTCTTAGGAATTGGATTGCGTAACCTGCATCCCTGTGTGGATTCTCTTACCCGACCTTGACCCATGGCTTTGTAGTCAACATGCTCTAAGTAAAATTTGTAGCAAGGTGGGGAAGTCTATGTATGCTGACCATACAACAACACAGCAAGCAAGATTATCCTTTGCTTGTGTTCTAGTAGAGGTTGATGTATCCCAAGAATTACCTGAGGAAGTGATCATCAACACACCTCACTGTGGCCAGATTGTGCAGAAAATAGATTATGAATGGGGGCCTTACTATTGCAAAACTTGCAAGAAATTGGGTCACCTCAATCAGAGTTGTAGACTGAATAGGAAGCAAATAGTGAAGCAAGTGTACAAGCCAATGACTGTTGTGCCACAAGAAGTACCACTGGCTGAATACACAATAATTCAGACCCAGATGGTAGTGGATAACACTAGTCATAATACTCCACCTCCATCACATGCTGATGATATAAGGAAATATGATATGATTGAAATGGGCTTCAGGAAGCAGAAAAGTGGAGGAGGATCAAAGCATAAAGAAAGAAATATGGTGCAGCCTGCCACTCTCAGTAACAGATTCAAAATCTTTATGACTCCAGGAGATTCTGAAAAGGGCAATGATGATATGAGAGGGTTGAATGCTATTCAACACATCTTAGAGGATGAGGGAGACCCAGACCCTCCACCATCATGTTAGTAGGAGCTCGGAACATTAGATGACTTAATGAAGTCCTCAAATAGGAGGAGGTGAGAAGCCTTATGCTGAAGAATAAGATTAGCTTTTTAGGTGTTTTGGAGACTAGAATAAAGGAGAAAAATGCTGCAAAAATTCTCAAAAGAAGTTTTTAAGAATTTTTGAGCAATTCTCAAGTGCAACAAATTATGACTTCCATTATAATGGTAGGATTCAACAAATTATGACTTCCATTATAATGGTAGGATTTGGGCTCTCTGGAACCCTGTCTATGCAAAAGTGGACATCCTTAAGTCCACTAGCCAGCCTATTCACTGTAGAAATTACTGCTCAGACTGAGATCTATCTCACTCTGGTCTATGGAAGTAATGAAGCAGCAGATAGGAAACAGATGTGGAATGATCTCACAATCTGCTCTAATCATCATAGGCCTTGGATTGTTCTAAGAGACTTCAATGTTGTTAGATGGGCTTCTGAAAGATTGGGGAGAACTCAGCATTTACAAGCTGATATGGATGATCTTAATTCTTGCTTATCTAGTTGTGGTCTAGAGGACTTGAAGCACATGGGCTATGATTTCACATTGAATAATAAGTAAGAAGGGGAGAACAGGACCTGGGCAAAGCTGGATAGGGATGTGCTTAACTCTACTTGGCTTATTCAACATCCAAACTCTCAGGCTGATTTCTTCCCAAATGGGATCTCTGACCATAGTCCAATAGTGGTTACAATTGCTGCAAATAAAACCATTCCAAAAAGCCTAAACTGCTGGGCGGATCATCCTAATTCTAAAGAGACAGTCAATACTACTTGGAGGAAGAGCTGTACAGGGAATGCTATAGATAGATTACACAGCAAACTCAGGTTTACCAAACATGCCTTGACTGCTCTCAACAAGTTGGAATTCCCAAATCTGACTGATAGAGTAGAAAAGAGTAAAAGAAACTTGGAGGAGCTGCAACAACAACTTGAAAAGAACCCAAGAAATACCAATCTTCAGCATGATGTAGCCAATGCCCACAGCCACTATTGTGATTTGAAGAATGCTGAAATCAGCATGCTAAGGCAAAGATCAAAGATTACTTATCTTAAATCTCTGACAGTAGCACCAGCTACTTCTATTCAAAAATTGCTGAAAGGAAACATCAGAGTAGTATGATGAGTATTAAGGATATGCAGGGTAGAGTTTGCTCAAATCAAAAGGAAATTGTTGAAGCTTTCATGGACCTCTAGAAAAGCCTTTTTGAGACAGCTTAGCCAGTGGCAAAAATGGATTCAGAGTACATTAAAGCTGGCAATTGCCTCACTGATGAAATGCATTTTGATCTCATCAAGCCAGTAACAAAGGAGGAAATAAAAGGGGCTCTTTTCAGCATGGATTCTGATAAAAGTCAGGGTTAGGACGGGTTAATACAGGCTTCTATCAGAAAACCTAGACAACTGTGGAAAAAGATCTTGTGAAAGCTGTTATGGAGTTTTTCGACAAACAGCATATGCCTAAGAAACTCAATACCACCATGATTACCCTGATCCCAAAGAAGACAAATGCTGAGTCTGTTTCTGATTACAGGCCAATTGCTTGTTGCTCAACCATATACAAAATTATTAGCAAAATCCTTGCTAATAGATTGAAACCTACCCTAAATGTGCTCATAGGAAATGAGCAAGCAACCTTCACTTCTGGAAGAAGCATCTTTGACAATATTGCTATCTCTCAAGCTCTGCTTAAAGGTTATTCTCGGAATCATATCTCCTCTAGATGTCTTTCGAAAGTGGACATCAGGAAGGCTTTTGACGCCCTCAACTGGGATTTTATTAAGGATATGATGGTCACCTTCAACTTTCCTACTCTTTTCATAGATTGGGTGTGCAAATGCCTTAATTCCACTTAGTTCACTCTGAAGATCAATAGTGTTTATGAGGGCTTCTTCAAAGGAAAGAGTGGTATAAGACAGGGTGACCCTCTTTCTCCCTACATCTTTGTTCTCGGCATGGAAATTCTCTCCAGATATTTGAGAAATATGAAGAGTTATCCTAATTTCTCTATCACCCTCAATGCTCTAAGATCAGATTTACTCATCTAGTCTTTGCCGACGACCTTATGATATTCACAAGAGAAGATAAACCTTCAATTAAAGCTGCTATGGATTGTCTAGAAAATTTGTTGAATTCTCAGGCCTGAAAGCAAACCATGCAAAAACTGATATCTATTTTGCTGGGGTTCCCGATAAAATCAAATTAGACATCATTCAGCAAACTGGGTTCAATGAGGGAGACTTGCATTCAGATATTTAGGTATACCCCTAAATTTTGCAAGGCTCAAGCTGGGAATGTATGATCAGCTGATGGATAAGATTCAGAAATCAACTCAGCACTGTTCAGCAAAAAAACTTTCTTATGCAGGGAAGATTCAGCTAATCGATTCGGTATTATTTGGTATGGAAAATGATTGGTGCTCCCCGATTCTTCTCCCAAAGAGCATCATCAATCATATTCATAAAGCCAGCAAGAATTTCCTGCGGAATATGAGACCTAGTGAAAGGAAAATGTAGCAAAAAAGCTGGATTAGCATATGCACTCCCATGTCGGAGGGGGGTATGAACATTAAGGAAATACAGGCCTGGAATAAGGCATTAATAGCTAAATGGATTTGGAAGATTATTAAGGATAAGGAGGGCTTGTGGGAAAAATGGATTAGAGCTTACAAGCTCAAAAATCACTCTCTTTTTTATGCTTAGTACAAGAGTACAAGAACAAAGATGCAGAAAATTGGAAGAGCATCATCAAAGTAAAGAATGATATTATAAGCAAGCTGCATGGTGAGGATTTTGCTACCACTGTCAATCTTTGGACCAGAGGAGATAAGTACAATATTAAAGCTGCTTACAACTTAATTCGACTCACTTTCCCTGAAGTGAGATGGCACAAACCTATATGGAATAGTGTTAACTTACCTAGGCATAGCTTCATCTATGCTTTGGCTATGCAAAGGAAGCTTGCGACAGTGGATAACATTGTGCGGAGGGGACTGCCTTTAGTAAACAGATGCACTCTTTGCAAAGCAGCTGAAGAAACGCATAGGCACTTGTTCTTCCGGTGTAAATTTGCAGTTGATCGTTGGGGGCGAATCAAGGCTTGGATTGGTATGAATTTGCAGAGTAATGATGTTACTCAAGCTATTGAATGGTTGAAGAAGAAGAGAAACAGAAAACATTGGAGGTATAAAGGGGCTATTTGTAGCACCACAACAACTATATACCTCATTTCGCTTGAAAGAAATGGAAGGTTGTTTGAAGAGGAGGAACACTCTTTGGATTGGCTGGAAAAACAAGTTAAATTTGCAGTTACAATTAGATTGCTCCACTGGCCAAAAAATTGTCATTATGATGTTGACTTAGATAGCTTAAATGCGAATTGGATCTCCTAGTTTTGTTTCTTCTTAGGTCTTTTTCTTAGTGGCGTTTTTTGTAAGAAGTTCTTTTTTCCCGTAATGGATGAATAAAGAACAAAATTTCCTGAAAAAAAAAAAAAGAAAAACAAAGAAGATAATTAAAAACACTTATGTAAATGAAATCATTCAATTAGCTAGTGCAATAGACATGGCACTATGTAACTCTAGCATCGTGTCATGCTTTAAAAACTAATTAAGAGATCTTGATTAAAAAATTGATAAGTTATAGTTGTCGATTTATATTCAAACGATCTTGATATGAGTTTTTTTATAGGATCACTTATCCTAATTTCCTATCATGCTCCCTGTACCCCACCAATCACATGCTATCATTTCAAAATTCTTTCCAATAGAATATAATCTTTAAAATTAAAATAATAAAATGCTAGCATGTGATTGGTGAGGTACACGAAGCAGTGAAGCGAGACAGGTAAATGGCAGATGTGATCCCCACGATAAAAAGCTCATATCAAGATTGATCGAATATAAAGCGATATAATAGAAATATCTTTTCTTTTTTCTTTGATAAACTTAAATCTTTAATCCTTATATCGAGAGTAAGCCAATGAAGATATTTGTATATGTCATATACATAGGGGAAGTAGAGTTTTGAGTTCATCAGAAAAATGAAGAGGAAGAGTGAGAGGGAGATGAAGATCAAGAGAGGGAGTAGGGTTTTGGATCTTCAGAAGAAAAAAAAAATGAGGGATTGGGTTTGGGTTTGAGGTAGAATTGGGGTTTGAATTGGGTTGAATTTTGTTATTGGGCTGGATTTGAGTGAGAGTAATTAGATTTTGGAGGAGTTGTTAGTGGGTTAATAGAAGATTAGGGAAAAATCAGAAAAATTAGTAAGGGTAAAAACGTCAAAAAAATGTGCCATTTCGGGTAAGTTTCGAAAGACGAAAATCATAGTCGCAAAGAGGAATACAGGAAAATCTTTTTGAGTAGGAGGGAGTATATATTACTAGCTACACACATTTAATCAAGTTTACTATCGTCTCATGTTTCTTTCTTATTTTACAATTTACATTAAGATCACATTTGCATACGTAGGCCTTACTCATAATTAGCTAATAATTATCATATTATATAATTATTTAGTGCTATCCAATTAATAAATGCATGTCTAAGTGTATAGGTTGGTTTCCGATTTTAATATATAGTATTAGATTCAGACCAAACGTTAATAAGAAAGAAAAGCTACGGGAGAGAGCTTCTTAATCGTGTTTCTAACAATGAGATTTCATATACTCCGTAATAGGTTTCAAGAAGTGGATATGATGATCGATGATCAACTGCTGAACTTTAAGAACGTAAACCTTCGGCATCTTAAAATCGTCGAAATTGTTTGCGTCTCGGTTTCGAGCCTTGAATTACAGTTTATAAAGGCTATTCTTGCACGAGCGTTTGTGTTGAAGGTGATGAAAATCCAACTCAGTAAGGAAGTAAAAGGAGCCAAAGAGAAACTCAAAATTACCAAGAAAATTATTCAGTTCCACGATACTCTAAACGTGCGCAGATATTCTTAAAGTAGACTTCGGTTTGACGCAATACTACAGCTTAGTTTACAACTACGTACACCAGTCAAGAGGTACGTACATAATTCACACAGTTGTGATTGTGATTTACTTCTGACTCCTCTCCACTACTAACCCCGGACGTCGCTATAAACTTTCTACTTTTCTTCGTGTTTAACTTTTTTATTTTAATGTTATGTCTAAACACTTGGACAAACTTACCCGACGTCAAATCGTTAATATTTTGTTGATTGCATATGCATGTGGCTAGACAATGTCCCTCAGTTCTACTTTTATATCAAGTGAGTCTAAAGACTCAATGTTGATTCTGTATTAGGATATATTCTTGATAAATATATTTTGTATATTATTAGTTTTGATTTGTTTCCGAGATATGCTCTTGTATTCTTGGCAATTAGGTGTGAATACATGTGAACACATTGTAACCCTAGGATAATACTCTTGTATATATAGGCTGCCATTCATACGGAATAACACACAGAAATTCCTTCTCCACAAAACGTGTGTGTGACGCTTTTAGTCTGTGCTTAATCTATTACGGAATTACAGCGTCTCTTATTTCAAGAGTTTCTTTCGTGTATCAGTCAATCTCTTCGAATGGCTGATAAGGTGACCCCCTACAACATCATGGGTGGCGACAATATGGGAGTCAAAATCTCACCGATCGATTTTCGAGGGGACAATTAATTATTATGATTGGGCTAATGCTATGCGTATTTCTTTGATCGCAAAGAATAAACTTGGGTTTGTTGATGGATCAATTTCTGAACTTGCAGCGCTGGAGGCAGGTTCACGCATTGATCGTCTCTTGGATTTTCGCCACCATCGAAGAGAAGCTACGCAGCTTCGTCACTTATCGCAATAACGCCAAGGTATTGTGGGACGAACTCAAAACTCAATTTTCTGTTGGTAATGGGTCTCGTCTCTATCAGATTAAGTCAGATATTGTTTCATGTCGTCAAAATCCGAGTGAGTCTATCATGAGTTTTTATGGCCGTATGAAGAAATTGTGGGATGAGTTTAATTCGGTTTTTCAATTTCCTGTTTGTACTTGTTCCGGGTGTACCTGTAACATTGATAGCAAATTACGGAAAAATCAGAGACGATGAATGTGTCTTTGAATTGCTGATGGGTGTTGATGCATCATACTCTGCTGTTCGTTCTAATATTTTGGGTATGGAGACTCTGCTTTCCCCTCAACAGGTTTATTCCCAGCTTATTCTCAATGAAAACGTGACTGCTACGGCTGCCAAAAGTGAGACACCAGGGGCTGCTGTCGCCTTTGCTGCTCAGTCTTCGGTTGCTGGAAGCCGGGGAGGGGGCCGTGGTGACCAGAGCAGTGGTGGTTTTGGTGATAGAGGAGGTGGTCGGCCTCCAATCGAATGCTTTCCGTGCGGGAAAACAGGGCATATTGCCCGTAACTGCTGGTCCGACAAGCCTCGGAGCGATGGTGGGGGCCCCAATCACGGTGGTAAGGGTCGTGGAAGTGGAGCTGCGGGGTTCTCTCAGCCACGGGGTGGTGGTGGCAGCACTCGAACCGGTACAGGTGGTCCCACGGCTTTCTTAGGGGCTACATGAGCGCCTGATGTTGGCTCCTCTTCGGGCCCATCTCGTGGTGAGCTCAGTCACCTCAATGATCAGGAATGGTCGGAGCTTTTGTCACTTTGGAAGGATAGTAAGCCTCATACCGATCATCTTACCGGTAAACATCTTTTTAATTCTTGGATTATTGATACCGGTGCCTCGCATCATATGACAAGCAATATCGATTGTTTGTCCAATGTTGTTGCCATTGATCCTGTTCCGATTACATTACCTAACGGGGATGTAGCTTCGGCTACCAAAGTCGGCGAAGTAGTGTTGGGTGCTCATCTAGTACTACGTGGAGTTTTATTCGCACCCACTTTGAATTGCAATCTTATTTCGGTTTCGAATGTGGTTACCGATTCGAGTCTCACTTTGGAATTTACTAACAATTTGTGCATTTTTCAGGACCGTATCTCGAGGACGGTGATTGGACTGGGTGAAAAGCAAGATGGATTATACTACTTAAGAGTTACAAAGCCGATTCGCGCCAATAAAGTTGAAGTGGGTGAGTCCGCTGAACTGGCACCGTCGTTTGGGTCATCCTTCTTCAACCGTAGTTAGACATTTTCCCTTAATTTCTTCCACGAGTTGCGATTCCTTGCATAATCGACTTTTTGATATTTGTTTCCGAGCTAACAGACCCGTTCGATTTTTCCACTTAGTGATTCTAAGACTAGGGCTCCTTTTGAATTGATTCATTGTGATGTTTGGGTGCCTATTCTGTCACTACTAAAAGTGGTGCTCACTTTTTTTTTTTAATATTGTTGATGATTATTTCTCTCGTAGTGTGTGGGTTTATTTGATGCGTGACAAAAGTCTTGTGGCACGTAATATGCGTAATTTCTTTGCTTTGGTGGAACGCCGATTCAATACACGTATTAAGCGTGTTCGTAGTGACAATGGTAGCGAGTTTAAGGGTTTATTTTCATATTTCGATGAGATTGGTGTTGCTTTCGACACTTCTATGGTTGATACCCCACAACAAAATGCTAGGGTCGAACGTAAACATCGACACATACTTAATGTTGCCCGTGCTCTTCTTTTTCAATCCGGCATGCCTCTCGAGTTTTGGAGTGAGTGTTTGTCTACCACTGCCCATCCTATTAATCGCACTCCTTGTAAGATTTTGGGTTGGAAAACACCATATGAATTTTTATTTGGGCGTGCTCCTGATTTTAGTCGTTTACGAGTGTTTGGTTGTTTATGTTATGCAAAGACCATCAATCGTTCTAGAGAAAAGTTTGCTAGTCGGAGTCGTAGGTGTGTTGTAGTGGGTTATCCTTACGGTAAAAAGGGGTGGTCCCTTTATCACTTGGATAATGGGGATTTCTTTTCTAGTCGGGATGTCGTGTTTGATGAAATTGTTTTTCCTTTTCTTGGGAATGTTCTCCCGTTTCGGATGATTCGGGTTCTCCTTTTCATAACCATATTAGTGAGCCTAGTTACGAGCTTGAGTCTACAACTCCTATCACCGCTACTTTTGAGGATTCGCACCAAGGGGGGACGAATCTAGGGGGGCTGCTCGGCTGGGAATATGGGTGTGGAAGACAACGGATTTATGGGGTTAGATACGGGAGATGGCTCTCTTCCGGGTGGAGCCTCGGGATCAGGTGTTGGTGATGGTTCTATATTAGGGAGCTCGGGTTCTGGTGATGGTGATGGTACGGCATCAGGGAGTTCGGGTACTGTAATATCCCGAAATTGTAATTTGGGGTGTTACAGGTACGGTTACTGAGGTTTTGTCGAGGTCGGAGGGGGTCTCGGTTTCTGACACCTCTGGTACGGCAGGCTCACCGTACCGCCGGGAGCTGTTCCTGGAGAAGGTGGTTCGGGTGATTGGTCGGCAGTGCAGGGAACGGAGCAATTGGGTCAAGGTCATCGGGCCAAATTTGAGAACGTTCGTTTGAAGGACTTTGTTACTCTTAAGGACAAGTGTAATCTGCGCTCCGCTCTTTCCGTCACCTCCTCAGGTACGCCCTATCCCATTGCACATTTGTTACTTATACTCGTTTTTCGGAGACACATCGTTGTTCTCTTGCAGCCATTACCAGCGGTAGTGAGCCCACTACCTTTCGTGAGGCTATGTTGGACGCTCATTGGCGACAAGCTATGAATGAGGAGGTTTTGGCTTTGGAACGCAACAATACTTGGACCGTTGAGTCTCTTCCTCCTGGTAAGAAGGCCATTAACTAAATATGGGTTTTTCATATCAAATACAAGTCTGACGGGACTATGGAGCGGTACAAGGCACGTCTAGTAATTCGGGGCGATCGACAGGTTGAGGGTATCGACTATACCGACACCGACACTTTTGCTCCGATTGTTAAGATGGTAACCGTCGGTACCTTGTTAGCTGTTGCTGCAGTTCGTGGTTGGGAGCTTCATCAGATGGATGTTCATAATGCCTTTTTACATGGTGATCTTTCCGAAGAAGTGTATATGCGGTTTCCACCTGGTTTTAAGCATACAGTTCCGGGTAAAGTATGTCGATTACGGAAGTCACTTTATGGGCTCAAACAAGCTCCCCGGTGCTGGTATGCTAAGCTTACTTCCGCTTTAAATCGGTATGGTTTCACTCAGCGCATTTCTGATCACTCTTTGTTTACCTTTATTCGTGATGGCGTTCGTCTACATGTTCTTGTTTATGTTGATGACTTGGTTATTACGGGGGATGATAAGTTGGCCATTATTCGTTTCAAGACTTATTTAGGAGAATGTTTTCATATGAAGGATTTGGGTGTCTTAAAATACTTTCTTGGTATTGAGGTGGCTCGCAATCCCATTGGTATTTCTCTTTCACAACGTAAGTATGTTCTAGATATTCTCAGTGAAACGGGTCTCCTCGGCACTCGTCCGGTTGCCACACCTATTGAGCCAAATCATCAACTTGCAACGGCCTCTGGTGAATTGTTAGCTGATTCTCTTCCTTATCGTCGATTGGTGGGTCGTCTCGTTTATCTTGTCCATACACGTCCGAAGTTGTCCTATGTGGTAAATCTTCTGGCTCAATTCATGTCGGCCCCGCGTGCAGAACACTGGGCGGCTGCTCTCGGTGTTGTTCGATACTTGAAAGGAGATCTTGGTCGAGGTATACTTCTGCGCGCTGACTCTTCGTTGGATCTTACTCCCTATTGTGATGCTGATTGGGCTAGTTGTCCCGTGAGTCGTCGGTCTCTTGCCCCTTATATTGTTTTTCTCGGCGACTCTCCCATTTCTTGGAAGTCTAAGAAGCAGACAACGGTTTCTCACTCCTCTGCTGAGGCAGAATACCGTGCCATGTCCTATACTACTCGTGAGATCAAATGGTTATGACAGATCTTATCTACTTTGGGTGTTTCTATTACTTTGCTTGTTCAGTTACATTGTGATAATCAGGTCGCGCTTCACATTGCTCGTAATCCTGTTTTCCATGAACGGACCAAGCATATTGAGATCGGCTGTCACTCTGTCTGCAATGCTCTTCAAGCCGACATTATTGCTCCCCAATACGTCCCCACTCATCTTCAGCTTGCTGATATTCTTACTAAAGCCCTTAATAAGGGCCCTTTTGATACCTTGTTGAGCAAGTTAGGCACTACTTCGTTACATGCTCCAACTTGAGGGGGGTATTAGGATATATTCTTGGTAAATATATTTTGTATATTATTAGTTTTGATTTGTTTCCGAGATATGCTCCTGTATTCTTGGCAATTAGGTGTGAATACATGTGAACACATTGTAACCCTAGGATAATACTATTGTATATATAGGCTACCATTCATACGGAATAACACACAGAAATTCCTTCTCCACAAACGTGTGTGTGATGCTTTTAGTCTGTGCTTAATCTATTATTTTGCTTTCTTAAAAACTATAGTTTATGTTGGGTTGAGTTCGACTTTGGGATAGAGCGGAATCAATCTTGGTTTCATGCGCACACAAACACATGGTCAAGGGGGTTCGGCTTTCGCCAGGCCACGCACCACCGATGCTCAAGTCAGTTGAGAGCGAAAGGGTAGTCACAAAGTAAGACAGTGATAAAGTCATAAAGTAGAGAGAAAATATATATTGTGTGTGTCCTCCCCTTGATTATGGAAAATGAGGAGATATTTATAAGAAATGTCAAAGGTCCAAGCAATCAACCAAGGTACCCCTAATAAATCCTTACCCTTCATTTCTTCAAGATCTGATGGTCAATATTCTTTGGGATTTGAGAGTATAATATGGGGCTTTTCCAAAGAGTACTAGCCTAAGGGTTGTGGCCCATTTACAAAATGGATATCAACATTTTAGTACTACATAATTTAACTCGACACGAATAGTTTTGTTACATAAACTTGAAACGATAAAAATTAAGGCCCTGTTTGGTATCGTTTTCTGTTTTCAGTTTTCAGTTTTTTTTTTTAAACCAAAGTCCCGTTTTTGAAACCAGAAAAAATGGTTTTCAGTTTTCAGTTGTCAGTTTTCATTTTCTGTATGACTATTATAGTAACATACAGTTTAAATTAATTTTTTTTAACTTATTTAGCTAAACTTTTTACGCAAAAAAAACCAAAAACTGAAAACGGCAGTGATACCGAACGGGCCCTACACAATTTTGTTGGTAGGAGAACAATTATTCATACCCTTAATTTTTCTTCCAAGCCTCTAATACAATGGTATGTTCTAGCCTCTAGGCCTTAACATGGCCCATAAAAGACTTGTATAAATATAGACCGTAGTATATCTATTACTATGTGTGACAAAATATAACTTGTCACTTACACTTAAATTACACACAAGCTAAGGTATTGTAACCTGACAATGGATATTTGAGAGAGCAGAAACGTCCATACAAATGACATCCATTGTAGTGATTGATTTATCGATTCTCCTTGTTCTTATTGGGGGAGTGGAATGTCGGCAAGATCCTCTCTATAAGGTATGCTGTCCAAACTAGGTGCGTCCCGCGAATAAGCGGTTCCATTTTCTAAATGATCTTGATTGTTTGAAGAAAGCTTTATGGGCTCAATGAACGTAACAACTCTGTCTTTCCTTAACATAAGATATATGACTGATCCAACATATATACCCATCAAAGGAAACACCAAAAGTCCAATAAACACATTGCCAACTCTTGGTAGATTGTTGTGCACTAACCATCCGATGAAGCCCGTAATAAGGTAGTACACATTTATGCCTATGATTCCGAGTCCGAGAACCCAGCAGAATACAATTATCTGCGCAAATAATCAAAATTTTAGTTCTCTGTTAGATAATAGAGAGAATGTTTATAATTTTTATGTACGTCTTATATTCCATTGATTTCTATACGTTTGATTTTGACTCGATGCCTTTAGCCAGAGCACCAAGTCAAAACCACGCAATTAGCAAGAATAAAGTGCCTCTTACGAAGCGAACACCGGAGCATTTAAAGAATGTACTTACAATTAGTGAGTTCTTGTGTGGCCCCATCTTTGTGGAACTACTGCTGAACTTGAGAAGTGGAATTAGAGCAAATGGAAGCTCAAATGATAATATCATCTGTAGCGTTATAAAAAAGACACTAGTCAAATTAAATAAAACACAAAACATATAGGCTTAATTTTGACGTGTGCTCTTAGGGTAGACAGTAGAAAAACCGTTATATACTAATACGGAGTAGCATGTAGTAAGCCAAATACTAACCGAGGCAATAATGATGAGTTTTCCAGCTCCTGCTGTTCCTCCAATCATTGAGACAACCAAACTTGGTGTTATAGCCATTGATCGAGTCACTATATTCCTTAACCATTTCTTCATTTTTAGATCCAAAAATCCCTGAACATACGTAACCAAATGTCATTTCCCAGCTCGATTCCAGACCAATTCCAAGCGTATTAATCCGACCAAAAATAGTCGAACCAAATAATAATGTTGGTTTTATATACCTGCATGATATATTGTCCAGCATAAGTGCCTGTGATTGTAGAGCTTTGTCCTGAAGCTAACAGAGCAATTGCATAGATGATTGAAGCAGACTTTTTGCCTAACACATTCTTTAACAAGAAAGCAGCATTGTTAAGGGTCAAATCACTGCATTGGTCGGCTTGTTGAGCATTGATGTCGCCGTAGCATACTGTGCCAGACACTGATATAACTGCAATGTTGATCAATAATGCAATGAACAAGGCAAATCCACTCTCCCACAAGAAGAATTTGCAGGCCTCCTACACAATTGTTCGGAAATATTATAAAAATCGAGAGAGTATTATTGTTCATCAATATAAATTTCATTAGTTTGTACGCGAATTTGGTTATAATTTAACATAATTGATTAGTGTTGTGACATACATTGATTCCTTTTACGGACGTGGGCACTTTCCTAGACAATACGAGAGCGGAATGCAGGAAGAGGTTGTGCCTGTAACATAGAGGGTGCACAAAAACGTAACATTTGTTAGTACGGAGTACTAATTAACCAAATGTACTCGTACTTAATTGTACAAGTGTTTCTCGAAATGAATCAGTTTTTGGTTTTTTTTTGCGTAAAAAATTTAGCTAAATAAGTTACAAAAATTAATTTAAACTGTATGTTTCTATAATAGTCATGCAGAAAATGAAAACTGACCACTGAAAACTGAAAACCACTTTTTCTGGTTTTCAAAAACGGGACTTTGGTTTTCAAAAAAACAAAAAACTGAAAACAGAAAACGATACCAAACGGACCCTAAGATGCTTGATATGAAATTGACTTTAGTTTACAACAACATACGGCATCACAAGAGCGCCCATTAACGCTATGGCGTCTCCAGTCGTGCTATGGCCACTCAATTTAGGGATAAACATGCCCTTGAGAACCTCCTTTGCTGGTGGCTTGACATAGCTCATTTCTCCGAAAAAGCAAGCAGCCATTATAAACACCAAAATCGCAATAAATAACTCCAACTTTCTGACCTATATTACACAAGAACAAGTAAACATCATAAGTATTTCGCATTTTGGGTAAAGCCGCAATAACTTACAAAGTTACAAGTGCTTATATCATGGTCTATGGATCAGGGTGAGAATAAGTTCACCACTTGAAAAGACAAAAGTATTTTTTAAGTGTAGTCCCCATCTCACTATTGTGAGGGTGGAGTACCTTCCTCGCTTTAGTCCAACTGTCCAAGTATCATGTAATAATTTGACTACAATAAGACGTGGTGAGTTTCGAAGATTTTAGGTCATTGATAATCCAATTCGACTCCAAAACCTCGAATACTCACCTCGTCTTACCACGAAATCTTAGACGTGTTAGAACTTAGAAGGATGAACATTACCCCATATCGCTGAAGTGCAAGGAGTAGGAGTGTGCTAAAGCCAGTGAGAAGAACACCAGCCCAAACAGGTATACTAAACAATATGTTTAAGGCGAACGCAGTGCCGATAACTTCAGGAATATCGGCTGCTATTACTCCGACTTCAGCAAGTATCCATAAGCAGTATTTCACTAGTGGTGGATACTCTGCTTTGCATACTTCCGCCAAATGCTTTCCTATATAACCATATACTTATTCAGCTACGTTCATAAAATTACTTGTAATAAACGTGTAAAACTTGATATACAAGACAATTTTATTGAGTTTGATTTTCGTAATTTACCCGTGGATACACCGAGGTTTGCTGCTAGAGATTGAATGATCAAAGCGAATATTAATCCAACCAAAATCACCCACAATAGCTGAAAAACAAAGAATTTTACATGATGTGTTACATAAGATCAATCAAATTGTTTAATTGCTAAAATCGTCTCGAATATTTTAAGTTTTTGTTTTACCTTAATTATTTTGTTTGATACACAAATTGTTTTAATTTAATCTTATGTAATAAGGATATAGTAGATTTTTTTTTGAAATAAAAGGATAAACTCCCACCATTTCAAAATATATGACGTTTTCGAATTACGAGACATCTCTTTGACCTTCGATATCTCTCAAAATATAAGGGTAAAAATTATGAAATTATGATCATGTGAAAGTATATTTCATAACGAATCCAATAGTATAATTTTTATAATTTTTGACAAGATATTTTTTCATGAAATTGAAAGTCAAAACTTGTCTCGTAACTTGAAAACGTCGTATATATTGGAATGGAGGGAGTAGTAATTTATGTTCAATAAATGCTTAGTTTATGTGCTATATATGCCGTTTTCTATTTAGATAATTGTTTAATACGGAGTAGTAATAACTAGAGGACTCACTTTTGGTCATCGCCCAGCATATGGAAAGGTGCATTTTTTTAATTTTAAACTTACTCTACAGATTATAATTGTACTGGTCTCAGTGAAGAGATATTTACCTCGTATCTATGATTCGCCCCTGCTTGCAAGTCAGTTTCCACTGTGGAAAAAAAAAAAAAAAGAACAATCATTATTAATTCCTAAAAATAATGAATGGTTACCCTTTTCCAGCAGGACTACATAAGTTAAAATTTAATTGGAGGTGAAATAAACTTACAATTGCCAGGGTCCAGATAAGCAAGAGAAACTAGGAAACCAGGGCCAACAAATGATAGAAACTTGTTCCATGTTGGTTCCTGTAAATATATAATTTAATATATAGCGTGCATTAATACATCTAACCAAGTTATTATGACAAGATCGACCCACAGATGCACAATGTTATACTTTACTATAGGTATGGACGTATGGTAATAATATATAGAAAACTAGTAATTCTCGTGTGTATGACAAATTGTTATATTTGCCGGTCTTGGTTATATTCTTATATATATCATGCCTAAAGACTGGCCTGAGCTAGTGAGCGAACAATACGTGTAAAAAAAGAATCTAAAATGCATACTACTTAATCTAGCTTATACGTACATTCGAAATATTTATTTTGAATCGTGAGTTAAGACTGCTTCAATTTAGACCGGTGCAGTTCTTATAATTACGAATCGAATTAAAATTTAAAGTAGTTCAAGGAGTGATGACCTGTGTATTGGGATGACTTTGATCAAAATGTTTGCTAATAATAACATCGTCACCCTTGTTTGTGAGTGTATCAACATCGAGAGAGGCTATGCGATTGCTGCTCCCTTTAGCTTGTTGATGTCTCGGTTCCTCACCTATGCTTGCCATATCTTCTTATGATATTGTGAAGCTTCAAGTAAAAGTTTCTCTTTCAAATTGGTACTTCAATTTTGTTACTAAGTGAAGGGAAGTACCGCTTTGTTATATACCAAAATGCGTGGCAAATAAAGCCTTCTCCATCTGTCTACTGTCCGAAAAGTTCTGCTAATGAAAGCCATACACTTTCGATATGCACATAATACCTCCCTTTCTTGTAGCATGACCTTCAAATAAGGAAATTTTGGTTTGGAGCCCATCTCATCACCCCTTTAATTTCATTTACAAGAAAACGACGTCAAAATCAATGGAATAAGTGAAATATTATACGAGTATCTTTTTTGGTGTTGATCTGAGTATTCCACGCCGATAGTGTACAAATTTTTTTTGAAGTATGCAGTTGATTTGGTGGCCGGATTAATCCCTTAATCTACATCCAACATTTGGAAAATAAAAATTAATCTCCTTACCGACATGTTTAAAAATTAATCTCCTTACCGACATTCAACTAACTTTAATAACGTGTATAATTTGGTATTATTTACTAGCCAAATAAAAAAGGAAAAATAAATTAGCATTGTTTATTGCATTGCTTTGGATACGTACGTGCTACATTAAGCTCCACTTCATGCTTCGACGTTTTATGAAAAAAAGTCAATAATGAGAAGTGGCAAGTATCGCGCTTCTATCATAGTTTGTCTTGCCAATTAATTAGGTTGGATTTTTTTTTACAACTTGTGGGTCGAATATGCAAGTGTTGTTTACTTGTTTGTAAGAGACAAATTATTCCCGTAAACGTCATTTCTTTTTCCAATTTTTTAGGCATCATTTATGTGTTTTTTTCTTTTCCTCTTTTTTTTTTATTTTTTTTATTTATTTATTTATTTTGTAAATGGAGATGTATGCTTATATAGTTATATGTATTCGGTATTCCGTCTAGTATACTAATCAAAAACCTTAAGTTTCTCTTTGCTACACTATAAATTATGAGCAATAAAATTAAACTAAGATCATTATAGAAATAAGGGAAATTTTCCAATATACCCTTGAGGTTACCGAAATTTTCCGATATACCCCTCAGGTTTCCGAGCTATCCAACGTACCCCTAAGGTTTGCGAAATCGTGTTTTTTAGTGTTTTTGACAAACGGAATTTAACACCGTTAGCCTTTGGTGAGTTTGACTTTTTTTTAAACAAATTAACCCTTTAATACATTAATTTTGAAAAAAAAAAAAAAAAAAAAAAAAACCTCAAAAATCTCAATCTTCTCACTCCTTTCTCCTCCCTCCCCTCCTCCCCACACAACCCACGCAACCCTGGCCTACCACCTGACCACCGCACCACTAGCACGGACCACTCCGCCTCTCCCCTGCCCTCACCCATCTCCACCACCACCACCACCACAGGCGCCACTATCACCGCCCTACTACCACTACGCTCAGTCGCTCATACTAGAGGTGAGGATTGAAATTAAGAATGGTGACGATGTTACCCAATTAAAAATCAGTGAAGAGTCGGCCTAATTGGCGCTCGAAAGACGACGGCGGCGATGATGGGCGACGACGGAGAAGCCACGTGCAATGGCGGAGCAGGCGGCGAAGGAAGATGGACGCGGCGGTGATGGGCTGCGCAGATGGGCGAAGACGGTGACGACCTTGTGCGGCTGCTGTTCCGCGAGCGTGTACCAGCGGTGGTATGGTGGTGGTTTGGCGAGCGTAGAGCGGACGGAGATCCACACGCGAGGTATGTGCGAGAGTTTATGTATCAGATGGGGATTGGTGATGGTGATCGATGGTGATGGTGGCGCCTGTGGTGGTGGTGGTGGTGGTGGTGGGTGGAGATGGGCGAGGGTGGGGGAGGGGCGGAGCAAGGGTGGTGGGTGGGGGAGTGGGGATGGGAGAGAAATGGGTTGGGTTTTATTTTCTTTATTTTTGTTTAATTGATTTGTAATTAAGGGTCAATTTGGTTTAAAATAGTCAAATTTAGTGAGGGTCTAACGGTGTTAGACGCCGTTAGTCAAAAATCTCAAAAAACACGATTTCGCAAACCTCAGGAGTACGCTGGATAGCTCGGAAACCTGAGGGGTATATCAGAAAATTTCGGTAACCTCAGGGGTATATTGGAAAATTTCCCTAGAAATAATGTCAAAAAAGTTCATCCATTCGGTTCAATAAAATATACTACCAATAAGATTTTTATTGATAGATTTGAGCTCGGTGAATGATTAATTGACACGTAATTTTTTTTATTCATTTCACTGTAGATGACATATTTTTTTCTATTGACAAAAATTTCCATTGCTAATATCCTAAATTCTTTTTTTTTTTGTGTAATATCAAGTCATTGATACTTGTTCATTTAATAAGACACTCAAGAGTCAACCTCTTAAAAGTATAATTGAAGTTATGTCATCATGTCAATTATTCTCAAGACACAATAGACTGAAGATAATTTATTCAGCTGATGTAATGCAATGAAGCCATGGCCCAAGCCACTCCCGCATGCCGAGGTGTCTCGTCAAACTTGTGCTGCCGGGATTTTTGTGGTTGATCAATTTGGAAATCCAATCATATTATATGGAGTATTCTTTTTGTTTTCTTGTTACGGTTGTGATATAAATGTGTGAAAGGAATTCACGCTAAGTTAGCAAATATAAAACCAAAGTGAATAATTTTTCTAACACAAAAAGTGCTTCAAGCCTTCAAAATAAAGATTAATGAAACTTCATTCAAAAGTTTTCAATTATTCAAGAGAGTATTTGGATACAAAAATCTCATCATTAAATCTAAATTTGACTCAAATCTCATGTTTGGAAATTCAAGAATTTGAAAATTTGGATTTGTGTCAAATCCTTGAAATTTGTATCGAATCCAACTACGCCAAAAACAAATGACATCTCAAGAAGTGTCAATTTGAAATCCCACCATCCCCAAACATGTTATTTATATTTGAATTTCTCATTCTCAAACGATGAAATTGAAATGATTATAACTTTTTAAATTCTTGTTTCCAGACGCTAGTTAATTGAATTATGAATTCAAACAAGAATCCATTGATTATTCAAAGTAATACAACATCGCCTAATCAGTAATGAATGTGACAAAGACTATAAGAACAAAAGTTTTAATCACACAATGAATTGGGGTTGGATAACTTTAATTATCGTCACACGACAATTTGATCGTAACAAATAAATGTGGTTTTAAAAACTTCGGAGATGATCTCGACGAAAAATCAAGAGAAAAAGCACCACCACACAAGAAGACAAAACTATGAAAAGGTACAAAAATAAGGAAAAAAAACGAGAAGTTTGAAGCAAATGTAGAAAAAGAAACACATATACCAACAATTAAAATCGAAATTCATCCTCCAAATGGAATTCTGACTGTCCATAAGACCATAACTATAACGATATAACCGCATAATTCTAATCTTTTGGTATACATTTCGGCACCATTATGCATAGAAGTAAACCAAATTAAAGGACCACGCCTGGTGTCCATTATTGCAATTTGCCGCACGGAGAAAAGCCTTGTTGTTTTGAGTAAACTAGTTGTTCAACTGCGTCCAAATTAGTCGATGATATCTATCCATGCTCAATAATTATAGGAAGCGGATATTATTATACTAGTACGATCTTAACATGTTTTGATACAATATGAGTATGTTCAAACTTAAATTACATGCTCAAACTAAGCAAAATTACGAAGCTTTGCATTTGCACTCCTTGGGATTATACTTGCGTGAAAGTATATTATTTCGATACAAATCCAACGACATATGTCTCATAATTTCTCGACATGTATTACTCTCTAAAATAATCACTTGTCAAACGCTCACCTCGTAATCCGAAAACGTCATATATTTATTCATGGAGGGAGTATATAATAACTAATAGAGCAATCATTCGCTAAACATTCTTATAGTCATTTACATTTCCTCTAATCATTTCCAATACAAATAATTAAGTGCTTGTTCGGTATCATTGTGGTTTTTAGTTTTTAGTTTTTTGAGGTAAAAAGTTTAGTTAAATGAGTTACAAATTTAACTTTAAATTATTTATTTCTATAAGACTCATATAGAAAATGAAAACTGAAAACCATTTTTCTCATTTTCAAAAACGGAAATTTGGTTTTCAAAAAAAAAAAAAAAGATATCAAACAGACTTTAAACTACCATCTTTTGGTGTATGATTCTTTTTCTTTTGGGTTTTCGAGATGTCATTCTTAGTATACTTTACGAGATATTTCTTCTTAGTGGTTTACTATGATTTATCGTGATTAATTGGCGGATCGAAAATGATTTTAATGCTAAGAAAACCCTAGGACGAAATATACGACCGGGTGAGCGATGCTCTTGTTGAACCAGAGAGGCTGGTGTGAATTATTACGGAGAGAAAACGACCGAGTACTCGACTATAAGCTATAGTAGGCCGTATAAGTAAATCAATGGTCCATAACATTAAATGTCCACTACTGCAATTTGCCGTATGAAGAGACCTACGTTACTATCTAGTACGATCAATATCATACGATTTTGAATTTTTGTTTGATTTATATCGATTTTCTTGTAGATGACGTTATTATCTATTATTAGTTTGTTTTATGTTTGCTCGACGACTTTCGACTCGTTATCGATCTTTAAACGCTTCATACAAGAGTACAAGATTAAGTTTACTTTACCTTTTACTCCATTTGTTGTTGTTTTTGCAATTAGTGAATTCAATCCTAGGATGTGTCAATTCGATTTTGTTCCCAAATAACAATCATAAATACTACGCCGTAGTATGTCTTCATTAGGATATACTAGTACATGGGATTAAATTGGGGGGATTTGAAGAGATTGGTTGAATTGGGGAGAAATGAGGGAAAATTTGCCACATAGCACCTTTTAAGTTTTCGAATTTAACAGCTAGCAACTTTTATGTCCAATTCGATCCAATGACACTTTTAAGTTACTCTTTTTTAATATATCACACCAAATTTCTAATTTCCGGCCAATTGCTCATTGACCCCGGCGTTGACTGAGTGTGCCGGGCACGTGACCTCTCTTTCCCTCTTTTCTTTTCATTTTCCCCCCACTCTTCCCCGACACCCTTCTTTCTCCTCCTCATTTCATTTCTTCTCTTCTTCTCTGCTTTTCTCCCTCTTTCTCCCTCTTTCTCCTTGTTCTTCTCTTATTTTGTCCTTGTTTCTTCTCCTTCGACTTCAATCAGGCAACAATCAGGTAACTTCTTTACTGGGTTTTATTTCATTGATTGTAATCGAAATTTCTGGTTTTTTTTAATCATTTCAATTAAATTGGGGTTTTCGAAATTAGGGTTTGAGTTTGTGTTGAATCAGATCTAATTACATTTTTGTAACAAATTCACCACCGTGATATACCCTCAGATTTGTACTGCCCATATCACGATTCATTCCACTTGCCATATCACCAATAACAATTCAAAATAAATCAATAATCAATTTAATAATCAATAATTAATTAATTAACTACTATACAAACACACAATACAAAGCCATGAACAATTTTAGTAATTAAAAATTAGGGTTTAGCACAAAACAAAGCCACTATGAATTAAAAAATTAGGGCTTAACCCAACTTTAATTGATTCAATCAGGCTAATCAACGACTATAAACCCACTTGTTAAGCTTTAATTTATTTCGTTATGGTAGTACATATGCTAAAAGCGATAAAAAAATGAGAGAGAAAAATAAAATTGGGTACCTGTCAAGCTTTACTTTTATGATCTGCAATTCACGTCACATCAATGGCGAATTGGGGACAGATAGGACGGAATAAATGATGATGGTTGTTGAAAGGAATAAATGGTGACGAAGGGAATCTGGAAATTATTTTGGAGGGAAAAAGAAAAAAAGATGAAGAGAGGAGGAGAAAGAAGGGTGTCGGGGAAGAGTGGGGGGAAATGAAAAGAAAAGAGGGAAAGAGAGGTCACGTGCCCGGCACACTCAGTCAACGCTGGGGTCAATGAGCAATTGGCCGGAAATTAGAAATTTGGTGTGATGTATTAAAAAGGAGTAACTTAAAGGCGTCATTGGATCGAATTGGACATAAAAGGTGATAGCTGTTAAATTCGAAAATTTAAAAAGTGCTATGTGGCAAATTTTCCAGAAATGAGGATGAGTTTGGTGAAATTATTTTTTTTCTTTTTCTCGACGTGAAATTGGGTTTAGTTCAATAGAAATAGAGGAAAGTCGGGTTAGGGCGATGTTGAGGGGCGAGTCAAGTAGTCGGAGATGAGTTAGCTAGTAAACAATACAGCAGTAGGTATCTTTTCATAAGAAAAAACGATTCTATTATACTCGTACAAAGTCTCATAAAAGACGTCCAAAATAATACTCTAAAAAGAATAAAAAATCAATAATTACATGAGAGGCCAAAAATAAATCTATCTTCGCCCCGTTGTGAGAGTTTGTACCGGAAAAATGGCGACGGCGAACATAAACACACTCCCACCCACTCTCTCTCCACCGCCGCCGCAACCGCAACCGCAATTGCAACTCCTCCGCCTCCGCTCCTCTCTCTCTCCTCGCCGTCTCCCTTCCCTCTCTCTCAAACTCACCTCCTTTTCTCCCACCAAACCCCTCCTCCGCAAACCTCGCTCTCTCTCCGTCGTCTCCGCCTCCGCCGCCGTCCCCAAACTCGCCGAGTCAACTCCTTTCCCTTTGTCGCCGGAAAGTGACGCCGCCTCCGAAGAGCTGACGTCATCCGCCGGGGTTTACGCCGTCTTTGACCCTAACGGCGACCTCCAGTTTATCGGATTGGCGCGTAATGTTGCCGCTAGTGTTGCTGTTCATCGGAAGAAAGTTCCCGAGCTTTGTTCCTCTGTAAAGGTAACTTCTTTTTTTATAGATTTTACCGGTCTACCTCTTGTAAGCTTTGATATTGAGCATTGACCTTCTTTTGACTTTGATTGCCGAAATCTTTTTGCTCTATGTTGTGTTAGATTATGTCAAATGTGTGTGATTATGTTGTCTTGTGAGAAATACTCGGGAGATATTATGATAATTCTTAGTTAATTAGTGATTTTTGCACCATGTTATTAGAGTGAGGTGAATTATTGTTAGGGTGGGTGGAAGAACAACAAAGTGTTAATCTTTGAAAGAATTCGAGGTCGGCTAACATGGACCGTCGTAGGGTGCACTTGGAAATGGAGAATAAAAGGGCACTAACAATGAGAATGATTGAGAAAGCCCCGGTACATATGATCTGAGCCTCTGAGGAGGGGGAGTGAATAATTTGATGGTAAATTGGTAATATAGCTGGGAGTACGGTGGTGTTTAGCTATCTTGGATTGAGAAAGCGGAAAAAGGTGAGTATTGGGGTTGTGAGGTACTCCAGGGAGGTTTGGACGCGGAGAGGAATTTGGTGGAGATTAGGGAAGCGGAGTGGATAAGGAGATAAAGGGTTTTTTCAATTTGATTTGTTTTGTTTTGATAGACAAGCTTGTATAAAGGTTGTAATTGCTGGTCTAGTAATTTGCTAAAGAGCCGAAATATGAGATGCTATAGGGAAGCATTAGTCAAGCGGATTTTGGAATAGCCAAAGATGTATGAGAAGGATAAAATGGGAAAGTTTAGAGATGGCTGATCAGAGAGCTATTACGTTGAAGCTTACCCCCTCCACTTGTAATTTTGAACTTATTGATATGATTATATTGCTGCATACCGCCAGATGCTGGTCCTGGAGGCATTTAATTAGAACTTGAGATACTATCATACTACAAATGCACACTTGATTTTAAATTTCAAAAAATTAGGTATATGAACCAGATTTTTTTTTTTTTGGTTCTATGAAACAGATTATCAATGGAGTAAGAGTCACAATATTATCGAATATAGCAAAATGGTTCACAAAACTGTTTTCCCTTCTTGCGTGAGTGGTTCATCTTTGGCACCATTTGTCTACTGAACTGTGCTCTAGAGCTTTTACCCAGTCATATTGCTGTCTAGTGAGCCAGGTAGTGCAAAATTGCAAGTATCTATCCTAAATCCCATATGATTCATCCTCACTCTCTGGAGTTTAGGGGATGTTGTCATTTCCACCATCTCCTAGATTCTGCGAGCCACCTGTTTTTGTTCCATAAATGGAAAGGTGCTGACTGTATTGGATCCGCTGCATCCCTTCCTAATGAAAATCCAAGCCTAGCTCATGTACCAACTAATTCTATATCCATGCATCCCCATGTTCTTTTCTTTATACTATAGAGTTGTTCCTTGCTTGATTTTCAGGTGCTTTTGTCCTAGAGTTTGGAGTTGCCTGAGTCTAGTAAACCTGCATCGGGCATTTTAAAAACCTCTCGTTGCAGGAGTTTTAAAGTATTTGCAGGATTCATATGGAAATTGCACAAACCTTGATGAACAAACTTTTTCTTCACATTTGATTCTTATGAAACACCCATCTGTAACTGATAATGGGGGAAAAAGGATCCACAAAACAATGTCGCCGATTAAATGGGGAAATTTGCACTACTGAAGTCAGATGCTGAAATTGGTTGAGCACTGTTGGTGGCAGAGCTTATATTTAGTTTAATTTACATGCGTGCACGAAAATCTTACTAAGAGTGAGTGAAGTGTTTTTCTCAGAAGTCTTAACATATAGGTAGTACTCGAAGATGGGGTTCTTTGGACTGACAAGCACAGTTCGTTAGAATTTTGCCACGCCATACTTTCTGTACTAGATTAACAGTTCTCATGACACTATCGACCTATCTTTACTCTCCCAGTACCACTTCATCGCGTCGTACTTGATGCTTAAATTCTTCTCCTGTATGAGCTGTAGTTGAAGTCCCGCAAAAAAAAAAATGTAGTTGAAGTACCTATTTATTGTGAATTTCCAAAAGAACACGTTGTGACAGAAGTGTAGATTTGCGAATCTGATTTTGAAAGCCTGAAAGGTATTATATGTTCAAGACGATTTCCAGTTCTAAATTTAGTATTGCTTGGAGGTGCAAGATATGCCTAGAACATGTTTACAATATTCATCTCCTCCTTTTTACTGTTTCCTGTGTTACAAAATGATATGATAGATAGATAATGATTTGATTGGTTAGAGACCCGAGGAAAGTTAAGGAACTTTGTGAACTGCCAAGTGCTAGTTAGTCTCGGATTTCCATTCCTCTTCATCATAATAATTGATATTGGGGCCTCAGAATTGCAGGGTCAAACCTTATAACCTTGAGAATCTCATGAAAGGAGGGAGGGGAGAGCGGAAAGGGGTGTGTGTGGGTGGATCTGGAATATACTATGTAGAAGCTCTGGCGGTCTTCTTTTTACTATCTTTGTAGGTTGGATTCCTAACTGTGTCCTTGATCATTACTTATTAGAGCATTGTTGTTTTTCAAATGTGGCGTCAGAAACTTAGTACCTTGCCCTAAAGCATTGTAGTTTTTTTTAAGCGGTATCGGAACATTGTACCTCGCCGGAGAGAGATCGAGTGGGAGGTAGAGAGAGCATGCATAATTTTGATGGCATTTTTCTGTCGGGGATT
This sequence comes from Spergularia bocconei, assembly GCA_963457585.1. Taxonomy (NCBI): domain Eukaryota; kingdom Viridiplantae; phylum Streptophyta; class Magnoliopsida; order Caryophyllales; family Caryophyllaceae; genus Spergularia; species Spergularia bocconei. Next base: position 21,446,371 of record OY734945.1, on the reverse strand, counting down.
CGTATAGTGGTTTAGCTTTCTGGCTGGGGAGAGCAGTGGGTATCCCTATAGGGGTTGTTGAGACTTGCCAATCTACTATGTTGGTTTGGGGAGTCATAAGGATCGTAAGATTCTGTGGAAGTATGCTTTTATGGGAATCCTTTGGCGTCTTTGATGGAGAGGAATTCCTGCTCACGCCTTTGATTTTTTTTTTTTGGGATCAGATTGTTTACTTCGCGTCATTATGGGCTAAGTCGTCCGGCTCTTCTAAGGATTATCCTATCCCCATTCTAAAATATAATTATGCGAACCTGTAGTTTAATATTACGCTCTATGGAGGATTCCTTGTCCTCCATTTGTGTATCTTTCTCTTGATCATGAATACAATTTTTCTTTTCTAAAAAGAGTTTTCTGGCCTTCTGGGCGAGTAAAAGTTTCTGGGCAGTATAATAAGAAGCTTAATATATCAAAGTGTTGAAGATTACATCATACAGTTATGGCCAGTATAGAAGTATTGCATGCTAGCAGTGCTTCCCTAATATGCTGTTGGATGAACCATCTATTTTTTCTGCTATCACCTCGGACAGTGTAGGACATCAGCAGAGACAAAAAAAAAAAAATTACCTTTTAGCTATTTTTGGTTGTTTTCAAAAAAAATAAAAAAATAAAAAATAACCATTTGTCATTGCAGTGTGATGTGATTCTCATAATCTGTCATCCCATGGATTTGAAAACTAACTCATGAGAAGATGTAACCACGATCAAGAGAGGGGTTTGAGTTGTTTTACCCGTCTTCTTTTGTTCGGTAGTTGGATGAAGAAAAACCGACTTGTGAGATTTCGGCCAGAAGGCCGAGATCATGTATTATAGTCCAGAAACATAACCTGCGATTGAAATTCAATTCTTCAGAACCTGTATCTGGTACTTTGTGCACAGCCCTTTTTTGTAAATTGTACCAACTACGAACTATTGAAGGTAGGCTTGGCTTTTGGTTTTCAACTGTTATAACAAATCGGGAGGAAAATTGAGATGGAGTTTCAGCATTTGTTACGAGGATCACACTTATAGTACTAGGCAACCACTGGGCCAAAACATGCATCGCTGGGAGGCATAGTCACTTGATGTGTAGAAAACAAAAAGTCATTTAGAACAGCTAACACAGTGTGGGACTATGTGTTTGTATGATGCCTTTCGCAGTGTATCTACTGTATTCTAGAGTGCAGAAGTTGTCGTGATTTTTCTGTTACATGTGTGCTTTGAGTTGGAGTTGCCTTAGTACTGTGCGCATAACTTCTTGACATGCTCACTCTTGGAAATATACCTCATCGTGGTTCTTTCTCAATTGATAGCCTTTCTTGATTTGCAGGTTGGTATTATTGATGAGCCTGACAGAGAATCGTTAACTCAAGCTTGGAAATCATGGATGGAAGAACACATTGAAGTTACAGGCAAAATTCCTCCTGGAAATGAGACAGGGAACACGACATGGTTTCGGCCAACGCCTCAAAAGAAGCGTGATCTCCGTCTAACACCAGGACGCAATACACAGCTCACTGTCCCGTTGGAGGAGCTCATTGACAAGTTGGTAAAGGAAAACAAAGTTGTCGCTTTCATCAAGGGATCTCGTAGTGCACCACAATGTGGGTTCTCACAGAGGGTGGTTGGGATCCTTGATAGCCAAGGGGTTGATTATGAGAGTGTGGATGTGCTTGACGAGGAATATAATCAGGGACTACGGGAAACACTCAAGACTTATAGCAGCTGGCCAACATTTCCCCAAATTTTTGTCAATGGAGAATTGCTTGGAGGCTGCGACATCTTGACGTCCATGTACGAGAAAGGCGAGCTTGCTGGTGTATTGAAGGAGTAATTTTGGTTTCTGTCCTGTACTCTTAATTTTCTGTACAGGAGAGATAACTAATACGACCTTGTCTTATCGTCGAATATCGAGTTGTTTTGATGTCAATGTCCGATTATCTGTTTGTCATCGTCTACTTACTAAAAGCATGCCAACATACGTTTCTGCTACACATTCAGTCTAGGGCCATCTTCAAATAAAGCATGACCCCAGAAAGAAGCGGCTGCTTGATTTTTGAATGAAACCTCATCCACTACAGTTTGAGATTGCGGGAAAGCGTCACACACACAAAAGGACCAAGTATGCGGTTGAGACCCTTGGGAGGGTGATGTTCGTGAACGATTCTTCCTCCCACGTGCCTCTAGTGGCGTTTGAATTTGTGAGCTCAAGGTTACAAACTTACAAAACCGGGCAACAAACCACTAGACCACGCTTAAGCTTGGTTGAAATTCGAACAAAGGAGCGTCTTGTCTAATTATATGACTAACATACATTAAGTTCACATCCAAATTACTACATCAAGCTTCTTAGAACATTGCCTTCATATCCTCTGACATTGTGTGAATTAGTGGTTCGGTGATAGAGACGAAGCAAAGAAAAGACTACATAGAACATGACTAATGCAGTCAAAAGTGCATCCCCAAATGTTGGCCTAAAACAGTGACGAAACAGGAAGTGCTTAAACTTTGATTCATCACTTGGGTGGACCTGTCACTGGAACATCTCCTCTATACACTTTCCAAGGGCCACCGTAGAACATAGGTTTCATAAGAGGTACTTCATGCCCAGGATGTTCCTCCCAGTACTTCTCCTGCATGAAGGATGACAATATGCGTTAAAAATCAAAGCAGAAAATTAGTCTGGAACGGATAGGGTGTCGCTACAGATACAAACTAAGAGATGCGACTTCTATTTACAAGGTCATCATTCAAGTTGGCTAAACGATTGCTTTCACAAGACAGAAGACTCCCTAAATATATAGCAACATTTCCAACATTGTATAGTGTAACCCCCCACCCTCCACTAGTTGTCCTGACGATATAGCAAATCTGTATTCGGATTTGAACCATGGCACTGAAACTGTGTTGTCAGCCTACACTACCCAGAGCTTTTTTTTTCTTGATTTCTTTGTTATTCTAGTCCACAATAAACTATCGCCTTAAAAAAAAAAAAGAATCCAGAATAAACAGGAAGCTGATCAACAAAAGTTGGCCTATCAAGTGACAGTATGCACTAATAAGCTAAAGTTCAAATTATTGCGCATCAACTACTTGACCAACAATATCATAAAATGTTGATTATCTCAGCTGACAGTAAATTCTGTAGATTGAAATCATATAACATACTGATTACCGAGCAGAAAAATTCTAAATTTCATGAGCAACCTACCAGACAGGTCATAGGAAACAATCGCACTTACATTAGTAACATAGTACTGCATAGTTTATAGATTAGAGTAACAATATCCAGCTATTCACATCGAAATAAAAAATAAGAAACTCAACAGAAGAACAAACTTCTGTAGATCAGAAATAAGAGCCCATGAACTGAAGCTGAGGTCTATCCATCAACAAAAGCACTTTTGTATGACAACCTCTTGGTTTAATAGCCCTGACACTAAGCAGCTTCAATGATTCAGGGCCCATGTTGCAGCTAATATTTAAGCACACAAGTATAAGTAAAAGAAGTCCTAAGCACTATCCCTTTTTCTTCCCTTTGAAGCACAAGTAAAGATAATTACAGTGGCCTTGATTTCACAGAAAGGTTGTCAGCCATCATGTGGATACCATGAGGAATAAACAAAAAGCAAACTACTGAAAGCAATAGATATGGTAACTAATCTGCCCAGAGAATCATGGTTGCCTAATTGCTCCATTTTTCCACAGCTTTCAGTGGAGTAATCTGTCACTATGGAAATCATTTCGTTTGTCTCCCACGAACTTGAATGGATTGATAGATTGGACCATTTCCTAAGAGTTAGTAAATGGAAGAACTCATAGCGCACTATAACGTGCCTGAGTCTATTATGGCGTCTATGTGAAACCCAATTTCAGCCATAAAAACTTGTTGCTGATATTTTAAAGAGCTTTACTATTAGGTCCACAGGCCACCAAGCCTATTCCAGCTAAAAGGTTTTCAAGGCAAGCTCTGCCAGATTAATTTTAATACCATCTGAGCTTTTTGTTTTTTTTTTATAAAACAAAATTCATTAATTGAAGTTGTGAAGCAAATGAGGACAACGCGACCTCATTGCTCTAAAATTGTTACAAGAATTCCTGTTCGTTTAGAAAAACCTGCTACCAACAAGAAAAACAAGCCTACCCCAAACATAGTCAAGACTCAAGAGAATGACTTAGCCCAGAGAATATTCATGAATTCCTCTATGCACCATTTTGAGAGCAACTTCTCTTTATTCACCCCCAAAACCCACAAACTATCTGAACTAACGAGTAACAAACCACAAGGACCAAAGCATGCTTGCACCAATCAATTGTGTCTTCAACCATATGTCCTCGTAAGGAGTATGCACTCTTCAATAAACTTAAAATTGTCTCTATGTATCAAAGTAAGCCGATCATCATATCCTGGATAATTATCTACCATCTTGAGCATTGGAGTTAGGTTCACTCTGGCATTTCTAAACAACACCTCATCTAGCGCTCTATAACCCATAGAGTAGGGAAAACTGGTAAGAGAAATTCTCTATTTTCATGTTTCATCTACGGGGAAGCTTGACCAGTTACATTTTAAGTCTGTTAATCGCAAGTCTAGACGAGTGGAGTAATCAATAAGTAAGGTCATCATAAAGTGTTTTCCTCCTGAACATCTTAGACAGCTTTCAAAAATCTGTTGCTTTAGAGAACGAACTCCAAAAGATGTTCATGGAGACCTTATTCACAACAAACTGCTTACAAAGGCACCTATACCTTTTCCAGGTGTTGCAGTGACGAAGGACTAAATGAAATGACACCTGAGGTTTCAAAGGAGAGGAACACAACTAGTAATTTACAGCACTAAATGGCATTCAAGCTGCTAGATCAGAAGTAAATGCATATTGTGTGAAATGAAACTTCTACAGACTACTGTAGGGCTCAGTTCTGTTCTTATACAAAAAGAGTGAACACTAAGAGAGTCATCATATCATAGAATCATCAGCATGAAAGCATGTTTGTTTGTACCAAACAAAACCAAACACGAATACGGGATAAAATCAAACGGTGGAAGGACGAGGTACTTGTAAATTTGTAATGGGTTATAGCTTCTAACTCCTTGGCCATTTATGCAGCATCATTAAGCCAAATTTGACGACCCACAACAGTGCTCCTTCACTGCCCAGCATAGGCAAGTGCCACAACTTCTTATACAACACCTTCCCAAGTTGCATTCCCAACCAATTCTGTTACATTCTACTTTCACCACTAACCCGAAATCATATCCTAAGCTGCTTCAAACCAATTGTCAAACTTTCCCCATAGTACATCCTTTCGCCATTCCCTCAGCAATTCACCATCTTCATCTCTCCTCTCTGCTGTCCCAGTAACCAACTCATCTCTACATTAAGACACAAATCGGACAACACATCACCAGCCCGCAACAACAATGTCTTACCAAAAAACCAATAGATACTGCTCCATAGTGCAAACAATAAACATTTCCAGTCAAAACTCACTCAAATTGCTAGCAACTTCAGTTCTCTACAAAACATCCTTTCTGCTCAAAACCGCGAAACACCAGAACTACACCTCCAACACACCCCAAATATCCACAACACAGACCACATTTACACTACACATCATCAAATTCCCAACACCGACTACCACAAATACATAAAACAGCCAGAAACACAAATTCTCTAACCAAAAAAAAAAAAAAAAAAAAAACACGAAACTTTTCGACACAACAGAAGAAAGGGCAAAGGCTAAACCGAAAAGAGGGAAATGAAAAGAATACCTTGTAGAGTTGCTCAGTGAGAGCAGCTCCAACAACACCAGTGTAAAAGGCAGCAATATAGAGAGTAACAAGAGGAGTAAACGATTTGGGGCGACGGTAAGGTTCAATCATATCCCACAATATTGTTCTTTCCCATTTTGTATACACATAATCTGCATACTTTTTCCATAAATAGCTCGCCATTTCTTCTATCTATCACTTCTATTCTATCTTCTTCAAACCCCTAATAATCAATTTAATGCACAAATACTATCAAAATTAGGCCGAATTCTGGGTAATTAAATCGAACCCAGATCATTATTTTTGTTGGGCATGTTCAAAATTCTATCAGGAGATTAAATTGGGATAAAATTGGAAGTAAAAATGAGAGAAATTTTACCTGCTGAAGAAGGGGTGTGAGTGGTGGTGGTTGTTGCGGCAAAAGATGAGGTGGCAGGCAGCGACGCGGTGGCGAAAGGTGGTGACTGACGGTGGTAACGGGCGAGCAGAACCGAGGAGAAAGAAAGAAAGGAGGGTGGTGACGACGAGCTGATGTTGGTGATCGATTGCTACGATTCGATAAACTTGACCCAATGCGAGAAAATTTCCGAAATTTTTGACTATGACGTGTGTAATATTGCGATAGTTATTTAACTATTCCGTATAGTAGTTGGTTGAAAATTTACGGAAATGTTTCTAATAAAATGGCAAAATAAGCTTATACTCCTTATGGAATAATGAAACAGGTCTCACTTGGCTCAATGGTTACGTTGCTTAGTTGTATGCGGATTAAGGTTGACCTGGTGGTTAAAAACTCGACTTGTAGAATTGTTTCGAGTTCAAATCTTTATATCGTCATTCCCGCAGTATTAGCTGTTACTTTGTACTTGCACCAAAAGGAAAAACATTGGTTAATTGTCTTAACATGGAAGTCTAGACACCTAGGGTAATCAACCCATAAGGCTATCCTTAGTAGTGCCCTTATTTGCCTTAAGGCAAACAACCAAAAAGAATTTTTTAATTGATTTGCCTTATCTCCATGCCTTAAGTAACCACAATGGTGCCTTTGCTCACTCAAAGGCATAAAAACTACATTTTTTTTTTTATTTTTTTGTTTTATGTTCCATTTGAGAAAAATCAAGAAATCAAATGTTCGGCAAAATATATCAAACGTGATATCTATTTATAGATAATTAAAAATTAAAACTGTTGGTGTAACTTTCTTTTTTTGGAATTTACGTTATACAAAAATAGCCTATAGAGGAAGAAATCAAGAAAAATACAAACTTTCTCTCTCCAACCTCATTGCCCCAGCTTTGCCTTGATTTTACTCCGAGGGCAAAGTTTGCCAATTCCTCTTTCCTTTGCCTCAAATTTTTTTTATTTTTCCTTTTTATTTATCACTTTGCCCTTGCCTTACCCCCCCTTTGCCCTCCCTATTGTGGTTAGCCTAAGTGACTCAATTGACATGGTGTAAATATCTTCCTTATCACAATGCTATTTCTTAAGACAACCTTGCACGAGGAGGTTTATGGAGTAATTTAATATCATTTCTAGCAACAGTAGCGCTCAATAAGACCATCTCTATTGGGGGTCTCAACATGAGTCTCAAAGAGGAGAGAGAGGAAATTTTTTTTTCCAATGGAGAATACGGGTCTCATTTTTAGAGACGGTCTCTGTTTTATTGTCAATTAGACCCTACTTTTGCCAAAAATATATTTTTAAATAATTTAATATGTTTTAAGTTTAACTATAGTGACCCATCTTAAAATCTTACTAATGAAGTATAAGGTCTCAAAGTGAGTCTCAAAATTCAAGGCAACATAATTTTGGAAATAATTTGTATTTGTGGATCAAGTTGAGTCTTACCAATAAAGATGCTCTAAGCTGCTAAAATTTCTAGTGATCTTACATTTTATCTTAGGATTATTGTAAGTTTCATTCTTTTTAATTAATTAATAAATAAAAGAACATAATTTGTTTCTTTAACCGTATATGTATTAAAAAGGATCAAAAGTAATGAACTTCAATTGTACGGGTTTTTTGATGGAAAATTGTATTGAAATTAAGGGGCGGTTAGGTATCATTGACGTTTTCACTTTTTGGTTTTTTTTTGTTGAAATTGTTTGTTTCTATAATATTCATACAGAAAATGAAAATTTACAACTGAAAAATGAAAACCACTTTTTTGTTTTAAAAAAAAGGGACTTTGGTTTTCAAAAAAACAGAAAAATGGAAACAGAAAACTATACCAAACAGACCCTTACAACATGTTTGGTAGAGAAGAAATGAACGGAAAGGAAACAGATTTTACAACTTTTCTACGTTTGGTTTATTAAGATACATGGGAAGTGCAAGAAAATGAAAAGAAATGGAAGGAAATGATCTCTCATTAAACAGTAATTTTCTTTCCCTCCCAAAACGGGCGGAATTGGATGAAAAACCAATTTACAACATAAAATTACTCACTTTCCTTCCAATTCCTCCAAAATTATAAGTGAACCAAACAAAGGAAATTGTAGTTCCCTTTCTTTCTCTTTTTTTTTCCGTTCTTTTCTCTTCATTCCATTTCTTGTCGTTCAATTCTTCTCTACCAAACAAGATGTCAGTCAACAACACTACAAAGAGACATAAAAAAAAATCAACACTTCAAAGAGTAAAAGTTACTGTAATTTGATGATACAAAATCACTTTAATAAACACAATTTCGATCAATTTTCATAAAAAAATAACAAATAAAACAAATGAAATCATTGTTAATTAAACAAACACAATTTCGATAAATTTTGATAAGAAATTCACAAATAAAACAAATGCTATGATATTCAATAGGTACAGCCGTACAGTGTGCAAATCGATCGACTGAACTATTGGGAAATTACTCATCGTCGTCGGCAATCAGTCAAAGTTAAGGATTTCTTGTTTTTATCTCACGTATTCTAGACTCTAGACAAAATATTGACTACGGGAATTAAAGTAATGGTTCATATCATTCACTTTATTTCGAAGAAAATTTAGTCATTGAAAATGACATAAACATTGCACTGTACATTTGTAATACATTTTTGTCTTGGAGCCATGGACCGACCCCTTATATAACTCCTAGTACCTCAATGGACAAATGCACAAGCTCAACTAATAAACATTAAGAAAGAGTGATCAGAGATGTATCGTAGCATGCTGGTTACAAAGTTGGCCCTAATAATAAGCTTAATAATTATAGGTTTATGGGGTGAATGTCTCGTCGTCGAGGGGCTAACTTGGGCGCAATGCCACAAGGAGAGGATGATGTTAGTGAGCGCATGTAAACCTGTTGTATTCAGGGTGCCTCCAAGTGCTTATTGTTGCCAAAGGATAAGAGTTACAGACATCGAATGTGTCTGTAACGACATTACTCCAAAACTTGCTCCTCTTATAAATGCAAACCTCGATTATGGTATTGGTGTCATACAAAGATGTGGTCGCCAAGTCCCTCGCCATTTCAAGTGTGGAAGCAATTATCGATCTTCATTATCTCAATTTTCTTTTTTAATTATGTTTCTTTTGATTAACCCCTCTTAAGTCTTAATATATATTTCCTCCGATTCAAAGAGATTTTCCTGTTTATTTTTGTAGTTTTGAGTTATGTCAATTTAGCTACTAAATGTCTGAATGGTGTATATTTCATGTATCAGGTATTACTACCCCTTGATTGAGTACATCACAAGTTGGGTGAGGACCGTGAGGTAACCCATGGAGGTCTTAAGTGCGGAATGTGATTATACAAGGGCTCCCTATATATGGAGCATGATGGTTGAATAAATTCTTGTTACTCTATATATGGGCAGTTTTTTTTTTCTTCATGATTGTATTAGTATATCTTTTACAACACGAATATGAATACAATATTATCATTAATATTAATACCGTCCAGTTGATAAATTAAATCATACACTACCAGCTTAATTTAGTTGGTGATGTTTTATTTAACAAAGAGATATTATTATCAGCCAAGTAGTAATTCACTATTAACCCAAGAGGGCGACAATATATAGACTACATAAAGAGACCGATCACCACGATAAATACTATATATATATATATATATATATATATATATATATATATATATATATATATATATAGGTTATAGAACAAGTAAACTAAGATTCAAGTATGGATTTACTTAATATAGTACGGAGTAATAAACTTGAATTAACACTAAATTTATGTAAATGAATTCCCGTAAAAAAATGTGCATTAAAAATAGTGAAAATACAAATATGAGTTGAAAAATTCAGGGTAAAAGCACATGTCCCATACACTGTAATACCTGATTTTCAGAGATTTAAAGAGAAACGAGGAGCTCATTTGAATGCTTAAAATGATTGATAATGTTACTCATACCAACAAAGTCGACTTTCCGTTTTAGGAATCCCATCTGATAAGAACTCCACAGTTAAACGTTAGTGCTGGGGTGTATGTATGTAGTTTCAGTATGGGTGACTTCCTGTGCAGTTTCCTAAGGTGCGCAAGAGTGATGTTAAAGTGCGCTGGAAGAATGGTCTCTGGTCAGTACATGGCCTGACAAGCTGTCATAGATGACTACTTTCGGTTGGGTGATGAGTCGGGGTGTTACATATATACACTGGTCATTCGCACTCTAAGAATGCATTCAAGTTTGTACACTTTACATTATATAAAGAGAATACACATGAATTGTAATAAAACATCATAACTATTATATTGTTGATGAGTACTCACAGTATAGTCATCGTGAAATAAAAAACTAAAAAAGTTTTAAGTTTTTCATTTACATAAATCGAAAAAATAAACCATATTTATGCGAACCACGAGATTCTCCCTAATTTTATTGAATTTGCGAGTTGAACTACCATATTACCTCGTAGATATGTTGGATGAGTCTTGTGAACTTCATAATGTGGACAAAATCGAAGAATGCATGTTCTTTCGAGGAGCCCTTGTACATGAAAGTGTACGGCATATTTCACAAATAAAACGTACGGCCGGGGACTTCGGCCAGCTATGTGATGTATACTAGCTTAATTGTCGTGTACCGTACCATAGAATTATTCGTGAAGAATAATATTGTTAATTTGTCACGTAAATATGGTTTAAGAACAAACCTTTTGTTCACTCTAGTACAACCACTTATCCACTTAGAAAACTAGCTAGAATTAGACCTGACAAACGGGTCATTTGGGTCGGGTCTAGTTCGGGTGTATCAACTACGAGTCAAATTCGGGTCGGGTCAAATCCAAATTGAGTCATTTCAGAATGTTCAAATCTAATCATATTAATGTCACGCTGGTTGATATCTGCTATCGGTCAGGGATCTCAGCTGGAAAGAAGGTTGACATTGGTATGATTGGTGCTGATGGCCGACCTCTTCACCCAGCGGACATGCTACTTTATTCTTGGGACAGAGGGCGCGACGTTTGTGTTGATTTGACTGGGTCGTCGCCTTTGTCTCAGACGGGATTGACCCGATTTCGAACCAGGTAAGGTGGTGAGGGAAGCGGCTGACCGTAAGCGTGCTAAGTATGAGACTAGGTGCGCTGTTTTGGGTTATGACTTCCTTCCCTTCTCTTTCTCCTCATTGGGGGAGTTGGAGCCCACAATTATTGTTCTGCTTAAGCGGATCCAGCAGTTCTCTAGGACGCAGGATATCGGTGCGCAAGCTGCAGCTCATATATTTACTAGGATTGATTTTTCCATAGCACTCGTATCTCGGCTCCACACTATTAGATATTTCTTAATGTCAAATATCTTATAATTCTATCTCATATTATCTTAAATTCAAATTTTATTGGTAATTGGAGAGTTTAAAGATGTGATATAGCTAATCCAAGTCACTTTTGTTCAACCGACTCATTTAAATGTTTGATTATTCGGGTCTAGCTCATTTCAGTTTGGTTCTGTTTGGTTCAGGTCAATATCAGGTCAAACAGTATTCAGATCAATTTTGGGTTCGGGTCGGGTAATTTCGGGTTGAATTCAGCTTATAAATTCGAGTCAAATTCGGATGTTCGGGTCAAGTAATTCGGATCGGATGTTGGGGTCTGTGTCAGTTTAGTTTTGCGAGGACTAGCTAGACTGCATGCCCAAAAGAAACATGATAGCTGGATATGAATTGAGAGAGCGGTTAAACTTCATATGATTAAACTTCAACTTTTTAATTTGAACATCACTAGATATTTTAAAAATCAAAGACATTAGGTGAATTTAACCTAAATTTGTAAAATGTTTTTTTTTTTTTAATTTGATCTGACCTGAAATCACTTAACTGAGGAACATATAATTTTGCAAACCAAGACCCATATACATGGAAAGTAAAGAAATGTAAAATAATTAGGACCAAACCACCAATTTGATAAGAAAAAGTAAGGTGTATTGACAGATTGGTAAAGAAAAAGAAAAAATTCTAGTCACAAATTTGTCACCGAAGTTATTTTTTTTTTATTTTTTTATTTTTTTAATATCAATTTGTCAATAGACCTCTACTTTTTTTTTTTTTTTATTTTTTTTTTTATTTTTACCAATTTGATAGTTTGGCCAAACAAATACTCATAAAAAATTAACTAACTAAAAACCAAGAATGTGACTAAAATAAGTTAAGCCTGACCAATGCTAAAAGAAATGAGAAGTACTCCTCATTCTAATGTACGTTGAACCAAATATTCATTAGTTTCTCAAAAAAAAAAAAAAAAAAATTCTAAACAACCGATTCTAAACAATTGGATTAAGTCTTACTAATCTCATTGTTAAAAAAACAGAAAAAGGTTATTATAACGCTACTACATCAATCTACTGATCCAATCCTGCATGTGTGATGTCATAAACGTGCACAGTAATATAAGTATATGACATACACCGTAGTATACAAAAGAATGAATTGGTTAATTCATGAGATGAATCGGTTGATTTATGTCGTGGATTTATCATTTCATCGATCGTCCTGAAATCATTTATTGTCTCTCTCCTCGACAATTGTCTCTATCTTCGGCCAATTGCTGTCACCAGCTTATTTCTCCTCATCATTAATTTCCTACTTCCAAACTAATTCATCATTTTTCTCTAAATCATCATATAATTTATACAATCATCATATCATCTCTTATTTCCCCAATTCCATCTCACCCAAATTCAGTCCCACTTCACCCAGAAAAAAAACAAAACAAAATGGATGAGAGTGAAAGAGAAGTTTCCATTGAACAAGAAGAAGAATCACAGCCCTTGATTAATTCCTCATCATCATCCTCAAATGGGTATTTCAAGCTTTTCAATAAAATGGAGCTTCTTGAGTTTAAGGACAAGTTTGTGATCAGAGCCCTTGATTCTCCTCATCATGGCTTCTCTGCTAATCGCCTTGATGGCGTTCTTCTCCCTCTTTCCAGTTATAAAGCTCTCAACTTTTCCTACTCTTTTTTCATTTAATATATTTTTATTGCCTTTTTAATGATTGTATTATCAGTAGAAATGGTTAATTAGTGCCTCATTTACATTGGACGGTTGTTGATATGGCATTGCATTTTAGCTTATGAATGAAGTCTGATACACCCTTGTTTTGTAAAATGTGGATGAGAATAACTATCCTGTTTAAATTTGCGCATATTTCGATTTCTATTTGTAAAACTAAAAGTAGGAAGTGATCATATTTATAGGTTAGAACAGTAGAGAAAGGAATTACAATAGTCATTTAGGGGCAAACTGGTGAGTGACTGATAAGTTGTCAATAATCGAGTTTTACTTCCAAAATGATTAGGGGTCGGCTAACATGAATTGTCATATCAAGCCGGTCATATGTGGAAGCAATGGAATGATGAGAGTGCCGAGCACACGATACCAAAATGAATTGAGTTTGAAAAGAATAAATTGTGTATTAGCCTATTAGGTGTGCCCTTTCCAAAAAAAAGTTGCTTATTTAACTATGTATGGTGTACAAAATGAAAACTTGCTTGCAGTGTTGTATTTTTCTTGGAGCCGGCTTTTTGTGCGCTTTAGGGAACTTTGGGTTTGTATTTGTGGTACCATGTTTATGGAATGCACCTTTGCAACAGACCAAATTGAGTGTGGTTTCTGTTTCTATGTGGATGAGGGCACATTGGTGACCAAATTGTTTATGGTGCAGGTGACGATGTTTTGGGAACCCCTATTAAAACCTCCACAATATGCGGTGTAGTCGGGACTATTCGGTTGGTTGCAGGTATTCTATAGTGCTCCTATCTTCTGGCTAGAGCCCCTAGAGGAGTATCTATTGGAACTTTATAAAGTTTGGATTGCGATGTAATTGGCTTTCTAGACTGTCCTTCACTTCTTAATTTACGTGGTTAGGAGGCATAGTAGCTCTTGAGTTGTTGTTGTGCTCAAGGTCAGGGGTCTAATAGATACACTATTTTAATTTACAATTTCACTGATAAGGTTGTGTACATGTTAACTTTCTGATACAGGGACCTAATGCGGGATGATATAGGGACCTGATGCCAAGTTAGTTAGGAAGTTAGTTAGATTGTTAGCTTAGGTTGTTAGCTATTTGGGTATAAATACCCCCTTAGATGTATTCATTCAATTCAATTCAATCATAATCAAAATCCCGTCCTTCTCTAATTCTCTGTTTTCTCTCAGTTTCCTCTGCTCTTCTAATCTTCATCTTCTTCCTTCATCTTCATCTTCATTCTTCATTCTTCTCTGTATCTTAATCTTCACTCTTCTTCACCATGGCTATCCTTAGTTCAATTTTGTGCTAATTTGCAGTAGAATTTCTCTACTGTAACACTTTCTGAAATTAATTTGCCTCCTATTACCAAAATTGCTTTGGGGGGGGGGGGGTGTTATGGTTGTAAGATATTAGGGCTTTTACGGAAATGTATGTCACAATATAAAAGTTTCCTTCACTGATTTTGTGGAAACTTTTTTGTTTCTCAGAAATAAACCGAATTAGGAACCACAGGATCTTGGTAAAAAGTCTGATAAATATGTACATATTACTTCTAACGTTTGTCTGAGGATGCTGCTGAATGCTAGGTTAGAGAAGACATGTTATCGACATCCAAAGTACAATGATCGTTTTCCTATTCGTCCGCAGGCACGTACATACTTGTGATAACTTCCTCCAAAGAAGTAGGAAAATACCATGGTTTCCCTATTTATCGTGTTGAATCTATGCAATACTTGCCCTGTAATTTGGCATTGAAGGAGTTAAGTGCTGCGGAAGTAAGCTCTACGCTCTCTTTGTTTGACTCCGAACTCATGGCTGAAGTGCTGCTTCATTAATAATCAAGTGTACTTGTTTTCAGAAAAAAGATGAAGCGTATTTTAGGAGTTTGTTAAGAGTCGTGGAATCTACTCCAGGATTGTATTATTCATATGAGACAGACATGACCATTAAGTATGTTGTTCTCTTTGTATTATACATTTATACCCGATTACCCCCTAGCAACCATCGTAACTGTGATATGAGATGCCGTAGGTATTGAGATGGTAAACATTTGATTGAGTTGACATGCTGTCAGTTTACAGCGAAGGTTGAAGCTAGCAGAGGGATGGATGACCAGACCAATATGGAAGCAGGTAAGCATTTTACTTATAGGGTTGCCACTCGCCCAAACCATATAAAAATAAAAGATCGTGCTGGTTGCAATCCCTTGTCATTCATGCCCTTGTTTGTCCAAATTTTGAGTTCCTATCATTATTAGGCGACCCGCCATTTGGGTCTTACATTAAAATTCAGAACAAGTAATGCGAACAAGAAATGCTGGTCCTTTAATAAATTATAATTTGGGAACACAAGGTAGTTAGCGTTTTTGAAACTTTTATGAGGTAAGTTTGTCAGGTCATCGAACTCACATGGCATGTTGACTTCTCTGAATATGCTTCCAAGAGGTTTAGTGATACATGAGTCTAATATTTCTGTATGTCCGCAAGAAGTAAACTGAGTTCAGTTTCTAGAATTATGAGATATACACTTTCAATCGTCAAATCACCTGTTCTCATATAGGTCGATCTTTTGTGGGCTGCCATTGTTGTCAGTGATATAAATTTCTTACGGAGTATAGTTTTTACAGATATTGACATATTTACCTGATTGCCAGGAAGGTGAATTGTGCTATCCTTTTTTTTTTTTTTTCTCTGGATACAAGGGTACTTCTATACAGTTCCTGTAATCAATAAAAAACTTGTTAAAAAAGATAAAACATAAGTTTTGGACACTGGCGCTAGAGCCAGGTTTTTTTCCCATTAAAGAGTTTGAATCTCCAATTAATAAATAGATTATTGAAGGGTGATTTCACTTAGAGGTTGTCTGGTTCATATGTTGGGTTTGGGTTGGAATTAGGAATCGGTTTGGACTGGTTGTTGGGGTGGAACTTGATTCCTGAAATTATATTTTTGAGCCTCATACTCTCATGTCTATAATGAACACTCAAGAAAATGCAATAAGAATCAAAGGAATTTGATTTAAGTACATACGCCCTAAATTATTGCAAACATAAATTGAGGTACAAGCTATGTACTTGTGAAAATATCATTTATGGTCCTCTTGATCACAGTCTCAAGTGATGTGGTTACCAAAGCAAATTAATGCCAAATATTAGCTAATAGAACCACAAATAGACATAGCAAAAACTAGTTTTGCTTCTCTCTTACTTTCCCTCTGCCAGTCTGCCTTCTCCATTTTCATCCGGTTCTATTTCTTTGCCCCCGATGTCAAAATTTAACCATCCCATTAGATCAATTCCCCATTATTTATTATGAATCCATGACCAGTGCAAGTATATACTGAATATGGAATCTTATGGCAATTACCCAAAAGTGAAAAGTGAAGAACACATGTATTATCTTGTTCGCTCTGTCATCCTTGAAAATTTCGAAATATATAACATGGCATTTACTTCCATAGGAGGTGGGGCTGAATGAGTCAGGAGGGGCAAGGGATTGAGAACCCGATACCTGGGGCGTATAGAGGGTAGGGTACACGTTTAAGAGGGTTCTTTGGCTGATATTATGCAACCGATTGCTCATCCCATAGACAAATGAATCAAACATAGACAAATGAATCAAACATAGACAAATGAATCAAACGGGTACGTTTGAGGTTTACAAGATTCCAGCTGACCCCTCCTACCTGCTCTGACACTCTCATCCCATCACAACTCTTTTTTGCTCTTCATCTCCTTCCTCAATTTCCATCTTGACCTCCTTCACAACCACCATGATTTGGATGAGTTCCGATGGTGGGAGGTGTTCAAAGGATGGGAGGGAAAGAAATGGTTGAGGTGTTGAGGATGGCTTTGTCAGAGAGGCTGCCGAGGGAGGTAGAAAGAAAGTCCGGGGAGGCATTGAGGGTGGTTGTGAAAGATGGTTGAAGTGGGTTGGGTGTTTGGGAGTATGGTTTCTCGATAACAGGTGCTACGAAGGTATTGACTGGAAATTTTACAAACTTGAGGGAGACAAGCCTGAAAGAGTTAAATGATTACAGTTAAAGTTGTGATCATGTAAATCACATGGTACTAAATGAGTATATGGAACCAATGAGTATTAAATTATGTTTCTTCTTTTTGAACTACGGCTTTGTTTCTATTATTGTTGATGATGTGTCTTCTCCTTAGTTCTAGGAGATGTGTACGATGATTATGTAATAGGGCTTGCTTGGATTGAGAGTGATCATTAAGGGAGAAAATAGGGGCTAAAACAAGGGAAAAATGATAGAATTGCATTACCCTCCTCCCCCCTAGGGCAATGCATTACTCCCATATGGGGGTAATGTTTCCTCCTCCACCCCCTTATTTCCTCCCTCCACCACCACAATTTCTCTCATTTCCCCCTTGTTTTAGCCTCTATTACCCTTATTGATTACTCCCAACCCAAGCATGCCCTTAGACTTAATTTATACTCTTACAAAGTTATGAGGTTGCATTAGCCTGTTTGCATATGGCCCATAGGGTCATGACACAGCTCTTGACTTGATGATCCTTTTCAAAAACAAGTGGCCAACACTCAAGTACAACAACAACCACCACCATCACCGCCAA
Organism: Spergularia bocconei; assembly: GCA_963457585.1. Taxonomy (NCBI): domain Eukaryota; kingdom Viridiplantae; phylum Streptophyta; class Magnoliopsida; order Caryophyllales; family Caryophyllaceae; genus Spergularia; species Spergularia bocconei. The sequence goes on along the minus strand of OY734945.1, from coordinate 21,428,575 downwards.
GCCCTAGTCCAAAAATGATTTGGGCCAACTAACATGAATCGTCCTCTGAAACTGCCATATGTAGTCAATAAAAAGTTAAAGGTAAGAAGAAAACAAGTTGAAAATTTGGTAAACCATGTGGGACAAAAGTTTTAAATTAAAACAGGAAGAAGAAGACAAAGTGGCAAAGGTAAATAATTATAAATCAAGTGACGAAGGTGTGGATTTACATATAAGCTAAGAATTAAAGATTTTAGAAAAAAAGCTAAGTTAGAAAATGATTAGAAAACCATTAGCCCAACACAAGGGAATTAAATTATTACCCCAAGGACTCTGTCATCTATCGTCCTAATCTCATTTGACTTGTTTTTTGTAATAATTATGCTTTTATGCCATAGCCTTGATCAACTATGGATTCTGACATTCTGTTCTTCTGCTCGATCACCTGTCATTTCATTTTGTCGCAATTTGGGGAGTCTGAGAAGCTTGTATCTGAAATATCGTGTTTTGTTCAATATTATGTACCACAAGACATTACTTGTCAAGTAACTTGTGCTTAAGATAGGGAGAACAAAAAGGCGACTTGTATTCAGTATTCTCCGTGTGGTAACTTAAACTTTTCTAGTTCGTCAGCAGCTAACGATCTGTTTTTATTTTTAGTGGGTTACTTGGTTTGACCCTGAGTTCTTCTCCTGTTTGTGGTACCTCTCTTGTGCACATGTGAACATGGCCATCTTCTTTGGTATTTTACTGTTGTTGTGAAGCAAAGCTGTCCCTAAGTTTTACATCCTCTGTTTATTCCAATGTGTCAGGCTGACCCACGATTTGTATGGAACAGAGCTTTGTTAGATGAGCTTATTGAGTGCAAGGTGACCATCTACATTGACTTATTTAATATATATTATTACAGGGGTTGAATCTCTTACAATCATAGGATCTTCTTTAATACATAATTGTTTTTTGGTTTGCAGCTGGATGGATTCATTATTCCGTTAATGCAAGGAAATATCCTTTTAGAGCTTCAGTTCAATAGTATTGCAAATTGTGTTTCTTTGACCCTGCATTGCAGGTCTCATTTTGCCCAGTTTCTTGTCTTGTTGCTATGTAACTGCCACCTCTTTTTCTTAACGAAGTGCTTAAGCTATCAGACTGCTGAGTTAAGATTAAAAGATGTACCTGTGGGTATTACATTGATTTCTAGAAGATGCACACGCCGATTAGGTACTCTTAACTCCAAGATGTCAGTTTGTTACTTAGTTACTACCTCAAAGGGTCAAAGTTATCTGTCAACTCTGATAATTTGTATTACGCCACTGAAGGGACTAGGATGTGGAGAAGGGGAGCTAACTTGGAGGGAGATGCTGCTAATTTTATTGAAACAGAGCAGTTGGTGGAGTTGAAAGGGTTCTGCTCTTCGTTTTTACAGGTATTTATCTATGAGTTCTTGCTTCTGAGTTGATGTGATGCTTGGGTGCGCTTTCATGATTGTTTTCATTGTGCAGTTCTGTTTATCAAGATTTTTTTTTGTCTGCCTCTAAAGCACGCTAATCGTTGTATGGTGGTTTTTTTTTTTTTTTTTTTTTTTTTCTTTCTTGTAGCTATTCATTGTATTGCACATTCCTATGTAGTATTATGGATTAGTATATTATGAGAACCACAATTGTGTCTATTTCATGATCCTGTTTTGAGTCTTCACCCTTACAGCCCGGCGCACTCATTGTTCCAAGTGTCCTAATGGCTTTCAAAAGTACGGCATCTGACTGCTATTATCACGGGCAAATGTCTTATAATAACACACTCACATCTTTATATGCTTCATCTGCAACTTCATGTTTAAGTGAATTGACTTCTCACCTGTTGATGCTATCATTTCTGTGCTTTGCTAACTAGAAGGGAAAAAAAATATCTGATTTTGAATTGGAAGCCTGAATTATCTTCAGTTCTTGCTTTCATATATAGCTGTAGCATATTAGTACTCTGTTTTTTCAGATGTTTATTCGTCTTATTTTTCAGGTTCGTGGCTCCATTCCTCTTCTGTGGGAGCAAATTGTTGATTTGAGCTACAAACCACGATTGAATATTATCAAACATCAAGAAACGGTATGTCTGTAACAAAAAACTTGTAGGATGAAAGTTTGATGGGGTGTATGTGTCCGCAATTGGATTGATCGATTTGTTTCTTCAGTCAAATGTGGTGGAGCGCCATTTCCTTGATTTGTCACAAAGATATGGAGATATATTGGCCCTTGACCTTACTGACAAAGTAAGAGATATCTTGCTTTCATTTTCATTTTTTTTGGGGCTGCTGTTGATATTCTCTATCTGTATGCTAAAACCAAAAAGCTTTATTTTGTTCCCTTTCCTTCTGCAACCTAACTTGTTGACTAGCTCGCATTGTGCATTTTGTTGATGAAGTGCAATAAGCATTGGTGAAATTGTTCTGAAATGTCACTGTGGATGTAATCCAGAGAGTTCTTTTGACATTTGTCAGATAACTTTATTAGGTTTTCTCAATAAAAGCTGAGAATTTTTATTTTTTGTTTTTGTATGTAGTTGCTTTAGTAGTATTCTTAATACTCTAATATCTATATGATTTGCTAGAGCATCAAGGCATTGCTGTAGTTCTAGGTCTACATGACTACATGTTAATGTCGGTGAATGATGCCTTCTTTTACCTTTCTGTTGCTATTCAGCATGGTGATGAAGGGAAACTGAGCAGTGCGTATGCGGCTGAGATGGAAAAGCTGCCAAATGTGAGGTGACTTTCTCAGCTGCATGTTCATAGGGTAACTTACTCATACATGCTATGTGCTTTGATTGAAAACCAAATGTGCAGGGTACATGTGTCATGAGCTGATGATTGTGCATATTAGTGCATGATTTTTGACTATTCTATTATGAATTGGATCTTCGATGGCATTTTGACTGATTTGCGGTAGCGTACCAAGTTGAAATGATTTACTTTGTTGGTGCATCAGTGTTTGGATCTTGTGTTTGTGTTGACAATGGTGTTGTTTTCTTCTTTCCTCCTCAATATTGTGTGGGTACCTGTAGGTACTCTCCGACTTCTTTTTATGAGAACTTTCTGAAAGTTTTGTTATGCCTAGCATTCTCAGGTTTCCGAGTTTCCATATGGATCCTTGTTTAGTACTGAGTACTGACTGCTGTGTAATATTTGCAATGACAATTTATGATATTTCACTTAACTAGGAACGAAGGATGTGTAACAGTCATTGTAGAATCATACTGTGGGTATAGACTTATAGAGTAATTTTAAATAGTCTTGCAACTTCTTTCCATCTTGTGTGCTGACGGGTGTAAATACTCCTAACTGTTGTGCAAATTAAATTCATATAATATAGAGGTTTTGCTGAATTGCTGATTAAGATAATTCTCATCACTGTTGATCTCTAGCTGATTTTGGTACATCGTTGGGATGCAGATATGTCTCCTTTGACTTCCATAACGTCTGCGGGAAGACCAATTTTGATAACTTGCATGTGCTTTACGATGAAATTGGAGAAGACTTCAAAAACCAAGGGTAACTCCTAACTTTAAATGGGATTTGAAGTGCTTATGCTTTCAGATTGAGTAGGTCTCTGGCTCTCTGCTCCTCACTGACATGCATGCAGATGCAAGGATTAAGAGGAAGTGGGAAGGAAGGAAAGCTGGGAGATGGTGCGGGAGAGGGGGGGGGGGTATGGAGAGAAATAATAGTTGCAGATGGTAAAAAGTTAGGCAAACAGTGATTCCCTGTATATAATGTTATCTGCACCTGAACAGGCATATAACTGGGCAAGGAGTGAAATTCCTGTATATAACGTTGCCTCCACCTGAACAGGTACTTCCTTGTAAACTCGGAGCAAATAGTGTTGGAACAACAAAGCGGGGTCATCAGATCTAACTGCATAGATTGTCTTGATAGAACAAATGTTACCCAGGTTTGAAGGCTCTCTCTATGACACAAGTGTTCGGTAGCTCATCACTTGTATAGTGGGTCACTAGTGTCTTATGTTAATGCAGTATATTAATTTCAAGTGCAGAGTTACGTAGCTCGGATATCATTGGACTTGCTATTGCAGAAGTTTGATGTGTTTTCTAATGATGATTCCATCTCTAAATATGGAGAAGAGTATGACAAGTTTAAGATTTGTGAGTTCTCTGAATGTTTTTGACTTACCTTGCAACAGATATTTATCTTTAGTTCTGGCCTAGTAATTTCAAATATCATTGCTTGTGAAATAGTGTGGGTCGAACATGGCGATGAGATAAGCCTAGAATACACTGGAACCCATGCCCTCAAACGGGACCTTGTAAGGTACGCATTCCTCTTTACAAGATCTTCAGTAGTTTTGCAAAGATTACATCAAGCTAATGTGTTGAATTATTCGAAAGGTATGGAAAACAGACACTTGGAGGACTTTTCATGGATGGAATGAGTGCTCTTTCAAGATATTACTTAAATAATTTCCAGGACGGAGTCAGACAGGCAAACAACTAAGACCTTTAAATCCTTTCCGAAATTAACATTTGATTAAAGGATCAATTTTGCTGATATTTGTCCCTCTATTCAACAGGATGCAATTGATCTCATCAGCGGGCACTACTCTGTGGGCAGAAATAATCCTTCTCCTTTTCAGCTGAATATATTTGAATCGTTTTCAGTAAGTTCCAAATGTAGTCTTTGCTTATGAGAAGTCCATTTTTTTTTTTTTTTCGAGTGACGTCAGAAGTTTAGTACTCTTTTGATGGCTACAAAGTACAGAATTGCAGATAGTGATTCACTATTGCATATAAGTAATCAAACCAGTTTGTCACTGCTGTAATGCTGTTTTGGATGCTATGCTGGAAACCAATCCTTAACTTTGATTAGTTTCCCCGTTGATATTGTTTTGCTTTTTGCTGGAAATGACCATATATCTTTGGTTAACAAGTGTATCCCGATGTTATGCCTGTTGTGCATCATACCCTATCATGACGTTGAACATTTTCTAAATATCTATTATGTGATGTTGCTGCAGTATCTTCCCGTGGCTTCGGCTTTCTTGATCGGTGGCTTGACATTGACTTCATTCTCACTCAACCAAGGTATGAAAACCATCATTTATCAAACCCAACTCCGTAGTAGTAACATCGTTGGTTGTAAGGATGATATTCTGATCTCCTCCCTTTTGATTTCTTAGTTGGACGGAACACGCAACAGTACATCTCTTCTGTTCTCTGTGCTGGTGTGACTGCTGGAGTTATGGCTTTAGTGAAAGCTAATGGCAGGCAGTTCTGTTCTAGGCCGCGTCTCTGCAGGCTTATATGAAAGCTCGAATTTGGTTTAGTTTGTGGTAATAGTTAATACTACCTGTGGACTGTGATATATAATGTTGCATAATTCACATTACAATAAAATCTACTCATTAACACGGGTTCCACTTTCTTTCGGCTCTTCTAATATCTACACTAAACTTGAGCAAACTGTAATCTATGAGAAATAATTTCGGCATCACCTCTGCTGGCGAGGAATGTTACCCACATCGCACAGTGCACTGGGTAGCAAACCTTGATTCAGTTTTGGAGTTGAATGATACCGTTTGGTTTATATTCGATATTAGAAATAAAAACGATAAGCACAACATAGGACGTTTATTATTGGCTTTTTTTTTTACCCGTATAGTTTCTTTTGAATTTTCAGTTTATCACTTGATCTTTGTCAGTCATGTTCTTGTTGCATTCTTGTCATAGGTATACCGTATACATCATGCAAAACTTGTACACCTTTTGTAACCAAACATCTCATATGTCGCGAGTTGATTCAGTCGACATATGAACTTTGAACTTAAAATCATATATGTTGATACTTGAAGGATAAAACAAACGATAATCGCAAAATGTATCTAGATTACCTCAAGTGACAAATTGACAATATAGTGTAAAATTCAAATAATTGCGAAGGCAAATCGTGTTTAAAAAAGAATCACACACAAACACCAAACTTGCATAAATGCACGAATGCAAGTGTCTAGTGTAAGTTTATGACGTGCCTTAAAATCGATGCGATAGAATCAAATACCGTACGCCTTAACAATTTCGAGTCGTGATCGATTATTTATGTATGGATAAAAATCTAAAATTAATGCTTATTACTAATCATCGAACAAATAATTCAAAAAAGGAAAATAAGATATCGCCAACTCGAATCCTTGTCATCTATATCTATATAGAACTATTAAAAGCCAAGCAAAACTAATTTCACGTGGCAATCAAGGAGTGAAAAATGGAGAGAATTTGTAGTCAAACATTCAATGATCAAGTCATCAACCCAAGCACCTCATCAACTTCTTCTCAATTTATCGATTGTTTTCAATTCTCACTACAACAACCATTTCTTTAAAAAGGTTTTTAATTACTAAACTCATTAAACAATGTGACATTTGGCTCTTGGTTTGCCAAGTTTGCGGTTACAAGGTGATTTAAGATAGTATATATACGTGTGATTGTGGCGAGAAATACATACATACACTTCACATATATTATAAGCTCGGGAAATGACATAGAGATAGAATGTAGAATGCTTTTCAATCAATATTTCAAGAGGTATTAGATACCTATTAGTTTTAAGAATCCCTCATATATAGTAATGCGATCCCAAGTTTGTAGTATTCATCTCACATTTATCATTTGTTTGTATATTGGTATTCCGATAATTAGTTAGACTCTAATGCATATATTTTTTGTTATGTATTGTATAATGATTATTGTAATGAAATTTGATGTGTTTGTTCGTATATATTTTTAAGAAACTATTGAAAATATAGTGTGCTCTTGATCTTTATGCTTTGCATTTTTCAAAATTGCAAGACGTACTCCTCCATACAACAACCAATACAAGATCACTTGACACCCAATTCTTTATGTAACATCTGTTATATTTGGTGTGTATGAGTGATAAGTATACACTTTACATCAAAAGAGTATCGTTCAAAGAATCAATCCACTACATACAAAATAGTTACACAATAATCCCACAAAAGTATTCTTATTCTTTTTAAATTTTAACACTAAACGAAATGTCTTACTCTTTGATTTTCAATAGCCCCGTGATTTTCACGAGCACAAAAGCTAGTACTATATTAATACCCAAATAGTTTGTAAATAATTACTCTTTTAGTTTTTGCAGAAAACGAAGCGTCTTGTTCAAGTTTGGGCGCCACACTCAAAAATTAAAATCCCACCATAAACACCAAAGCAAAGCACCCATCTTTCAATCAATGGTGAGCAAATTACAAATTACTTCCTAATTTCCAGTTTAATTATCTTTCTCAACTCATCTCCATATTGATTAGTATAAATTATTTATTTTGCACAATTTTTTGGTTTTAATTTTAAAAATCGAGCTATTTTACCCAAATTTGTTACTCTATTAATAATGAAGGATTCAACTGAAGAACTTGAACCTCTATTCGATTACCATCGAGTTCAACCTGTTCGTGTCTTCAATCTTGAAGGTTACGCCTCTTTCTCCTTTTTCGCCCAATTTAATTTGGTTATTTCTGTATTATAATCTGCTCTTAATTTTTGTTATTTGTTTGTTGAATTTGAGCAGATGATTCAGATACTTCGCCAGCGTATGTTCCGAAACGGAGAAAGTTTGATAAACCCTCGGTAAAATTTCCCCTAATTTTTTGTTTTCTGGGTTTAATTTGATTTTTCCTGCAAGTTATGATTTTGAATTTGGGGGTTTTTTTTTATTGTTTTGTTTTCTGGGTTATGATTGGATTTAATTTTTGCAAGTTTTGATTTTGAAATTGGGTATTGTTTTATTTTGGGGAAATTATTTGATGGGTGTTTTTTAAAATTTGATAATAATAATTAGGATATTAAGAAGGTAGAGGATGATGATGATGATGAGGGAAAGACATTTAAATCAGTGTGTCTAGACATAGATGATGATGAGGAGGACTGGCTGCCACCGCCCCCGAAATATTCGGTTTCTACAACTAGACGAGAAGAGGATTCAGCTATTAAACAAGTGAGGTAGTTCTCTTGTTTCGATTTGTTTTTGATTTTTGCTCATTTGATTGAATTTAGGATGTTTTATGGGTTTTAGTTGTTACTTTCTGAATTTGAATGTTCATTCAGTGTCCATGTATGATAAATGATAATCTTCGTGCATATCCATTTCTATTACGATTGGCCATTTGGGTTCTATGTTTGCTCGTTTTGTTGTTTGTAGGATGTTTTATGGACTTTAATCGTTGATTGCCTGATGAATCTTTATTGAATGGCCATGTATAGAAATTATTCTTGCATATTTATGTGGTGTGTTTTGGTACATAGAGCATATCTATATGGTAGATAGCATAGCTATATAACTAGTCTTGTTGTTTTATCGTTCTTATATTCACTCAAATCGTTGTAAGATGAATTCGAGTTTCTCAATTCCATATTTATACCTGCAGTCTAGAGTTGAACACCCCATCTCGTATTCACATCCCTTCTCGATGATGAATTATTATCAACCATGCTACTTTACTCCTTTAGTGGAAATATTTCTGTCATATTTACCTCCGTGCTGAGACTCAATAGCATATTACTCATATGTGTTAAATTTTTTGGGGGTACATGGTGTAATACTTGATTTTATAAAGTTATTGTTCTTAATTTCTTAATTCTTACAATTCTTATTTTCATTTTGATACATCCTACTCTATTTATAAAGCTCATGTGTTGGGTTACTTTCACTGACATTTTTACTCATTTCTAGAAAATCTAACCACACTTATTGCTTCCTATTTTCTACTTCTCTCTCGTACTTTGTGAACTAATCTAGAATTTTCTAGATTACTCCCAACATTATGGAGTATAATCACGTGAGTAAATTTCCAAGCATTGCTTGAAGTTAGATGCTGTTATCAGTGTATGACAAACCCTTTGTTTGGAATTTTGATGACTTCAAATAAAGGGGAGGGAAGGGAAAGGGAAGGGGCAAGTATTGGAGGTAACCATTTTTCCTTATCCTCTACAACAAATGCTTTCCTAGTCGAAGATAATTGGAAGAAAAACTCCACTCTATTGCAAGTCCATCTCCATCATGAATCTACTCCGCCTTCTTTCCCTCTATGGTTACTGAAATGAGAAATCGACTATCTCCCTCTATATATAGGTTTAGAGAGGAATATATATCATCTCTTTTGTAGCGTGTATTTAAGATGTATTGCTATAGAATACTCCCTCCGTCCCCATTTAAACACCCCATATCCAAAACGCACCATTATTGAGGAGAGTGTACCCACTAATCGGTTAATCAAAGTTCCAAAACAATTGCATGAAATTTTTGCTAATATTCTTATCTAACTCACCAAATGATTTTTTTGGAACTTTCATCAACCGATTTGCGTGTACACCCTCATCAAAACAGGGGTATTTTGGGTATGGGGTGTTTAAAGGGGGACGGAGGGTGTATAATGTAGAAGTACACAGTAATAGGAAAGCAAAATCCTACTACCACATCCCTGATACACACACAAGAACAAAGAGACTTGGCTAATAATTGGTCAACAGTAACACTCTTTTGCCAGCTTGAGGAAGAGTATTACCCAAGGAACTCAGTTAAACTTGCTACTTCAAACAAAATTTATCCAGACACAATGAGATAACACAATTTTTAATCTCAACATTTTGTGCACCATTGAATAATAAAACATGATGCATAGGTGATAAGACCACTGACGATGGCGCCATGTCACTGAAACGTGGAACTTGTATAGCCCTCGCAGCACCAAAAATGAACCTGACGCCCAGTGTCTGCATCCTATGTTCAATTAGTGTCCGACACTTTATGCTGTATTCACATTGAAAAAAAGGTGATAAACGTCGCCTGTTGTACTCTATTACAACAGCTGCCTTAATCCTAGAATGACTTCAGATCGGCTAACATGAATTGTCATGTGAAGCCGCCATACATGAGCAATAAAAAGTTGAACATAGTGAGAACACCGTAGTGAAATGAATGAGTATTAAACATTTGTTAAAAAGCTTTTACAAAAACAAGAAAAAAACTAGTGAAACACCGAGGCAAAAGTAGAGATCCTCCGCATAAGAAACAAATTGAACAGGAGAACCGACAAACAACATGCCTCAAATTCCTCTCCTTATCGTGAAGGTTCCGTAACATAACTAACCAGGCAATAATTCCGTATATACACACACAATATACATAGCCTAAACAGCTTTTGTGGAAAGCAGCTTAAGTTTAGCCATCCTTACCAGGTGATATCCAGCAAACAGAGTAGCGAAAAGCTTAATCAAGCTGTCTTCAATTAGCAGAACTTGCAGCAATTTTTTTCTTTCCCACACAGCCCTATCCCCTGGCTTCCTCCGCCCTTTCGTTCACCTGAATTATACACAGCCTTAATTAAAGGTGTCTCAAGTTTTTAACCAACTGAGGTAAGGAGTAAAACTTTCGTGATTGAATAGGTGAACTCTTACTCTAGTGCTATTTTTGCAATCTTGCTGAGTGGTTAGTCTTGAATTTATCTGCAGTTAGTAATTTGAAACAGTGATCATAGAAAATTGCGGCTTACCTTGATGGATCCTGCTGTACACAACGTAATTGTGCGTTTTAGAGTATTTCTTTTCTTTAGACTCACTTTAATATACGAGTTATTGGGAGCAGACCGTGGCATCACAAGCGGTTTGTTTCTGCTTGGGAGTGCAAATAATCTCTTCATTAACTTGGGTTATGCGGCAGCTGCTGCATTTGATATCAATGAATTGCTTGTGACCTTACCTTTGCCGGTCTGCTTTTAATTTTGTATACACAATAGTTAGTCAGCCAGAGAGCAGAACTTTTCTGTACTCATTTAAAAATTTGATCTATGTTTCAGAGTATATCATAGTTCATGATTCAAATTGTCCGCAGAATAGTGTGGATCACATCTTTATCTCCATTGTGAGTTTGCTTATGCTATGTGGGGGAGATTAGTTGTGATTCGAGTTACTCTGTGGGCATGTCCAAATTCTTTGGTTTTGTTTCTCGCAAATGAAAGTGTATAGTTTGAATGAAAGAAGGGCATTTACTTTGGAGATGTGCAGTTTTAGCGTTAGTCATTCTTGAGTATAAGTTTCAGGAAAGATGTATCTTTGCACACTCGGCTAAGGCAGCGGGTAGTTTTAAGGTGATACCTATTCCCGGCCTTCATCGTAATAAATGGGAAACATTTGTATCATACTCAACGAGCTGCTTTTATGATGAAACATTCAGTCAGCTTTAATTGATTAGTTTGAAGGGAATTTATTAGGATGTACCACAGCCCAAGTTGGACTGGTGAATTCAGTCCAACTTAAAGCTTTAATTGATTGGGCCTGTTGTTCAAAGCAATTTAGGATGTACCTCTGCCCCAGTTGGATTAAAAATTTCTGGCTTAAGTGCCGGCAAGTACTGGAGCAGTACAATCGTTAATTTGGCTGGCAATCTTGCGTGTATATGTTGTTTTCTAAAATTAGGGTATGACTGTTCTACAGTGGGGTGGGGACATGGATTGAGGAATATGCGGTAAGCTTTTAAACTTCAAAGTCATTTATTACAGTCTATTGGAGTACCATCTTACCATAAGTTCCTGGTTTACTTTTTTCTCTTCACTTGAAAATCTGAATGACAGTATAATGGTATTGATACCTCATAGAATATGCGTTCTTAAAACTTCATTTCCCACAAGTGGTGCTCTTCCAATGAGTCAATAACTTCTGTGACTCAAAATATTTGTTAATGCATCGTACGACTTGAAAATAGTTACTGTTTGGGGGGAGAGGCATTGCTCGAGTCAATGGTTAGAGTTAGAGATCTGAATATAGTTTAGAGGTTAGAGGCATTGCTCGAGTCATTGAAAATAGTTTAGAGGTTAGAGGTCTGACACCGAATTTTCTCTTTTTTCATCTATCAATGGTTGTGTGTGTATTGTCATTGCGTTCTATGTCTTATTAGTAACTCTATACAATGAAGGAAATGGGGAGTTCGTAACAATTATATGTGTTGAGTGTCCTCTCCAGAGAAGTTTAGTGGTTTGAGGTTTGGTTCTGATATTTTTCTTTTTCCCCTAATGGATTTCTGTATGGATAACTACAAATATGGAACACAATTATGCGGAACTATACTTAAGAGCAAGATATTTTGGTAAAACTGTGAGTATTTAAGAGCAGTGTATCTGATGGACGATTAATTAATTTGAAGTGGGGTATCTTTGGCTGTTTTGAGAGTAACTTGTGCTGCTTTGGTACTATCTTGGCTGTGCAGGTTAAAAAAGCAAGAGTTGGCATCATTGGTTCAGTCTGCCGAAATTGCATTACGAGAAGCCGATGAAGCTTCTAAAAGAGCAGCTACAATGTCCTCAGACTTATATGAGGAACAAATGAGTCCAGAAAGGGTTGAGGAACCAACGAAGCCTGCGGCTGACAGACCCAAGATAGTTATATCTATCCAAGAAAAGGCTGGAACTAAGCAATATCGAGTATATTCAGTATGTTTATCTCTTTCTTTAGAGTATCCAAAATGATTTATTTATTTATGTTTTTTCAATCATTCAATGGTCATAGAATACCTTTCATTGTTGGGTCAGAGCTTAATAAGTTCGCACATCTATATAACAGGTCTGCCAACATGAAAATCGTCTTTGGACTTATATAATTTTATTGTTTTTAGGTAGTAATTTAGTAACAGCAATTAGAGACGAGAAGTTTTCAGGTAGGTAGACTGAGTAAAGAACAAATGCTCTAGTAGACTAGTATAGATTACTGTATACTCTCCTTTCTCAACTTTCCAGGCAGTAGAGCTACAACCTACAGACTAGAGACTACTGGTGTCGTAAAACATGAAGGCTGCCCTCATTTGTTACACCAATTGGTGGTCACTGGTCAGTGGATCATGTGATATTGCCTATTGGCCACTTCCTGATCTCGAATGGTTTGTCTGATTTTACCATGTATTTGCTTGCGGTTATTCCACTGTTTAAAATTGTATGACAACATATGTATGCACCCTCCGTCCCTTGAATTGAGATTGAGAGTCGGGAGGAAGGTGACCAGAAATTGACATCAAGTGTCTGAATCTTGTGTGAGGAAAGCAGACAAGTAGAGTGCTTGATATAGGAACCTCCCCCCCCCCCCTTTAAAAGTGAGGTGTGGAATATACGGAGTATTTTGAGAGAGATGGTACATTGACATAAACTGCAAGGGATCTCGTTCCCTGTATGCACTTCTTCTTTTCATATGTGCTTTTGCATGTTTGAGAATTGTTTTAGATGAACCAGAGCTTCACTATCTCATTATGCTGTAGTGGTTATCCTTCCTTTCAACTATATAAAGTATCATCTTCCCTAAATTGTGAGCTTTGCCTCTGACTGTAACAGGATGACAAATTTGAGCAGTTGTTCAAAAAGTACGCAGCAAAGGCCAAGATTGACTTGGAGAAACTGATCTTCAAATTTGACGGAGATAAAATTAATCCGACAGATACCCCTAAGAGCCTTGGAATGGAAGACGAGGATATTATTGAAGTGCATATGAAGGCAAAATAACCAAGGACGCAAAGTGTCCTTAATCTTCGTTCAGGTTCTTTTTTCGTACTTCTGTGGTTAGCATCCTCTCTGTGCCTGGTGAATTATTTTGGAAATAGAGTAAATAGAAACATGGCGTTGCAGTTCTCTCCCTCCTTTTTCTACAGCATCTTTTGTGTACCCCCTTTTTGTTTCACAAGAAGCAGAAGAATTGATAGAAGTTAAATTTTGTCTAATATCATTCATGTATATTAAGCAAGTTTCAGTCCTTTCAAGCTGTTTTTGCATTTTGTTATTGAGTAAAATTCCGCTTTTGAACGGACCTCAAAGAGTCATATTGTCTTCTCAGCTCATATGAATATGCAAGGACATTCACTGAATTGGTTGGTGAACTGGGTTCTAAGGTGTAAGACTGGCCAAGGTCTTCAAGTTCATAGGTCGGACCCGATGTCGTCTTCCACCCCACAGGGACTTTGCAGCGAGTCTGCAAGTGCGCTCTGATGGATGAAAATAATCCCAGAACAAGAACTCATTAGGATTTGGACATAACCTGTAACCTTCTTTCCCACATTGTACTGTCCCACCTAGAGGCCCGTTTCCACAACACGCGTTTGATATGTCACGAAAACCTAATCACGAGTATATTGGTTTAATATAATGTAAGAGGGTGGTATCGAAATTCAGTATCGGAGGCATGAAAGGGAAACAGAGTTTACCATAGCGAGTTGGTGTAGCTCGGAATTGCTGAATAATAGCGTATACATTTCCGTAAACACCCACAGCACCAGGGTACTTAACTGGCACATCATTGACTATTTTCTCAAGACCAAAGTTGTATTCTTTGGTCATTTTGTTCATCTTCCCAAAACATTTTCCTAATGGTGCTTGTGGGAAAACAGCTCTTCCTGGAACGCAACCTATCGGACCAAGGGAAAAAATCACGATGCGACGAGCACCCGACTGATAGATTTGGTTAACGTAGCTCTGAACCTCGGCTAGCATGGCCTGTATGTACTCGCTTGGCTCGAGCTTTGGGGGGGCAAACCGGAGGAAATAGTTGAAGATGTCGTTGGAACCCGACTCGAGCAAGAAAATAGAGTTTCGAACAAGCTTTTTGTCAATTTGGTTCTGCTGTATTAGTTCTTGAAAATGTTGGACTTGAACTTGTATTGGTGTCACTCCCTGTTTGAAACCATACGAGAGACTAAATTAGTCTCATCATTTATTAAAAGGTTAATTCACGTGGTACCCCGTGTTTTGACGATTTGCACGTGGTACCCAATGTTTCGCAAATTTGTACAAAATACCCTCGAGATTTGACTGTTTGCACACGGTACCCAAAACTTAACCCTCTCACTAACACCGTCAACTTTTTTTTGTTTTACAAAGAGGTTAATTCACGTAGTACGCTCGTGTTTTACCGATTTGCACATGATACTCAATATTTTGCAAATTTATACCAAATACCGTTAAGATTTAACTGTGTTAGTGAGAGGGTACCACGTGCAAATCGGCAAAACACGAGCGTACCACGTGAATTTACCCTATTTTTTTAAGAACAAAAGTTGACGGTGTTAGTGAGAGGATTAAGTTTTGGGTACCGTGTGCAAACAGTCAAATCTCGAGGATGTTTTGTACAAATTTGCGAAACATTGGGTACCACGTGCAAATCGTCAAAATACGGGGGTACCACGTGAATTAACCCTTTATTAAAAGACGAAAATTGACACGACAAAACAAGACAACACGAACCAAACACGAATAACGTATCAGCTTAGGAAAATGTATTTTTACCATGTCTTTATTGGTTTCTTTCAAAACACCGCTGCCAGCACTGGCAAAGTTGATGCCATGAGACGGGTAACTCTTTCTAGTTCCATTTTGGAGTTCAGTTTGCACTTGCACGAATGGAAGTTGATACTCGAGTCCAAGATATTCAGCTGCCACAATAGGCACAATCCATGATTGTCACGACGTAATTGTATGTCTAAGTCTAACGTACATAAATGATGTCTACTCCGTAGATAATTAACCGTGAAATGATACTCAATTTCGATACCACCCTTTTACATATTTGGTGTAAACATTTTAGAATGCAATTTGTTACAGTATATATGACTCTTTCTCCTTACAGATTGTTATAAAAGCGAGAATGTATATACGAAATTTTGAACAAACATACCAATGAAGTCTACGACTGTCCGACCATTCGTGAAACGGCCCGTTGGACGATGGAAGAAATCAAGCCCGTAGGGAGGAAAATCTGCTTGAATCGTGCAATTAGTAACGAAGTGATTGTTACCAGCGTCAAATAGTGAATCACCAAAGATGAACATTGAAGGAACATTGTATGAATTTGCTGAGAGAAATAGATTGATTAGAATAAGCAAAGAGGAAAGTATTAAGCTTGCCATCATAATGTGACTATATTACTATAACATGCTTAGTATCATCATCATGAATATATATGTAGCTTCTTTAGGAAGAGAGAAAGCATGAAAATGTGCAAAATTGGTATTATAAAGTAAGAAACGGCTAGAAACCGAATGCATGAGGTGTGTCATGCGTGCTAGCATTATTGTTGACTACGGAGTATATGCTTATTAGGTTATAACGTTTGCAACGTGATCCACGTACCACCACCATGTACTTGGCGCATTATGGTACGCGAAAATTGATACACGTATATTTTAGACAAATTTTCTTTTGTCCGAGGGTTTATATCGATTTATAGATTTCCAATTTATTATATTTGAATTCTGATTGAAATTAAATTATTATCGAGTATCAAAGTGTAAGCATAACAAATCTCAAACTAAATATAGACATAGATACGTAATGCAAATGCATATACATACATAAAAAAATGTGTGTGGTTTTAATTTCTCTCCATTGTGCTCATCGACCACTTATGCTTCATGAAATCATGACTTGTGAGTTATGACTCATAACTTAGTTGGTGACATAAGTTGCATATACTTCGAGCAACTGAATGACTCATGATTCATGAACATTGAACAACCCGAATCTTGATATGAACGTGATAAATAAAAAGAAACGTATTGTTAGCCCGATTTGTTTTTTTATACTGCATGGTTCGCTTAGTAAAGAAAGTGCCCATATCAAAAAATTAATTAATAGCCCCCCTAATTTGGTGGGAATGAATTACTTGTTTTTACAATATGTAGTGTCTGTTTGGGTAAATTATACCATGTTCTTGAGAAGCACGTATGGTGATATTTCTCACAATAAAGGATTAGGGACCACAATTAAATACATTTTAAATAAATTTAAGTGTGGTCCATACTCCTCTATTGTGAGAATGACCACCATGCTCCTTGTGCTCCCGGGAGCATGGTATAAACATTGGTCTGTTTGGCCTAATTTATCTAAATCTGTTTTTTTGGGTCGGGTTCAGTCAAGTTTGGTATTAGTCCATATTTAGGATGGTCATTGCAATTAAGCTACTTTAATTTATTCAGTAACTTGGAGTTTGAATAGGTGATTTTGGTTTCAACTTTCAAGGTAGTTTATGTTCTTTCATTGTGATCACTATTGTACATTATCAGGTCACTAATCGAGTTAACACACTATCTAGTATTCGAGTTATATATCACTTAGAGTCAAATTTAAATCCAGTTCCATTAGGGTATAATAAAGTTGTATAAGCTATCCCGTGATAATCCAAGCTTAATTGACGACCAAATTTAGTTTGCTACATCTTGTCGATCAATTGATTCTAAATCCGGTCTCGTCAATCTACAATTCTCGAGTCGGGTCAACTTCTCCCAACTATAAGCCTAAGCGTATGTCTCAATACCTACTTACACAGTTTGCGTCAACCATCAGGTAAAAGATTTGAGGTTGCGACAACTCAAAGTACGAAAAAGGTTAGTTAAGGATATAAATCCGTGTCATCAACGGTTCCTGAATAGTGACGGCTGACGAATCAATTTGGGGGGATGTTTCCTTAATTTTTGCCAACCCTAAAATTAAATATCATAAAACAATTAGTGCTTAATCACGCAGATACGCACGCCATATCAAAATTTCAGGAAAACTATATAAAAATGCTAAAACTAGCATTTACTTAGCATAGCTGTAAGATTGTGATTGGGTAGGTGGGCAACTTTTAGATCACTTGAAAAGCTTTTCATCAACAAGATAACATCATATTTATGGACCCCTCCTTATGGTCTTTTCCAAGTGGGTGGGTTTAATTGATCAATCACTAATTTCTCAATAAAGCTTTAAAAGAAAACATGTGTTTGTAGGTTGGCAAAAGGCGGTAAGTAAATTCCGTTCGATCCAAATAGATTCTCAAATTTTGAGTTACTGTTTTGATTGACCGTATTGAGAACTATGTTTTTAATGGAATGAATATCGTTTATTTGTTGTGCATATGTGCTTTCCATGCATCAACTCACATGGTGTTGAGACAAACATGACTTTCGTTTGATTTATAAGTACAATATGTTCAGTCAAAACAACAAAACAAAATATAGGAAATCCTCTTTGACTCAGCGGGGGTTTCTGACTTTAAGTCGAGAAATAATGATAAACTGGTACAATGTCTTCTACTCTTCTTAAATCTCATCAGATTAGGTGTAATTTTCAAATAAAGGTGTTAATATCTAGTAATAACTTATTTAGATTAGATACGAATGACATGATTGAAATTTTATATATGAGATCACGAAACTGTGGTTGGATCGAGTGTAGTGTGCATAAATAATATGATGTTATTGGTATGTTTGATTGATCTTCATGATTGATCATGTTTTTTTATAGGAGTTTTTTTATACAAGTTAACCAAGCTTTATTATAAATACTTAAATAGGTAGGTACATATACATACTCAACTTTTGTGTGCTAAGAGGAGTCACATACAATCAATATTCCTATTCTAAGATACACAATCCATAGTTTCAAAGATGAATTTGGGATCTTTATTATTATCGGTTCTATTTTCATTCGCCACAACAACTTATTACGACATCACTAACTTCTTTAAGTAAAGAGGAGTCACATAAATAATTATATTTTAAATTAGATGATAAGATCTCTATCACAGGTTTTCTTAAATAATACCTTGATCTAGCATGCATACATCATCAACCGACAATTAAGGTACATAATATTTTTACTGAGTGTTGCGTTGAATGTTGATCATCACAATAAGATCCACGAGATCTTACATGATTTCTCCCACTGGTCCTCTTATCTGTTTTCAAAATTAACGTGAATTGGATTGATCACACATATTTTCTCATATGATGAACACGATACTACGTACGAGTCTACATACACACATTGTATGGATTGACAGATTGTTGATTCACACTAGAAACCATAGCACCCTACATACTACTACCCGACACTTAAACTAAGAGCGTGTAATTGTATTGATTATACCTCATGATTTTGTAATAATAACCTAAGCACACACTGCACACAGCTAATATGTCCACGTCGATGTGGCTGATGCAGAGAATGCACACGTCAGCCCAAAAAGTAGGAGAAAAAGGGATAGATTTTAGATAAAAAGTGGCAAAAATAAATCAAACCAAACACCCTTTTCCACAATCCATATGACCATCACCATGTCCATACCAATACAAATGCCTTAGCCTCTTCACTTACTCTCTCTCTCTCTCTCTCTCTCCCCCTTCTGTCCTCTGACTTTTCTTCTGCTTCATCTACACACTTTCTGCCCTTTTCCCTGCTCTTGGATAAACCCCCCAGGTTTGATTTTTCTCCCTCCATTTTCGACTTTGTATTATATTAAATTATATATACTATGCTTTATGAACTTTCTGTATGTTACTATAGTATGCTTTTCTGTTTATGAGACGCAAAAGTCAGTACATATTTCAATGAGGGGCCGGAGATTTGAAATTGGGTACCAGGGCTCGACATCGTTTGTCGGCCCTGGTCGAGTCTTGAGTCTTGATGAAGTTTGATTACAGATCAAGGTTGTGGATTATATTGATTAGAAGGCCACTTTTTTTTTCTTTAAGTTTACTAGTAGAGAAAAAAAAGGAAGGAACTTTGTACTGTGTACTAGTACTATTTTATTAATAAATAATCTTACCAAGAAAGATTAGTGGGCCCGACAATTAGCGTAGATGTTGAAGCATATGATTCCTTTTGCATTTGATGTGAATGAAAATGGATTTTATTTTGTTTTCCTTTGTATTTTTTACTTTAAATTCTACATCCAAATTTGGTATGCTCATCATGATTGCTTAATCAAGTTAGTACTAAATTTGTACCATACTAAAATGATGTAGATCTTCATAGTCTTTTCCAAGAAAGGAAGGGTCTCTGACAGTTATAAACTTGTAATCAATATCCTTATACTTGATTTGGCAGTACAAATTTTGTACTATGAGTATAACATTGTCTAAATTTCGGGAAGTGATTTTTACACTATCGAGTTTCATAACGAACACTGTCAAAATGACAAATTGTTTGTACTTGAAGTTTGCCATTTTTTTTTGGTTTTGGCCACCTATTTGTTGTACTCTTGTCACATGTGTGCAACAAATTCTATTAGATTGTCCAAACATTTTCCAAAAATAGTAATTTTAAGACCTAGAAAATCTAGCATGGATCTAGGCCACATTAAGTTTTCGTGTCCTGGAAACTTGAATGTTAAGAAATGCAAAATATGACCAACTTTTGAGGCTCAACCTAGATGATCTTTTTTAAAAAAAAAAAAAATTGTGTGAGTGTCATATTCAATTGAAGTTTACTATGATTTATGGGTTATCGGAAAACAATCTCTTTGTAGGGGTAAAATTGTGTACATTTGAACCCCTTACCTCGCCCTTGGCGGGAGCTTTAGAGGCAATGTTGTTGTATTCAGTATTCGTCATATTCATGGCTTAAACGTACTTTTGGCAAACTGTGTGACTTATGCTGAATATAATCTGACATTGGTGCAGCTCAATGAGTAAAGCTGCTCAAGAATGGAGAAAACGTGTGAGTTCTGTGCAGCACCAAGACCAATAGTGTACTGTCAAGCAGATGGTGCATTCCTCTGCCTTTCTTGTGATTCCAAAGTTCATTCAGCTAATGCACTTTCCAGCCGTCACACACGGACACTTCTATGTGACTCCTGTCGATACAATCAGGCTATTGTCCGATGTTTGGATCATTTGATGCTTCTGTGTCGTGGCTGTGATGCCCGGATGCACAGGCTTGCACCTCAGCATAAAAAGCTGATGATAAGTAGCTTTACTGGATGCCCTTCGGCTAAGAATTTTGCAACCTTATGGGGCTTTGGTGCCACTGAACTGGATGCATTTTCTGCTCGTAGTCAACATGGAGTTGAATCATGTATGTCTAGTGAATTGGTCAGCATACGATCTAAGAGTTTTGGATCTTCCGTTGAGCCTACAACTTCCACAGACAGTGCCGAGCATGAAACAGGTTCTAGTGGCCAGCACTACAAGGTATAGATGAACTTCAAGCATTTTCCTCAGTTCTATTTGATGGATAATGTTGATGTATAGTCATGTTATTAATTCACTGCATTTCTACTTAGTTATTTAGAGGAATCGCTTTTGAGCTTGTCCGTATATAGCCTCAATCAGGGACATCATTAAGCTGATCAGTCCGTTTCATTCTTGTTGTTTGTCTCTAGAAAAGATGTAAAGTTATCTCCAAACTTGTGTTCTTATCCATTCAAAGGGAACCCTTGAGCGTAGGACTTTGTTGGTAGTCTGAGATCAAATGTCGGCCTCTGATTCATAATTTAGTTTGATAACTTACGTCTCTTAGGTCTCGAGCTTTGAAGGTTGTCCAAAACATCATCCTGGTATTAAAATGTTGAATGCTTACACATTTCGGCTACTTGAACTGGTAGAATTGTGAAGACACAATTGCCTAGTTGAAAGTCATTGGGTTATGCCCCAAGTAACTTTGGTGTGGTGCCACGCTGTTATAGTTGATGGCGTGTTTTATACATTCATTGATTTTGCAGGAACCAATGAATAATCACAAAGAGCAGAACAATTGCCTGATCATGCAACAAATTTTGGACTTGAAAAAGCTTCAGATTACTGAAGATGATGAGCAGCAATCACCCCTTCTACGTCGTTATGATGAACCTATTACACCTTCAGCTGTGCATAACCCATCAGGAAAGCTCAATGGTCCTAACCAGCAGTTGCAAGGGCTGGACAGCCCAAAAAAGGAGTCAAAAGGAGAACGATTTACTTCAGCGACTCAATTAGACCATTTGTCTGGATCTTCAGCAGCAGGGGACCCTTTTTGGCCGTCCAAAAATCCAGCAGACAATAATCAGGTTTGTAAATAACAACTTAGATTTGGAAATGTTACCTATAGTTCTACTGCCTTTTGCCGATTTTTGAAAGTGAAACTGCAGATCTGGTCTCAAAACATACAAGATCTTGGAGTGTGTGAAGAGTTAGGAAGCTCTGATGTCTTCAACATACCTGATGTGGATGTATCATTCCGCAATGTTGAAGATTTCTTCATTAGTGATGCAGGCCTGACCGAGTCTTTGCTTAGAGACGATGATCTGATGTGGTCTGAGATTGAAAAGGCGACAAGAGAGGTGAAAAAAGAATTTACATTTGTCAATAATATATAGCATTTCCATTGATTGAAAAATTGAGCTCATTTTATCTGTCCACTGCATTACATTCCAGGATGGTGCTGCTTCATCTGTGTATGTTGAAGGGGAAGCAAATCCACCTCACAATATGTCTATACAGTTATCTCAAAACATGAAAAGTTCGCATTATCTGTTCAGATCCTCAGGCTCTCCTTCATTTTCCCCTTCAAGGCTCAGTGCTGAGAGTAGTGGAAGCGAATGTCTTGACAGCGGGAATTCAGGAAGTAACACAAGAGGTGAACAATTAAGCAAAATGAATGAAATGCATTCTACAGAAACTGAAGCTGGGGAACATTCATCGAGATTGTCCAAAGAAAATAAGAAAACTCGTATGTAAGTGAATGCATCAATTCCTCGTTCAGTACTACTTCTCTGCTGACATATCTTATATGCCTTCCGATTTCAGAATTACATGAGACCCTTGGTCAAATTATTACATGAGTATGTGTCTAGGGCATGAGAAAACACAACCTGTAATCCTGAGTGAAGAACTAATGTTAACAGTCAACTTTACTCTTCTATACGGAGTATATGGTACTTTTACAATGTTTTTCATGTTCTGGTCTGACCTGCCTTTCTAATCTCCCGGACTCTGAAATATTAGCATATTGGAGAGTTTATTTTCTTATAACGTAGAGATATGCATAGCTTTGCCATTTTGTTTAGATTCTGAAATCTGATACAGTCATGCAGTCCTGCATATGTAAAGCCCTGAATTAAGTAAAGATATATTTCTTGGTATATTGCCATCTGATGATCTGACTGATGTAACTTTTGTAGGCACGGTACACAAACTCCACTGTCACCGCGTAAGAGTAAAGCTGATACACATAAGAGGACCAAAAGCCGGACCTTAAAGGTTGAAGACTATGATTCTGTTGCTGCAAAGGCGTCAATAAGCTTTTGAAATTCCAGTCTTTCTTGTATTATATATGGAGTATGTACATATATACAATTTGGAAGAACTGTTGACAATTGACATGATCTTTGCATTTTTGTAACGCGACAATCGCATTCTTCTAACAGCATTGTAGCCCTCATTATACATTCATGAAATTTATCAGCTTGCACTCTAGCCATTTCTTAGGTCAGGCTGTCTTACAGCACTCCTACAGTGTTACTGCGGCTGTGCCTGCAGCTTATGAATAGACAGATTATAAACCTGTAACTCAGCAGATTTTAACAGTTTTCGTTATAACAGTAGAGTTGTTTAGTGTACAATATGTTTCTTCAAGACGACTCTGATATCCAACAACACGTTTTAGGTAAGACCATCCTACGGCAAAAAATTAACACGTTTCTTGAATTCTGTCCTCAACCCCATCCTACCCAATTTTTATACCCAGGCAGGAAAGCTGCTGTATTTTCTGCATCTGTAACATACATAGCATATCTTTGTTCAAATTAGACCATCTGTAAAATTAGCCTGTATATTTATTCTGAGCATCACAAATCATGTATTACAAAAAAAAAAACGCTAACTAAAACCGTTTTACCTATGTTTTTGTAAATTTTGTAGAGATATGGAACATATTCAAGTTGTTGCATGGCATTGTCTAAACTACAAGTTGGTTAATTCTGGTGAAATGTTCTAACCTGTTGGTTGATATCTAATCATTGACAATTTTCTCCTAACTAGTAGAAAAGCAAGATTATTTGTCAGATGAAAAAAAAGAAGGTATTAATTGTGTAAGAAGAATTGTGGCCCTAACATTAACAACCATTGACATCATCTAAAAGTGATTGAAACAGTAATAATAGAAGTAGCAAAGTGTGGGATCGTGTGTTCTTTTTGTTACCAAACAATGGAAATGTTTGTTAAAGTTGTAATAGAGAAGCAAAACACCTACATTTCCATTGAGTGTCACTATCTACTCAATTTAATTGAATACTATTACCATGACAATTCATGAACCTAATGAAAACATTAAAATAGAAACTTCAAGATGAAGTTACTCCGAGATTAAGATAACATCCTATATGACATCTATAAAAGAAATATTTTATTTGGAATTAATAATAAACTCCATGTTTAAAGAAAAATCTTAAGAATTGAAGCCGTCACAAGAAAAATGTATCATCGAAAATTCCAATTGCATACACGTATTTATAGTTTTCGACTCGCGTCTGTTTTTCCTCCCTTAGCTTTATGATAACAACAAACGACCTATCAATTATTCCACCGAAACCAACTTAGCCTTTTTTTTCCTAGTAATATCTGCATGAGATTTTGTATAACTAATAAGTTTTTGATAGTTCGACACATACACTACTAATCACGATAAAATATAGATTGAGTGGTTCTCAGATAGTAATGTTAACATCTTCACTTGAATCTTGGAATCTTTGTCTAGTGACTAATGATTTTTTACGAAACCAACTTAAACAATTTGTCTTCGTTTAATATTCCGCCCTTTTAAAAAACCCTATCGAGACCTAGAGGTCAAACTAAGCAAATTGTATCAACCTTCATCAACATTTTCATAAGATAAATTCATTAGAAACTAGTACAATATTTGTGTCAGATTGATAACTCGATAATAATACTAACATATCGATCATATAAAGTGATGCACATAATCAAAGGCGTAACACTCTATTAACGATTAGTAGAACATAACATCTACGTCGGAAGTGAACCCTTAACAAGATACAAACAAACAATTGTACTGTACCAACAAACAAAGTCACTTCAATGCACACCATTTCAATGCAGATCACTCTTCATAGTTCAGACCTCACTCTCATATAAATGTCCATATTACCCCTAACATCACAAATATTTTACAGTCTAAAGTTGACAGCTGAGTAGTTGACCTTTCTAAACTTGCGGGGTAATTTCGTCAATTCAACTCTTTCTCTAACTCTACAAGTCTTCTCTTCAGAGACATTCATAACAGAATTTTCAGTTCCTTCGCCACTTCCTGTCGATTTCCCGCCCAATTTCTCCTCCCTTTTATATACCATCTCTCTCCTTCTCTTTCTCTCTCTTCCTCATTTTCTCACATTTTTTCTCTCTCTCCTTCATTTTCTCTCTCTAACACTGTGTTTATCTGTCGAAGCGAAGCGAAGCGTCTGTTTTACGGAACTCGGCGCGAAATCGAAGCAGCGTATCTAAACCTAATTAGTAAGTTTCCGCCTCAATATCGTCTTCATTTCGCATAAAATTTAGGTTTATGAGCTGTAAATTCATGTGATAATTGAAATTTATTGCTGATTTTGCTTCATATTTTGTAGTGTAATTAAGACGCTATTGAATCGGAACTAGTTTTAGCTTTACTCTGTTTTTATATCATGATATTATTGAATTCGTGTATATTAGTGATCGAATTGTTCGCGATTTTGCGCTTTGATTTTGTTCGAGTGAACTGTGCTATGCGATGAAGTATTTCGTCTCTGTTTTCCGGCGGTTTTTCCGATGTTGATTTCCGACTGTAATTATCGTCGGATTATGTTTTTGCTGCTATGATGATGTTCATTCTGCTGATATTCGACTAATTTCCGGTGGAAATTACTCAATTTGCACAATTAATCGGAAAACCCTAATATTTGCGACATTTCTCTGAATTTTGGCGACGTTGATGCACATTTTGATTAGCGAGTTCGATTTCGTCGTAATTTGATATGTATGTTAAATTCCGAAGCTAGCAGATGATTCGAATCGAAGTTGTGTGGATTATTGAATTTGACATTTATCACTGTTTTTCTGGAATTGTGTTGAAATTATCCGATCAAAACCTGTGAATTTCTGCTGTCAAACGAACAATTTTGCTGGAAAATGTTGCGAATTCGTCGGAAACCCTAACTTTGATGATATTTCCTGTTTTTTTGCAGCAAAATCCTGAAAATGCAGCAGGAAATCTCTTCCTCAGTTACCTCAAACTTGCCGAGGATGAAGCAGTTCGCCGGAGCTTCTGATATCTTCACCCCGAAGCCGTATTCCTCAATCTTCTTCCACACTGACCGCTCCGGCGTGCCTCCGACATCTTCTCTCAACGCTAGCTCGAACGATCAGAGCGCAACCGCCACCGCTGCTGCCGCAATGGCCGCCTTCTCTCGCCTGATGTCGCAGCACAAGGACCTCACCAACCGCTTCTCCCTGTGCATGGCTCAGCTCCAGAAGACCTTCAGGGAAGCCGAGACTCTCCGCCAAGAGAACACCAATCTCCGCGTCGCGAACCTTCAGCTCACCGAGCAGATGAGCATTCTCCTTGAAGCTGCTGCGCTTCATGCGGCAGCGTCGTTCCCTGAGCCTGTTTCCTCACCTGTCAGCTTTTCCAGCGGCAGCGGCATCTCGAGCGGCGAGAAGAAGATGAAGGAGAGGGAGGTTGAAGGAGTTGGTTGGGAGGAAGGGGTTGAGAACATATCAGAGAGTCCGACAAGTGTGATTGAGCATGAGAGGAGCCAGCAGAAGTCTGATGCAGGGAGAGTTAGTCTGCCTAAGAGTATTTCTGTCAGGTCTAATGGTTATCTGAAGATAAGTCCTGGTGGTTCGTCTCATTCCGGTGGAAGCAGCAGTTCTGGTGGTAGCAGTTCCGGTGGAAGCAGCTCTGAGGCTAAGCCGAAACCTAACCGTGGTGCTGCGTCTAAGACTCACTCTGATAATGCTGTCTCTGGTCCGGTATGTCTGTTGCTATCAATGCTTTTGTTATTTCTGTCTTTAGGCCTTTGCTTCAACAACAAGATACTAAGTAATGAATAATTATTGCTTCTATGCCTTGCTGTTAGTTCTGTGATGTTAGGTAGTGTTAATGATCATTAGTAGGTAACTTATTGTGGTTGTTTTCTGATGCATTGTATGCTGATTGAGATTTAGGATTTTAGTATATGATCTGTTGATTGCTGTTGTGGTGGTGGAGGTGATACGATCACATTAGAAATGAAAAGCTGGTAGCCTGTTATAGTCCTGATTTGTGCAAGTTTACGCGTAAGGGTGTGTAGATTCACAGGATTAATGTAAATTCATACGATATTGGCTTATTTGTTGATCAGATGAGAAAACTTCATTAGCAGTTATGATTAGCTGAATGTCTGAATTTTGTGGTAGCTAAGATGGAGGATGGAGATTATTAGTATACAGGTGGTTGTTAGAATGACTTGTGTAGATGGTCTGCTATTTAAAAAGCTGATGTCTGATTCTGAAAGTTTTGAGGTTTTGTTAGTCCAAACGAGAAGCAGCCTTAGGGATACAGATTTTAGTCAGAACAAAGTTCAGGAAACAGAAACAAGAGTTTCTCTGATTTCTGTTTGGATTACGTAGATAATTAGAGTGATGTCTGGATAGATACAGACGTAGCATGACTTATAAGCGAGAATGACTATGTTTCCCAGAATTTCTGCTTGAGACAGGAGCATTACATGCTCAGCATATGTGGATGAAAGTGTGGATGTTAGAATAAGTAACACTCTTCTGCTGCCTTCTGACTCAGAAGTGAATTTAAGCATCTAAACTCTGTAATAACGAGCCATAAAATTGCTATGGAAAGGGTTGTAGTACTGACTCTTCTATGTTCCATGTGCATTAAGCAACCATTCCAAGGCAGTGAAAAGTCATCTGATTATGTAGCCAACTGACTATTGTTTAGAGTTGTATGTTTGTGTTGCTGCTGCTGTAATTCGATAGGGTGTCTATCCTTATATTTGCTACCTTAAGAAGCCTGTAGACATACACCTGGGCGTAACCTAGAAGCAGCAATACATATGTTCACAAGCAGAGGCGATATGTAAATTGAGTCTCTATTTCATTTAGACTGTCTATTATTATGCCAGTAGCAGAACTCATAAGTCTGCTTTGTTGTTGTTTAATATTTAGGAAAGATGGTAATTGCTGCAAGTCTTATTTCTTTCCTTTGCTTGGGTTGTGTTGACCATTTATTCTAGTTAGTTCTCAGACTTGTTTATATGAGTTTGAGAATCAGCTCAACATGTTAGTTTAGCAGTATTTTCAATCAAAAGATAAGTGCAGCTGCTCAGTCACAATAGGAGCGCTGTGTCTTGTTGTCAGTTTTTCGCAATATGTCTATTTAAGCAAGAGAGGAAGGCTGACTACTTCTGATTATTTGACCACTGTGCTCAATCAGGGTTTCTAGGCTCTTCTCCTCATCTTTTTCTACTCTCGTTCCTGCTACTACTAGTCTTCTACTGATTCTTATTTTGGAGACAGTTAAGGATTTATGGGGTTATTACAGAGTCTATGCTAGATTGATGTCCCTAATCTGCTATTTCTGCCTCATAAAAACAGGCTTTTCCATGGAAATAGTTTACTGTTCATACATTCTAGTAGTCAAACATATTTACAGTCAATAATGTATAAAGTTAGTGGGAAAACAGCGAGGCTGCATCCTATCGTATGTATTGATTGATGTAGAGTTATAAAGATGCAAACGCAACGTAAGAACCAACCAGCATAAATCTTACGACCACCAGGATCCAGTTATGTTGTATAGCATGCTGTACACTCATATCACTGATATCAGTGATGTTTTAGTCTGCTAGGATTTTTGACAAGTAAATATAATCTTTATTAAGTATGTCTATTCTGTGTTGATCTACTTCATTTGAGGCTGCTAGTACATGTAGGTTTGTTTTGATGAACCTCAACCTGATTTGAATGTCACTTTGGCCATTTTAACTAGCTTAGGGTCTGCTCATTTAGTATGAATCCTAATGTTGGGAAAAGCTTTTATTTGTGTAAGTCTTTTTTATTTGTGTGTGTGTGTGTGTGTGTTGTAGCCAAGTTATGAAAGCAACTCTGCATCTTTTTTAAGCCTGATAATCTGAAATCATAGATTTGTCAGAGAGTCCATCTGTTGTCTAGTTCAGCCACTACATTTTGGCCAATATGTTCCACAATTTTCTGAGGCTGTCCAGTAGGTTTCATGTCAGTCCTTATTTTCTTACTGAAGGATTTAGCCTGGAGAGTTGTTGGCATTAGTAAACCAGTAACAATGCTGTTACTGTTCTGGGCCAGTCCTGACTCCTACAATACAGAGTAATTCTGCATTATCTTGTAATCTATCTTAATATGTTTCCTGACATTCTAATACTCTAAATATCAGGCGCAGCAGCAGAAGGTGTATGTTCGTGGAGGCAACAAGAAAGAAGGCCCAATAGAGCTGGAAGTTTTCAATCAAGGAATGTTCAAGACTGAGCTCTGCAACAAATGGCAGGAAACTGGGAACTGTCCTTATGGAGATCATTGCCAATTTGCTCATGGGATGCAGGAGCTTCGTCCAGTCATTCGTCACCCTCGCTACAAGACTGAAGTCTGTCGCATGGTCCTTGCTGGAGATCCTTGCCCTTATGGACATCGCTGCCACTTCCGTCATGCACTCACTCAGGAGGAGCAGCTCATGCTTCCAATGAGGATCGAGTAGCCGATCACTGCTACCAAATATCAGCATCCTCTTAGTTCAGTTGAGGTATGATGGACCCACTGCTGGGAAACTGGACTAAACTGAAGGAATGTTTATAGTTGTCGTACAAACTAATGATAATAATATCTGTTAAGTGAAGTAAGTATGTGGATAAGTATAAACCAGTGAAAAAATTACATAATTAGGGTGCTTGTTAGTAAATATGATGTGGATATACACTCAGAAAAGAAAACAGGTGGTAAGCTAGTATCAAGCTAAGTCAGGTATTCAGTACACAGTACATTGCTGTTGGTGAATGGTGATTCTTCAGGTTCAGTATTCTGGATGTTTTGTAAGTATAGACATGAAGTATGAGCTAAGTTTTGTAATAAGTTGTTTTAGTTCATGCTCTATTCTACGGACATTATATACAACTCGGAACTTCTATAATCATTGTGTTCATTCTGTGTGTATTTTTAGCTTATGATTCTAGTAATAGTACATAAATGGCTGCGGATGAATGACTGCACCAAACTGGATATTCTGTTTGTGCCGACAGTCTGATACAAGAGTGATTATGCAGCCAACCGACTATTGTTTAGAGTTTATTGGAGGATATGAGATATGATGGAGATCGTAAGATTAGATTGAGTTAGTTAGTAATGGAAATAATCCTAGATTATTATCTCGGAAATATATTATATTAGGATAGTATATTATGTCAGTGATTCGGTTCACATTATATGATCTTATGTAATCAATATAAATAGGGGTCATCCCTATACCAATAATCTAAGTCAGTATTCTATGAATCATTCCCCCTCTCTATATTCTTACAGAGTTGTATGTTTGTGTTGCTTCTGCTTTGATTCTACAGGGTGTCTATGCTTATATTTGCTACCTTAAAAAGCAGCAACACATATGGTCACAAGCAGGGGGGATATGTAAATTGAGTCTCTATTTCATTTAGACTGTCTATTAGAATGCCAGCAGCAGGGCTCATAAATGTGCTTTGTGGTTGTTTAATATTTAGGAAAGATGGTTATCGTTGCAAGTCTTATTTCTTTCATTTCCTTGTGTTGTGTTGACCATCTATTCTAGTTAGTTTGAGAATCAGCTCAACATGTTAGTTTAGCATTATTCTGAATCAAAAGATAAGTGCAGCTGCTCAGTCACCATAAGAGCACTGTGTCTTGTTGTCAATTTTTCGCAATATGTCAATATAAGCAAGAGAGGAAGCCTGACTACTTCTCCTGATTATTTGACCACTGTGCTCAATTAGGGTTTCTAGGCTCTTCTCCTTATCTTTCTCTCCTCTCGTTCCTGTTAAGAAATCTGGCTTAATGAGGTAGTACTAGAGGATAGGCTTTTAGCGACGATTATAATTGGCTATGGCAACGCTTATAAGCACTCCTAGGACCTATACCGACGCTAGCAAAAGCGTCCCATTAGATGGCGAGTGAGGTGCGGAGTGTGAGTGGAGAGTGAGGCTCACGCCTTTGTTTTTTGTCCATACGTGGTGAGGGTGTGGGAAGAGTTGGGGTGCGATATTGAGAGCTGGGAGGACTGTCGGTCAGGGAGGGAGTTAGTTGAGCGTTGGTGCGGAGAGGCGGAGGAGGTGCGGATAGCGGAGGCTGACGGTGGTGAAGGTTAATACGGATGGGGCTACGCTGGGGGAGGCGGGAACGGGGATGGGTGTAGTGATTCGGGGCTCGGAAGGGGAGATAATGCGGGTGGCTTGTAAGCAGCTTGAAGAGATATGGAATCAGGATGTAGCGGAAGCAAGGGCGGCGGAGCTGGGTTGCTGATGGCGTGGCAACAAGGGGTGTCGTTGATCGTGCTGGAACCGGATTTGTTGAAGCTTATTAAAGACTTGCAGTCCGCCACTTTCAATTCTTCGTACTTTGGTTTATTTATTTCCGACATTTTTTCTTTTTCTCGTCGTTTTTCTTCTTGTATTTTTTCGCATGTTCGTAGAACTGGAAACAGAGCGGCCCATGTTGTTGGACTACTCGACCCGGGTGTGGGTCGAGAGTGACCCTTCCCGTGTACTTGATGTGGTAGCCACGGATCTTGTGTCCGCGGTTACTTAAGGTAATAGATGTGCTGATGTTTACCTCTAAAAAAAAGGAACGATTATAGAAAACATGCACATATAATCTCATGGTAAGTTTTTTCTATTTTTATGTTTATGCGCCATCTTTTCACAAAACGTATAATATCAATACATTATTCCCCAAAACGTATAGTAACATGTTATCATCATCTAATTGTTTCCCAAAACGTATAATATCATATTACAAAGCTCTAAAAAAATTCGAAAGTATATGGACGCGTTGAATCCATTCACACAACTTAAATCTAATGGCTCATATCAAATATATTAAAAAAAAAGAAAATTAAAATAAATATCAAAACCCAATATCACGCACATTTTTCTCTCTCTCCTCTCCCACCTCCCCTGCCGCCACCCAGTCGTACACCGACAACCACCACCGCCGGCACCAACCACCACCGCCGGCACCAACCACCACCACGATCCAGCCGGCTACCACCACCATATCCGTCGTCCTGATGCCAGCCTACTGGTGGCGTTCTCTCCTCCCGTCAACTACTTCACCATCCCAATCCACCCATTTTCTCTCTTTAAACTCATCTCCAGTTGCCGGCCACCTGCACAAACCACCACCTCGATCCATTTGACCACCACCACCATGCTCGCCGTCGTTCCGCCAGTTCACGGTGGTGTTCCTTTCCACCGTCGAGCACGCAGTAGCCCCAATCGACCCATTCTCTCTCTTCAAACTTCTCTTCAACCACCCCGATTTCCGCCCACTCCGATGCTTCGCCGTCCCTCACACAAGTCGACTCCTTTTCCTTCTCGTTCGCTGCCCATACATGGACGCTCGCTGCCTCTCCTGCCATAGTTTCCACCTCTCCCCCCGTTTTTGGACGTGGGAAATGGGGGATGAGAAAGATGCGACGTCATCGCGGAGAGGTGGAAGCATTGGCGCGTGAGAGCAGCGGTCAAGGTGGCTGAGACTGGGCCGTCAGTAGTGGTGGTCGGGGACGATCGATGGCGGAGCTGGGGTGGTCGGGTAGGTGGGAGGGGGGAGGGTTGGGGGAAGAGAGAGAATATGGAAGTGGGAGGGTCTTGTTTAATTAGAATTGCTTGATTAATTAAAAGTGCATTTTGTTTAATTAAAGTGCATTTTGCTAAATTAGAATTGCATTTTATAAAACTAAAACAAAAAAGTGCATTTTATTAAATTAGGAGTGCATTTAACAAGAATAAGTATATCTTGTTATATTAGATGTGCATTTTGTTAAATTGAAAATGCATTTTATAACAATAAAGTGTGTTTTGTTAAATTAAAAATGTATTTTATAAGACCAAGTGCATTTTGTTTGATTAGAAGCGCTATAAAATCAAAACAACAAAGTGCACTTTGTTAAATTACAAGTGCATTTTATAAGAATAAGTGCATCTTGTTAATTTCGAAGTGCATTTTGTTAAATTGAAATGCATTTTATAAAACTAAGTGCATCTTGTTAAATTAGAAGTGCATTTTATAAAACTAAAACGACAAAGTGTATTTTGTTAAATGAGAAGTGTATTTTAAAAATGTAAGTGCATTTTTGTTAAATTAGAAGTGTATTTTATAAGACCAAGTGCATTTTGTTTGATTAGAAATGTATTTTATAAAACTAAAACGACAAAGTGCATTTTGTTAAATTAGAAGTGCATTTTGTTTGATTTATAAAACCAAAACGACAAAGTGCTTTTGTTAAATTAGAAGTGCATTTTGTAAAAATAAGTGCATTTTGTTAAATTAGAAGTGCATTTTGTTTGATTAGAAGTGCATTTTATAAAACTAAAACGACAAAGTGCATTTTGTTAAATTAGAAGTGCATTTTATAAAAACAAAATGGTATTCATGAAAATGTAACTTTGTATTGATCAATCATGTATTTATGTTAATAGTTTTGCTCTTTGTACTTTGCACAAAAACAAAATTTCTTTAGAAGTTCGTAAATCGTAAGAGTTTTGAGTTAATTTGTGCATCTTATGATACATTAAGTATCGCCAATATCAGATTTTATTATCACAATTTTTAAAACTCACTCATCGCTTATATTTGACTTGGTCAAAAGATTTATTAGTCGTATTATAAAGATCGGGTATATAGTTTTGCTTTTCAGAGATTATAATAATTTGAACTATAAAGATGAAAATGATAAGATCGTTAATCTAATCTAATCCAAACTCACGCGAAAAAGATATGAGTCACCAAAGTCAAAACTTCCCCAAAGTTCAGTCACCATTTACACATTAACTCCCTTCCGTCCCAGGTCAAACGCCCCGGAGCATATTTGTAGTGGAATAAGAAAAATTGATATACTAAGTTGATTGAGAAAATATTGGGGAAAAGGAGGACAGAGAATGTTAGGATTAATAAAAGTGGAGAGAGAAATATGTCCCAAAATAGATGGAGTGTTTGAGGTGGGACGTCCCAAAATGGAATATGGGGCGTTTGAACTGGGATCGAGGGAGTATGTATGTATTATACTTGGCCTAATTTTGTTACATTGATTACTTTATTTACCAAATTCGTTATAACCGACATTATATACACTAGAATGCATAAGTAATATTTATAAACTTAAAAAAATTTGCATTTTATTTTTGAAAGTGGGTCGGACCAAATTTCGGGGCTCAAGCTCGGCCCATATTATTGCGGGTTTTTTCGGGACGGGATTTGGGTCTTTTTAGGGCCTAATGTAAGGCCCAAACCCAGGAAAAAGTCGGGCATGTGCCATTTGATCGGCTCTAGTATGGGTCCTTGTGGACCCGACCTACCCTCAGCCCGCCTATAAACTTCATCTTGTATTTTCTATTATGTGGTGTTTTTCTTCAAACTCCCTACCTATCATCTTTCCTTATTTGTACATGTATAGACCAAAACAAGTCCCTTCTTATTAGTAAGGAAAATTTGCGAGACCGCACCTTATAAAACCAGTTTTTTGCGCGACCGCCATTTTTATGTTTAATTTTGCGAAACTGCACCTTTTAAGTTTATTTATTTGCGAAACTGCACATTTTCTCATTTCCGACCACTTTTGACCACTCTCCGGCGTTTACTATTAGTAACTATAATACTTTCCTTAATTATTACCAAGAAAAAAAATAATACTTTCCTTAATTATTTAACTTTTTACACTAGTTAAGGTTATGGAGTTTTCTAGTAACTTAAATACTTTTCCATAATTGATTCCACTAGACAAGCAGTAGTAAAAACATGGATTAATAGGAGAAAATAGAATCCCTGGTTGGACAAGACTATACAGTATATACTCTCATAGTCCCATGTATTTTGTTATGCTGCCCCGTAAATTTACATCTATATTAAAAGAGAAAGTCTTAATGTATATCCATATACATTTCTAAATGTATATCTCTAATTTTTTATCCACATGCCCCACCATATTCCAATTCTCTCTCCTCAATCTCACCACATAAAAATACAAAACATACCCTTACTACCCCCATATATATTTAGTAATGTATATCACATATACAAATAGCCTTACTCATATTAAAACTCACTCTATTAAATTGTAGGTCACACCACAAGGAAATGTACTCATATTACACTCTTCCACCCTCACTGGCACCTAATGGGGCGGCGCCGCGTCTTCACGTGTTTTCCGTAAGCATAAACGCCCCCATTAAACCCCAAAAGCCTCTGGAGATTTATGGTAATATAACAGTGGTTGAAGAACAAGGCTTGGAGTTCAAACTGTTTGATCGAACTCGTGATGATCCCGAGATCATTTATACAAGCGGGGCTTCATTGTCTATTAGTGGCCCAAAAACTCGAGCCATATCCACCTCCAAAGGTGCCACTTTGAGCTTGCTTCTCAAAGACTGTGATCAAGACGAGTCCGAGTCTTTTATTGAACACAAAATCACTCTGGATGCTAAACAACAACAATACCCTTATGACAAGATCTACAGTGTCGATATTACGGGCAACAGTGGCGGCTCTGTTAGCGTATGCTACACCACGGTCTTCTATGGTACTAATGCAACTATTGATGTTGAGTTCCTCAAGAACGACTATTGCCTTGATAACACCATTCCGGCTGACAACTATTTAGTCCTCCGTGCTTTCAGCAAGGAACACATGACCCAACACCATCTACACACCGTACTCTTCAACCAGCCCCTCTGCTTATATGTCGATGACAGCTCCGTCAAATTGATAGGCAAGCAAGTTATTGTTGTGCCTGGGTGCTCGTCTCTTATTATTGACGTCGTCTTGTCGTGTCGTGGTTTTGAGAACTACTATGGGTCTGTCGAAGTTCTTGCCTTTTCCGACTCCTCCTTTGGACCTCAAACCGTACAACTACCATGTGGCCATGTTCAACTGACGGTGGATTTTGGTGTACCTTCACTCACTCAAGTTAAGTTGGGCGATCGATTTCGTCTATTGGATCTTGCTTAGGATCGGAGGATTTGATTCCATTAATTGTTAGGACTATGATCCCAAGTAGTATTGATTAGGAGTAATGTCATCGAGGATTTGGTGTATTTTCCGAGGTACAAATCTGAATTTATCGCAATGGAAAACTAAAGTTGTTGGAATTTTGAGGCTACACTTTTGTTGGATTGATCTGAAACTTGATTGTTATTCTTCTTCTTGAATTCTTACGTTACATATGAGCATAGGTGAAGTCCATCTATAAACTTTCATGCGGTCTAAAAAATGAATATTCTATAATGCTAGTTACTAGAACGTTCTATAACCTTTCAAGATATCTAAAACATTCCATGAAACTCTAGAGTTTTCTAGATTACTCCGTAATTTCTAACATAAGTAGCAAACACATGCTTATTATGCTTTGCAGCAAGCGTTTTCATGGTCATCTACAATTAACTAGCCAGAATAGTCTCATCCATTTGATAAAGACGTCAATTCAATGGAATGCAGAAATAATATAACTCGGAAGGACATATTGCAGAATGTCACATTTGTATATACGAATTTCCAGAAAAATCTCTGCACTGATAAATTTTGAGATAGATAACAAGGATCTGTCAGCTTACAGAGTCATCCTTCATATGTATGTATATATATATATAGACAATCAAGTATTGTACATCGATCTGCCAGTAGAGATTGTCCAATTTACATCCGAATATTAGAGAGTTTTTACCTGTCATCTGCCAGTTGATAATCGAGCATGATTATTACACTTGCTTTCAAGAGCGTCCCTAGGAGCCAAGCGATGCGCCATGGGTTTATGGCTACAAATAGAGAGAAAAGACGATAATTTGGAGCAGTATGAAAGGTCTCCTCAAATAACAATATTAGAAACAATGCAGACTTTTCTGAAGAAGGTCGTTCGAAAGAGAAACAAGGTTATGTCATGAAGCAAAAGAGCTGTAAGAAGTCAGCGCGTATCCTGAATGCTGCTAAAGGGAGGTAAAAACCACAGTTTACAGAGGAAATTGCATAACATTCTCACATATGATTGATTTCCTAACACACACTTGAAAGCTAAGTTGGATACTTTTAACCCGCTCTCCTAAATATCTCTTTGAAAGAATCAATGTCCAATTTAAAAGGTAAAAACTGTTTATGGCAACAGCAAATCTGCAATGTGTTTCTTCACCATCTCTACTATCTTAAAATTGGCTGACTCGCAAATGTTTGCAGACTCGCTCACCATTATATGTTGCACCAAACATAGTTGATGTATCAAAGACACGAAAATGCAAGTGCAGAGACAAGACAAGTAAAGTACCTTCTTTGACTGCCATCCTTGTCTAACATTCGGAACAGTTTCCTGCCCTGCGGCTACCTCTTTGTTAAGTCATCATGTGTGACAGTAAAATCCCAGAGGTCTCCATACTTCTCATTGAAGTCCCAGATGTCCATTGTGTTATAATCAGAAATCAATCTGTCGCGAGCTCCACCCTCCATGTTATATATTTGTGGCTCAAAGTTGTGAGGTTGATCAGGTTTATCCATCTCTATAATGCAGAACACGACTACAAACAAACCTGCTCCAATGTATAAATACTCCCCCTACAACTTAGACAATTACCAAATACACAAGCTTCATCTCTAAACCCCACTTCCTGTATATAATAAGCTTCAATTTAATGTTAAGGTTAGTACATTACCGGAACATTGAAGTACATCCCTGCAGCAATTGCTGGAAGGAACAGCCATGATATAAGCCCTGCCGCGAAAAATATCAAAGCAATTAGACAGTGTTAAGTTGTTCCAACATCATTCATTTTTCGATATATCAAAAACATTACAAAACCTTGAAAACCAGTTGGTGGATCCATAGAAGCATATTCTTCACCAACTGCACCCCAAAATGTGCCTGCAAACAAGACAATCTCATCAATTACTATCAGATATCCATACACACTTCATCAGCTTTTTTCATAATATTTCAATTCAGTGAGGCTATTAGCATCATCCTATATTTTCCAGAGTCGCGCGTATACCTTTCTCAGAGCTCTCGAAAAATGTGTGATGGTCATCATACTTTCCATAAGCAAAATCTTCCTGTAAGTAAAGAAACAGTGATCTGATCAGGCATCACATTCCTGTAGAACACATAATATATGTTCAATTACTTCACCTAATTTTGCAATTGCCCACCTTATGGCTGGAGCCTTTTAAGGCACTTGGGTAAAGAGTGACAAAGACGTTGTTTAGGTGTAAATGATCTATATTGACAATTAGCGAGCCAAGTCAACCAAAAAGTCTAGACTAACGGTTTGAGGCCCAATAATTGGTTATATCTTAACAAAACACAATAACACTACCCCTATAAAGGTAAGAAGTGCAATTTACGCAACCTTACACTACATTGAAAACACGGGAAGACTATTTTCAAATGACCCATAATGAAAATTGCATCAAGAATTGCATTGATTCTACATCCCAATAAAACTTGACTACTCCCTCCGTCCCAGTTCAAACGACTCATATTCCATTTTAGGACGTCCCACTTCAAACACCCCATCTATTTCTCTCTCCTACTTTTATTAAATTATCACATAATCTCTCACACTATCTCTCCTACTTTTATTAATTCTCACGTTCTCTCTCCTCGTTTTTCCTAAGTTTACTTCATTCAACTCATTATATCAATTATTCTTATTCCACTACAAAAAAACGTCCGGGGCGTTTGAACTGGGACGGAGAGACGGAGGGAGTAGTGTACCAATCAAAAGAAATAACATCAATAAATTTTGTGCTAGAGCATGATTCCCAAGCAACAAAAAATCGGTACAAGAAAATCATTGTGAAGTAGCAGTCGGTCCGTGGCTAGACATAAATTGCACACTTGTGAAGTGTGTAACAAAAGTAAGTATAAGAGAAAAACGAACCGCAGAGACGCCGGGGGTGGCCCATCGGTCCTTCGGGTCTTCATTGAGGTCAGGTTCAATGTCAGTGAGACCCGCTTTCAACTTTGTAGGTGACTTTCTTAAACCACTTTCCATTATAAGGGCAGCTGACAACGAGAATGTTGGTCTATAAATAGAAACTTCCTGAAGTTTGGGAGAATTTGAACTTTTAGTACTACTGCTTATTCTGGGAGACTGATTGTTGATGCACAGGACTGTTGGTTTCCAACAAGTCGCCATTTTTTTGGTTCAGTTTTTTTTTTTTTTTTTTTTTTTTTTTTGAGAATGTTGCAAGAAATGGGTGTGGGTGTGATCCTGCTTGAAAATTAATGGTAGTGCAGACTTGTGTTTTCTCTGCCGCATGTTACCTTGGCTTGGTTTAATGTTTATCCAATCGTGGGGACATATTCTCAAACTCGACCTTTTAGGAGCGAAGTTAGGATTTGAAATTTAAGGTAGCGAAATTGTGACAAACTTTTAAAATTGAAAGTGATTTGGAGTCGTTTTAGAGTGGTGAATCTTGATTTTCAATGCAAGAAGTTATTTTTTGGTGACAAATTGATTGGATAAGTGTTTGTTTGGTTTTTTAATGATTTTATTCGACATCCATTAAGTTTGACCATGGCTTGAACTAATCAAGTAATTAACTCTTCTTTGCCAAGTCTAATAAAATGCAAGAATGCAATGGCAATTGCTTTGCAATTACGGCCAAAGTGTAACCCCCACGCCATTGACACTTTTACAGTAATTATGACTTGAAGACTTTATCCACGCCTCTTGGGACTTCGGTTTTGTTGTTACTTGTAGCTCAAGTGATTTAGGCTTTTGTAGGTGGTTTGCTACTTGCTTCCCCTGGCTTCACGTAAAACCAAATTTAATCATTTGACATTTGGTAAGAAACCAAACATTATCTTATGCATCACGTCATACATGTTGTACACACATGCTCCGACCAGCTGGTTGAAGCTTGAAGGTAATACCAGGTTGCGACGATGGTCGTAGTTCGTAGCAAAAATACAACATTTTGTAACCTGGTAACAAGATCAGTTCTTAATATAATTACAGGGGAGGAATTATTTACAGCTGAGTGATCAAGTTATTTACAGAGGAGAAATTGTTTATAGAATGGAAATTGGAAAAATGACTATTTACAATGCTAATAGAAGTGACTGAACAAATATTAACAGCCTTATGCATAAATGAATCATAACAAAAGAATTCACCATCAGATCCTTCAATGGCTAGACGAGCAGATAGTTTCACCAGAATAC
Organism: Spergularia bocconei; assembly: GCA_963457585.1. Classification (NCBI taxonomy): domain Eukaryota; kingdom Viridiplantae; phylum Streptophyta; class Magnoliopsida; order Caryophyllales; family Caryophyllaceae; genus Spergularia; species Spergularia bocconei. Next base: position 21,388,343 of record OY734945.1, on the reverse strand, counting down.
ACAGCGACAAGAGAAAATAAAAGCATCTGCAGAGACACCATGTTCCTCTCACCTCTGGCTACTTGTGTTACTCCGAAGCCACGACTCCTCCAGTGGAGACGAGGGATAATGAGGCTAAGAATCATCATGATTCAAAGGGTACATTTTCTTTTTCTTTTCTTCTTTTTTCATTTTCTTTTTGCTTTTACCTTCTGGTCTTTTTTTTTTCGCACTCAACTTACTGCCAGGCCAAAACACTTTCCAGAAGGGCGACAAGAGGTGGAAATATATCAACAGGGTGTATACAATGCTTTAAACCAGAATGACAAACTGTAACAACCTTGGCAGCATCAGAAGTGCTGAAAGCAGGACTGCAGCACTGTGAAAATGTCAGCTGCCACCTTGAAGAGAAGAAAGCCAGCGCTCCATGTGCTTTTGGCTATCTGTTGCGATCAAAACCAAGAGAACAATGAAACATAAGCACCACAAACTATCAAAAGTAGTTGTTACAGAAGCTAAAATCTATAGTGATTAGAAGGGACTGAAACATAAACCTTACAGCCACATTGGGTTTGCTAGACCACATACATGATACATGTAAGTGTGTAACAAGTATCTCAGGCCAAAAAAAAAAAAAAAAAATCTAGTCCCGTAGCAAAAAAGAACTATGACAAACTTGCTTAGCGATTGCATTGGTCTACACTAGTCAGTTTTTCATGTTTCGAGTAAGTTTCTAGATATCAATGGGAATTTTTAAGGTTTTAAAGTAACACAAAGACAACAGTCCTCGAAAATACAAATTTCTTAGAACTTGCACAACCACCTGAAAACAAACATGGTTTGACCATAACCAGTTGAAAGACTACATTTGGCCCAAGTTTAATGTACAACTAATAGTTAAACAAATGAAAAAAAAAAAGGCCAAATGAAGGAAACAATGAAATGAAGTTGTTAATAATTAAAAAGGTGTATCTGACTCTCAGTGGGGTTAAGTGCTTTTGCAGATTCGCTGCGTTCTTGCTAATCGGTGCTAAAATCGATTATGAGTATACACTTGTAACAGCAAGTGTTTTACAAACCTAATATTTTCATAAAATATCTCTAAGACAAGATCTACTGACAAACAGCTCCTCTATGAAATTGAAGAACTCACATCTGAGTTCTTTCCGTGTCACCTATAATGTGTTTGGCGTACCCAACCCCAATGCATAAGAACTCACCCCCAGAATGGATTCAACATCACCCTCTTGCTCTCTCCTTAATTCAGCAAGAACCGAATTCTGAAATAAGAATTCGGGGCAATCAGAACTACCATTTCTAGTGCTCTTGGAGAACACAAAAGTTGTATTTCCCAAGTCTGGTTTTCATAAGAAAGGTCTCATCCAAATCTCTAATTGATGAGATATGGATATATAATTCAGAAATAAGATGTGAGACTGTACATCATTTCAGTGAGCAGTACAATTTTACAGCTAACCAGGTACCAGGGATTCGAATATCAATTTAATGGTAACTTTGGTGCCGGTAAATGGCTTTGCAAAAGATATATCAGAAGAAAAGACGTCCACAAACCCATCCTGCACATCAGTCTTTCATGCTAGAGACTAAGGAAACAAATCAATGTATCAATAGATCTACAATGGATGAATGACAAATATACCCCAGTCCGCCAGCTAATGGAGTGCCCAAGGTTATGATTACTCGCACAATTGCCCCAACAAAAATCATACAGGAGTAACATTTTTAGAGCTAAAAGAAAGTGCATTGAGACATCTACTGGTGAAATCATCAACTCAAAATAAACTGACCAATATCACTCTAAGACATACATCGTCACCTCTCTGTCTAAGTCATCATTCTAACTCTTTCCATCCTTCAATGTTTCTATCATAAACAGAAGCTGAGTAGCTTCAGTATTTTTTAGGCTCGCCTACACAGCCATGTCCACACTAACAACTTCTTCCCACTTAAAAGCTGGAGTTGGAAAAACGGTCCAACCGGATGTGCCTTCTCTGCCAGGGTATTTAGTAGCAAAAATGCTACAACCTTAAATAACAAACCAAAGGCAGCACCTCTTGCTAAGATTAGGAACTTTTACTACGTAGCCCATATATATTAAAGAATCTTGCTATACACTTGCGTGGACACTTGACATTTGAAGGATTTTAGCAAATTCAGAGTTCGAACCTGTACTACTGGGATAGGTGTACTTCCCATATTCAAAGGTTTGATCTACAAGGTGGACTCTGGGGACATCATGTGTTTATCAAATATGAAGACATGAAACAGGATCTAAATGGACAGCAAATGTTACTTATCTCCTGCATCACTAGACAACAAGCTCTAAAACCCGGAAAATAAAAATAGAAAAACACCAATGCTAACCAGGCCTAACCTTAACCTTTAGGGAGTGACTTGTCACTCAGATAAAGTGAAACAATCCTATTTGGGGAATTTACAGGACATTTTGAATGGTCTTCAGCAAACCTCTTCATCCTCACGAGGAGTCTTGACGAGTGAGGATTGTATAAGGTTTGGGGCACGTGCTTACTCAAATAATAGAGCAGAAAGTATGCAAGAAAACCCATCTAATTATCAAGGCTAGACACAAGACTCATGTGACATATAGCTCTTCCCTGACTTTATGGTTAATTCTTTCGTTTCATATGAAGAAACTTAAGGGTCAAGGTTTGAACTTAAAGTCAATCTAAGGCTTTAAAACATCACATAACATGAGGTATATGGAAAAACAAAGAAGGGATCCTCTGTGGTAAAGTATAAGGGGGTCATCATTAAGGACTCAAAATGTATCTCTGCGTTGTAGCAGTACGATACTACAAAAGTACAAAGTCAACAATTTAGGCATTCCAGAGGAACTAGCTTCAAGCTTTTGGCTAATTGAGTATAAAACAACTGATTCCACTAGAAGAAAACTTAACAAAGTAAACAATTATCATTCATATATATGCAATTAAACATAAGAGAGAAACTTATCTGAAATGATATTAAAGATGTCTGACAAAGCTTAACAAGACTTACCAGCTTTATAAATATCTGGAACACGCGAAATGCTGTCTACACTGTTCTTATTGCTGTTTAGCTTCCCTCCATTGCCACGTCCATAGCAACGGACAAGCACACCAAAGCCATTATCAATCTCATCCTCACTCAAGAACCCAGCAGCATGAGGCTCCGACCATCCTATTGACCAATCAGATCCATCAGACTCCGAATCAGAAGAAAATCCACCACCATCTGACGGCACAATAACAGAGTCATGCTCCCTATCAATCATTCCTTGACCACGCCCTTTCCCCCTCGCCCTCTTAGAATTAAAACCTAAATTAACACCTCTAGTAGCAGGATAATTCAACACATCCAGTTCCAACCCATCAGATTCAGCTGAGGAATTCGGAGAAGAACGATTCTGCAATTTCGCATCTTTCTTTTTACCACTCCACAACCACCAAGATAGGTTGGGAAATTTCCCAGACATAAATCAATAAGAACAATTCCTCCCCAATTCCCCAAACACACCCCTTTTATCTCAATTCTTCTCTCAAATTTCTTATATTTTTCCTTCCAATTTTTACCCTTTTACAAATTATTACTTCACACACTTGAAACTGCAACATCAAACAAACAAAACCCAGCACGAAAACATCATAAGTACATAAAAACCCATCAAATTGAGATCAGTTCACACCTAAATCCATCATCATATCACAAAGATCATGAAATTGAGATTGAGATCAGTTCACACCTCAATTCTTCATCATATCCCCATAATTTAACATCCCAAATATTCTATAAATGAAATGAGATTAAACTAAAACCTAAAAAGGGCATGCAAACAACAAATATTTAAATGCCATAATAATCAGTAAATAGGGCAAAACATACAATTATCCCAGAAATAAACAAAACCCAGAATTCACTTCATCGAAAAAACTTGGAATCAAACAGAAGATTCAACCGGAAAGTAAAAAATAACCTATTAAAAAAAAGTTGAGTATACCTGAAGTTTCCGTGAAACAAAGGAGGATGAGGAAGAAAGGTCTGGGATGGGATTCCTTTTGAATTGTTCAGAATTTTTTAGTTTGTCTTTCTCTCTCGCTAACTTTCTCTTATAATATACTCGTAAATAAACAAAGAATAATTATTTAATCCATTAAATTGTATTTTACGCCATTAATTAAAGGGAAAGAATATGAAGTTGAGTTGAAGCAGGAAACTTGCGGTGAACTGACTTGCTCATTCATTGAATCATTTCATTTATTTGGGGAAAGTTCATTATCCACTTTTTTATCACTTTTTTTAGAATCCCAAATTAATTGTTATCAAATTTACGGCAAATCACGTGGTTCCCTCAAATTATGTGTGAATGTCCGTGGTGTCCCTCTGTTTGAAACTTGTACATTGCAGTGCCCCTGAACTTTACCCCAACCGGCACATCGTGCCCTCCCACCCATCTCCGTTAACTCCGTCAGTCCCCTAACTGTTAACTGTTGACGTGGCAATGATTAGCGTTGGCGGGAAAATTATTTAAAAAAAAAATTAAAAAAAATTTAAATTTTTTTTTACAAAATTTAGTGCACATGATGCCTCTGAACTTCACCCCAATGCACATGGTGCCCCCTAACTTTACCCCTCATTGAATAAGAGGGGCACCATGTGTACTGGAGGTAAAGTTTAGGGTGACCATGTGCACTAGTTTTTGTAAATTTGAATTTTTTTTGAAAGTTTTCGAGTTATAGAGAAATTTTTTTTTTTTTAATTTTTGTAAAAAAAGTTTAATAAAAATTAATTAACCATTAATTAACTTTCCCGTCAACCGCTAATCACTGCCACGTCAACAGTTAACAGTGGGGGGATTGACGGAGTTAACAGACAAGGGTGAGAAAGGCATCATGTGCCGGTTAGGGTAAACTTCAGGGGCACCACAATGTTAAAGTTTCAAACATAGGGGCACCACGTGAATTTGCCGAAAAAGACAATAAAGGTGAAGAGCTATTCATCACCCTAATTTTACTATCATCACCCAATTTTTATACAACTTTTCCAATTACGCTCTTGTTACATAATCAATCCCTTGTTTCTATCATTCCCTGCTAAGATTTAGATCATCGAAGTTATGACTCCTCTCTAAACCCCAACATTAGTACCACCACCACCGCAATTCTAAAATCTAACTTGATTACCTATATGATGGAACATAATAATTTATCAGCTCTAAAGAATTATAGTCAGCAGTTAAAATAAAGTGAAATAATAAAAACGATTCTATTTGATTCAAGTTATAGTCGGGGCAAATTACAGACTACGTGCACCGCCGCTACTAATAACTTTTGTGGCCAAACAAAGATATGTTGTAAGGATTGTGGCCTGTGGCCAAACAAAGATGTGTTGTAAGGATGTCCAGCATTATACTATAGACGTGTTGACTACATGTCCATCTTTGGGAATGGACATGTTGACCAGACATCTATGTTGGAAGCCAGACGTGTTCGTCAGACGACTGGGTCGATTGGACGTGCGGACGGTGTGTTGTCGGCATCGGTGATCGGGCATTTGATAATCTAGGGATGCCGGAACAGGGTGAGTACATTAGATTGATTAAGTTGGGAATTGAAACGGGTTTAAATTTGTTCTTTTTAAGCAACAAAGAGAAGCAGGTTAAAAATTTGTGATGTTAAAATTTAAAATTTAAGGGGGTATTTTTGGAATATAGTGGGCGATATAAATAAACGAGTGGGAGACGAATAACACCTCTAGAAAAAACAAATTAAAATAAACGCCAAATTCACGTGGTGCCCCTGAGTTATGTCAAAATGCACTTGGTGCCCCCATTTGGCAAACTGCTACTCTATGGTGCCGCCAAACTATGTCGACACTCAATGCACATGGTGCCCTTTTGACCGAATTTGACTGACGGCGTTAACTTCCATCCGTTAAGTGGTGATGTGGCGTGAGATTATCAATTATATTAACAATAAACATTTATAATTTAAAAATCAAATTTAATTATATTATAAATTAAAAATAAAATTTAACAATTAACCAAGTTATTAAAAAAAAACCCCAAAACTCTCTCTCCTCAAACTTCCCCACCAGACGCACTTCCACCACCGCCAAGCTACCACTGTCGGCCACCGCCAACTACGATGACAACCACATCTGACACCACCAACGGGTGCGTCTTGTTGCTGTGACCACTGAATCCACCACCATCTACAACCCCACCCCCTCATCCTTCGCTCATTTCTTTTTCATTCCGCGCAATCCTGTCCTCGAATTTCTCTCGCCTCCTCGGTGATCTGCCGCTCTCCTCGCAACCCCACCTCTCCACCGCTTCCTCTACCACTTATCCTCCTTCCTTAACACCCTCCTAACCCCTTTCGATGCTGATATCGAGGAGGGCTGAAAATCGTGGAAAATGTGTTGGAGAGAGAGAAAATCGAGGACAAAATGATAAAATCGAAGAGGAGGGGGAAGGGGCGTTGGAGATGACGGTGGATAAAGTGGTCGCCGGAGTGAGGCGCGTTTGTTTGTACGGTCGGCGACGGCTGTCACTGTTGTCGGGGATGGCATGTGGTGGCTGGGTTGTGGTTGAGGTGGGGTCGGTTGGGGTGTCCGGGGAAGGGAGGAGAGAGAAATGGGTCTTTTTTTCTTGCCTTATTTTTTATTATATAAATGTTAGTTAGTAATTAATTTAATTGTTAATCATGGCACATTCCTACTTAACTGATGAAAGTTAATGTTATTAGTCAAAATTGGTCATAGGGGCACCATGTGCATTGCGTAACATAGTTCGGGGGCACCATACAGTAGTAGTTTGCAAAGTGGGGGGCACCACGTGCATTTTGACATACCTTAGAGGCACCACGTGAATTTGCCGTAAAATAAAATAAACCCAAAACTATATAAAACCTGTGTATCACCCTCTCAGTGTTTTCATTCCCAAACAAACAGAGCTTGCTTAGCCGATCAGCTCTGCTCCGCCGCCCACAATGCCACCTGCTTAAAACGTTCAGAAAGAGCAAAAGGTGGTTCCGATATACTGTTCAAAATAAGTCTTATAATTATTTGGTGGTTGTCCACACACACACAAATATGTTAGGTGGTTCCCTCAAAAATTGATAACTTGTTAGGTGGTTCTCCATAAATTACCCTTTTCTTTTCTTTCTAAATTTCTGATTTTCTTTTTGTTTTGGGTTCGGTATTTGTTCTTGTGTTTGGGCCAATATAATGTTGGGTTTAGTGTGTTAATGTAGTAGCTAGAAATGGTCTAAATACGAAATACTCCATCCATTTCATTCATTTTTGTTTACGTTGAGTTTGAATTCCCCTCACAAAACCCGGGCCGACGTTAACAAATGAATGAAATGGAGGGAGTAGAAATATCCAATAGTAAATCCAAATTCAAAACCCATTTCCGGTTCCGTTTAAAAAAACGACTCACAAAATAAATTTTAATTCATTTTCCGCTAAAATAATCTAATTAATAAGCCAAAATATTAATAAGAATATTCCAAAGTTTCGAAATATTACAGAGTGATAAATAATTTCGTGTATTTAAAGGAAGCAACAAAGTTGGATCTATCTTTAAAATGTCAATTGTTGATGGAGAAATATCAAAAGGGTCGGATTATCGCACGGTAATTAAGTTGTACTCCCTCCGATCCAAATTAAACTTCCCGCTTCCTTTTACGCATTTCAAAAGGAAAATTAATAAATAATTCTTAATGATTCATTTAGAAAATAAGTTTAAAAGCTAATTATCACCAACATCTTCATCTTGCCTCCCTAATTATTCACTCGACAAAAAACTTAATAGTTTGGAAATGAGGAATACAAAGTCGAAACCCTAAAAAAAAAGATGGGAAGTTTAATCTGGACCGGAGAGAGTACATGTTTGCGCTTTTGACACTCGAGAGGAACCTGGCAGTGGCAGCCCAAGGGTTTTCAATTTCATAAGCTAATTTAGGATTGTCTGTTGCATTTATTGTGCGAAAGCGTTATGCGCTGTGATAATTCGATGGCAAAAACAACAATAAAGAACATAAGAATTTAACGAGATTCACTATCAATGCGATAGTTACGTCCTACGGTTCAAGAATCAATCTCAGTATATGATTATATATAGGAGTTTACAGATACAAAAGATGATCTGGAGAACCTTGGTTGGCTCTCTCTAATTCTCTCCAATAAGAAATTACGCTAGGCCTAAGGAGGTTTTTTTTTTTTTTTGTATATATAATAACTCCCTTAACAAAGACTTAATTAATCTAATACTATATATTAAAACCTGAAACCAAGTCTTTCCTAGGTTGACACTTGCCATACATTAATTGGATATAAAAATAGTATTAAAATACAATTATTGATTAACATATGTTAATAAATTATCATATTAGCTAATTTATGGAAATAATAAATATGTTAATTTAGTTTATAACATGAGATATAAGTGATAATATTATGGTGGTTGGCTAATTTATGTTAATAAATTTGAATATGATGTGATATAATGGGTGACGGAATAGTAGAATGACATAATGTAACATGTGACGAGATAATGGGATTGAAACTGTAAAATAGGTGACATAAAAGTGGAAATATGATAATACGATGAGTGAGTAAAAATATATAATAATAAAATATGACGGGGGACAAAAGTTGATTATAGTACCCTACTAACCTTCATCGTAAAATTAGAACAACGATAAAACATGATGTCATTTTTACAAAACGAGCATAAACATTATAAATAGGCAAAGCCCGGGCGTGGCACGAGCATGCAAACTAGTTAGATAAAATAACTAAGGAAAGTCAAATAACAAACCTTGGAAAAACAGGCGACCAAACAAGCCAAAATCGAAAACGCGTGAATCGCTAGCAGCAACCGCGGATCGCCCTAGGTAAACCGTGGAACCCTCACCAGAGATGGCGGACTGCGTCACGGTCTCCCCCCCCCCTTTGCCCGGATTCGCTTTTTCTTAGAACAAAGGTAACGGCGAACCGCAGTGTCCCTGCCCGTCCCTGGTCGTCTATTGCGTTTTGGTTGGCTTCCATGGTGGCTCTCTAACCACCCCACGACAAGCATCAACTTGCCCATCTCTGTGCTTGCTCATCTACATTGTATCACCAATGGCGAAATTGTGCTCAAGGCACATTTCCCAACAGCATGGAACTTGAATTTAATGACTAGCTAGTATTTAACAGAAATGCGATGTCATTTAATTTGATTCCGTGTATCTATCATTAAGTTACCATCTAACTGTAACTTCATTAAGAGTTACGATAAAACTAATTTGAAAAAACTGTGTAGTAAGTTCGTTCTTACTATAACAGCGCAAATTATATCATGCTCACGGGAGCACATGAAGCATTGTGGTCCTTCTCACAATAGAGGAGTAGAGACCACAATTAAATAGATTTTAAATTATTTTAAGTGTGGTCCCTACTCCTCCATTGTTAGAAAGACCACTATGCTCCTTGTGCTCACGGGAGCATGGTATAAGTAGAGAGTTGTCATACCAATCACAGTGATTAGAATAGCCATTCTAATAACTGCAAATAGCGTTTGCTTTTAGTCCTTCCCTACAACTTATTTTTGCACTTTGATTCCTCTGCTTTCCTTTTTCCTTACTTAGTCTAATATACTTCATTTCTCTTCCCCTTTCTTTTATTAGTGTAACTTCTTACCTACTTAATCTTTTATTTAGCAAGTTATCAAATTGGTATCAGAGCCATTTGGCTCAAATTTAAGGATTAAACTGGCTACTCCGACAGATTCTTATCCTAATCCTAAATATACTCATATACAACATAGTCCTGAGGGAAGTAAAAACCTTAGAACCCGTTTTAAATTATTTAGTAGACGAAATAATTTCTAAAAAAAATTCTAGCAGAAACTGTTAAACTTCAAGCGGCTCTTGGGAAACATATAGTTGAAATACAACATCCCATAAGAGCAAATTATCTCGTTCTGATAAACGAAATTAGACATTCAACTAACTCAAAAGCCAAAGGAGGAACTTCTAAAAAGAATGAGTCTTTTAAGTATAAATACCCGTTTCAAAATCAAAACGAAGATAAAAAAAATTACAGTTACTACATCAGCTAATAATTCCAAAAATCCTATTAAAATAGAAGAACAAAATGACAACAATTCTTAAATATTGCACTATGGCAAACTCACAAGAACTGTTCGAAGAGGAAAAAGACCCAGAAAGACTTAATGAAATCATGAGCATGATATCAGAAAAAACAAAACATAATAGACGATGGTAATCACGAAGATTATAATTAGGATTTTTTGTCAGACCACACCTAATAAAACTTTTTTTTTGTCAGACCACACCTAATATAACAAATTTTGTAAAACCACACCTAATAAAGTCTTTTTATTTGTGAGACTACACCTATGTCGACTTTCGCCTCTTAACCACCCATCCCGCCCCCATAGCCACCGATCCCTGCCCCATAACCGCCCCCTTACCCACCCATAGCCACCCTACATCTACCAAAATTGGTTTTTTCCCCTCCCTTTTCAATTCCTCAAACTTAATTTGGGGAGAGAATGTGTTAGAAAATGGGGGAAATTGGTCATGTGTTAAGGATGTGGATTAGGAGAGGCAATGGGGTGGCTATAAGGGAGGCAATGAGGTGGTTAAGGCCGGTAATGGGCGGGTAAAAGGCGGCAATGGGTGGATGAAGGTTGGAAGTCAACATTAGGTATTTAGGTGTGGTCTAACAAAAAAATGGATTTTATTAGGTGTGGTTTGACAAAATATTTTTTATTAGGTGTAGTTTGACAAAAAAGTTGTTTAATAGGTGTGGTTTGACAAAAAAAACCTTATAATTATGCACAAATAGTAGAAGATCTCTATATCATCAAATGAGATTACTCAAAATGAATGATCTAGAAATTGTTCCCATTGAAGAAATTGAGAGGCGTTTAGATAAGAAATTTGGAAAATCGATAATTAACAATAATGAAGTTGGAGAAGAAGTCATTCAAGATGAACTACCTACTGAAAATAATTTCTTCAACAATAATATCACTCATCAAAAAGGTTCAACAAGTTGTATGAGACCTCAAGAGGTTTTTGGCAGGTCGACACGTTATAATGCTAGGGTTATGCCTAATCCAACACCTAAACCCGAAGAAATCGAACTAGACAGTATTAGTCATACAGGTTATAAACTGAATCTAGATGGAGTAAGAAATCGAGAGGACGTCTTAACCCAATGGAAGAAAAACATGAATACTGTTTTAAACTTAAATTCAACTTGGGAAGTCTGACAATTTCTAAATTACATCGAACACAGTCTTTATGTTTCCATTGCTGATTGGTACGATGGTCTATTAGTGTAACACCCCATATTTTTGAGTAATTATTTAATTAGGGTGTTACTCTTTAAATTGATCACTAGTTTGCATGCTCGTGTCACGCCCGGGCTGTCTATTTATGATGTGTATACTCATTTTATAAAAAATATGTAATTTTATCTTTATTCATTCTAAAATATTACTAAGAACGGAACTATACGTGTTTTTTTTCCTTTCAACTTTTGTCCCCTGTCAGGCCGTCATATTCTATTATTATCTATTTCTACTCACATATTATCATTACATTTCCACTTTTACATCACCCATTATACTATTTGAATTTTATTCCTCTATCTCGTCACATGTTATACTATTTAATTCTACTATTTTATCACCCATTATATAACATTATATTTAAATTTATTGTCATAAATTAACTAGCTGCCATAGTATTAACTAAATTATCATAATTATTATTTTCTATACATTAGCTAATATATACTCTATGATTAACTTATTACCATATGTTAATCAATATTTGTATTTTAATACTATTTTTATGCTCTATCCAATTAATGTATGCCAAGTGTCAACCTAGGAAAGATTTGGTTTCAGGTTTTAATATATAGTAATAGATTGGAAGTTTAAACGAGGCTCTAAAGCAACTCCAATGTCAAACTACAAACCTTGTAGTTTCGATATGCCATGTAGGAGAGAAGGAAAGTTTAAGCTAATTTCTTAAACTACAGTAATTTCCTACAATGGTAAACCACAACATATGTAGTTTACTGTGGAATCCAAACTTCTTTTTTAAATAAGTTATTTTTCATTTAATTTGGGAGTATAGTAATCTTTTCATCAATTCTTTTTATTTTAGTTTTTTCTTTAATTGTCAAGCAACGTAGCTTGAGGGAGCAACATGGCCTCGCAAACTACAAGTCAGAAGTTTACTCCAATGGTGCAAACTGCTTACATCATCGGTTTGCCAAGCCAAAACTACAAAGAATTTACACCATTGGAGATACTCTAAGTGGTTTGGATTAATTATATATATGGAGGATGTTAGTACATAGAAATTAATTTTTTTTTGTTGGAAATTATTTTAATAAAATTAATTATTTGAATTCCTATTTTTCATATGTATAAACGTCACAAATTTTCTGTTGGTCATTTCTTGAACCTAAATTATAGGAAGGGCTGGTTTTGTTTGTTATGGGCTGATATTGAGGAAGTGGAGATATGGCCCGACTTTTTGCCTGTGGAATTGGCTTGTTTATATTGACTGTTGGGAAGTTGTTGGGATAGTGGATCGAGATGTTAGGTTGCTTGGCCATTTTTTAGTGTATGTCAGTTAGTCCACTAACACATATAGTATAAAACTAATAATATATATATATATATATATATATATATATATATATATATATATATATATATATAAGTGGTTGGCTTTCTTTTGGGATATACACAGACACTTTTCCTCCGTCAAGTCTCTACTTCTCTGCTAATACTACTTCTTCTTCTTCATGCGTCCTTTACAAGTTCTTCCTTCTACAAAACATTACTAAACAATAAACACCTATTTAATCATCCATTGAGCTTGGTAATCTATTGGTTCGGGGTTCTCTTCGCTGCAACCGACGAGCACCATCGGGTTGTCGAATCTTGGGAGAGGGACGCGGTTACGACTTTACCAGTGCAGTGGGGTCTCTTAAGAGAGCGCTAAGGCGTGCTTCGACCCAGGCCACTCTAATCTCTACTCTTATTGTTTGATTGAAGTTTGATTGTTTTGTTCTTGTCTAATTTGTTCCTAAATTAATTGAATTCCCCTTTCATGTTTATTGTTTGTTTGGTATTTTGTGAATTTATTTCCAAAAATTTTAGAGAGGAATAGCTATTTCAATTAATTTAGGAAGTCATGGATATCATCAGCTCGTTGTCTAGTAAGCCTTCGAAATTTGATGGGAAAAATTTTCAGTGCTGGCAGCGGCAAATGAAGTTTTGGTTGACTGAGCTTGGTCTGTTTTCTGTGTTATGTGAACCCAAAAGCAAGACTACTACTCCTAGTCCTACTGTCACTCCCCCTTCGACCAAAACTCCCAGCGCCACAATCATCCCCATCGACCACTAAGACTGCTACTGCCACCAGTACCGATGACCCTATTGCCCGAGACACTTTATGTCATGGTCGTATCTTAAGTGCTTTGTCTGATAATATTTATCGTATTTTCCGTGATTCTAAGTCTGCTGTTGAGTTGTGGAAAGCACTTGATCGTCGTTATGGTAGTGCTGAAAGGAGTCTTAAACGTGTTACTATTGATGATTGGTTAGATTTTCAGATGGTTGATAATTTAAGTGTGTCTGATCAGTTGATTGATTTTGAAATTTTGGTTTATGAAATGAAGTCTAAGGGTATTCAGCAAAGTGAGTCTGTTTATATTTCGTCTTTGATCAGAAAATTACCCCCTTCCTGGAGTGACTTTGCTAAAGGTCTTAAGCACAAACCTGATAATTTTACCCTTGATGATTTGTTTGTTGCTTTGAGAATTGAGGATAGGCATCGTTCTAAGTACAAACCGTCTGTCAAAAATGAACATCACCCTAAGGGCTTGAATGTTGAAAGTTCCTATAAACCCAAACACAAGTTTTTTAAGAAAACTGGTCACAACAAATTTTCTGGGGGTAAGGACAATAACAAGGGCTTTAATGGTCAGACTAAATTTGACAATAAGAGTCAGCTTGAGTGTTGGGTCTGTGGCAAGACAAACCATATCGCTAGAAATTGTTATCGCCGTCACGGTCAAGTTAAGAATGGTCAGAAACCCCCTGGTAAAGCTCAGGCCAATGTAGTGACTGCGGAGACTGACCCCGATTCCCATGGTAACAGGTACTTAGCCCCTAGCCCAGAGTTGAACGTTGTTTTTGAGACTAATGATTGGTGGATTGACTCTGGGGCTAACATTCACGTTTGTGCTGATAAAAATTATTTTTCGTCCTATCAGGTATCCGGCCAAAGAACTGTAACCATGGGGAATTGGAGTGTAGCTCGCGTCTTAGGAGAAGGCCAAGTCAATTTATAGTTGTCGTCCGGGAACGTCTTGAGTCTAGATGGAGTCATTCATGTACCCGATATTAGGAAGAATTTGATTAGTGCAGCATGTTTAGTTACAAATGGTTACAAAGTTGTTTTAGAATCTAATAAAGTTGTAATTACTAGACACAGTCAGTTTGTTGGCAAAGGTTTTTTGTCTGATGGTTTATTCCGTTTAAGTGTAACGTCTTCTCCTATTTATGAAAGTTCTCGTTCGTCTTTATCTGTTGCTAATGTTGAGTGTTGTGATACATGGCATGGTCGACTTGGTCACGTTAATCGCATTACTATGAAAAGAATGATGTTTCTTGATTTAATCCCCAAGTCGGCTATTAATGTCAAAGAAAAATGTCAAATCTGTGTACAGGCAAAACAGCCCAGACAGCCACACAAGTCAGTGGTCAAGGAAACGACTTTGCTTGAGTTGGTTCACAGTGACATTTGTGATAGCAACGATGTTCTGACTCGTGGTGGCAAACAGTATTTCATTACTTTCATTGACGATTATTCTAAGTATTGTTATGTTTATTTAATTAGTGCTAAAAGTGAATTGTTTGATAAATTTAAAATTTATAAAGTTGAAGCAGAAAATCAATTGGAGCGAAAATTAAGGTTCTACGTTCGGATCGAGGAGGTGAGTATGCTCCAACAGAAATGATAGAATTCTGTGAGCAACACGGTATAGTTCGTGAACGTACTCCTTCTTATAACCCTCAATCTAACGGTGTTGCTGAAAGAAAAAATAGAACCTTGCTGGATATGATTAACGCTATGTTGTTGAGTTCAGGTTTGCCCAAAAATTGTTGGGGAGAGGCACTTTATTCCGCTTGTATGATTCTCAACAGAATACCTTACAAGAACACCGACAAGACACCATACGAGTTATGGAAAGGTAGAAAGCCATCACTCAAATATCTTAAAGTGTGGGGGTGTTTGGCCAAGGTAAATATTCTCATTACTAAAAAGAGAAAGATCGGCCCTAAGACGGTTGATTGCGTTTTCCTTGGTTATTCTGTACACAACACTTCTCATAGGTTTTTGGTTGTTAATTCCGAAGTTTCTGACATTTCTAACAACACTACTATGGAGTCTAGAGATGTTGTTTTCTTTGAAAATGTTTTCCCTTTGAAAAACAAATTGCCCAGGTCTGTCAGTGAGGCATCTAGCTCTCATACAAGTGTTGATAACTCTACTTCTCATGAACCTGAATATGATGAACCTTGGAGAGGTAAGAGGATCAGGAAAGCCAAAGACTTCGGTAACGACTTCTTTACCTATTTACTTGAAAATGAGCCAAAAACCTATAGTGAGGCTATGTTATTTGTAGATGCTCCATTTTGGAAGGATGCGGTAAATGATGAAATGAATTATCTTAAAACTAATAAAACTTGGGTTCTAACTGATCTTCCACCTGGTTGTAAAACAATTGGGAGTAAGTGGGTTTTTAGAAAGAAACTTAGGACAGATGGGTCTATTGAAAAATTCAAGGCTAGACTTGTGGCTAAGGGGTATAAACAAGAAGCTGGAGTTGATTTTTTCGATACTTATTCACTTGTTTCTAAGATTACTACTATTCGTCTATTAATAGCTCTTGCTTCAGTGCATAAGCTAGACGTTCATCAAATGGATGTCAAGACCGCTTTCTTGAATGGCGATTTGGAGGAAGAGATCTATATGGACCAGCCGGAAGGGTTCGTTATGCCAGTTGATGAAAAGAAAGTGTGTAAGCTTGTCAAATCTCTTTACGGTTTGAAATAGGCCCCTATGCAATGGCATGAAAAGTTTCATAATGTGATGATTTCTAATGTTTTTTCTATTAGCCAAGGTGATAAATGTGTTTACATTAAAGTAGTTGGTGATGCATGTGTTATGTTATGTCTCTACATTGATGATATTTTAATTTTTGGCAATTCTCCGCATGTTATTGATGATACTAAAAAGTTTCTGTCTAGTCACTTTGATATGAAGGATTTTGGCGCAGTTGATGTTATTCTTGGCATTAAGATGACTAGTAGTGGTAATTCAATTTCTTTGTCTCAATTTCATTATGTGGAGAAATTGTTGAAAAAGTTTAATTACTTTGATGTGACTCTCGTTTCAATTCCGTATGATCCCACTTTCAAGTTGACAAAGAACAAAGGTGCTAGTGTGTCACAACATAAATATTCTCAAATTATAGGTTCTTTGTTGCATTTGATGAATCATACTAGACCGGATATTGCATTTGCAGTTGGTAGACTTGCTAGATATACTCATACTCCTAATAATTCTCATTGGGATGCATTGGAAAGATTGTTTAAATATTTGAAAGGGACTATGAATTATGCTATTACTTATTCCGGTTTTCCAGATGTGTTGGAAGGTTATACAGATGCGAATTGGATAACCGATTCTGAGGAGACAAAGTCCACAAGTGGTTCTGTCTTTACACTTGCAGGTGGTGCCGTGTCTTGGAGGTCTGCTAAACAGACCATAATTTCCAGGTCCACTATGGAGACAGAGCTTATAGCTTTAGGTTCTGCTTGTACGGAAGCGGAATGGTTGAAATTTTTTTTTAAATGATATTCCGTTGTTAGCTAAGCCTATACCTCCCTTTTTCTATTCATTGTGATAGTCAAGTTGCTATTGCTAGAGCTCAAAGTAAAAATTATAACGAAAAAAGAAGGCACTTGACTGTTAGACATAAGAGTATAAGGCACTTGATATCTCATGATATTATTTCTGTGAACTTTGTCAGGTCTGAAAATAATATTGCGGATCCGCTCACAAAAGGGTTGTCGCGACAGCTGGTACTTCAAACATCGAGGGAAATGGGATTGGAGCCTATCAATTAAGTCATCGTAGTGGAAACTCAACTTCGATAGAGTGGTGATCCCACGAACGAAGTTCCATGGGTAATAACGAAACTGTTTTTTGGTGATTTTGGAAGAGCAAATTTTATTATTTTATTTATTTATGCGGAAATTCTTCCGAGTCCCATTTCTATGATGCAGTGCTCTTCATGTGACGTGTGAGGTTGAGTTCTTCTCTTAATAAGTCCAATGGGAAGATATTGCGGGGTGGTTGGTCACGAATCACTCTTGGAGGACTTACCTATATGGACGTGGTGGTGGGGCCGCCATTGTGGGGGTGTAGGCTACCCTCTAATGACGTTCACGAAACAAGATTCCGCGCATGACAGTAAAGCGCACCACTGATAGAACCTTGGTGATTACCGTGTTGTGTGTGTGGTGGATTAACATCTAGCAAAGGGAACGTAGCTCAAGGCATTCATGTCTCTACGATTATTTAGGTGGAGGTTCATTTACACTAAGGGTAGGTTCAAACCCGGAAGGTACCTACTCCCATTGCATGACATTTAAGCTCATTTGGATGATTATAATTTTAAATCATGTGGGGGATTGTTGGAAATTATTTTATGATTTAAAATTATTTTAATAAAATTAATTATTTGAATTCCTATTTTTCATATGTATAAACGTCACAAATTTTCTGTTGGTCATTTCTTGGACCTAAATTATAGGAAGGGTTGGTTTTATTTGTTATGGGCTGATATTGAGGAAGTGGAGATATGACCCAACTTTTTAGCCTGTGGAATTGGCTTGTTTATGTTGACTGTTGAGAAGTTGTTGGGATAGTGGACCGAGATGTTAAGTTGCTTGGCCATTTTTTAGTGTATGTCAGTTAGTCCACTAACACATATAGTATACAACTAGTAATATACATATATATATATATATATATATATATATATATATATATATATATATATATATATATATATATATATATATATATATATATATATATATATATATATATATATATATATAAGTGGTTGGCTATCTTTTGGGATATACACAGACACTTTTCCTTCGTCAAGTCTCTACTTCTCTGCTAATACTACTTCTTCTTCTTCATGCGTCCTTTACAAGTTCTTCCTTCTACAAAACATTATTAAACAATAAACACCTATTTAATCATCCATTGAGCTTGGTAATCTATTGGTTCGGTGTTCTATTCGCTGCAACCGACTAGCACCATCGGGTTGTCGAATTTTGGGAGAGGGACGCGGTTAAGACTTTACCAGTGCAGTGGGGGCGTATTCCTCTCTAAAGAGAGCGCTAAGGCGTGCTTTGACCCAAGCCACTCTAATCTCTACTCTTATTGTTTGATTGAAGTTTGATTGTTTTGTTCTTATCTAATTTGTTCCTAAATTAATTGAATTCCCCTTTTATGTTTATTGTTTGTTTGGTATTTCTTGAATTTATTTCCAACGAGTTTAGAGAGGAAATAGAAATTATTTTGATATATATTATCGGGTTTATTATTAATTGGAGTATTTTAATTAGTTTTGCCAAATTGGATTTTTAAATTATTTATCGTAAGTTTGCCAAAATACCCCTCCTTTTACCCTATGACCTAAATACAAAATAAACCCACCTTCCCTTATGGGATCATCACGCGCGTATCATCTTCATCACTTTCATTACCATAGGCCACTACCCTATCGTCCTCCATGATGATCGTCTTCATCCTCTCGCCGTCCTCGGCTCCGTTGGCCATTTTTGACGAAACTTACACCAACGGACTCCCCTCTTCCTCCTCTACATGAAGGTATATGTTTTATCCCGTATGATTAAGGTTTTACCGATGTCGATGTTTTTATATAACGTTGTTGGTCCTTAGCTTTAACGTTAATATTACTTTTATTGGTGGTCATGGTCTTTTTAGAGGGGATTGTGAACGATTTTGAGGACTTTCGAATTGGGTTATGTGTTTAAAAGTTGTTCTTACACTTGCGTGATAATTATGGTGGCGTCGTTGTTAGCAATTATGTAGCATCCTTGTGGCATCATTAATGCATCGCCAATGTTGGTTTGTTGAGGTTGTGTCGTAGTGGCGGCGGCCATTGTCGTGGTCAAAGGGTTGTTGTTGCGGTGTTGTTGTTTCATTGCTTCACTTGGTTTACGAGTTATATACAACTGATAGATATGGAGTTTACTTGGTGAATGTTTGGTTAAGGCCATAAGTGAGTTCCTTTATTGATTGTTGTATTGTATGGTTTGGTGCAACGTAGCTTGTGCGCCGAAGGGTGTACGGTTTATGGCTATGAAAGATTGAAAGAGATAGTTAAAGACAAGTTAAGTGAATTGTATTAGTAAGGTAAGAACGAACGTTGATCTATGACTTGAATTCCATGTTCAATCTTGTTCTGGTTTGACAGTCGAGCGGAACCTTTGGATGTAATCGTCCAGGGACTCATGTTGTCCTTGCTTTACCGCAGTCAGCTGAATTGAAGTCTTTTTCCTCGTTTTACTTGTAACGAAATGCCCGGTAAACCTCTTCTTCAACCCTGACCACGAACGGATGCTTCCTGACGACAACTTGTCGAACCACCGCTGAGCGATCCCTGTTAGCGTGGTTGAGAACAACCGACATACAATAGCCTCATCTTCTGTCATATACCCAATATTGTGTATGTATGATGATAAGTGATCAAAGGGGTCATTGACTGCATCGTACTCAATCATTTTTTGTTTCTTCACCCCCCGGAACCCTTTCCGCTTCAAGGATCCACCTGGCGAAGGGTGATTTCGACACGAAAGTCCTTTTTGGGCGATACGAGTGATGCCTCGAACTAGCTTCGCTTTCCGAAGCGGACTCTGAGTCGTCGCTCGTGGAGTCCGAGCTGATCTCACGAGTCGCACTTCTGGACGGCTAAGACGTCTGAGGCGAAGGCTTTGAATGCCTGGACGCTCTTCGCGAAGAGTGGGATCTCTTCCGGCTTCGAGAGTAGCTGGCATGAGGCTTGGGTCGTCCTCGTGTGGGATCCTCCTCTGTCAGGACACCTTTCCCCTTGTCTTTCACCCTATTTTCTGTATGCTTCTTTTGCGAGACTTGTGTCGCCTCCTTCTCCTCTCTCTTCCTCCTTAAGGTGTTGATGGTCTCCCTCACTTCAGTGGGTCAGTTCTTGTCATAGATCTCTTTTATCCTGCGGACGGCCGCCGCGGTTCGCTGAGATGGGGTCTTTCGAGGGTCTCGCTTGTGCCTGCTCTTGGAGGGAGCTGCTTCGGCTATAGGAGCCTTGGTTTGGGAGGCGGTCCGTTTCTCCAGCTCCGCCATCCGCTCATTCATCTGTTGCTGTAAATCGGCCTGGACTTCGGGCCTCCCGCGAGCCTCTGCCAACTCTTTCATCAGGGCGACATCCCTAGGACACGGCTCGCTCTTCGTCTCCTCGTCATACGTTGGCTCGTACTCTTCTTCCAGATATAACTGCTCTTCCGCATTCTCCTGGGGAATGATCTGGGCTCCCCCATTGAGGGCTGACCGCTCCGCCTTGAGCGGTCTCGACGACCCCTCCCCAGGATTGTCGAGGCGCGAGGGATCCGGGTCAGCTCGTCCAAGGATGGGGTTTTCGTCCGCCACCGGTCCGCCACCGCTCCCATCTGGGTCGCGTGGCCTTTCCTATCGGAGCCATCTTTGAAGCGTATGGTACTCTCGATCGGCTTTCTTTTCAAACTGTCCCCACAGACGACGCCACTTGTTAGAGTGAGTTTCTTTAAAAGAGAGTGAGCTAGGACGTCTCGCCGAGCACCTGCAAAAATGGGAGCCCGGTTTTCACCAATTTTAGAATCATGGATACGAGTATAGATCATTGTTGTTAGACGCAAAAATTGGAATGGAATCGTACTTGACTTAAGTCCGTTGGTTAATCTATTGCCTCTCTTGGGTCATCCGTGATTCGATTGTTATTAGTTGATATTTGTGGCTCGTGCTTTTAGTGGAGAAGCTAGCATATATATGAAAGCCTTTAACTTGATTTCAATTCTCTTTGGTGCATTATTCGTGCCTAAATGATGATTGTTTTGGCTATTGATGACATTATATATTTTACTGATTGCGTTTACCGTTACTCATGGCCGTCCTTGGTTGATTTTATTTTGGCATTGCATATTTTTATGGTCTAACGAAGTCTATAGTCTGAGTGGAACTTACGATACAAGATAGCTTGAGCCACTGTGGTTGCTACTTACTTTAAGAGGAAATCATGGTTGTTGTACTGTATGTCTTTTAATGGACACATTGTTCTCGGTTAATCGAGTTGTTAACGTAATCTTCCCTTGAATTTTACGTTTTGTTTGAATTTTTCACATGTTCAACCCAAATGTTAATTGAATAAGGCTTCTGCCAATAAATATGTTGATGAGTAATATGATGAGAAGGGCGGGATCATTGCTGGCCGGTAAGTTGTTTGCGCTTTTGACACTCCAGAGGACCAGATGACAACCAGGGTACGGTACGGTGTCGCATAAGGTAAATTCATTAGATTGAGAGTTGCATGAAACTTCATTTACTGAAGTAATTTACGAAAGTGCGATGTCATTTGATTCCGCGTATCTAGTACGATTCACCCCTGTCATTCTTTGTCACTATAACAGGAAGCATTATATGAAGATCGGGTAATTTGGAGGCATGATGATGGCCGGTGCCCCTCGCATACAAAGCAAGGAAGATCCCATATGGCCGGTGCATTGTTCTTCAAGTGGCCTGGTGAAAAAACCATTCTCCTCCTCAGCAAAGTATGAGCAATTAATAATGTGGGTTAATTTCAGGATATGTATATTCACGTAATTGTGAGAACTCAATAGCAGATAGCTAGTTATAAGGAGCAAATTAATAAGATTTGTGCTATATGTACGTAGAGATGATCTTATCTATATAGAACATACTACTCCCTTCATTTTTTTTTATTCTTTACGTTTGGTTCGAATTCCTCTCACAGATTCAAACCAAACGTAAAGAAACAAAAGAAATGGAGGGAGTACGCAGTTTGTAAGCCTGTGCATGCCATGCAGTGATCACTTAATTATCACCTACAATAAACATAGTAAGTCGTAATAACTAAATCAACCCTGACTAAATTTCTAAGCCAAATACACCGATCCTCGTATACGAATTGGTCTACTATATTGTTAACCGGAAGTACTATCACAAAAAACGGTAATTATTCATAAATATTTTTCAATTAACGAAACCGAAAAGTGACTATACATTCTGCCGTGAATTTAGTTTTTGGGACAAAGTCACTAAGAGCCTGTTTGGCCAAGTTCCAACTTCTGCAGAACTAATTCTTAGAAACAGTTTTTGGAGGAGAAGCTCCAAATTGGAGCTTCTACTTGTTAAGAACAAATTTACACTAGAAGTGCTTTTCAAAAACCAGAAACAGTTTCTCAGTTTTGGGAGTTTGGCCAGTTTTCAAATTCTAGGACCTAGAAACAGTTCAGAAACATTTCAGAAGTTTGGCCAAACACACTCTAAGGCATGAACTATGAAGTAGTGCAAAGTGTAAAAGAGGAGGAGGAGAATGTTGACGCCCGGTTTGACGTCACATTAGAAACCGACAAAAAAGAGACAGTTGAGAGGCCATTTTACGCTTTTGGATTTCGCGTGACTCAGCCATATATAGACTAGGCCACTGAGTATAAAATGATTGATATTTAATTTTCCCTTCTTATTTCTCGTTTTCCACCTCGTCACACGTACTCCACGTGGACCACACGTCAGCTTAATCTTTTATTGGGTTGGTATCTCAAACTCAAAATGTATTGGGCTGGTTATCCCAATGGTACGATTCGGGTAATATGGACTTGAATGAACTCTCTCATATTCGATCTCATATATATATAAAGACGAAGAATTGATCTCGAAGTAATTATGGGAACAAGTGAACAACCGAACAATGGTATAACTTGAAGCCTTAAAGGGTTCTTCCTATGATAAAAAGCTATGAAGCTATCTATGGTCTCTACGTACAAGATTTAGGAAATCAAATAAACATAGAAGATACGGTTGAAAGGTTAACAATAGCACATAAGAGAGGAGATCCTGAGATCCATAACGTTAGACCTTCTTCTGTTACTATGGATTTTTCATGTTATTTCCTTTGACTTTTTTCCTACCATCCTTATATATCAATACTAATGGGAGTAATGGAGTATAACAAAAGTCCAACTAACCTTCTACAAGCAGACCATTTACATAGAAGATGTACGTTACGCAACTAACGCACCAGTAATGTACACATAAAGACGGTGACATAGGTTTCAGCATGACAACGGGAAAATGCACTAGTAACCACCTAGTCACCTACAGGCTACAATTAGGGGTGGCAAATGGGTCGTCGGGTCGGTTTCGGGTTGGGTTATGGCGGGTCGGTTCGTATTAGGTCGCGTCCTACCGGGTCAAATGATCTTTCAGGTTGGTTTTGGGTCGTATCTATCGAGGAAATTTTATGCCGAATCGGGTCGGGTCACAATCGGTTTTAGTTACTAATGGTCATTTATGTACGTTATTTCAATTTTTGGCATTATCAATCGAGTCATTGCCGGGTAACAGGAGGTCGGGTCGGTTACGGGTCGGGTTATCATCGGGTTGTGTCGGCTCGGGTCATCATCGAGTCGGGTCTTGTCGAGTTTGGTTGATCACAATTTCGGATTTTATTAGGTCAGACTTTGGGGTCAACAAATCGGGTCGGGTTGCCAGCCCTACCTACAATATACTCAACGCTCAATTACAAGGCCATGAAAATTGAAAAGGTTGTCATAATAGCATCTCTATGTAACAAATTGACATGAATCTTGCTTAGACCTTTGATAACCACACAAAAGACACCACATCTTTAAATAACCACCCCCACCTAGCACTCCTAAGTCAACATGACCTTTAACTTTAAGGGGTTTTTCTTATATTATTACTCACTTTTTAATCTCTTCATTACAAAAAGGAAGAAGGGCACGGTATGGGAAAATCCAAGAGCCTAGGAAACCGAGATAGTGGAGTTTTTACTTTTGTACTCCCCACAAACATGCTCGTAAGATTGGACCGAGGAAAATAATTCCTACAGTGCTGCCACATTCTTTAGAGGCAAACCATAGTCTACGCACGAGTAAATTAAAGTGGCCGAAAACATGCCTCTCAATTCTTTAACGTTTTATTTTATGGTGGTTTTTTAAGTTTAGAGTGCGTGATTATTGACACTTCAGTAGAATATTTTTTTAACATCTTCACTAATTTCACTCACTTAATGTTCAAAGGAAAGTTAATTACAGATGCAGAGTACCAAAAGAGTGTCATGAAGTGTTAATAATCGTTCCCATTGACACCCTACCATAGTTTTTTTAGCAATTCCGCTACCTCAAGAAAAAATATTGAGTGTGGAGTGCCGAAACGAACCTAGTACACACGCATGGAATGAATGCCAATAGAATTTTCTTAATTTTGAACTCCTACTTACAAGTTGATATTGCTATTCTTTAGTTGTTCTTTTCCAACTCCCACTGCATGGAATTTAATATCGTGTTTTTAGATACGTTGACAATTGAATAGAACAATAGAATAAACATCAAAAATTAAAATTCACAGTTTTATGTGTGTTATTTAATTTGCAAAATCGACTTTTCTAACTACTTATGGAAAAGGGAGATTAGAACGACTTTCAATAGTAGGACATTAGTCATCATCTCTATTATCGTACAGTCTTAATTAATTAACTACGATGTCAATACAATTTTGTTTTTAATAATGTTATTAATAACAAACCTACGATGATAACTTAATTTTATTGAATTGACACAATCGAGACTCAACCAATTTTACTTATACGTACAATTTATTTCAATCCCTAAGAATGTCACGAAGAGCATGCATTAAAGTTCAAGTAATTTTACTCGACTTGAACCCGTACTACTACTACTTCACACGACTCCTAGCATTTTTTTGAAAGAAAAAAAAAATAGCTTAATAAAAGCACTTAAAAAGGTAAATTATTACCAAAATCAAAGCATTGATATAGAACAAAATGCTTAACAAGAATTGGTAAATGAGAACGCACCAACAAAAAGTGACGCACATTCAACCAAAAAAGCTACAATCTTCTCTTTATATACAACCCTTGGATACTCCCCATATTCAGAGTCTCACATACACTACCCTTCTTGGCTCTTTAAATGTTCATTTTTCTCCTTTAATTTGCTCTTCTACATAAGCACAAGCTTATTTAGTTCTACAAACAAAATATGAAAATCATAGTGAGTGAGTGGTGGCTTTTACATCAACGGCCACATGAAATGCAAGGTTCCGGCCACGGCCACGGCCGTGTTCGGAGATGGTTGTATTGTAAATACAAGTGACAACTAATGGTAGGAAAGTCAATTATTACAAAATCAACAACAACAACAACAACTACTACTACTACTGCTTCAAAAAGGCTTTGCAACTGTGCTCTCCCGAGTTTCTAGCCCGAGAGCGAGGCAGAATCGGGAGAGCGCCATTGTTGCATTGCAGGGGAATTGAGGGTAGCGGTCCGATTATTTTTACTTGCATTTCTATTCTTGTTCAAGTTAAGTTTTCATTTCACATTATTATGTTATGTTACTGGCTTACTGCATTGTATAGGACTATATAATGCATGGTTTTTTAGTGGTCTAGTGGCGCATACGAGCTTTCGTACTTTCTTTGATGGTTTAAGGGGACGTAAATTTTACGCTCAAAATGTCGATTTGTTAGTACTAGTGTTACTTTTGTTTAGATGGATAGAAGTAAAAATCAATTACACGAGTGTCAGAGTATGTAATCATCTTGTATGTTTATCGGGGTAATTATAGATTTTACTTTTCTTAGCTTGCATTGCTAATGGGAATGCATCTCTCTTATATTACCTTCATGACTTCATCTCTGAAATAAAGTATGCGTATGTACCTTTTTATTCGACTGTTTGAGTCTTTGTCATTGAATTTCGTATAAGTTCGAAGGTTTGGATGTTTGCTTTTGTAATGTAAGAGGAAGATGAATATATCATGCATGCATGTAACGGATTATGTGGCTTCATGGGTGATATGTACCATTTCCAGTTTACCACTCATTAGCCCGGATAAGAGAGAGTTGGGGGGCTTGGGTACAATTATATATACAATGTAAATGACCTCTCTTAAACTAAAGGGAGTACATAATTGTTGTATGTCGTTAGAAAACGGGCGATAGTTTTGGCAAGGCAGTAATTACTACTGGTAAGCCAGATTCATTGAATTTGGTTCATATAATGGACAGATTTGATTTGAAAGATGCTGATTTGTTTTGGCAAAATCATCACCTAAGAAAACGGGTGGAACCTACCAATACAGCTAAAACTAGTACTCTCCGTGTCACAGTGCTTTTTTTTTTTTTTTTTGCTCGAGAGTGAATTTCTCTTGAGTTCTTTAGTATACGGTTTAAACCTCTAATACACAAAATTTCCTCGTTGTATATGCTAATAACGTCATGATACTAATCCTACCCAAAGACATCTCCCCCTTTCGGAAGACTGTTTTGACTGGTCATGTTGAGATCTACTATTAGACTTATTTAGACTAAATGAAAGACCCGCTTGTCGTGAAATCAAGTGGAATTGGTAAAATACAGTGCAGAATAGGCTGATTTTTACAACAAATAGACGATTCATTTGGTCTAAAAATAGTTCCCAATATAGAAATTTTCGGTAGGAGGTTAGTGTAGGAATCACACATACTTTTTGGTAGAATACGCCATTCATGTCTCACTTGCGTGCTTTAAAGCAAAAAAAGAAACCCTCATATTGATCTTTTTCAATTAAAAAGGTTAACTCTACGCTTAAATAGGTGGTCTATGAAGTGTTTCCGTGCAACACCACCACAAGGGATACCGAACAATCAAAACTACAAAGCAAATGTTCACCCATCAATATAAATCCATATATCCTGCCTATCCCATGAAACAATTTCATGCAAATTCTGTTCAAGTGGTGACCTAACATTCATGATTCATCTCATTTTCTATCTCCGTTCACCTATAAACGCATGTTAATGAAGGAGTACCAACTAATCGGTTAATCAAAAGTTCAAAAATGTTGGATAACGGGTTAGATAAAAGTCCAAACTAACTTTACGTGCAATTTTTTTAGAACTTTGATTAATCAATTAGTACCTCCTCAGAATGCTTATCAAACGGCTCCACGCAGTTTATAAGCAAACCGCGAACGGAGGGTAGTATGCCAAAATGCAAGGAGAATGAGTGTCATGATAAAGCCTGCACTGGGAGCAGCAAACGGATCACCTGGGGCTAGTCCTCTTTGGACAAGATACAGTTTGGACTTGATTTGTAAGATGGGCTGGCCACAATGTTATCCTAGCATCCGACTCAATATCAACTGTACTAGGTAATGATATCGAATACTCTGAAATTCGATATGGTTTGTTTTCTAGTACGTTTAATTAGTGCATAACTTGTAGCTTCAGAACGTTTTTGGTTCTCATATTTGTAGAAACGGAAATAAGGCTAACCCATCAAACTAATCCAGCTGAGACAATATTTTTGACCGCAATAAATTTATATAAACTGGGACAATATTTTTGACCGAAATTGACGTGCCAAAAAAATAGAAAAGGAATATACTCGAGACATTATTGTCCCAGTTTATATAAATTTATGATCGTGAAGGTGAAACACTTGGCATCAAACATCACACTACCTGAACAAAAGTGCGTTATGAAAGGCACAAATGAGCCCAACACTACATGCATAAGATTAGATAAGTCTCACATCGCATTCAACAAGAGTACCTAAAAAAAGGTACCAAATAAAGCCATAAAATGGTCCTTAAAACCAGCACAAATAATTTCTGGATTCGGATCAGGCAATTTTCGCCGGTTTTTCACCTGTATCGATTAATAAAACCATCGTTTTGTACGAATGAGTAGTAGTAATTAACACTGTTGATATCTTGTTACGGTTACACCAAATAGGCGAATATCGATCTTCCGAGCCTGCTATTAGGTGAGGAGAGAACACAAAATCAATGTGGCTGTATCTTCTACATGTTCAGTTGATAGTTATTCACCAACGCAACGCCCGACATAATTCAGTTTTTCCTCATTAAAATTAAGATTATCCAAACTTTAGGCTTAAATGTGTACCCAATCATACTGAACTAATGCACGTTTCTTACATAATGATTAATGACTAACTAACTAAACAACATCAGAATTCAGTGCACATTGCGCCATAATCCAAGCCTTCACGGCAATTTCCAAGGTTATAAGACTTATAACACAAATGACATCGTTGTACGCGATCACCCCCACTTATATCCCGTGATTTGTGGCGGCGCCACCAACTTTCTACCCACTAGTACGTAGGAAATTGTACTACTTATAGTCAGATCATAGTTTTATTCTATCTTGATATCGAATACTCGGTAAACCGATTAGTTGGTACGAGACTCAATCAAACTAATCTAAATATCACGATCAATCGGATTGGTACGAAACTCAATCAGATGTAACACTATTGATCAAACATACCATTTAGTCATTTACCTTTCAAGTCGCAAACCCTCGTCTATATATTCTCGATTTTCGAGCTCCCTCCTTAAACACGACCACGACTAAGTGATACGGAGTATGTCTTAACTTTCAAGTAATAACCCACTTACAAGTTGCAAACCCAAAAAGTCTATTAATCACCCACTTGCATTATGGAGTAGATTCACTAATTTATAATCTATAATTACATCAAAATAGGAATAAAAAGTAAATCATCTATTAAATTGACCATTTGTGTTGTAATACTTTTTATAAAATTAATTTCATTACAACCAATTGAGAAAATCAACCCAACAACTTAAAAGTGAAATTCACTTTATTTCAATATTCGACCATTCACATTTTATGTTAATACGAGATCAATTCAAATCAAACGTTAACTTCCCGAAAAAAAAAAAAATCCGAGTGAGTATATATAGTAATAAACAAAATCCACTTGGAATTCTCTTCGTCATACTGACATACACATCCAAACACGAATACGACAAAGGGTAAAACCGTAAAAGAGAGTACGTACTCCGTTATACATTTACAACGGTGAAAAAGAATTCTCCTGCCTTGCAAGACAGTAATTCCTCAAAAAATTACCATAACATTGGGGGTGAAAAAAAGAAAAAAAGAAACCAACCAACACAAGACCCATACCCCCAAAAAAAGAAAGCGTAAAAAACAAGGATCTTATCAGCAGCTTATCTTATCTTAAAAATCTCATCAACCACCACTAGCACCACACCACCCCACCCCACCATTTTTATATATACTTTATACAATATGCTGATATGCATGGTGCTAACATACAGTTAATCGTTGGACCCCACCAATTAAAAATATAACACTAACAAAAAAATAGTATAAAATTCACCGGACGGCAAACCAAGAGTGGAGGTGAGATAACACGCGCCGGCAAGGACGGTCCACGCGCCAACAATGAGAAGGAAGAGGCGATCGACAAAGCGGGCAGCTTGACTTCATCTGCCCAATCCAACCGTCAAGGCAGTCGGTGTGGAACACGTGTCGGCAAGTGAGCTTCCTGACTCTGTCACCTTGTCGTAGACCACTTAAGCAGAACACACACTTGTCGTCGTTTCCGTCTGCCGTGTCTTCATCATCGTGGTCCTCCGACGTAAACGGCGCCGTGATAGATTTAACGGCGGCGGAGGAGGTGGAGGAGGAGGAGAAGGAGCGGATGTAGGAGACGAAGGTGGCGAGGAGGGATAAGAGGAGGAAGGGGAGTGAGTCTGAAGATACGTCGTTGAGTTGGCTCTGTAAACCCATTGATCGATATCCGTATAACCACCGTATGTATTTGTTTGGTATAATGTTTTCTTTTTAATTTATTTTTAGAGGGAAATGAGATGAAATGGTATGATTTGTTAGGTGGTGTGGGGGGATTTATAGAGAGAGAGGAGAGAGGGGTAAAAGTGTCGTGAAGTGGGGGGAGAGAAGGGGGTGGGGGTAGTTTTTTGGAAGATGGAGGGGGGAAAGGGAGGTGGGAGGTCATGTGAATGGGGCGTTGGAGACCATGTGTTGTGGGCTCACCTTCTTCTTTTGTCCTAACTTCATTTATTTCACTTTTTTTTTTGTTTTCTTATTAGCTCCATTTTTTGGCATTTTGATGAGGGGTAAAGTCTAATTGAAATGGGTAATTGTCTTTATTATATCGGAAGAAATATATATGGATGTAGTCGTATACTGGCTCAATGGCTACTGCCTTTCGTTCGTCTATAAATTACTTAGGGTCACTCAACAGTCGATACATATGTGGAGCAAGGTGTATCCACTAATTGGTTAATCAAAAGTTCACAAAATTGAATGACGAGTTAACCAAGTCCAATCATAACTGTACCGCTGCAACCAATCACTCCTAGTATGTTCACCATTAATTATAAGGTGTGATTGAATATGAACAATTTTGTGACAAAAGACTAACAAAACTAACAAAAAACCATACTCGATCATAAGTTGTTTTATGTCAACCTAAATGACATTAAGATCACTTTAGTAATTCAAAAAAAAAACAAGGCAAAATCCCAATAAATATAGAAAGATAAATAAGGCGTGTAAATAACACTCGTGTCTCGAGTTCAAATTCTCATATCCCCACCCCGACCCGCAGCATTAGCTGCTCTTGTGCAGTATGCACTAAAAAAAATGGTCGATCGACCATATTAACTTTGGTTGAAATGATTACCCTTAGCTTCTCGGAAACTCGGTTAATCAGAGAAATTAAAATGTTCGGAAGGATGATGATCAACACAATTGAACCTGCCGCCGGATAGATAAAACAAGTATATGCATGCGACATGGTTGTGACTTGTGGTGACAAACTGACATGACTCGCATCTCTATTTTCTTTTGCAATTCACATTATATAATAATCACATCTATATTCAGCATTTCTTTTTGTCTTTTGTCTACTTGCTAGTTGCTACTATTATTTATCCTTGCATATGCAAAGCTACTACTTCATCACATCAATTCGCATGAATGCGTCCTTTAATTTCAGAAAAGAAAAAATAAATCTCATGGATAAATACAACTCAAACTTATTATTTGAACTCAAAAAAATTTGACGAGTCCTCCCAAAAAAAATAAAAATTGATGAGTAAGGTTGACCAAACTCCGTAATTTAATGGCAAGAGAGATAGATCAAAGTCATAACTCATACATGTAGTGTTGTAGTCACATATTAACGTTCTCATATACGCAAAAACCATAAAAAAAAAAATTAGTTCAATCTCGATCATTTCGACGTTATGCTTGCATTTTTTTTTTAATTTACAGTTGACATGATAACTAAAGTTCAACTTGTTTAATTGAAGTATATCTAGAGAAAGATTGCATGCAAGGGTATATGAGTCAGAATTACTCCAGTTGTTAATTAGCTTGCATGTGTATGCAAACTCAACTACGTACATGGTGTATTCACCACTTACACGATTTTGGGGAGAAGCAAATGTGTGTATGTGATGAGAATGTGAGGTTAGTTTCTTAGTTTGGTAATTGCTGATGCAACCCGTACGTCCGACCCCTTCACTCAAAGGTCAAGCTAGCTAAGGAGGCAACCACGAAACATGCATGTAAATTATCAAATCATCGTATATATATAGATCTCCCCCATTAACTTGGAATAAGCTACGTACATATATACGTGTATACAAACTCTGGCGCATGAAATGTAACAGCTATAGTAACTAGAATTCATGTTATATATTTTGGGATTGGTTTTACATCCTCTAATTATGTGGTGAAGAGTTCAATCCTTAACTACTCGTACTCTTTCTAGATCAACCAAATTTAGAAGGAGTTTACATTTGACTGACTTTTGATACCTTGACGAAATAGCTCAAATAATTGTCGACGTACCGATCATAGACACATGGATATTACCAAAAAAATATGTTGTCTGTTATCGGTGTGTTACCATACATACTTCACGTTTGACATTTAAGTGAAAAAATGATTTGCATTAACGATAAACTAGCTTTATTTGAATAGAGGAGTCCTTTTGTCTGATGATTGGAGTCCTAAAATCGCCTCTCTGTCCCTTGTTATAAAAAATTGGGTTCATAACAAAGTCACAAATTTTGTAAAGGACAAGAAAACAATTGTCAACAGACTTGCTGGGATTAGTCGAGCACATGACAGCAGCCCTCACCATAGTCCCTTCCTCCTTGATCTCGAAACCAAACTCAATGCTGATCTCACTTCTGTTCTTGCCAAGGAAGAGCTTTTCTGGCATATTCGCTCCAAAGCTAACTGGTACCTTAATGGTGACAGAAATACTTCTTTTTTTCACAAATCTGTGGCCATCAGGAGATTCAAAAACAACCTAGGGCCGCTCAACACCGAAGTCGGTGAGACCATTAATGACCCGGCTGCCATCCAGAATCACATTTTGAGTTACTTTCAAAATCTTTTCTCCTCTGACCCCTTTGTGACCCAACCTGAGCCCCCCTCTCCTGAGCCTAGCCGGGTTCGTATCTCCTATCCGCCCTCCCTTGGAGAAATCTTCGAGGCTGTTTTTGGCCTCGCTCCTCATAAGGCCCCAGGGCCGGATGGTTATCACATGTTTTTCTACCACCACCACTGGGACACCATCAAAAGTGATCTCATTCTTTTGATCCACTCTTTCTTCCACTCTGGCAGCCTCCCCCCGGACGTAAATGACACAACCATTTGCCTCATTCCCAAATGTGAGAACCCCCTCTCCATCAAACAATTTCGACCCATAAGCTTGTGTAATAATAGCTACAAGATCATCTCCAGAATCCTTGTCAATAGAATCCGACCCCTTCTCAATGAGTTCATTTCTCCTAACCAGGATAGCTTCCTCCCCGGTCGAGGAACTATGGTCAACTTCACCATTGCCATTGAAATTCTCCACTCCATGAGAAGAAGGAAGGGGAAACGAGGGTGGTTTGCTCTTAAAATCGACCTTGAAAAGGCCTTTGATAGGATTGAGTGGAGCTTCATTTTCCATAGCCTCAGGGTTTTTGGGATGGATGAACCTTCCATAAAACTCATTGAAACATGCCTTACCACCTCTCGCCTTAGAATCAAGATCAATGGGCGCCTCACTCCCCCTTTCTCCCCCTCGAGAGGTATTAGACAGGGTGACCCCCTCTCCCCCTACCTTTTCATTATTTGTATGGAAGTCCTTTCCCTTAGCATTCATAAGGCTTGTGACTCTGGAGATTGGAAGCCTTTTCGGCTTCCGAGGAGTGACTTGTCCATTTCCCACCTCTTCTTTGCTGATGATTTGATAATCTTTGGAGACACTTCAGCTGACACCCTTGAATGTGCTCTTGACACCCTCAATACCTTCTTCTCCAACTATGGTCAACGGATGAATGTTTCCAAAAGTAAACTTCTTGTTTCTAGGAACACTTCTGCCGATGACCTTACCAACCTCCAGAATACTCTTGGTATCCAAGCAAGCCCCGACCTTGGTACCTACCTTGGCTTCCCTCTCTCGGCCAAACGTCCTAACAAAGACCACTTCCTGAATCTCATTGCCAAAGTCAAAAGCAAACTTTCAAATTGGAAAACCAACACCCTCTCTAAAGCCGGGAGAGCCATCCTCATTCAGACAACCCTCTCCACCATCCCTTGGTACACCATGCAATCCATTTCATTCCCTGCCTACGCACTTACATCCCTGGACTCCATCTATGCCAAATTCTTTTGGGGTGATAAGCCTGACACCCGAGGCCTGCATTTGATTGCTTGGGACAAGCTTTGTGGGCCTAAGGATAGAGGGGGGCTTGGGTTCCGATCGAGTAAGCTAATGAACTCCGTCTTCATGATGAAGCTTTGTTGGCAACTCGGTGCCAAATCGAACCTCGCCACCCGCTTCCTCCACCAGAAATATTGTGCTAACAGAGATCAACCCTTAGCCTTTGGTAAAGGATCTCACATTTGGAATGGGCTCAAACAAGGGTGGGATTTCTTTTGCCGTAACAGTTGTTGGGCCCTTGGGAAGGGTGACATCGCCAACTTCTGGTTTGACACTTGGGCCCCTGGTGGCCCCCTCCGTCATCAATTCATCGGTCCCCTAACCGCTGCTGATCCTAG
The DNA here is from genome assembly GCA_963457585.1 of Spergularia bocconei. NCBI lineage: Eukaryota > Viridiplantae > Streptophyta > Magnoliopsida > Caryophyllales > Caryophyllaceae > Spergularia > Spergularia bocconei. The sequence goes on along the minus strand of OY734945.1, from coordinate 21,353,962 downwards.
CCTCTCGGTTTCCGAGGGTCTCTTACACTTAGACGATTTCAGTAATTTCATGCCGGCTCCGGTTGTCCATAGATTATCTCACATGACCTTGCCGAATTTGGGGGAAGACACTTTTTGTTGTAGCGCTTCCCTTCATACTTTCTTCGACACCTCTTTTGTCCATAATAACTTTTGGGAATTTTGTCATCCCCACAGTAGTAAAGAGGACATTTGGTCTCGCATTTGGTCCATTCACACTCTCCCTAGGATTAGATTCTTCATGTGGCTTGCTATGTGGGATCGCCTCCCCACAAAAGCCACGCTCACTAGTAGGGGTATGGGTTGCGGATCTTCCTGCCCCTTTTGTCCTACTACTACTGAGGACGCGCTCCATGTCCTTAGGGATTGCCCTCAAGCTCATGAGATTTGGCATACCTTTAGTGTCTCTTCTACCTTTTTCTCCATGAATCTTGCTGATTGGTTCCATTCTAACATTAGTAGAAACTCTGCTTGGAGTACCACCTTCTCCTTTGTCATCTGGGCTATTTGGAAACGTCGGAATCTGTGGCTCTTTGAAACCAAAATCCAACCCGCTCTCAACCTTGTACATTCTGTCCACCAACAAATCAAAAAACTTACCTCCCCCGCCCTTGGTCTTAACCAAGAAACCAACATCCACCATAGCTACAATATTATCCCGGATTCCCTCATTTTCCCCCGCCCTCACTTTACTCTCATGGTCGATGCCTCCTTTGCTACTAGTGATAATTTTGCAGGTGTTGGGGGGATACTTCTCCACCCAAATGGTTCTTGGGCAGCAGGCTTTGCCTCCACTGTTTGTGCAATGGATGCCGCGCACGCGGAAGTCCTAGGTATCTTAGCGGCGGCTAATTGGTGTAAAGACAATGGGTGGCAGGGTGTCGACTTGATTAGTGATTGCAAATTTGTAACTCTTGGTATTCAAAGTGGAGGTAATGTAAAAGATCGTTTCATCAACCTCTACAAATTGTGCAGGGTGTTCATCGAGGATGAATTCCTGAAGACGACCCATTACATTCCGAGGAGGTGGGTTCAAGCTGCTGACTTGCTCGCCCGTGAGGCGAGGAACCATTTGAGTTGTATTGAAACTCATCATTTTGTAACCCCTCCCGTTGCTATTCAAATGTATTTTGATGTCAATGGTATCTTTGTTCCCCGCTTTAACCCGAGGGAAGACATCGATCCGGGAGGTGAAGTAGGTCTTAACCTTGGTTATGTAACTTAAGACTATTGTATTCGCTTCTTATGATATATATTATGCTACCTTTGTCAAAAAAAAAAAAATAGTGGAGTAGAATACTATATATTAGTAGCATCGTCATATTTAATTTCATTTTACAAAAATTGTCTTTCGTAGTAGAATCAGTTGTGACGGAAGGGAATTGAAGGTCCAAATGATGATTTATACGGAGTACTCTGTATATATTAGCCCAGGCCATCCCTGACCAAATCATTCGAGCAATAACAACGGTTTTGTTTGTGTTGTTGTTGTCTTCGTCTTTGTTTATTAATTTGTTGTTTACCGTTTACAAATTACGGGTTGCGCTAAAATATTTCAAGCATCATTGCCATGATTAATCAACGTAAAAGTGGGAACAATTAGCTAACAATTGTACAACAACAACAACTAATTTATCAATAAATAATTTCATGAGCAAGTTGATCATTGTTTGCTCGAAAAATATGAGACGACGACATAAATTAAGGGCAAGTTGTGAGTGAAATGTAGTGAATTATACGACATAAAAGCGGCTAATCTAAGGGTCGGTGATTTGCAGATCCTCATAGACGGATCAGATTTGCAAATATCCTTATTAAACTCATTTATGTGCAGTCCATTAATTATGTTCTCCTAATAATCAAACTATATAATATAATTGTAATAAAGCATAGGTTATACAAGTAATTTGTAGTGGGATGGTTGTTAAATGTTTGGAGTGAGGGAGTCGTTTGGAATAAATAGCGAAGATCGAGGCATATCTCTCTATCTCATAAGTTTTGGTCGTCTTTGTCTCGGAATGTCCAAGTCTTTCCACCGTCCAAAAACCAACCGTGTCTTTCGTCCATGTATTTTATTTTTCAAGTCTTTGGTGTCAATTAAGTCAATTCTTACTTTTATGAGCAACTCTCCTATGCTATGGTGTAACTGTGTAAGGAAGGTTTTTGGTTTGACCATTAGCTTGCTTGAAACTACTCTTCTAATGCAAAGTTGATCTACATAAATAATGGAATTACGCCACGTCCTATTAACTATTAACCTCATGTTTGGGTTGGGTTTTATTAGGAACAACGACCCCGACATATACAGAAGGCATAAATTCCGTTGCTGTTGAATCGAATAAAATAGAATACCAATACATCTTAATAAGTAGACCATCTAAAAAACAAAAAAGTAGTACGTAATACCAATAATCTAAAATACTAGAATTAGGTACAGATGAAAAACGAACATGTCATGACCTCCAAAAGATCTTGGTTTAACCCAAATTATCGGTACATGTGAAATTACGCGGGTCTAGGCCTCACCCGTAAGGAGAAGAGATAGTCCACCTGATAAGTCCAAAGAGGTTCCATCCTAAAACCAATTGGCAATAGGAGGAGTAACTCCTTGGTTTATATGGTAGACAAATCTCTTCTATTTTTCCAATGTGGGACACTCATATGTGGAGTATTTTGGGTGTCACTTTAACACTCCCCTCTCACATATGAGGTCCCTTTTAAGGGCAGACTGGCTTACCGTAAAGCCAGCTGCATTTTTGCACTGATTTATCAGTGGCCGATTTATCGGCATTTTCGGCCCAGATGAATTCATTGAGACCCAAGACTTTAACCATGGGCTCTGATACCATGTGAAATTACGCGGGACTGGGCCTCACCCGTAAGGAGAAGAGATAGTCCACCTGATAAGCCCAAGGAGGTTCCATCCTAAAACCAATTGGCAATAGGAGGAGTAACTCATTCGTTTATATGGTAGACAAATCTCTTCTATTTTTCCAATGTGGGACACTCATATGTGGAGTATTTTGGGTGTCACTTCAACACTCCCCTCTCACATATGAGGTCCCTTTTAAGGACAGACTGACTTACCGTAAAGCCAGCTGCAATTATGCACTGATTTTCCAGTGGCCGAATTATCGGCATTTTCGGCCCTTGAGACCCAAGACTTTAACCATGGGCTCTGATACCATGTGAAAATACACGGGCCTGGGCCACACCTGTAAGGAGAAGAGAGAGACCACTTAATAAGTCTAAGGAGGTTCCATCCTAAAACTAATTGGTAATAGGAGGAGTAACTCCTTGGTTTATGTGGTAGGCAAATCTTTTCTATTTTTCCAATGTGGGACACTCATATGTGGAGTATTTTGGGTGTCACTTTAACAGTACAATAAATGGAATTGGATTTACAATGACTAGCTTTGGAAGGAGAAACTGAGATTGAGGAATTATTACCGACAAAAAAAGTAGCATTGTCTATGTCAGTCACCTGAGTCCATTCTTTCAAGTTCAAGTCATCAAGTTAATACACCATAAAATCACAAGTCTTGTAATAAAGTTCCTTGTCACGTCCTTCCACACAACCTTTGGGACATCCGTCATATATATGGGGGTAGTGTTGATATAGGCCCGCTTTCGTAGAACCACGAAAAGATTACCATTGGACTCTACCAAGTAAGTTTCACGAGTTTGTGAATCGAAGGTACCTGAAAATAAAGCATTCTTAATCTCAGGAGTTGCGGATAGGTATTCTCTAGCTTGAATACCAAGTTTCTCTGGATCGACTGTAAAGAAATAAGTATCCATAGGACAGGTATCTCGGACAACAAGATCACGTGAATTAGTTAAACCGCATATATCAAGATACCCAATCGAACCATCCCAATACAAGATCAGTATTTGGCTGCTACCACGACATATAACGTCTGCGACTGCGGCCGAATAAGTTATATAGCCCCCACTCGTTTTGGATGGCGACTCGATGGAAGTCCATGAAGTGTCACCGGGCCTCGCGAAAGCCAACTTCCGATGACCAAAGTAATGGATTACAAAAACGATGAAATCATCTTGCTGAGGTCCTTTCAAAACCACTAAGGATCATCTAGAGTTGAAAATGAACTCTATGTGATAGAGTTTACCCAAAAAGGTAAAAATAAATAATTTAAGATTTTTATTTGTGTCTTTCAAAATTCTTTTATTTTGTCTTATTACTAGTTTTGGTAAACTTCACAAACTCCACCAAAGAAAAACTCTAGAGGATCCTTACCCTTTCAAAACGACTGCTTTCTTAATAAAATTGGCTCTTATCGCCGTATCAATATACTCTTTCGAAGGACCTTGATCCCTTGTGAAATCTGGTAGGCATGGTGGGAGGGACATTTGAAGAGAGCATGATAGCTAGTCTAGGCTGCATTTCACATGATTACTCCCCTGCCTTGTAACAGAAAGTTAGTTAGAAGTTTGTTACAGTCGGTTAGGAGTTTGTTACACATTAGGAAGTTAGTTATTTTCCTATTGAGTCTATAAATACTGATTCTATCTGATTCTATCATTCTAATGGAAAATATCTTCTTACAATCTTCATCTTCTTCAATGTTTCTAAATTTCCTCTGCAACTTTTCTAAGGAGAAAGCTTCTTTGTGAAGCTTTCTTCATGGTATCAGCTTCGTTTCGATCCTATCTCACGCAAAATTCCGCACATTTTTCATCAAATTTTCCTTTTTTTTTTCTAAATAACAGTCATATTCTGTTATCACTCACCTTTTTCCTTGAATTTACAGCAATTCAAAGGAAATTTTTCTCCGAAATTCTCTGATTTATTGCAATCAGTTGAATTTCTCAGAAATTTTGTTGCGATAACCTTCGCATTAATCTGCTCGCTCTTACGCAGTAATTTTTGATTGAATCTGCTAATTTTTTAGCAAATTCGACCATTACTCCCTATTTGATCAATTTTTTGATCATTTTCGGTTGATTTTGTATCAATCTTGTAGCTTACGCTACTTTACTGCTTATCTACGAGTTTGCTGGAGTTTATTTCTTCAGAAACTGGTATATCAGACTTATTCTGGCTTCGAGAAATATTCGAGTTGAAGGCGAAAGAATCGGTGTATCTTCGAGATTTCTTTGGAGTATATCTCTTCTGATTTGATAAACTTCACAAATACGCAACAATGGCAGATGATGTTACAAGTACTGTTGGTTCCTAGGCATTGAACTACTATAACAATCCTTACTACATGCATTCAGGTGACATTAATCCATCTCTTCCTTTGACTGCTTCTCCTTTTTCTGGTAGTGGAGATTACTTGCATTGGTCTAGGAATATTACAATGTCTTTAGTGGCTAATAATAAAACTGGTTTTATTACTGGTTCTCTTCCTAAACCTGCAATGCATGATGCTGAACATCAAAAGTGGATATTTGTTGATCACATGGTTAAGTGTTGGATTTTGAATGTCATAATTCCTGTTATTTCTACCACCCTGCAATATGCATAGTCCTCTAAAGAATTATGGGATGAATTAAGGGAGAGATATGGTCAATCTGACAACTTACTGCTGTATGAATTGGAATCTGAACTGCATGATTTAAAGCAAGAAAATAAGACATTGGCTGAGTATTATGGCAAATTCAATCAATTGTGTGAAGATGTATCTGCCTTGGATGAAGTTCCAACCTGCAGCTGTGGTGCAATGGATGTCTGTTCCTGTTTGGTTCTAAAAAGAATGGTTGATGCTGACAGAAGGAGGAAAATTGTCAAATTCCTATTTGGTTTGGATGATTCATATGAAACTGTCAGAACGTCTATTCTTACCACAGATCCTCTACCACCTCTAAACCTGGTTTTTAGTCAGGTTCTCAGGGTAGAAAGACAGAGAGCAATGTCTTTAACCCAAACTGCTAGCCAGGAAGTCAATGCCTTTGCTGCAAACAGGACAGGTCCAAGGACTTTCAAACCTGCTGCACAATCTCAGCCTACTGTCAACTCTCAATCCACTGTCAACTCTCAGTCTTCTGCTTATCCTGACTACAGAGAACTGAAGAAAGCCAAGAAAGAGAGTGTTTGTACTTGGTGTAAGAAAAAAGGCCACACTTATGAGCAATGTTTTAAGAGACTGAAACAAGTTCCTGAGTGGTATAATGACCTGCAGAAGCAGAGAAAACATCATTCCACTGCAAACTTGGCACAAGCTGATAATGTTGCTTATTCCACTCCTCTGGATAATGATATCACTTCTCACAGCATGGCTGCCCATGGATATCAATTCATGCACAATTATCAGCAGAATCAGGCTTCAACTTCTGGCTCTACTCCTGAATCTGGGGGTATGGCACACTTGGCCTATTTTGCAGGTAACATATTATCCTTTACTCCTTCTTTTGCTCCTACTGTTGTTTCTTCTATTAATTGGATAATAGATACTGGGGCATCTGATCATATGTGCCCTCATATTCAATTCTTCTCCAATCTTTTGGCACTGAATAGACCTATCTCAGTAGGGTTACCTGATGGCAAAGTTATAATGGTCACTCATACTGGAATGCTATCCTTAAATGATTGAATAACACTCACTGGAGTGTTCTATGTACCTGGTTTCTCTCATAGCCTATTATCAGTTGGAAGATTGATTGAACAACTTGGGTGTGTTGTTCAATTTGATAATGCTGGCTGTTTATTTCAGGACCCCAGCTCTAGACAAGTTCTGCTGCAAGGAGAAAAGAAGTCTAGCCTCTATAGATTTCATTTTAATTCTCAGTTGAATAAATCTAGAAATCCTAAGTTTCCTGTACTTAGTGATTCTACTTCTCTGTTGGTTCCTGTTGCTGCATCAGCAAAATGTACTCAGCAAAATCCATCTGATTTGCATCTACTGCATTCAAGATTAGGACATTCATCGTTATCCAAGATGAATCATGTACCTGGATTGTCTATAAATAAAAATGTTGAATTCTTTTGTGAAGCTTGTGTTCTTGCTAAACAGCATAAGTTGCCTTTTCAGAAAAGTTCTTCTATTGCAAGCAGTCGTTTTGAACTTGTTCATATGGATTTCTGGGGTCCATATAGAATTGCAAATATTTTAGGTGCCAAATATTTCAGGTGCCAAATATTTCTTAACAATACTTGATGACCACAGCCGAGCTGTTTGGACACATTTAATGTCTGATAAGCTTCAGGTTCCTGCTACAATTGAAGCTTTTCTGGCATTTGTTGAAAATCATCATAATGTGGCTGTCAAGTTTATAAGGTCAGATAATGGCACTGAGATAATTCAACAAACCTGTGCAAAGATGTTTGCTGTCAAAGGGATTTTACATCAAAAAAGCATCCCTGGTGTTCCCCAACAAAATGGAAGGGTGGAAAGGAAGCATAGGCATTTAGTTGAGACTGCCAGAGCAATATGAATTCATGCAAATCTACCTAGTAAGTTCTGGGGAGAGTGTATTTTGGCTGCATCACATCTGATTAATCTAATGCCAGCCAAAGTTTTGAAATGGCAGACACCAAATGAAATTCTTACAAAAGCTGTTCCCAAATAAGATCATCTACGCACCATTGGATGCCTATGCTATGCCCTAGTCAATCAGAAGAATAAAGATAAGTTTGCTCCAAAATCCAGGAAATGCATCCTGATTGGTTACCCTTTCGGTCAAAAGGGGTACAAATTATATGATCTAGACAATCACAAGGTTATTCACAGTAGAGATGTTATTTTTCAAGAGACAATCTTCCCTTTTAAAGGACAAGGGTCTGACACAGCTGTTGATAAAGGTCCACATCATATTTTTCCTGTCTATCCAGCAACTCCATTTGAGGATGACTCATTATTTCAGCAAGAAGACAATCATCAGCATTCTGATATTCCTAATATTCCTGACACTCCTGATATTCCTGATATTTCTGAACCTGTTGATAATTCTCCTACTCCACCATCTTCTGAGCAGTCATCTACTGAAATTATAATACCTCCTCCTCCCCCTGTCAGACAATCATCAAGACCTATTCGAATTCCTGCAAAATTTCAGGATTTTCAGGTAGCTTCAATTCCAACAAGGGAAGTTTCTGACAGTTCAGCGTCTGAGGCCTTCCCAGCTATATCTTTGAAGGATTTTTCCCCTTATTCTCTTGATTATACTGCATCTTTGGCAAATGTGATGACAGAGATTGAACCAACCAGTTTTAAACAAGCTGCACAAGATGATAGATGGCTTGATGCCATGAATAAGGAGTTGGCAGCCCTAGAGTTAAATGAAACCTGGATGCTTGTTGATAAACCTTTAGGAGTAAAACCAATTGGCTCCAAATGGTTTATAAGGTAAAACATAGGGCTGATGGATCTGTTGAAAGGTTCAAAGCCAGGCTGGTGGCTAAGACCTACAAACAGATTCAAGGCAAGGATTATAAACACACATTCTCTCCTGTGGCTAAGTTTGCTACAGTGAGAGTTGTCTTGGCAGTTGCTGCTTCTAAAGGATGGCCATTACATCAGCTGGATATCAATAATGCTTTCTTACATGGATTCATTGAGGAAGATCTCTACATGCTACCTCCTGAAGGTTATCATCTTGCAAAACCTGGACAAGTCTGCAAACTCACTAAAAGTCTGTATGGTTTGAAGCAAGCCAGCAGGCAATGGAACAAAGAGGTCAGTCATTTTTTGATTCACAAATTGGATTTTGTTCAGTCAAGACAAGACTATTCACTGTTTACTAAGACTAATGGAGAACTCTTCATTGTGGTCTTAGTATATGTTGATGATCTTTTAATCACTGGGAGTGATGCTGATTTTATACAGGTCCTGAAGCAATCTTTAGATGCAGCCTTCACAATTAAAGACTTTGGATCTATGAGGTACTTTCTTGGATTAGAAGTCTCTCAGACTGATAAGGGCATTCTTCTTAATCAAAGAAAGTATGTTCGAGATTTATTAGCTGAAGCTAACATGGAAAATTGCAATTCCTGCTCTTTTCCATTTCCCAGCAACAACAAACTCTCACCTGATCTAGGTGATGCCCTTTCAGATCCTGAGCAGTACAGGAGAATCATTGGAAAACTCATGTACCTTAACCTCACAAGACCAGATATTAGCTATAGTGTGCAGCAGCTCAGTCAGTTTCTCATCATGCCACGACAACCTCACTTACAGGCTGCAAAGCATGTCCTGAGATATTTGAAGGGTACTGCAGATTTGGGGTTGCTGTATCCTCGGAATGTCAGCCTAAATATTCAAGGTTTTACTGATGCAGATTGGGGTAATTGCCCCTACAGTGGTAAATCTCTCACAGGTTACTGTGTTTCTGGGGCCCTCATTGGTGTCTTGGAAAACCAAAAAGCAGAAGACAGTTTCTAAATCTTCAGCTGAAAGTGAATATAGAGCCATGTCTGCAACTACCAGTGAGTTGGAGTGGCTTACTGGTCTCTTATTTGATCTTCAAGTATCTGTCCCTCTTCCTGTCACTCTCAATTGTGATAATATGGCGGCACAACAGATAGCTGCAAATCCAATGTTCCACGAGAGGACAAAACATCTGAAGATTGATTGTCATTATGTAAGAGACAAAGTATTTGAAGGATTTATAGAGACACAACATGTTTCCTCTGCCCTGCAACTAGCTGATCTAATGACCAAAGGTCTCACTGAAGCTCAACACAAAGCTCTCACTTCCAAGTTAGGAATGGTAAATGTCCCTCCCATTCCAACTTGAGGGAGGTGTGAAGAGAGCATGATAGCTAGTCTAGGCTGCATTTCACATGATTACTCCCCTGTCTTGTAACAGAAAGTTAGTTAGAAGTTTGTTACAGTCGGTTAGGAGTTTGTTACACATTAGGAAGTTAGTTATTTTCCTATTGAGTCTATAAATACTGATTGTATCTGATTCTATCATTCTAATGGAAAATATCTTCTTACAATCTTCATCTTCTTCAATGTTTCTAAATTTCCTCTGCAACTTTTCTAAGGAGACATTCTAACTTTAGTAAGTGAGTTGAATAGAAATAGTTCGAGCTTGGAATTATAGATCACTAGCCAACCATAAGCGGAACCCCAACATCTAGCCCCAAAAGTCTCGGGAAGGCTCAACGTATAAGACTTGTCGCTGTGATTAGAGTCATCTTTTGGTTTGCCGTTTTCGCAGCTTCATTCCACTGACGGCAAACATCAGAGATATTCAAGAAGTCTTTAATCGTTTTTGTAGTTTTCAACACAATTTCGCAAAGAATATCGAATGGCAACATAGACCAATCAGCCATGCTTAGCTTAAACCTGTATATGCAAATAAATCAATCATGAAATTGGCCCAAATAAATTACATATTAGCTTCACTCATACTCATACAAAACCAATATTCGACCCACATACACGTTATATACGGCGAAAGTAGCAATTTGCCCCCAAAACTTTACTCAATTGTGCAATTCACCACCTTAACTTTCATTGGTGGCATGAGGATCAAGGTTCGCCTAGTGGTTAGGAACTCAACCTGCATGGGGATTGTCCCGGGTCAAATCCTCATACCCCCACTCCGCAGCATTAGCTGCTCCTTTGTACCAAAAAAAAAAAAAAAACTTTCATTGGTGGCAATTTGCCCCATTTTCTTTTCACTTATGTGCAATTCAACCAATTTTACTAATTATTAGTCAAATTGTCTTTTAAAAATATTCCATCACAATTAAAAAGATAAAGAAAATCATTTATAATTAATAAAAGTAATTTCCATTTCAAAAATCCATATGCAACACCAACAAAATAATTTAAAAATAAATTTCATCTAAAAGAATTAGATATGCATTAAAAAAAAGACAACAAACTCCAACAGAAAAAAAAAATATTTATGTCAAAAAAAATTTGTTTTACATCTATAAGATCATGAGCTATGATCATAAAAATATTGAGATGCAAGATGGCGTGAACAAAGTTCACTTTTTGATTTTTTGTTTTTATTTACATTTTACAATTTCTTAGGCGATATTAACATTTTTGAAACAAAAATAATTTTTTGGATTTTTTTGGAGGTTCTTATTTAATATTTTAGATATTAGTTTGAATTTATCGAATAAAAATAAAATTTTGTGTTTTTTAATTAAAACAAATTTTATTTTATTGAATAATTAATTGAGAATTAGCAAAATTAGTTGAATTGCACACAAGTGAAAAGAAAAGGGGGCAAATGAAAGTTAAGGTGGTAAATTACATAATTGAGTAAAGTCAAGGGGGCAAATTGCTACTTTCGCCCGTTATATACATATAGGCGCGAGCTTACATTACAAATTCAATGTTTTTGTGAAAATTAGAGATTACAATTCTACGTTACATGAAGAAACATATAGTAGTAAATGTTAGAATTTACGGAGTAATCTAGACAACTCAAGGGGATCATTGAATGTTTAGAATGCGTAGAAATGTTATAGAACATTCTAGTAACTAGCATTCTAGAATATTCATTTAGATTACATGGAGGTCTATAAATAGACTTCACCTATCCTTATATGGTAATGTAAGATTTAAAGAAAAAGAATAACAATCAAGTTTCATATCAATCACCAACAAAATGTAGCCCCCAAAATTACAACATGGTTTCAGAGCGCCGGGCGGTCCTTTTAGGTCACGGTGTCTCAATTTCACAAAAAAAAAAACCCGAAGCAAAAAAAAAAAAAAGATAGATGGTTGATGACACGGGCATCAACAAAAACAAACAATCAACTTTGATGGTTGATGACAAGGGCATCGACCGAAAAAAAAAGTTGTGCCGAGGTGACAAGAAACCCTACGCAAGAAGAATGATGTTGGTGACATGGACATCAACGGGAGAATAAAAAATCTGCAAGGTGGGTGACAAGAGCACCTGCAGCACAAGAAAAGCGGTGACGATCAAGGTCACCCATACAAGAAGCAGAAAATGGTAAGAAGACTACCAACAATAGAGAAAAAGAAGAGGAGAAGATGTCCGGTGACACGGGCACTATGGAAGAAGTGAAGCTCAAGAGTTTTCAGATTAAGGGGGAGTGTTAGAATTTACCGGAGTAATCTAGAAAACTCTAGGATATCATTGAATGTTTGAGTTAAGTGTTAAATTAGTCGCTGAACTTTTCATTTGGGGTGAAATTAGGGACCCTTAACTTTGTTTGTAAACATTGGGGACTATAGTCATTTTACCACCCAAATGTTAACATATGTTAATAATCTTATCACCTCCATACCTCTTTCACTTTCCTCTCTCTCTCCCACCTTCATCCTTTCATGGCTTCATCACATCCAACCCAGATTTTTTTTTCTCTCCTACTCCCCTCATTTATGCAACATCAATTAAGGTTTAACAACGAACAAGAATTTTAACCAAGAAAATTAACAAAACCCAAATAATGAACCCAGAAATTAACCAAGAAAATTGATTCCCAGAAAATCAATAAATTATTGAAAAAATATTTCCAACAACATTTACCAAACCAATGATTTTTCTAGCAACAACTCTCACTCTTTCACTCGGATTAGAAGTCATTTTTCTTCCTATTTCACTATAAATTTGATGATTTTTTTTGAATAAATAGAGCGATGGCGAATCAGGGGGGAGATCAAATTAAAGATCTGGAAGAAGTTAACAACAAACTACAGTAAACAAATCACCTTCATCTGTCACCATCACACCCACCATCGTCGCCACCTTCGCCACATCTCCACCACTATCCCTAATTTCCTACCACAGATTATCAATTTTTTTTTTCGTAAATTGATCCAAAACGATCAAATCAGAAGAAGTTGTTCAAGAAAACGGGGAGGCAAAGGTTGGTGATTTTCCCCTATAACTAATTCGATCTTATTTGATGTGTTAATAAAATGAACTTTTGGGGAAAGAGATGTTGATGATGATGATGATGAAGAAACGGGGAGACAAAGTAGTTGGAGGTAGAGAAATGTAAGAGAATTTGAGATGGAGCTTTTGGTGTGAGAATTTTGAGTGGTATAATGGAGTGATGGAAGTAGGAGGCAGCCATGCAAGGTTGAAGGCGGGAGAGAGAGGAAAGAGAAAGATGTATGAAGGTGTTACTAACGGATGCTAACATTTGGATGGGAAATTGGTGATAGTCCCCAATTTTTACAACAAAAGTTATGGGTCACTGATTTCACCCTAAATGAAAAGTTCGGGGACTAAATTAGCACTTAACTCTTGAATGTTTAGAATGCCTAGAAATGTTATAGAACATTCTAGTAACTAGCATTTTAGAATATTTATATAGATTACATAGATGTCTATAAATAGACTTCACCTATCCTCATATGTAATGTAAGATTTAAAGAAAAAGAATAACAATCAAGTTTCATATCAATCACCTACAAAATGTAGCCCCAAAATTCCAACGGTATATATTGTACTGTATTTACATACATATACACAATAACTTGTTTTTAACCAATACTCCGTATAAACTTGTTAGACGTGAATGCATGGTGGGAGTATTAGTCATAAATTGGAGGCTTTAACCTAATCTCTAGCTCTCCAAATAATGTAAGAACCAAGTATATATACATACTCAACAACTATTAACAAAATTTAATTAACATAAAATTTGTGTAATTAATTAATAATGAAAACATATATATATAGGAGAAGAAGATCGAGAGTGATTACTTGTTGTATAGTAAGAGGCGTTTTGTGCGGCGGAGAAGGTGGCGTTTAGGGCGGAGCAACATGTTTGACCGGTGGTAGTCGATTGCGCGAACGGTTTGAGAGAGGAGAGAAACAACACAAGCAAGGCCTTTATAGAGTTCGGCTTTCTCTCTAAATTTCCTTTTTCTTATTTTTATAGGTCAAGTCAACTAGGGGTAATGACGAGCCGAACTGATCGTGAGCCTAGCTGAGCTTGGCTCAAACTCGACAAGCTCGAAGTGCAGCTCGGCTCGAGCTTTAATACTTAAGGTTTGAGCTTCGCTCGTGAGCTCAACAACACTCGACTGTAGCGTCTATTTTTTCTAGATTCATAGGCTAGTATGACAATATCAATCAACAATAGATTTGACCGAGCTTTAACCGAGCGATCACAAGCTTCTAGCGAGCTCGTATTCTTCCTTTGACCAGTGCAAAATACACGAAGGAATATAAACTATATTTGTAACTTCTTCGTTTTTATTACTCCCGCCGCTTCGTTCTATCAGAGTCATTTGAGTTAGAACTTAGAATGGATTTCAAGAAGCTCACTATCCATTTGATTTCGCAATTCGGTCAACAATCAAAATCAGAAATTCATATAGTACGAATCTACTAAACTGTCATAAAAAAAGAAGGAAGAACAACAGTTGAAATTTGACAAGATTTCGCATTCTTTGAAAAGCATTGAAGCACTCATAAGTCATAAATCATTCTATGAAATTACTAAGCTTGTGTTTCAAGCCATTTCGTTGCATACACAGCCACACAGGCCAAGTAGTCTTACCAGCACTTCTACTGTGCTATACTGCATTCCTAAAACAGAACAAACACCAAGTCATAATCAAAACGATCGTCTAATAATGTAAAGATAGAACTCGTCAAACACGAACGTGATTTTAGGGACGAGATGAGACTCGTAGAGTATTAGTCACACAACTGAACCATAATAAAGAGTTAAAGACTACTACGAAGCATTATTAGCCACAAAGTACAGCTAAAAACCGAATCATACTCGTAACCATAACTCTAAATTTCGGGCTTAAACCACAGAGGAGTCTGAAATTTGGAGTGTATATCATCCCCGTCATATATATCTTCTTCCTCATTAGTTTCCACATTGAAAGCGAGCATGTCATGACCCCCAGATAACCTTGGCCGTTCCCAGCACACCTCGAAATCATCGGTACCATAAATGCAATTGCGTACACAATTACCAGCGTCTCCAGATGCCGGAAATGACATTGAGGAATTATTACCCAGGAAAAAGATAGCATTGCCAATGTCATGCACATGACTCCATTTTTTGGACTGCAAGTCAAGTTGATACACAGAAAAACCAAATGTTTGGTAAACATGTTCCTTGTCAATACCTTCCCAGCAAATCTTGGCACATTCATCGTTGCATGTATGGTCGTCCGACTCGTCCTCTTTGAGAAAAGGGCGGTATCGTATAACCATGAAAAGATTACCACCCGAGTTTACCAAGTACAATTCATTTGAGGCCTGATCCAGTGAAGCAAAAGCATCTGTAACCTCTGCAGTTGCAGGTAGGTATTCTCTAGCTTTGATACGAGTACGCCATGGATCAGCCTTCATTACGCTAGTAACAGGGAGGCGATCTTGGACAATAAGCTTATCTGAATCACTTAAATCACAGAACTCAAGATACCCTAGAGAACCATCCCGATACAAGATCAGTATTTGGCTATCACGACATATAACGTCAACCACCTTCTGAGACACATCCACGTGCTCGTGTTTATCTTCAGACTCAAGCTTTGATACTGTTGGCCATGGCGACTTAACAGACGTCCATGACGCATCACCAGGCCTCGCGAAAGCCAACCTCCCCTCACAAAAATAATTGATTATAAAGACTACAAAGTCATCTGTCTGAGGTTCTTTCAAAACAATTGCCTTCTTGATATAGTGGGGTATCATCTTATCAGGAATAAAATTATCGAAAAGACGTTCAGAACAGCAAGGGCAAGTTGGCATGCAGTCTGGGAAAGATATTTTAGCTTTGGTAAGTGGATTAAACAGAGATAGCTGCCAATCGACAGTAAAGATCACTAGCCAGCCATATGCCGAACCCCAACATCTAGCCCCAAAAGTCTCCGGCAGACTAATAAGCATATAAGACTCGTCGTTGCTAGGATTGACAACCTTCCTCAGACAATCAGGATTATCATCTGTGTTCTCGACTAGCAATAACAATGGTGTTGTATTCAGAAACTGGTCTTTTACCATTTTCGCAGCTTCGTTCCACTTACGGGCAACAATAGAGGTATTAACCAAGTCTTCAACTGTATTACATTTCATCACAATGTTGCAAACAACTGGTAATGGCAAACTAGACCAATCAGCCATGGTTATTAATACCTGTAAATGCAAAACATTTCTTAGGTTGAAATCTTGATTAAAAGTGAAAATCACGATAACACGAAAGTAGTCTAAAAAAACCTTAAAGTTTACATCTTTCTTGTTCGAACTTAATCAGCAACACGATTAACCGATGTAAATCGTACAGACTCATTAGAAACTATCATACTTTTCATAAACCACTTCCAAGTTTAAATCTTTCATCTGAAATTAAGCATGAATCATACCTTTTAATAAGACCCTTCAAAGTTTAAATCTTTCTTGTTAGAAATGAATCGGAAGATCGACCCACCAATTTATATCATACATATTCATTTGAAATTAAGCAAGAATCATACATTTTCATAAAACCCTTAAAGTTTACATCTTTCTTGTTAGAACTTAATCAGCATCATGGTTAACAAATTTATATTGTTCAGACTCATTAAACCTATCATATTTTTCATAAAACCACTTTCAAGTTTAAATCTTTCATTTGACATTAAGCAACAATCATACTTTTTTCAGAAAACCCTTCAAAGTTAAAATCTTTCTTGTTAGAAATTACTTAGAAAACCCTTCAAGGTCCAAATCTTTCTTATTAAAAATGATTTGAAAACCCTTCAAAAGTTAAAAATTTTCATGTTAGAAATTACTTAGAAAAACCTTCAAAGTTCAAATCTTTCTTATTAGAAATTACTTGAAAACCCATCAAAGTTCAAATCTTTCTTATTAGAAATTACTTGAAAACCCATTAAAGTTCAAATCTTTCTTGTTAGAAATTACTTTGGAAAATAGACCCACCTATTTATATCATACATTCATACAGATTCATTCGAAATCAAGCAAGAATCATACTTTTGTTCATAAAACCCTTCAAAGTTTAAAACTTTATTGTTAAAATCAATCAGAAATTCGACCCCCAATTTATATCATACATATTCATTTAAAATCAAGCAAGAATCATACTTTTCCACAAAACCCAGAGTATAACTCTACTTCCACACAAACAATCAAAAACGAAATATAAGCTTAAAATAAGACATTAATCTAAACTCAATTCATAATTCTATAACAAAAATGAGGCTTCAACATTACTCTCAACTTAATACAAATACAAATACCCACAAGTATAATATTCTGAAAGGAAGAACAATCAACAAATATTTATCATGATTAATGTAGAAACACAGGAGAAAGGGGAAGTGAAAACCTTTGAGCGGCGGCGTAGGTGGCGGAGCGAGGTTTTTCGGCGGTGGTTGGTTGCGCAATTTGTGTGTTTCAGAGAAGAGAGAGAACAGAGGGCAGAGCAAATAGAAGGGGTGTGTGTGTGTGAGTGAGACTGGATTACTGATGGTGGCTTTTTATATACGTCTGGGGTTTTCATTCTTTCCCATTTTGTGCGTTTTGCCCTTTTAAGTTTACAAATTTCGGGTATTTTTTAAGTTCTCTACATTTCGCGAATTTGTAACAGAAATGAAAAAGAAATGAAAAAAAAAACTTAAAAAAATGGAGGGAGTACAAGCCAAAATTATCTTCTCATTTACTTTAGAAAATTAGTAATATATCTTAAGAAATCTAGTGTAGTAAGATAGAAAAGAGAAGGGAAAAAAAAAGTAAAGAAAAGGAAAGCAAATGCCGGTTTTCGGTTTCATCATTAGACATTCACTTGACCGTAATTTAACGATGATCTTTTCACTTAGAAACTTGTTCAATTCTTTTGGTTGAAAGTTGAAACTGCGAGCATGCATTGACCAATAACGGCAGAGTCCTAAGGTTTCAAAGATATTATCAATGAAGGTGGCGACCTTATAGTTATTGACATCCGTACATGCAACTATAAGACTTTGTGGACCGTCGATTAGTTGTAAAATTTATGGAGTGACTGTAACTATCCGCAAAAGTATTATTGCACTGCGCCCAATCTTCTAACACTCCAAGCCAAGTTTAAAATTAGTTGCTTGCCACCATTATGAAGTGTTTAAGGAAGTGATGGAGTGCCAACATTCGTTTCTTATCGATCTAAATTGATTGCTTACATAGTTATCTAAATCTATATGTGTATATATATTAATTTTTTGAAGTGATTATATCTCGTATTGAAACTGACATCATGCGAATTAACTCATACAAATTACACGGCACCAACATTATTATGGATTTAGGAATGACACGATTTGTTGAGTGTCGGATCCGTATTCCTCAAGTATCTGTCACGGACATGGGAAGCAAAATACTCCGTATATGATCAACGTCTTATCCTAAGCACCACAAGCACTCGGTAGTCCACAGCCATCAAAGGGAGAGTCTTGTAAAACACACATGTGGTAAAAAAAATCTTGCAATTCTGGTCTTCAATTCAATTGTAAGAGGCAGCACAGAGAAGAGTTTTTTGTTTTGTGGGCAAAACTCAAAGAGTGTCATTTTTCTGGGGGGTTTTGAGTTTCTGCGACGATGAGCATGAGTGGTGCTGCAGCTTCTCTCATGTCTCACTCACATCTCAATAGCACCACCAGCTTCTGCTTCAATTCTCTTTCTCTCCACTCAACGCCCCGTATCTTCCCTCAAATCCTTCAAACGACGCGTTGCACACCATCTTCCGCTTCTCCTAGAAGCTCCCTGAGTAGCAGGAGAAGAACCCTTTGTTTTGCTGTCGAGGATTCTAAGGATACCAGTTTTGGTGTCTCTTCTGCCCTTGAAGATAGACCCAGTATGCAATTTCCCCTCTTTTATTTTTTGTTATTTCAATTTATACTTAATCTGGGTATATTTCTTGTAGTTTGATTTTGCGTATTGATTAAGCTGAATGTATGATGATTATCGATGACCCCTTTTGATTAAAATTATAGACTTTGTGTGAATATGAAGTGAGTCATTGGATATGAATGGAAAGAGTATTGTGTAACGTTTGTTGGATTTGGGATTCTTTGGTTTCATGTGGGTATTCGGAATTTCGAGGCTTCGTAAATTCTTGTATGAGACCGAAAGTAGTCTATCCGAATTTTGGATGTAACAGTTATAATTCCGTATAGACAAGATACTGGCATGAGTTGAAACTTCATTAGGTTTAACTTTCTTTTTTTTTTTTTAGGGAAAGAGGTTTAACAATTTGGGGTTATCCTATACGGAGCAATTGAGTATGCTTGGTTCTTCTATTTGGCTTTTTGAGGAAGGTTTGATTGAGTGGAATTGGGTAGCATGTAAATTGGATTATTCTAGCTGGAACAATATACTATATTGCTAATGCAATACCATTACCCCCTTGGCTTTTCCGAGTGGATACTCGAAATGTTTTATGAAGGGGGGTTGGGGGGGGGGGAGGGAAGGAAGGGAGTTTTAGTATTTGCAACTTTACCCCCTGATGTTGTGAGTCTTGTGACTTGTAAGGAAGCCCTTAGATGTTGCGACTTGCGATCATAAGTACAATTGGATAATGTTTTGGTGATTATTTAGTGTAAATGGGGTGCCTCATAAGTGAAGGTGGTGCCTTTATTGAAATATAAGGATGACCGCATTTAGAGGTGTGATAAGAACGTAGTGGTGGAAGAAGCTGTGATGATTCTTTTGTTTATATGAGTTGCTCAGTTAAAAAAAAACCAGAGAGGGAGAGGCATAGGTTGATGGGAATCAGTCGACTTGAGGGTGTACTGGATTTACTCTCCTGTCATTACAGACTAAGTTGCATGGGCATTATTGTCTACAATGAAATCTTTCAGAATTTGTTAGTTCTGCAGACAGTGAACAGTATCTATTCCATGAAAATAAACTTCACATAAATGATAAGATGTGGAGGTGTGAAAACAAGGTTCCAACTTCATTTAGTCGTCATTTTGATGAAGTTATTATTAAAGTCGAAAAATTATGCTGGAATCTATTCATTGCCATTCTTGTGACTTCTTTCACCTAGTGAAAATGCACATCATGAAGTAAATTGATCTATGGTCTTTGCTTCAGTATAATCATCTTGTACCAATATCTGAGTACCTTACTCCTAAGCATAGAATAGGCAATCAATTACACTTAATTTATTCCTGGTCTTTTACTATAGGCGGCCAAGATAGGGTCAAGTAACACAAATCTGAAGTGTGGATGTTCACTTTTCTAGACCTGACTACCACTTTGAAGTTTTCTAAAATTGGCTCATTTTTTACATGGATGAAAATGTTTCTAATCTGGTTCACTGCCGTACGTTAGAACATGTATGAAAGTATGCTTGAATTGACGGAAAATCGAGGGTAAGTTATATACCATTGATCCTATCTATGATAGTGTTTGAGAAAGTGAAGTGTTCTTTTTTTGGACGGGGGTGGGGGGGAATCAGGGGTCATCTGTCATTACAAACTGAAAGGTAAGATTACTATCCTTGATGTGGCCACCATTGTAACTGTACAATGATATTGGTTCGCCCGATAGATGGAGGAAATTGTTGTAGCGTCAATTCTTCCATGGTTTGCTGGGTGACATAATACAGCGTTAGAACCTATGGCGGATTAAGTTCACAACTCACAAGTACTTAAACAGCCACCCTTGGGAATTTAAAGCAAATGCAAAACGATCAAATAGCGAAATTGGTTCTTTTATATTCTTTAGCTGACTTCTTTGTTTCAATTGTCTAGGAGAGAAATCTCTTTGGTTTATATTTTGTGTGTTAGATATGATTCATGTTTGACGACCCCAAATCATTTTGGGACTAAGGTTTTGTTGTTGTTGCTGCTGCTTTTTCTTGGATATATTTATGAAGTGGAGTTTTTATTTATAATAGCTGATTTAAAGTTGGCTCCTCGCTCAGATGAAATTGAGAATGTAGACTCTGACACTGGAAAGGGTGCTATCTATGATTTTCTTTACCCTAGTAAGGATGATCTTCCTGATGATCAAGAGATGACTATATTTGATCACCTGGAGGAACTTCGTCAGAGATTGTTCGTTTCAGTTTTAGCTGTTGGAGCCGCTATCTTGGGATGTTTTGCATTCTCAAAAGATCTGATAATGATCCTTGAAGCCCCAGTTAAAGAGCAAGGTGTCCGTTTTCTGCAACTAGCTCCTGGCGAGTTCTTCTTCACTACTGTGAAGGTTAGCATGGGTTTTTACTTTGAAATGAAGCTATTAATTTCTATCATTGTGTGGCTGTTAAGGTACTAAACAGATTCTTTACCACCACATAGTAACCATTATTGAATTAGATTGTGTTCATTGAGCAAAGAAACAGAAAAAGGTAAATCCAAAGCGACAATTTCTAAGGATAAAGAGGTACCTTTTATGGTTTGGATGTAAAAGCATTTCAATCATTGACTTCTTTTTTACTGCTCTGGTTGACGGCCCATGCAACAATAAGTTGGTTATCACTTATTCTGATTTTGTAGCCTAGCTATACACAAAAGAGTATCACTTATTTTTTTTTGTCTGTGAATCAGGTTTCAGGATATTGTGGTCTTCTTATTGGGAGCCCTATCATCCTCTATGAAATTATTGCGTTTGTGCTTCCCGGTCTTACTAGGGCCGAAAGAAGATTTCTAGGGCCTATTGTTCTGGGCTCCTCCGTGCTTTTTTATGCTGGCATATCGTTCTCCTACTTGGTTCTCACCCCAGCAGCATTGAATTTCTTTGTAACTTATGCGGAAGGGGTTGTCGAATCACTTTGGTCCATTGATCAGTATTTCGAGTTTGTACTTATCCTCATGTTCAGCACTGGACTGTCTTTCCAGGTAATATTTCGTATAATACTTTCAGAGACTTATATTTTAGGATTTACATGAATATCTATTTGGAAAAATTTCAAACTAGGTTTCAGGTTTAGTAGTTCACGCTACATCAGAATTCTTTAGGCAACTGCCTCAAAATAAAGGAAAAAACTCAGAATTATGAAGCTTTTCAACTGCCATACATATTCTTATCCAATGAACGATCCATCAACCTGAATAACTGAGGATTTACTTTTGGAAAAAAATCAATATTTTTCTTCTCTCTTCTTTGGTTTAGTTTGCATTTGACCTCATTAGCTACTTGATATATTAAGTTCAATCATGCTATCGTTGTTTTTGTAAAGTCTCCTGAATTGAGCTAATGAATCTTGTTGAAATAATTTGGAAGTTGATACTAAAAGGAGTAATTGATACAAAAGTTCTGACCTCTCAGTTTTTAAGGATAAATGACTTGATAGGAGGATAGCTTGGCTAGTGTAATTATTTCAAATCTAATTTTTCTGGTTGAGGTTTTGCTATTTTCTGTCCTCTTTTTATCCTTCTCAAGTATGTGTCCTCACCTTGATGAAATCCTGATTTCGAACTCCTGTATACATATGATCGGATTGTACACCTTTGCCTTTATGAGTTCATGTACATGAATGTCTAAGCATCTTGTTGCCTTGTGAACCAAAAGTTGAATAATCAATGCCACCCTAATCCTCTTCTCTTTTTTTTTTTTTTGTTTGGGAAATCAGTGCTAACACACACAAAATAGAGGAAAAGTACAAGAGAACGATTTTAGAGTGGTTTGGAAGTTAGCCTACTCCACAAATCAACTCTAGTACTATACTATAAAGAGAATCTCACAAGTACAAGTTTAAGGCAAACTGGAAAACCCTCACACAAATACCAACCTAAGAACCCGAGTACACCCTCTCACTCAAAGAAACTTAAATGGAGAAACCTCACACAATACTCACTCTTTGTTGTGGCTACTACACACTCTCAACACAACTCAAAGCCCTTATTTATACGACTAAGCTGACTCTAGAGCCTTCTAAGAGTACATCTTCTAGAAGTCTCTATATATGCATTTAGAACATGCATTTACACAATTAAATGCATCCATGTCTGAGTATATGTTCTAGAATTCTTTATATAAGGAATGCAAAAGGTGTTTTTTTTCATGATGACAGAGAAGCTTTCATAGAAAAGCCAATACTTAATATTCTTCAGTTGGAAGGAGTGACTTGTCTTTTCTAGAGGGTTAGAACTTAGTACATTTCTCATCAAGAGGAAAAAGGATAGGAAAGAGAGATACACCATCTCTCTTCAAGGATGACAGTGTATCACATGATAGAGGAAAGAACTGGACTGTGGCAAATTTGTCCAGAATGCTTTTAGCCTGAGCAGGGAAAACATGCATACAACCTGCACACTAAAACAAACTGAATACTTTTTGTTTTGATAAAATAAGATAAAGAAAAATGAAATGAAACCTTTTTTTTGTTTTTTTTTTTTTTTTTTTTTTTTTCTGTGTGGAGCTGCATCTAAAATTTCCTATTAAGTTTGGAAAAATCTTATTGTCATTTCTTCGACGGTCCCCGTCCGCTCGGAAGTCTCTTGCTAGCCATGGAAAGAACAGCATGTAAGGCACCGTATTAGTTTAGTATATGTTGGTATTACTCTCCTAACTCCTAAGTGATGCAACCACCTGATATTGCAAAGAGTCAGAGACCAAGGGTGTAACACCCCCAAATTTCCTTTCCTTTTTAAAACATTTTATCGAGATCCAAAAAAAAACAAATGAGGAAATTCAGAGGTGTCACTCCGCACTCAAGTCAAAGACCCGAATGCTAGGAGATTTCAAAAGCCAGAATAAGAATGTCTAGTGGTCTAAATAAATCTATTACAACCCAAATACTAAATTACAACAATCCGAAATTTAAAATACGAAGTATGAAATAGTCTAAGTATTGTCAATAGTCTATAGCTTAATGTCTAAGCTTTATTTGATCTAACTGATGTCTAGTGAATCGTCATCCCCGCAATCAACTACGCCATACCTGTGGTGGATTTAAAACACAAAAACCACAGTTTGAAAAGTCAGTGAAATTGAGTAAGCTAACACCTCAACTCGTAGAAAACCAAAACTCTTACCTTGGTTTTGAAAAAACGTTTTAGTTTTATTTTCGAAAACCACACTTAGCATGTTATCACATAAACAACTCATAAGACAAACCAAGTCACCAACATAGAAGTATCATAATAAACTTATCAAATGATTAACATTTCATCAACATAATCCAAATCATTCTTTTATATCTTTTAAGGATGATTTGTATCAAATTTATAAGTGGGATGAGCCGGTTTGTGGCCAACTCATCCAAACCATACCAATCATAGATTTATAAGTGGGTGAACCGGTTTTTACCGAATCACCAAACCATATCATTATATACCTGGGTGAGCCGATTCTTTGTCGACTCACCAAACCATACCATATAAGACTACTAGACCTTAAGTGTGCACACCCCCTATTAAGTATTGCTAACCCAATAGAGTAGTACTAGAGCCAAGCCCTCTTAAAAACCCATGTGGCGGGGCAGTAAAGTGGAGTCCATGTGACTCAAACCAATAAAGTGGAGTCAATATGACTCAAACCAATGATCATCGTGTATACTTTATTTATTTGTTTGTTTATAATATCGATCATCTACACAAGCCTATAATGCAACAATCATACGATCATTCATAATTCAGTCACCTCAATAGCAATTGTACACTCATCAACCACAATTCTAACATCATATCTTGAATCATACCAAATAATATATCAATACAATATTCCAATCCAATCCAATCGTGATATGATAACCAAAACAATAAATCGTTCTCCACCTAGCATGACACTAAGTTTTCATTCAACACACCAATCACTTAGCATATAATTTTGAAGGTTTCTACAACGTTAATAAAGGTTGAGCATGCTAGCTTACCTTTTTAATGCACACAAGAACACGACAGCACAACAGTCACTAGTACTCTTCGTCTACGAACTCAGGGTCTACAATGATACAATCAATAATCCCCAAATCAATACTAATCTTTATCCAATCATTCATCTAGTGCTTATGTTGATCCTATTCTATATGCAATGCTCATGACTACTCGAATTTCTAATCCACAATCAACAATTATCCAACAATTACAATTCTAATTACATAGTTAGCTACTAATACTCAAATAATACTTAATTTGTTTGGAAAATTCTCAAAGTCTTCAAACTTCTTTTAAAACAGAATCTAAATCATAAAAACAACTTTTAATTATTATGATTTATTTAGAATTTATTAAATCACTCTATATTATGTTTTAATTAAGAAAAACATGCTTAATTACACCAAGATTATACAAAAATGAATTAAATCAACTAAATTTCGAAAATCAGATTATAAACCCCTAAATTATCACCATGTCGAAATTTCAACCACCATAATTAAATTTAGCTAATTAACCTAATTTAGAAGCAATTAACCATAATTTCCCCCAATTTTACAATTTCTTCAATCATGAACAAAACCCCAATAATTCTCAAGATAAATTCAATACCCATGAGTGATAGATTATAAACATGCTAGAATCATAATTCATGAACTAATTGAACTTAATTCGAATAATTACACTAATTAAACCCAAATTCGTAATTAAAGAAAATCAACTAAAAAACATCATCAAAATCAAATCTTTATGCATAAAACTACCCCTAATCGATTACCCAATACTTATAACATATATTAGAACTTATTAATCATGATTTAAAGCAACAAACACGAATTAAAACTATTGATTTCCAAAGAAGACAAAAAACAGGGGAAGAAGAAGAAGAAGAGGATGTTGCTCACGAAAAATCGAACAGGGGAAGAAGAGTGGCGGCGCGGTGGTCTGGAAAAGCTCACGGCGGCGAGGTGGGCAGGAGAAAAGCAAGTGACGGCGCGGTTGAGGAAGGGGAGCGAAGAAGAAGAAAAGAGCAGGGAGACGCGGCTGCTCTGTTTTTATACAGGGGAGGGGGGTGTTGTTTCCGCGTGAAGGAAAGAGAAGGGGTCGGGTTTGGGTTTTTTTTTTTTTTTTTTTTTCCTTTTTCCTTCTTTCCTTTTTCTGATGGGTTGTGTTGGTTTGAGAGTTGGGCCACTTAGGTGTTGGGTCGTTTTGAAGTGTTGGTCCATTAGCTATGATTGACCCAATTTAGGAATAGAACCCAAATAGATATTCCGATCTTAGAAATCATTTCCGAACTCATTTTGAAAACGACCCACAAATAACATTTAAATCTTTTTGCATCTTAATAATCTCATTAATAAATCTAAATTATTAACGTAAAACTAGTTTGCGTGCCCGTGCCGCGCCCGGGCTTCCTATTTGTATCAATCATATTTGTTTCACAAAGATCTTACATACACTGTACACATAATGTCACATGTTGAACATTATTTAACGTATGAAAAATATATAGTTTCATTTAGCTATGAATTTATACGTGACAGTTGTCACTTCAAGAGTATATGATATCCCTTATAAAAAGGTTGATTACTACCACCGTTATAAAAGTATAGATGACGATTTGATCGAAATAAGGATTTAACATACAATTATAAGAATAAATATTCATAAAAAAAATCTACATCGTGGGATTCGTGTCGAAAAATACTTTCACAATTAATAAATTATGAAAAATATAATTTCATGCAAACCTGACATGACACGAACTCAATCTAACCCATCCCGCTTTGAGCATACATGAAATTGATCTGACCTCCTAATTTCCAACTCTATTTGCATTATTCAT
This sequence comes from Spergularia bocconei, assembly GCA_963457585.1. Taxonomy (NCBI): domain Eukaryota; kingdom Viridiplantae; phylum Streptophyta; class Magnoliopsida; order Caryophyllales; family Caryophyllaceae; genus Spergularia; species Spergularia bocconei. The sequence goes on along the minus strand of OY734945.1, from coordinate 21,327,415 downwards.
TTATTGTTATCTCTATTGAGATAAGAGATATCAAAGAAGTCTATAATTCTACACATACGTAATTATCTTACCAAGGAAAACATATTTTTCTTATTAATTTACATCATTATCTTTTTATTGACCATCTTTAAAAAAAATAATAAAGTCCTTGACTATATACAAAATTATGTTAATAAGCGTCATGTTCCCATTTATAACTTTTAATCCAGTTGAAAATTTTGAAATATAACTCTTTCAACATACCACACGGAATAGTAAGTAATTGAGGGATACTTTATTATCTTTTAAGAATAATAACTAACTTAAAGACTTGTACTCCCTCCAATTTTGATGATGATGTTGCATTATAAATGTCACGTATTGACCCTTATTTAATGTATGAAAATAATACACTTTAATTGTAACATTATAAATGTAAATAATTTTTTAGCCTATATTATGGTCTTTATTTCAAAGTATTATTTAGTATAATTGTTTGTATCATAGGTGCCATTTTGCGACAAATTTAAAAACTCGATGTGTACGAACATTGAGTCAACTCAATCCTATTCATGAACCAATGGTACATGAAAAAATAATGTTTAACCTAAACTTGATTTCGATTCTTATAAGATAATGAAAATTTTGAAAAATAAGAAACAATAGTAGTCAAAAAACAAAAATAAGAAATAAAAAGAGAGAAAGAACAAATTGTATAGACAAATTCATGAACCAAACTACTTAACACAATAATGTCCAACCTTATTCATGAGCCAATTACTAACTCTTAGTATGGACATAATTCTTCACTACTGAGTATCTTTTAAACACATTGCTCAATCTAATTTAATATTTTTGAAGTTAAAACTCTTTCGAAATCATTCAATAGTCAAGTTATAAGAAATGATACCAATTAAACGAATGTAATATAGATATGTATGGTTTTAACTTAATGACATAAGAACTTCAGTGTATCTCTAAAAACAAAACAAAAATCCTTGAACAAAATTAGACATGAAGCCATCAATTAAATTTTAGTAACCAGGCCCAATGAGGATCTAAATAAAAAAAAAACCTAACATCACAAAAAAAAAAATACCCTATAATACCGAACTCGATAGCAACCCGAATCGAAACCGAATCGATTCGACATGTCATGAACTTTCATATGACCTAACCCCCTCTAACCATACCTAGAAAATTAAGGAGAGGGGGAGGGGGGGAATACAAATCATATAAGCAAACGAAACATTTGAAAAATTAGAAACAATGGTAGTCAAGACTCAAGAGAATCCAAAAAAAAAAGGAGAATAAATTTTGGTCAAACTTTTATATCGTATTCATTTATTAATTATGTTTTGCTACAAAATTATTACTCTTGGTTCAGAGATACTTTTTTTCACTATACTAACATAGAGGAAGAAATTATACAATTTGAATTTCATTTATTTCTTTATAACGTGCTTGATTTTCTACATATAAGCATCGCTTAATAATGTAGTTGAACTTTTTTGAAATTTAACTCTTTCAGCTCTAAATTAACGCATGAAAGAGTCAAAATATAAAATTACAATAACATATAAGTTCTAAATGGAGAACTTTATGTAATTACTTTTCATAAGAATGAGTCACGTTTGTTTGCATCAAATTTGGCATGATTCGAGAAATCCAATAAATCGACGTGGTGGAATTTGACTCAACCAAACTCTATTCATGAAGTATTGTTGCATTGCATAATAATGTCCAACCCATATTTGATTCTAATAATAATTTAAAAAATGGTACTCAAGAAGCCACAAAAAACAAAAAAAAGTTATAGACAAATTCATGAACAAATGCTTATAACAAAATACACCATCCCAACCCTAATCATGAACCAATAACTAACTTTTTGTATAAACATATTTCTTTCGGTAATACTAAGTATTATATTCTAAACACATTGCTTAATCTTGTTGAATGTTTTTGAAATAAAACTCTCTCGACAGTTGTACGAAAGAGTCAAATTAGCAAAATTAGTAAACGGAAATCATTATAATCATTTTTTAAACAACTAATAATTCACCTCAAGACTTATACTTTTCTCCAATTTTCTATGATGTGCATTTTCTTTTTAAACCTCTTTCTTTTTATTAGTAAGAGATGTGTTGCAAAATGAAAATGTGTCACAATACTATGATCAAGATTAACATATTGGAAGAGAATCATATACTTTGTATGGATTGGAAATCATTTTTATTAGACTGTTTTAAACATTTAATATTTTTTAGACTTAAGCCCTGTTTGATAGGACTTGTTCTCAGATGAATTCAGATCAGATCAGAATTATTCAGATCATATCAGATCAGATCAAATTAGAATCATCCAAATCATATCAGATCAGATCAAATCATTCAGATCAGATCAGAACCATTCAGATAAGATCAGTTCAGTTCAGAACCATTCACATCAGACCAGTTCAGTTTAGAAATGTTCAAATAACTATCTATGTATTTGGTACATAATTGATACTAATTTGTTGAAATTCAATCAAATTTTCAACCAATTTAGATCGGATCAGATTAGATCGAAATCATTTAGATAATATCAGTTCAATTCAGAAAGATGCAATCTTGTCAAACAAGGCCTTAATAGATTTTAAAACTTTCCTTATTCTATGTAAGTTAAAATTATTTAAATATTCAACTGATTATATTTTAATTTTTTTTATTAATTTTCCTTATTAATTTTTAAATATTTTATATGTATTTCCATATCCTAATAATCAATAATGTTTTTTTAATTTCATCCAATAGGATTGTGCCAAGTGTCCATCAATGAAGGGCTGTACTCGGCTTTTATAATATATATTAGATACTTTGAAATTTCGGGATATTACAAAGGGCTTGTTGGCTTTAGTCTGAACCATAAACTTTGACAAACACTGCTCCGAAGTGCAGCCATGTAAATGTAAGGGCATTGAATAAGAGCTTGTCTGCTCTTGTTTCTTCTTGGGTGTAACAGAGGAGACCCCTTTTTGAGAAACCCTTTTTGCAGATTATTGAGGAAAGCTAATCGTCCGTGATAGGCAATCCAAGCAATAACTAGGCGTAGAGGCATAGTCGATCTTTCTTAAACATAAGATTTTACCCTTAGCGTTCCTGCTCTTCAGGAATGAGTCCTCTGCAGAATTAGTTTATCATATGATTGGAGTAAATTCGTCCACATCCACGAGTCATGCTGTTTATCCTGTACAGTCCGGTGTCAGCCTTCCTAAAACCATTTCTTCCTGTCCATGGTCTCCACGTAGACTCTTCCTCCATTTAGATTTTCTTGATCCATTTCAAGCGAGTACTCGATCAGCTGGATTTGAGCTCAATACTTCTTTGATCTTTTCACCCTCTTCCATACAAGTAAGGATGAAGTGCTCCCAGTTTCCCCATGATTTTGCCCCAGAAAAAGTTGTCTGGATTCCGCCAATTAATTCCCGTTGGCAGTAAGAATAGACTCCCAAGACACCAATATACCAAAAGGACTGATTTGAGGAGTTGAAGTTACCAGTATAGTAGTATATAAGTGTAGAAAGTTTGGAGATTGCTGAATATTGATATAATCTTTACTCATTGAAAGGCTTGTCACAGTGAGAGCAGTTGATCTTTATGAGTTAAGATGCACCCACAGATTGCTGAAAGGGTTCTGAATAATTAGTCAAATCACTCCTCATACTGGCTTGAACACTCTCAGAGTATATGTTCTTTTCTGACAAGCCAGTGATGTTTATTGTTAGAGGATTGTGGATTGCTATAGAGGATCACAAACTGCATACGGATAATTGTATCTTTTTTGCAGAATTGAACTTTTGTCCAATCCATTTTTTTTTACCCAAATTGACATACTACTGTACTAGAGTTCGATGAAATGAGCTTCTACTAACAAGTAACGACTATACTTGACCACATTCATAAGATCAGGGGATGAGAGACAACCTTAGCCTAGGATCACTGTGACACCGCAACAATGGCCCTTACCACATTTGATGGTTTCCTCCTGAAACTCAAAACAGCTGTTGCTATTTGTAGTTAGCAAACCAAAAATTTAGTGATGTCCATTTCTTACTTCACGGTGGGCTGATAAAAATTGTAAGGCATATTGCAGCAAATATGGTCCTGATTGAGTAAAAAAAAGAACATTCTTCTATTTCGGAAAGAAAGTGTAATTTCCCGAACATGTTAGGGAGGAGGGATTCCTGGATGCAATGACTACTAGATTTGCAGTAAGCACATAAAGTAGAACTGAGTGTTTATAGCTTCCTAAGCTGCTTGTGGCTGAGCATTAGGTCATTTTGTTTGGGAAAAGGTAGACGTATTACATTCATCTGTACTTCTAAATGGATAAAAGCAGCTCATTTCATGGGAAGTTCAATCTGAGCTAAAGCTTTCATGGCACATGAGAGCTTCGAGCTTCCATATAAAGTTAATATGGGAAGGAGGTCGGAATCAGCACATGGGTTGAAAGGTCAAAACAATATCAGTTACAGCATAAATGGCCATCGTGTGCCACATGTAAAGAGATGTCAGTTCACGTAGTCCAATAAATGGCATGCCAAGGGTGGACTCATATTGATTGAAAGTATGTCAGATAGACTAGGAGGAGCAGGGAGAAATATAGCTTTTCACATGAGTTGAAAGTTTCAGTAAGCCTGCCCCCTTTATAGAATACTTATACATATAAGGGGTTGATAGCTAGTTCTATGCTTTGTTTGGTAACTCTATTAGCTAAGTCTAGGGATGAACTTCCCGTGCATATCAACGTGGTCACTTGTAGTCCTTATCTTCAAGCGTTCCTCCATTCTGCCATAACTGAATTTCTTTCCTCTCAGATCTGGCCACGGGTGGGTTGGGGGGGGAGGGGAGCTTCTGTTCTAGTCATCTGAGCGTTTGAATTGGAGTATTTTTCATATGGTAACTTGGTGCTCAATTTAGGCGATTATGATTGATCTAGGGTATTGTGAGGTCTGGAGCATGAGGGAGCGAGTTTGTCACCTTGTGTATGCTCTTGCTGTTTTTGGCTGCAATAGAAGGCGAGGTTTGGTAATGGGGAAGTACTCAATAATGGGAAAATACTGATTTTATGGTTGAGATCTTTATCTTTAGTAATATCATCTGCAGGGTTGACTGTTTGCTTTCTTTGATAATGTGTACTTATTTGTGAAGCTTAAGTTCTGTTCCTAGCCTCCTCCCCCTTCTTCATGAAGAGCTAGCTGGTAGTGATCTTGTTGTTCTTTGCAGGTTCCAGTAATTCAACTTCTGCTGGGTCAAACGGGTTTGGTTTCTGGAGACCAGATGCTGTCAATTTGGAGATATGTTGTGGTTGGTGCAGTCGTTGCTGCTGCCATACTTACGCCATCAACTGATCCCTTGACCCAAATGCTTCTAGCTGGGCCACTTCTAGGGCTGTACCTTGGTGGTGCATGGGCCGTAAAGCTAACAGGACGATAGTTTACCAGGTTGAAATGATGATATTGTACGCGCGCTAGCTAGTAAAAATTGTATAGTTCATACGTTTCCCGTTTGTATCAATCTATGGAATGTGGAGGATTGTAGTTATCATACAGATGTAATACGTCCGCATATTCTTTATATATGAAAATGATTTTGACCAAAAACTTCCAAATGTCATTCCGTTTTTCACACAAACAGAAAGCCAATGTATCACTCGGTAATTCTAATGAACTGCGTGTACACAGGGCTTCTAACCAAAGGCACAGACAAAAACTATTGACCTTGTACAGCCAGATTCCGGATTTGAGCTACTACATCCACGGTACTCGATTTTTGAGCGACTGCTTCTGCAGCACAGGAGTCTGATATTTCAAAAGTGAGCCTGTCCAAGGCGATCTTCAGTGCTTTGCAACTTTCAGCAAAAGCTTCCGTAGAGTTATTTAAACTGTCCAGTCTCTTACCAACCTCATCTGTCAAGTTCGATATCTTCTCACACGCTGAAGTTATGGCCGAATGTTCTTGAGGTGGATAAAGACAAGCTCCAAGCTCATCCACCTGAGCACTAACATCATGAGAGAGCTTCAATAGCTCTTCTAAAGACTCAACCTCATCATTCTCATTGAATTTTTCACTCTTAACTAGACTAGTAACAGATCGTATGAGTTCCTTGATAACAGTTAGTGCTGCAGACACAATCTCAATGGCTAATTTAGCAATCTTCATCTCTTCAGGAGACAAGTCTTTCCCAAGGTCGTCTTCGTCCTCATCATCATCGTCATCATCAGCACCAGAAGTAGTCTCCTCTTCAGCCTTGCCCCTTACATCAGATACTTCATTGGATGGTTCAGATGAACTCGGCTCGAGTTCCTTCATTTCACGCAACACATCCTTCATTGACACAGCAACCTGTGTCATTGCCCGTCCTATGGCAACAATGTTAGTTGCAGGGGTTTTCTGGAGAGCAGAGCAAGCCTCCCACACAGTGCCAACTCGCTGTGGAATCTTCAACTTTAGCTCCTTGGAGCGAGATCCTGGCAGCAATGAAAAAAATATACTAGTTGGTAACTCCAGAGAGAACTGAATAGCTAATTAGACAAAATGTATCAAAGGCAAAATGGTTTTCGAACACATGGACACAATAATATATACTGGACTAGTTGACTACCATGAACATATGATTCACCTTAAATTACTTCATCTACATTCTTGTCTCATTTGCAGTGGTAAAAGGGTTGAGTAAAAATTACAGAAGGAGATAAATTTTCAAGTTCCTTTAAAAAGTGACAAAGTAGCAAAAGCAATAGCAGTTAGAATACACACTAGACCAATATCCACCCATAAGAACTTGACCGTCAATTTCTAACTATATATGGAGGTTACTTTCTCTTCTCGCTTTAAATTCTGGTGAGGCGAGGATATATGAGGCACACAATAATGGAAGGTAATGGTAACTACACAAACAAGGCTAACCACATTACTATACTCAAAAGCTTTCACTTCTCGAGTCAGGTCCCTCATGCCCTCTATACAGGTTTGAGTCCTAAAGCAAATTTTTTGAAAAACTCTTGTAAATGAGTGCTTTACCATAATAGCAGAAGCTTGACTGCTTGAGTCTTTTTCATTCCATGCTTTAAAAAGCCAAAACATACGATATGAATATGAATTTTCAATTTTAGATGAAACAATTTCCCTCGTGTCTCTCCTCCTACCCAAGGCATTAAAAGCGGAAGGGAAAACGAAGGCAAGGCAACCATAACAGCAAAGATTTAACAATCATCTGAATAACAGAAATAAAAGCTCCAAGTGGAAAAATCTTATGAACATTCTCCAGGATGTAGAATGTTAAAGGTGTCCCCTGCAAACTTATAAAAAGTTTCAACATGCATGGAGTTGAATTTTAGATGTTGAATTAAGGTTTATAATCCCAAATCAAGATTTCAGCAAACACTTCAAAATAAATCATGAATTTGAATAGGTTTGAAGGGAACCTAGTAATACTGAATAATTTATCATCAATGCGAAGTGCATTGACCACAATTCACAATACTCGGAACCTTTGGAACACAAGTCACCGCAATGAACAATCAAATATGAGAAAGGCAGATATGAGAAGAGATGCATGAGAATGCCAAACATTGTGGAGATGGGCTAGGTAGAATAATGCCAGCCAAAAGTACAACCAACAAAATTGACCCGTCAATGCTGTAGCAATGTAGATACAGAGAGGCAAGGCCGAAGAGAATCAGAGGAAGAACATTTAAGTGGGAAATAAGAACTTTAATGTTGGTATGATCACCACAAGGCTTCAACCCCCATCTTCCCCAAATCTGTTTCATACCCTCTTTCATCATTGATCAACCTTCTATAGTGGATGTAAAGGCCAAGAAGAAAAAAAAAAGCCTCATGTAGAACCTAACAGGGGCTTCCCCACCCTATCAACTTCCCTTAATAATAAATGAAACAAATTATGGACCTTCAAAAACTATAAGATCCTACATATTTTAGACTCATCTATGCATAGCTCTTTTCTCTTGTGCAGATTTCATTTTCGCTTGAATTAATGTGTGACTTGTTCAAGTATTTCCTTTATCAACTCAAGTTCAAATATTGTGCATCTTTAATCGTCTCAAACACTATGAGGTTCACCACTCCTTTGATGGCAAGTCTACTCTTGTCACTCATAAGGACTCTTAACTGCTAGTAAGTCAGGTAAGGGCTTAAGCTTGATCTGTTTTGATACAATAAAGCACAAAATACAAGGAAAAAGAAGGAAAGATGAAAGGAGCAGTGAACTGATATAGCGTAAAAGAAGTAGGATCAGCAAGAGTTCAGCCTTAATGATAATAGCAAAGGAATAAAGACCTAAAATCTTTCACCCCAGTAATTTTGTACATCAATATCTATTGAAGCTTGAAACATAAGCTATTAGCTTAGAAAATTGAGCCATATGGAAGAGTACACTCCTGCCAAAGTGCCAAGTCACCACAATACTCGCGTAACACACTTGGATCACTCTTTCTTGCAGCAATCCCCAGCAAAATCAAACAGAAACTCAAACTCAATCCAAGATTAATGCCAGGATTCTAGAAACAACATCCTAATAATCAACAGTTTAAAGGTTTCTCAAAAATTCAATGAAATATGACGAATACTCAGCTCTGGACCACTTGTGGTGTTGGATCATAAGTAGAAAACGACTTAAAGAGGCAATAGAATCATGAAGTCCTACTTAAGCCTATCATCTTATAGAACTAGAAATCCTCAGGTGTCCAATAATGCTTAACACTTCATTTCCATGCAGAAAAAGCTTCTTTAACAACACCCTTGCACCAGGTTTTTGAACAAAAGTGATCACTATATTCCATCATTCATATAAAGTTTTTGTAATTGGTTCCCTTTCGAAATTTGTTGTAAAGGGAGCTAACATATTATCATCTGATGTAAAATGGTATTTGAGTGCTTTTGAAAGAACAGTTATTCTACCTTTTGATTAATACCAGCCCGACAGAATTTCATGCTGCTATAACAAAGCCTAACCAGTTACCTTTCATACTCATATCATCTTCTATTATCTTTCTAATGCAATCTTCATAAGAAATCCTATAGAACTAACATTCTCATATTGCCCAACTTTGCATTTTTCACACAATCCTCAATTTTTCAAGTACGCCAGAAATATAGAATGAAGAATGTACAGTCAGGAAGGCCCTAATATTGTCATTGCTTGTAGAAATTACAAACACACCTAAACTCAATGCTAATAAACAAACTATAGAGCCTGGAATTCGCATCGCAACTAAGAACAACATGCATGCAATGAAAATAACGAAAATTTTAACATTAAGAAGAACGAGGGAGTACCATAAGAAGAAACACATTCCCTCCATAGCATGAAACTGCAATCTACAGTTTGCTTAATCACTGCATGGACGTTAGATTTCAGTGTTGGCCCTGCACCCACTGTACTTCCGTAGGCGAGTAACAGAAGCCCCTGCAACACGTTAAAATATCCCTCCATGTTTTCTTCCAATGCTTTTACTTCAGTTCTTTCTCCAGAAAATAGCATCCCAGCTGAAACATCCCAAGAAAAACTATAATTATTAACCAGCGAAAATCTAACTCAACAACAGATAGGCGGGGACGCTGCAAGTCTCATTAATGTCCTTCTGCGCTATCTTTCTATCTAACGAAATAATAGCTAATTACATTATTAACCACTAAAAACTACATTATTTACATCAGATGTTTCAAAGTATCATTATAAGGTACCATATACCATACTCCACTGGTCACATGACAACCTGAATAAAAGTAAATGTGAAAAATTGATAACCCATACTAGTACTTATTACATATTAACACTATAAACTCCAATATCTATACTTTAGCTTGTTGATTACACCAGTACTCTTTCTTCATTTGATATCTAAAATATCAAGGCAAAGTGAAAGACAAGAGCTAAGATGCATAGGAAAGGACAGGGTGATTTGACAAGAAGTATTTTTCAAAGAAATTTCAGTGAATCTTATGCATTATTTTGATGACCACCATATTATCAAAGGAATAAACACTTCATGGATAACAACAATTCCTTACAAACTGGAAGAACCCTAACGACGTAATCCATTCTATATGAAACTGATATAGCTTTTTTTTCTTTTCTTTTGTGGTAAGTTCTAAACCAATGCAAGTAAAACTGCATTACTCTATGGTCTATACAGATGCACAACAATTTTAAAGGTGTCTATCTGTTAGAAACCAACTGAACCAAAAGTCTAGACTTATAGTTAGGGCCCAAACAATGACTTTATATTTTAACACGCCCCCTCACGTGAATGCCCTTTGGGCATGAAACGTGGACTTTACTAAACCACAGACAACTTTTGTGCTTGATGTGCACTTGATTGAGGAGGGGGCTACGAGGATTTGAACTTGAGACCTCAGGATCGCTGAGGCTCTGATACCATGTTAGAAACCAACTGAACCAAAAGTCTAGACTTATAGTTAGGGCCCAAACAATGACTATATTTTAACACTATCTACTTCCCTCTTCCATCATTCAGACATGTCCTCAAGGATCCAACAATCATTAGACATATGTCTGAGTCTACTCTTCAAAGTTCAAACAGAGGTTCATATCTATGTCACCTAGGAATTCTGTCATTGTTAAAGGGATACTGGTATCTTCTTCAACAATCTTGCGAACTAGTCCAACAGTAAACCATCTTCACACAGCATAACAACAACACTGAAGCAAAACAACCAGCTTTTCGCGCTCCGTTCACAGCAAAACCTTCTCTTTAAAACTCAGGTCGAAAAACACGAGGATTGTACACACCACAAACCACCATACCCAATCAAACACATCGAACAAGACAATCACATGATGGCCATTGTTCCCACAGTGTGCACTTGGTTACAGTGGACACTAATTGAATTCTGCTAGAAATCGCAAAATCAATACTTCATCCCCATGTATAACACCAGTTGTAACTTGTAAGACACTATTCCAGACAACAAACAATCAAAGACACGAACTTTATCCAAATCCCACTACTTTCTTAAGAGTCAATCCCAAATAATTCAAAGAAACTGCGTGCAAAATATGAACAAATTACAGAGAAATATTGCAGACGAATACCCATATAATAAAAAAAGGGAAATAAAATACCAGTAGTAGCTTGTTTAGAAAGCTGTTCCCCCGTCTTAACAACATCAGCCCAGCTGACTTTTTGAAGAGAAGAAGCTGGAGTGTCTTCCAAAATCTGCAAAGTTTCGTGAATGTTACTCATGTATGATGACACCTTCATGTTCAATCTCTCCATCTCCGCTTTCTCCATCTCTCTCTCTCTCTCTCTCTCTCCTTCTCTCCTCTCTGCGATTTTGGTGGTGCAAGTTCTAGATTTTGGGGGGGTTTTGAGGGTTCAATCCAGGTAAGTAAACTCTCAATGGGGGTATTTCCGTCATTTTACTTGCACAATATAAAGACGGTCAACCCAGATTAAAATGTTAAATACTCCGTACTTGTGAAACAATAATAAAAAAAAGATATTCCGATAAAAAAAAAAGCTTATTCTGATATAATAATAATTAACGAGAAAAAAAAAGCGTGAACTATATTTTTGATCCATTGATAAATCCGTAACCTGACCAGAACAGGTATTATCCCATGTATTATCATTGACACATTGACCCATATTCGACTAGTCCCGTATTTGACTTGACCCGTAATTACCTAGAACCCAGAATCCGTCCGTTAGATCCGTTTGACGGGTCTATTTATTTACTCCACAATACTGTTGGAGGGTTTAACCCAAGTTATATTGCAGTTAATAATAACCGGGGGTACTTTTGTCATTTCACTTTTCTCTATATAAGGACTGACAACCTTCAAATGCTGCTTCATTTCATCTTCTCTCTCATTACTGCAGAGAAATCCGAGGAAAAAAGAAAAAGAGATGGGAAGTAAAAGAAGAAGAGGAGAAGAAGAAGAAGAAGAAGAAGAAGAAGAAGAAGAAGCAGTGAGACTGCTGAGATCAAGGCTTTGTGACCCTCTTTTCATTTTCTCTCTCCTCTCCCAATCCCCCGACTCCAACTACAGGTACTCTACATTCCCCCTTTTCTTTCAATTTCATTGTTTTTTTTTTTATTATAAATGTTTTGTTCAATGCAATTTTTTCTGTATATTTAATTTCGGTGTAATTTGCAGTAAATTGAAGTTTTTAGTGTCAAGTTCAGTTACTGAGGCATGTAACAACTCTGTCTTGCTTCTCGGACCCCGCGGTTGCGGCAAATCTGCTGTATGTTGTTCTTCTTGTTGTTGTTGTTTGATTATGTGTGTAGTTTTTAGCAATTTAAGGTCTTGGTTTTAATTTCAAGCTGTTTTTTTTACGGGGCTCGGGCGGGAATCAGGTATTGGAGCTTGTTCTTAAGGATTTGTTGAAGGAATTTCCTGATATGATATCCGTGGTATGTTCAATCCAACTCTCTCTTGTCATTTTTTTTGGGGGGGAATGTACATGGTGCCTACTCTTCAATAATTAATCACCTCACGTGTCGTAAAGCGCAAGTCTGAGTCCCCATATCGTAATCTCCCTCCTCCGTTCTGCAAGGGTATATTGTACAATTGTATGCATGAATGCAGGAAAGCCATACCTTATGGGTATCCATGTACACAAACCTGAAATTGCAGATACCTTGTGAGAATTGGAAAAAATGAGGGGTAGCAATGTGCATTTTACTTTCCTTTTTTTTTTTTTAATAATTTTCGGTTGTTACTGGTAGAAATTCTTGTGTGGGACTAAAGTAATATTTTTTTAACTGCAAAAGTAACCCTTACCACTGCAAGAACAATGATAACATTACCTCCTGGTTTGCTAAACACATATCTCGCCGCCATTGGAAGTCAAAGTTGGCATGATGCAGCTTGGCCACAACAAGTTATGCTATGTGGAGTGAGCGGAACTCGAGAATTTTTAAAGATATAGCTATACTATTGATTGGCTTGTTGGTAGAATTAAATACTATGTTAGTATAAGAGTGTTGAATTATTTAAGGGAGAATCACTAGAGGATGTAGTGGATTTGCCTAATCAGTAGAAGTTTAGAGGGCATGTTTTTTAAGCTCTTTATGATTTTTATTCTCATAATGGATGAATAAAAATGCTACTATTTTTTTCTTGCAAAAAAGAAAAAGGAATACGATAACATTACTTCAGTGCCTCAAAGGCGATATAAGAGAGGTTGAATGTACATTGCCTTACCTTTATGTTGAAAATGTACAGAGGCTATTTGCGAATCTGTGAGTCATTTTGCTTTATTCTATTTACATATCAAAACTAAAGAACAATGAGTCTTTGGCTCCACTGGAAATGAAGACAAAAAGTAACCTTTACAACTCTGTAACCATAATATGTTTGAAGCATGATATTCGATGCTAAATTTTTTGAAGTATAGAAAGGTTACTTATGAAACCAATGGAGATCAAGGTTTGAGCCGTCTCCTACAGTGAGGCTATACAACAACAACAACAACCAAGCCTTATTCCCAAAATGATTTGGGGTCGGCTAACATGAATCGTCATCCAGTAATCATACAGTGAGGCTATACAACAACAACAACAACAACAACAACCAAGCCTTATTCCCAAAACATACAGTGAGGCTATCTCAAGCAAAAATAGTTTTGATAGTAGTATCTATGTATTCAATCTTGATGAAATTATATCATTCGATGAGACATTATTGCCGTATGAAGCAGCTAAAAAGTAGTATTAAAAATTCCAAAGTATGTTAAACTTTTTTGAAGTATAGAAAGGTTACTTACTTACTTATGAAACCAATGGAGATTAATATTTGAGCCGTCTCGTACAGTGAGGCTATACAACAACAACAACAACCAAGCCTTATTCCCAAAATGATTTGGGGGCGGCTAACATGAATCGTCATCCAGTAATCGTACAGTGAGGCTATCTCAAGCAAAAATAGTTTTGATAGTAGTATCTATGTATTCAATCTTGATGAAATTATATCATTCGATGAGACATTATTACCGTATGAGGCAGCTGAAAAGTAGTATTAAAAATTCCAAAGTATGTTAAACTACATAGTTTTTCCCTCTATATTATGTTTCAGGGTTCAAAGAGGACTTCTGCAGACTAGAGTAATTATTGTTGGCTTTCTCACATGGCATTTTGTGTTAGGGTAGAGAGTTTTGGCATGGACAGCCCTATGCTTATGGTTTGAAAAAACTCTTCTTTTCTTTGTATTAGTTCATGTGCAATGTTATAATACTAATTGGGCTCTAGCATATCAAGGCTAGTTTTGATTGATGAAAGGTTAAGTAGCTTCCCGATAATGCTGTGGAGTAATATTGCCCTTTCTGAATGCTGATGATAATTGATTGTCATGATTAATAAGGGCATGGGTGAGAGATGGAGACGGAAAGTGTGCATATAAGAAGTTGGAAACAGAACTTTTCATAAGTTTTCAATTATGATACGTGCTCTTATTTGGACTGGGGCTACTTAATTCTGGATGTATATATATTCACTGGATATTGTCCCTTATTCTAAAGAGAATTAATCAGTAGAATACGCCATTTAAGACACTATGCTGCTGACTTCTGAGTACAGTGTACAATGAAAGATCATACTTGATAAGTTGGAATTAAATCGGTCCTGCTCTAATTTTTTTCTACTCCTGGACATCAGCTTGATTAGATTTTCTTGTACTGGTACTGATGTGCTAGAACAGCATAAATTTCTTGCACCCATTAAGAACTTCGTGTAACCTAACAAGACTCTGAACATACCGGGTTTTTTTGTCTCTCGAAAAGCTATCGGTGACAACCGAGTGCCACTCTTCACTCTGTACATAGGTCTCTAAACTGCACTTATCGGTAGTTGCCAAGCACTTGGTTTTATGTGGTTGGCGATTAGTTGTTCATATAAATTGAGTCAACTGCTTTTGTGAATGTCTCGAGTTCAAAGCTCTACTATCCTACAAGTAAACACCATTGTTATCTTTTCTTTAAAGAGTAGGGTTTACCACGCCCAGTGTTCTAGGGAGGTCCTTAAATGAGGTTAAAAGATGTCCTGTTAAGAAATGTTATATTGGATAGGCGAGAATGACTGCTGATGTACCAGTTTCACGTTTCCTGCAGATTAAATTAAACGGCCTTCTGCATAGTGATGATAACTGCGCCATCAAGGTAAGACTAAGTTTGGTGTCTCTCAGCCTTAGCGTCTTTTGTGACTGTCATGCTCGTCTGTGACTGCTATTCCACCTGCCCCTTGAGTCTTCGTCTGTCCGTATAAAGTCAATTACCTTATTGTTATAAATTTATTGTAATAATTTGTGCACCGTATTAATTTGAATAACAATTAACCTTGTAGGAAATCGCGAGACAATTGTGTTCAGAGAATCAACTGATGTTTTCAAAAGTGGTAATTTTTAAGGACGTTTCTTCTCCTCTGCTTCTCTTTGGTTTCAAGTCAAAATTTTAAAGAGGGCAATAACAACATAAAATTTCTCTGCAGGCATCATTTGATGATAACACTCAGTTTATGATTGCTATGCTACGGTCAGTGCCTACAACCTTGCAGAATAACGTCCTATGCTGATACCTATAACTATTCTCTATGTTGTTCGAAACCAAGAGTCTCAGTTCTTTGTCTAATTTCTTTCAGTGAATGTGGCTTGGCACATAAGACTATTGTTTTTGTTCTGGATGAATTTGATCTTTTCGCCCAGGTATGGACTTACTTGACTTCCTGCTCTTCTAACCCCTCTGCTCTAATTTAAAAGATGCCCTCTTTCAGGGTCTTGGCATGGCATGATGTAGTTTTTGTTCTTGTTATATGAGAAATAGAGCTGTAGACTTTTCGACCGATCCTAATGGTTTGGTTTGCTTTTTGACAGGGTAAACAACGGTTGCTTTATAGTTTATTAGATGCAATGCAATCTGTGACATCACAAGCCGTTGTAATTGGCATTAGTTGCAGATTGGTATATATCCTTCAAACTTTCCCTACAGTAATTTTGCCCTTTCCTCTTTGGGCTGTCCAGATTTAATAACATCAATAAAGCCTTAGCCCTAAAATGCTTTGGATCAGTGAACATGAACTGTCTAATATGGATCCATCATTGTAAAGTACGAAAACAATTGAAAAGTAGAGAAATGGTAAAAGAAGATGGTAAAACGATGGAGGAGTGGTCTTTTTTAAGGGTTAATGACCAAAGAACCTTTACAAAGTAGGTAGGAAGAGATTCAAACGAGAAAGAGGGATAAACGAAAAATAAAGGGAAAAAGTAACAAGAAATGGTATGCAAAAAGTTTGACAAGTAAGAAAAAGAAATTAGAAAGAAACAAAAAAGGCAAAAACAAATTAAAATCCTATCATATACATGAATCCTTTCCATCCACTCCAGCCTATCCAGTGCTGTGTCTTCTTCAATCCATGGTAGACCCATATTGCTTTCGGTCACTCTTATACACATCATCTAAGGTCATTCTTTATCCCTTAATCTTATCAATTCTCTATTGTTCAAGCCTTATATTAGTTGCATCACTTGGTCTATATCTTACATTTCCAAACAACCTTAGACGATTCTCCCTTATCTTAACTTCAATGTGGATAGGTGAATGTAAATTCCCTCTGTACCAAAAGAAAGAATAAAAAGGTTAAACACTGTTTCTTGCAGTATTGTGCCACAAGTTGATTTCCGGTAATAACCTCAAAATCATAATCACAAAATATTGACACTAAACTAATGACACAAATACTAAATCTTAATGTTTAAGTGGAGGAGTTGGTGTATAGTTTGTGTCGGAATGGAATAAAGAATATGTTTTTCTGTCTATGATATTTTTTGCCATTTTGAGACCCTGTTTTCGACTTGAAATGCAGGATGCTGATCAACTTCTAGAGAAAAGAGTCAGATCACGCTTCTCGCACAGAAAGCTCTTGTTTTGCCCTCCCTCAAAGGATGAGTTTGAAAGGTTGTTAGGTGCATTAATACTTCATATTGCTATTGAATCCCGTGCTTCACCATGGCAAATATGTCATATATTGCTATAAGTTTTTGTGTTATGGTGAGTGTATGCAGTCTCCTGGAGCAAGTATTATCCTTGCCTGAAACGTCGAGCCTTCCTCAGAGTTATGTTCTTAAGTTTAACAAAGAGCTTCAAGTATCCTTTCGCACATATTTCTGTAGTTTTAGCATGTTCACTGCACTTATGTGTCACTAGTTGAGATAAAACAGGATGTGGTTGGATAGGGATCTATGTTCGGCCAACCTAACATTTTCAGGTAGGGGCCCTGGAGAGAGAGAGGTTGGCTCTACCTTCCCCCTCCCCACACTCTCGAGGAAAAAGAAGGAAGCTTTTAGCAACCTCCAGTAGTCAAGCTTACAAGTTTACTTGCGATTAGGCCTCGGCTACTGTCACATACTTTAGTATAACTTTTACTTTTTCTCTCTCTTTATTGTATGCTTTGTGTTCTCCTTGATTATTCATAGAAGATATTGGCAGATGAAAAAGCTAAAGTAACTATAAATACATTGCTGAATTCGGATTCAACAGTCTACGAGTTAATGCGATTCTTGTAAGCTTTCTTTTGGACTAAATTTGTCTAGTTACAAGAACTTATATTTATGCTGTTTGATCTTACAAAATAAACCTCTGTCCAGATTTTTAGCTGTTTCTTCTATTGACTTGAAGTCTGGCGTGCTAACAGTTGAGAACTTAAGGACAGCACTTGTCAGCTTAAATAGACAGCCCAAGCTTGAATTTCTTAAAGGTACCACATCGTCAGCTTTACAGGTTTATGCATATCTAGTTTGACATTTATCCTCCTGAGCTGATAATAGTTGGTCCTGACAAAAGGTTTGTTTTGGACACTGATTATATTTCAGTCCCCACTAACTGCATCTCGTATATGCAATGTCTGTCTTCAAACACACATGATTCCTTTTTAACCACTGGACATATTTCTGTGACAAGCCATATGCTCTTTGAAGCTTTAAGCTGTACTCATTTCCTCCAATGAGGCTAAGCCAGTTCAAAGTGCCAGGCCTTTTCTCTTCTTGATGCCTGCTTCTCTGAATTATTAAGGGGAAAACCCAAGCAAGTTGGGGTTTATATATACATGGCATGAATTGCTGACAAAAAGAAAATATAAATTTTTAGATGCACGTAATGATGCAATAATATTTGGATATAAATCAGTTTTGACGTTTTTAATTCCCCCCCCCTGCGGCCCTCTCTCCCGAACTCGAAAAGAAGAGAAGATGGAAAGGACTGAATTATTCCCATCCTATTGCTCCAACAGGCTGTTCTGTCTTGGAACTTTATATTCTCGTTTGCATGAAGAGACTTGAAGTGAGGGAGCAAAATACAAACTTCAACTCAGTTATGAAAGGTTTGTAATGAAGACATATATGTAGCGTCTAATTTTATTGTGTTTATATACTAATTGTGGTCCACACGGCAGAATACAAAGCTATACATGATTCTTTCCAGACGCATGATTATTATGGTCGGAGTGTCTGCTTAAGGGTGAGTGTATTCCATGGAAAATGTTCCTATCTAATGCAAATGCATTCTCATGGCTGATTATATGACCATTTCCAGGCCTTTGAGCATCTCATTCATTACGAATTGATCTGCTTTGCGGACAACAGGGGTTTCAACCAATCTATTGAATTTCGGCAAGTGAAGCTACTAGTATCACCCTATGAGCTCCAACAAGGATTGAAGTTAAATGAAAACTGCCCGGTGAGTTGGTTTTATTTATTCTATCACTTCCTTGTACCTTGAGGTTCTCGTATTTGGAACTGCTATTTTTTCTTTGGTTTTCTTATGATGATGAATATATCCATGCTGCAGAGCATTCTTCTGAAACTGATGGATCAGACGGGCAAAAGAAGTTGAGCCATAGTTTCAGACACAAATATAATGAGATTGAAGACCCTAATGCAACTTCTTCTCGGTGCTTGTAATTGCTGGGTACAATTCAAGCACGGGTGGACTACCCACCCGTGGTGAGATTTGACCTGCCTGCTCTCCTGGCCAATGTGGAGAGTGATCGACATATCAAAGGCTGCTGTACATGCATTTGCAGGTTACTGTAACTTGTACAAGCGTTTTTAGGGGGCGGAGCAAGATGTGACATTCATATACAATGATTTCTGTTTTTCTCTTTTACTCGAGATTTCCGTCTTCATTCATCCTGCCAGCTCCTCAGATCTTTACTTTCTTTCACATATCCATGAATTGGAACCTGAAAACAGAAAAAGATTTGGGACGATGACCAGGTGGACCCTGATAGTATTACCTGCAACTTCACTTCAAAAACGGTTTATTCATTTAGTTTTTGTCCACAAATGTGCTACTTCTCAGTTGCGTGGGGTCAGTTACAGTCGTACACAACCAGATCCTGGTTCACGTTAGCCTCTCAAGTAGCCCAAGAACAATTCTGGAGATAGCGCAAGTAGTACGCAATGTATTGGTCCCTAAACGGAAGATGATAAAACAGAATCTAGCTGTATTAACATAGAGATCCATCCGGTAGAGCCCAGATTCTGATCCGGTAGAAGCACAGAAGCAACATGTATTAAAATCATAGATTGACACAGTCTCGTTTACACGACTGTAAAAGATCAACAAAGTAAGATGTTGGCAAGGAAATTACAGCCTTTTCCAAGACAAGATGAATGAAATAATGGAGATATACCAAACAATGAATGAAGTACAGCATTAATAAGCTCTTCAGCTGTTATTGTGTACAAATTTACATGTTCTGTACAAATGAACTCCCTACCATTTCTCTTTTCGAAATGTACATGTGACCAAAATTCAATCCCACAGTCCCGTAACAGTCAATCCCAAAATGAGGCAATGTATTATTCGCTACAACAGCCTCAACACCCTGCCCCCTTTCCAAACCCAAATATATAACCTAAAGTAACATGGCGCCTATCACAAGCGCCAGGACAATTGCATGTAATGCACACAAAACTACAACTCCAGGAAATCAAGAGCCTGGATTCTACATACCCAGACAAGTGCAAGATTTCATAAATGCTTACCCCAGTCCCAGATTTTTGCCTCAAAGTGCCAAAAACATCAACCAGAGGTGTCGATCGATTCTCCACATTAGTCATAGAGGCCATCTCTTTCCTATGTAACTAGTCAGTTATATTTTGTTAGCTATTAGACCAGAACATCCAAGCTTGCACAAAATCCGTGTTCCACAACAACACATCACCCCAAATTTTTTGCATGCAATCCCAATTCCCGACATTTCTTGTTAATGCTGCAAAACAGCCCTCGGACTATTACTACCTTAGCCGCACAGCTCTTGACATTAGTTGTGATACCTCTTGCTCTTTTTGAGTAACATTGTCATGTGGTTGACATGCTCATCACCCATCTGGGTTCCACCCCTTAACCATTCAAGAGCTTCGGCAGCTGCATCCTTCTCTGAACTTTTCTTGTTGTTACAAGGCCGACCCATGATCTCCATCCCATTAAACTCCACAGAAGCTCTGAACTGATTGTTTGACAGCTGCCTAACTTTATAAGTCGGTGCTGCATAGCCGGCCCGTGCTACTAAAGTTTGAAGCTGACTCTTCGAGTTCTCGCCTCCAGGTCCACTTAGAGTTCTAGAAGAAAAGGTTGGCACAGCTGGAGAGGTGGATGTTATTGCGGGTTTTAGACTCCGTCGACCATACACAAATTTGCCCTCATTCCTGTCCTCCGAAACCAGCAGCTTAACTGCCGACAGGAGGTCATGGTACATGCGTGTATCCATCCTAGGATTTGCGAGCTGCAAGTAAGAAACAGGGCACCTTAGCAGAACCTCCTAACAAAAGGGGGATGAAGATTACTGTGCCCAGTTGCCCATCGGCAACAGGAGCCTTTTTGAAATCCAAATCTTTGAACAATATTTTAAGAAAGAAAAAAGGGACCATATTGCAGCAACGAATTACACTACTTGCAGCACTGCTACCTATAAATGAATACAAGCAAATCCCCGAAATATGATTTCTAGAATTCTTATACTATATGGCCGGGGGGATATGCAATTTTAGTACCCCAGAATATTTTGTCAAGAAAATAGTAATAATTTGATGAGCAATCACAAATAATTTGACAAGCAAAAATATATATTGATGAGCAATCACTAGTATAAGCCAGTAACATCAAAAAATCAATCTATGATCTTGGATCATGACTTATATGTTATATACTAATGCTCATAAATCTATGTTGTTGCACATTAACACGTTAAGATTGCTCATCAAGACATGTAAGGGGGTAAAAAAACTCAATATACCCTCGGCGGTATAATATAATTTTCCTGATATATATATGACCCTGATAACGAAGCTAGATTACCTTAAGCAGTATAAATTCATCAAGTTCTCTCTTCAGATTCAAATACGTTTCTGCCAGTGTGGGCTTCATGAAGAATTCCAAGTATCCTCCAAGCATTTTCAAATGTCCATCCTGTCAAGATATGTGATATCAGACGCAAGTAGATTAATATCTACCGTCTTCTTGAGATATGGAAAAAAATTTGGTCGGTGAAGATTATTCTCATTACCATCTCTCCTTTCAGAACATTGCCTCCAAACAGCAACACCACTGAATCTGAGACCCCAGTTGAATCACGGAGAAAAACTGAATTCACTTTTATTTTCTCGTTGAAAACGAGCCATGGATATGGAATTTTCCCATCACGACCATTGACAGAATTCTGTAATTTAATTAATAATAAAAACAATGCACAAAGATATCTTAGTCAAACTCTTGCATTATGTGGACAAAAAATTGGGCGCCATAAAACCGAAGGCAAACCTAGGAGAGATAACTTACAGAGTATAGGTGCACCTTGCCGTCCTCCATCGTCTTTAAAGATGAAGACTTCTCATTATGCTATGAAAATATTTCAATAACATAAATCAGTTCATATAAAAAGGCAACTTTAACAAATTACGTGAAATATATACTAATCCGTGAGTCTTGAAACAAGCTGAGAAAAGCCATGACAGGAACCATTAATCAGGATCAGTAATTCTTTAGCACGAATGCAGGACAGAAGAATTAGCACTCCTATCATTGTCGAATCACGATGGCCTACATCAAGAACTAATCTCAATTGCCCAAATATAATCCTTACGTCGTGGCGTCACGATCTACTTAGTGGTCACTCAAGAGATTAAAAGCATATGCAAAGATATAAATTTATTCACATAATTCTGTACAGTAATATGAATTTCTATTCAATTAGTCCCCCTCCCTCCCCCCCCCCCCCCGCGCTTAATTATGAGCATGCGGTCATAGCCCTTGTACTCCACAGAGTCTAAGACTGCTGTAGATTCGGAAAAGATTATAAACTTAGGCAACAGCAAATAGATTAAAAATCTACACCAGATAAGGAAATAATTGCCCTTAGTTAGTATGTCCTATGCACTATGCAGAAGTGATGACAGTGGCAGCAATAATCCAGGAGCAGAGTGAACAGAGATACACCAAAGAGAAAGGAGGTGGGTGAACGTTCTAGGGGGATGGGAGCAAAGGCTGGTCGTAGTTTTTGGGTGTTCCAGGTGTGGGTTCGTGGGATGCTCTGCATGACTATGGTGGTTGATTGCTTGGATAGATTTAAAGAGCAGAACTGGGTCTGATCAGTGATTATAATAAAGAAGAGATCCCTTCAAAAAAAAATAATAAAGAAGAGATCAGAGAAAGAATTTGATGAAATTGTCATGTTCCTTAACATACACATTCTAATGCCACTAGTTAGTTGTTATGATGTGCATGATACCCATCAATGGCCAGAACTGCAGAAGCTTTCAGTAGAAGTGATTGGTTACATTAAACTTAACTGTAAATGAATCATGATTTCTGCTGATAATCATAACAAAGAGGGTCAAACAACCTCCATACCTCACAACAGGAGGGTTAGGTTTCTCTTTCTAAGACATATTTTCAGTAACTTCCAAGAAGACTGAGTGGACAATATAGGACAAAAACGCCTGGTCACAGAGGACTATAAGTTTTAAGACTCAAAGATACTCACCACAACAGAACAGATTCCAGGATACAATCCATAGCAGATAATTCCTCGAACCAGCTTATCATCTTGGCTCCAGCCATTATAGGCAGATTGGTTATCATCAACTAGCCCAGTATCCTTCAGCAAAGAATAGAACTCTTTCCGTAGAGAATCAATGGCTTTCATGGACTGTACGGATAGGAAATTTTTCCAGCAATAATCATAACCACCAAAGTCTTTCTCAGCACTTTTCCATCCATCATAAGCACGAGTCAGGGCAAGATGATCACTATAGCCACGAGAGAACTGAGCTTTAGCAGCATCTGCCAGCTGAAGAGCCAAACAATCATCACGGAACTTTAGGAGAGCATATTACAATCAAAACAACAGTCAAAAGCCTCAACTTCACACTGTCATCAAAGAAAGTAGGTTGGGAAAAAACACAAACGATGTCTTGCCAAGACATCAGCCACATTTACCATTGCAAAATGCACAAAAGACACCATTGGTATTTTAGGAAAGATCCCATTTAGAACTGACCCATCAACTGACTACAGAAAATACAAGCAGCTCAGATTTTTATTATTCTTTCCCTATCTTTAGAGATGATTTAGTAGAAATGCACTACACTAAACATGGTACAGTATCAACTCTCGGACTATAACTTCAAAAATATGCACATCTTTCATAAAGATTCAATTGTGTCACATCTAAAAAATCAGAAATGTTAATTGCCATAAGATATACTTACTCCATTTATTTTCACGCTTCCAATAACTTTCAGCCGTTCAAGAAACCTACTATTATTCAACCAAAAGCAAGTGACAAACCATACTTGCTTAACACTAACCGCTAATCATTACCAAGCCTCCATTACCACCACACTCGCAAATCTCGCCAACATCACAGATTTCCACCAGCCCACCACTGATTGCTTCCCTGGAAGGTAAAAGCAAATCTCACCGGTCAATGGCCAGGAAATCAAGGACATAGGAAGAGATGAAGGGAGATGGGAGGACAAAAACCACGAGAGGAGGAGATCAAGGAATATGGCAGGAGAAGATCGGAGGAGGAAATTGATGGAAGAGGTTGAGGGAATAGGAGGAGGAGATCAGAGAAGGCAGTAGCCCAGAAGGACGCACTACCTATTCAACTTAGCGAAATTGTTCAAGTTGACTATTTGTGCTTAACGTCTGGGATCTTTCGAAACGCATATTAAAAGCAATTTAAGGAACGAACTTCAGCATAGTTCAAGATCAGAAAATTCTAGGAGTGTCCGCAAATTTTGAGGAAAAAAGGATGCCTAGACACTATATTCCTTAAAATGACAAGTTATATGCTTACATCCACTGTATCATGGGAGGTTGACTCCCTTAGGAAGCCAAGTTTCAAGTTCTATATAAAACCAATAAACAAGGGTAGTGTGTCATTGGTATTTGCAAAGTAAGCGAACTTTTTTTTTTAAAGTCAGCAGCTTGCAAGGGTCCTCTATGTCAAGTACAAGCCACAGAACCACAGGAAAGAGTAAATTACTCTGCTCATACAATCTGGAGTACCGCAATTGACAACAAGCATTACAAACTTCATAGATAGAATCAGACAATGCAGTTTCACATAATCTATCAAAGATCACAGGATATTTGATTTTGTTTCAAGCAACCATTTGATTTTGTGGGAAAGACTCCAAATAACTCTGCAAATACCAAGTTCAAGCCAATTAACACTTTGGTGAGGGCGAGTTCTATATTATATATTAAAAGACATGCCCAATATCATCTTCACATACATTATGTAATACAGGGCAACATCTATTGGCCAAATAAAACCTTTTAACGCAAATTCTTCTTTGTCACCACGCAAAGTTTCGATCTCAAACCACAAGTGAAGGTAACTTCTTCCATATGTACCTCAATAGAGTTATAAATGCTAAGGGACAGTTCATAATAATAAAGCAGCACAGGCTGAAACAGCTCATCCATTTATGAGGCACCAATTAAAGCCCACCTTGTTGGACTCCAGTTTATACACTTGAGAATCATTATGGTCGTTTCCATAAGTAGCAAAAACTTTGTATTCATAAATCGCCTTTGAATCATGAAAATTTTAATTGATGAGAATTCTTTAAGAGTTCAGACAAATTATGGATTGATCTAGTTCCTATCAATAATAAATAGGATATTGACAGTGCATCTCCCATGCCACACTTGTCATAGTAGTTCCATTATCAACCACCACTCTCGATAAAATAGTTCTTTTTATATATATATGGGCATCGCCTCCATGGTGTCTATTTGTAATAGGGTGACACCCTCTTGGTATCATTTTATAATGGAGTATATTGGTATCCTTGCTTATCAAGGAAAAAAGTTCAATTATCAACCACCACTTTTTTTAACAAAGAAACTATGCAGCTTCAGAACACTTTTCGCTAATAGCACACAACGCAAATTAGCCCCTCAAGAACATACGGATGAAGTCACATAATATTGCTACCTATCTTCTCATCATTATCAATACCCTAGTGCCACCAAAGTGGCAAACCAAGCAACAACTATCCAGCCTTTCCCTGTTATTCGGTTGTACCCATCAACTGATGTTACTAACAATTTGGTATACACCCTCCATATTATTTACATATCTCTTAATCCAACAAGTTCCCTAGCCTCACTATTCAGATAACAAGAGGAACATTGGAAGATTCTCAACTCAATGCATAAGACCACATGTATAAGCAATAGATTAATGATCAAAAAGTACATCATAGAGGATACAAATCATATTTCTCCTTCCCTTACTAATTGTCTTATTTAACTCTGACCGAACTTTTGAAAGGTCACACGCAAAATCCAAAAGTGACCAACTAGTGTCGACACACAAGAGAGACATAAAGTCATTCTAGGACAGGAGTAACCACATAACAAAAAGACACTATCGAAATATTGAGCGAAACAAGATTTAAAGAACTGACTTACATCTTTCTTGTCCAAGGGTGTCAGAAAAGGATCTCTTACGCTAAGACCAGCAACAATAGTTAAAACAGGGTCCAGACAACTGAAAACGGCTCCCAGTATAAGCATCTTCCCAAGTTTTGGCTCCATAGGTAGCATTGTCAAGTAGCGGCCTGTCAAAGATCAAGTCAAGAATACACTGTAATTATACACATCATAAGTAAAGGCATTATGAAAATTATTTAGTGTGGAATGTAAAGCCCATAAACATGCTGACGCAGATGCACCTAAAACAGTCAAATTTTCGTTTTCATCCAAAGCCCCGATGACCTTCAAGTACTCTATGGCGTTTTGAACCTGTAAACATATAGCAAAATCACATACATATTTAACAACTCCAGATGTAACTAAAGAACAAACTTAAATTCCCCTCAAGTGACATCTCAGATAGCAGAAATAAAATAAATAAATACAGAAATGCTAAACAGGAATGCTGGAGAAGTTACCGCCAGTGGTTCTGGTGACTGCAACGCTCTGGACAAAAACTGAGAAATACTGCCAAGTTTCAAGCTTTTTATCTGGAGACAGAGCGACTGTAAAGGTGTCCTTAATATTTCAGGAAGCTGATATTCCGTAAAGGCCTCATAAACACATCTCGGGTATAGATGGTAGCATTCTCCAGGCCGAACACGACCAGCTCTTCCTCTTCTCTGTACATTAATTAAACAAAAGGAATGTAGTTTCAGCACAACAGGCATACCAGATTCAGCATGCAATAGTTTACGCTTTTCAAATAGTTAGAACAAATCTCAAATGGCTTTTATGAATTATGACCACATGTTTGCGGGCGCCGCCATTATGTGAATGTGCACCATGCTTCTGTCAGATTGACTGGTTGTGAGCTTGCAATAACAACTTATTTCTAAGTGCAATAACACAGCTTCTTCGAAAAGTTAATTAAGTTTAGTGTCACTCTTTTTCCTTGAAACTGACCTCTTTCAATTGAAATTATCAAACAACAACAACAAGGCCTATGTTCCAAAACGATTTGGGGTCGGCTAATGTGAAACGTCATCTAAATTCGCCATATGTGGGCATTAAACTTGAAAACCTGAAACTAGTGTAAAATAATAATGGAACCAATAAATGTTGAAAAGTTTGAAAGAAGTTCTGAGAAAAATCAAAAGGTAGTGAAACATAGAAGCAAAGAAAAAGGAAGTATGAAAATCAGATTCAGCATGCAATAGTTTACGCTTTTCAAATAGTTAGAACAAATCTCAAATGGCTTTTATGAATTATGACCACATGTTTGCGGGCGCCGCCATTATGTGAATGTGCACCATGCTTCTGTCAGATTGACTGGTTGTGAGCTTGCAATAACAACTTATTTCTAAGTGCAATAACACAGCTTCTTCGAAAAGTTAATTAAGTTTAGTGTCACTCTTTTTCCTTGAAACTGACCTCTTTCAATTGAAATTATCAAACAACAACAACAAGGCCTATGTTCCAAAACGATTTGGGGTCGGCTAATGTGAAACGTCATCTAAATTCGCCATATGTGGGCATTAAACTTGAAAACCTGAAACTAGTGTAAAATAATAATGGAACCAATAAATGTTGAAAAGTTTGAAAGAAGTTCTGAGAAAAATCAAAAGGTAGTGAAACATAGAAGCAAAGAAAAAGGAAGTATGAAAATCAGAGAAGGGACAAGAAAATGGGTCTCTTCCACAAACCTAAAAAAGTTCTGCACTTAAAAACGTAACCATTTCTTATAGTAAATGGACATCTATTTCAGAAGTAGAATCTTCCAATTGTCAGTACGAAGCCAACCCTTCTATGTACTAACTAACAAGTATGTTCAACAAAATTCTAATGGTATAGGTGGCACACTTTGATCATATCACTCATCAACATCATAATTCATAAAAAATGAGCTATAAGAATAATGTTCCAAGCTGCTTTTATTAGACCACAAAAACAAAAACCAGTTTCAACATCCACAGAAAAGCATAGCGCAGTAAGAAGAGCTATTAAATCCGTGTTATTGCGACATATGAGGGTGTTTCTACATAGGCCCACATTCAAACCTACTCCATCTCATTCGAAGAAATCATTTAACCTACTCATCACATTTGAAGGAATCATTTCAAACAACCCTAAAGCACATAAAGTGTAAGAAAATTTAAGTAAATGTAAAGCAGGCAGGTTCAACACTTTGAGATGCACCAAAGCATAAACCCAATGTCTCCAAGGGTAACCCGGAGGGTTCGCCTAGTGGAGAACGAACTGGTGGGAAAGAGCTGGAGTTTGGGTTGCAGCCCTGTGCCCCCACCTCCTCACTGAATCCTCCCCCTCACTATTCCCATTTCAAATGTGGTTCTCCATCTCAAACGTTACAATTAGACTTGGGCTAGATACTCCTACAACTACCCTTTTCCCTCCCCAAGAGTAACCCTTTCTTAAAGGTGCGGGGGAGAAATTAACACAACTTCTGATGAAAAGTTCCACACCATGAGCTATATTCTGCACCTAAAAAGCACAAAAATCCCTACTCCCACGTCTCCCAGTCCCAGTCTAAAACATGCTACAATTACAAGACAAGTTAATCTTCATTTTCAGTATTAGACTTTTCTTATTCTTATCTTCCTCGCTGCTCCTTTTCTCTCTCCTCTCAGCTCTATCCCTCCTATCTCTCTTCTCTCAGTCATACTGCTCTCTCCTCCTTCCCTTTTCTCTCTCTTCCCTCAGCCTCAGCCATATATCATATAATAGTCTTTCCCTATCTTCTGGAAGAAATTGA